>JAQPPZ010015824.1:26837500-28070000 GCA_028583015.1 Wollemia nobilis | reverse complement strand
ATATAATTTAATATGCAAAATTACGTGATGAATACAAATAATGATGAAGTATAAATATTTTGTGTTTTGTAACCCGACAGAGTAGGTGTCAATGACAACCTTGGGCAAATATGCTTGAATGTAGGTCACTCAAAAATTGAAGGACCAAGCTGATTTAATTTCAAACGTGATGATGTGAAATAATTTTGAATAAGTGTCCTTATGGTAATTTACCAATCCTACCAGATTGCATGGAAAACCAATCGTTGCAATCGCAAGGTGTCTAGAGTAAATCTTTAGATAGAAGGTTCACTTGAGATGATGTTGTTGGATGATGATTTGGAAGGGTTTTCAATGTTTTTGTAGCTATTTACATTTGAATGTAAGATGGTCACAAATAAAAATCAACTTGTGTTACCCCAATCATGGAAAATATGCTCAGTTTAATGAGCATAATTTGCATAAGTGAGTGTGTTGAGTGTTGACTTTGGTTATAAAACTAGAATTTGTTTATTTTGTCTATCCCTTCAAGCGATGATTCGATGGAGAAGATATGAAATGATGAAAGTGATGAAACAAATGATAATGGTTGGAATGAGATGGATTTTTTTTTTTGTTTTTGTTACAATTGTGATTTCGACCATTATTGGTAATTGCACACTTCTATCCCTTGGAGCAGTCTAGCCGTATGGCTTTCTTAGGGAATTGAGATGATAACAATTCATTTCTTGCTTGAGGTGAATCACTTTTCAAGGGCCTTATGGTAACCTACCCATCCTACCGGATTGCATGGATAATTAGTCACTGCAATCACCAGGTGTATAAGATAAATTACTATATACGAGGATTACTTGAGGCTGTGGAAGAAGGAAATGTACACATCTATCCCTTGGAGCAGTCCAGTCGTATTTCCTGCTTAGGGAGTTGAGATGAGAGAACTTCTGTTCTTTCAAGAGCTTGTTGAATTTGTTTGTTTATTTTTTTTACCAAAGGAATTGATGTACCTTTGGAGCTTTTTGCTTTTATTGTTTTTCTGTTTTATTGTTTTTTTTTGTGTTTTATATTGTTTTTGTGATTTTTATGTTTGTTGATTATTTGTTTTTGAGCATTTTGGATTGATTTGACCAAAGGGGTAGGTGCCTTTGGGGCTTTTTGAATTAAGTTAATCATGATTGTCCTTATGGTAATCTACTTCTCCTACCAGATTATATGGATAGCCAATAACTACAACCACTAGGGGACTAGAGTAAATCACTAGATACAATGATCACTTAAGGCTGAGTGGAAGAAGGAAATGTGCATCTCTATCCCATAGAGCAGTCCAATCACATGGCTTTATTAGGGAGTTAAGATTATATCACTTCTATTATTTTGAAATCCTTTTTGAGATTGAATTGGGGTTGATTTGTTTGGAGCCTTTTGAATTGAAATGCAACCAAAGGAGTTTGATTCCTTTGGAGCTTTTTGAATTGGATTGACCAAAGGGGTTGATTCATTTGGAGCCTTTTGAATTGAAATGTGACCAACGAAGTTTGATTTCTTTGGAGATTTTTAAATTGGATTGACCAAAGGGGTTGATTCCTTTGGAGCCTTTTGAATTGAATGTGACCAAAGGGGTTGATTCCTTTGGAGCCTTTTGAATTGAATGTGACCAAAGGAGTTTGATTCCTTTGGAGCTTTTTGAATTGGATTGACCAAAGGGGTTGATTACTTTGGAGCCTTTTGAATTGAATGTGACCAAAGAGGTTGATTCATTTGGAGCCTTTTGAATTGAATGTGACCAAAGGAGTTGATTCTTTTAGATATTTTTGAATTAATGGTGACCAAAGGAGTTTGATTCCTTTGGAGCTTTTTGAATTGGATTGACCAAAGGGGCTTGATCCCTTTGGAGCTTTTTTGAATTGAATGTGACCAAATGACTTTGGTTCCTTTGGAGCCTTTTGAATTGAATGTGACCAAAGGAGTTTGATTCCTTTGGAGATTTTTGAATTGGATTGACCAAAGGGGTTGATTCCTTTGGAGTCTTTTTGAATTGAATGTGACCAAAGGAGTTTGGTTCCTTTGGAGCCTTTTGAATTGAATATAATGATGAATGTCCTTATGGTAATCTACTCATCCTAATGGATTGCATGGATAACCAATTACTGTAATTGTAAGGTGTCTAGAGTAGATCACTAGATACGAGGTTTGCTTGAGAATATAAGCTAATGAATCAAATTGATGAATGCGATAAAACAAATTGAATTGGATTTGTTGTGTTTGTGAATGCGAGGTAAATGGCACAACATTTTGAACCTAGAAGATGATATGAAGTGTGGATGTTTAATGTGATTTTTGGGGTAGGTGTGAGACCTGAAACCATCCCAAGTTACTTGATTACTTGATGTGATTATTGGGGAAGGTGTAAGACATGAACCCCCCCTAGTTGTTGTTTTTGTGATTGTTTATGTATATGTATAATGATGGATTATTCAGATTTTTTATTTTGTTTTTTGTGTGCATATGATGAAATGAATTTCTTATGAATGAATGCAATTGGTGGTAGTGTATGCAAATGAATGAATGGTGTTACCTTATTAATCGTTGTTCAAAGAGGTTTTGAACCATTTAAATGAATGGTGTTGCCTTATTGTTCAAAGAGGTTTTAAACCATTTGAATGAATGGTGTTGCTTTACTAATCGTTGTTCAAAAAGGTTTTGAACCATTTGAACGAATGGTGTTTCTTTATTAATCATCGTTCAAAGAGGTTATGAACCATTGTTTTAGCAAAATTTACCTTTATTGCTTAATCAGGGGCACCAATATGATACTACTGGTATGACCACATGGATGAAATGGATTATGATATTTATGACTATGTGATGGTGGTATGGAATGGAGGATTGCTTGTGATTTTTGTCACATGAAAATAAAAAAGCTCCAAAGGAACCAAACCCCTTTGGTCACATTTCAGTTAAAAAACACCAAAAGAAAAATAAAAATAAAAATAATAAAACACAATTTTTTTTTTCATCCACATTGCATTTTTAATACATTTCATTCACAATCCCACTTTCATTGAATTCACACATTCCACTTTCATGGTATTTGCACATTCATACCATTCGTATTCGTTAAAGTCATAAATAATTGATAGTGCACTGTCTTGTTGCCTTAATCAAGGGCACATCACATCAAACATCACCAAACCCATCAGTCACAATAATACATTGCTTCCTAAGCAAAATACTAATGTTTTCAATCACTCTTCAACCTCTAGTATCTTAAGCAACTTCCATTGAAAGTCAAACAATATTTAGATACAACAGGTTATTCCTGGTCAATCAAGTTTTCTCTTGGACCACACACAACAAAACACATTAAAAATATTTGTGAATCTTGAGAATAATGAAGTAAAAAAGTTGCTATTTCCATAAGTGAAATGTTTCACTGTTCATCCAATTATGTGCATGGTTTAGAATGCTATAGGGTTGACAAAAGGACAAGCTCCCCCTTTACCCTTAAAAAAAAGAAAAATCCCTTGCTCTTCCTCAAACAAAAGCAAAAAAAAAAGATCCCTTGCTCTTCCTCAAAACGAGTAAGTATCCAAAAAGAAAAAAAGAAGAGAAAATTCCTTGCTCTTCCTCGAAACAAGTATCCCAAAAAGCATTTCAAAGAAATAAGTTCCCCTTTTGCTCTTCTTCAAAATGAGCAAAAATCCCTAAAAGCATATCAAAGCAATAAAAAGGTAAATTGCTCCATCACAAAATGAGCAATCCCCAAAATCCAATGCAATAAAATAAGGGAAGGAGCTTGAATCCCTGGAACTCTTAGTATCTTGAAAACCATGGGGTGATCCTCATTACAACAATGGGATGAATGAATCCCGCCTAGCAATGAGGTATCCTTATGCGTGGTGCCACATCTGTCACATTAGTGACTTTATTTTATATAGACCTAGGACCGCTCATGGATGAGATAGCTTATTGGCATAAGTTACAATTGATTAATTTGACCTAATTCATAATGGAAAATGAATAATCATTGCACACACAGTTGGTCCTTGAGAAATTTGAAACCACTAGGACATCCCTTGCATAATAAATATCTATGAAATACATAAATGGGTTTGTTTTAAGTCACTAGGATGTTTGATTCTTTGTAAGAATACCCAGGATAATCCACCCAATCACACCATAACATTTTTATTACCACATATCATAAATCCATGTCAATATCGTTTATCTATGCTCCTAATTACACAACAAGATAATGCTGATCAAGCAAGAGTCTATAAATACCAAATGGGCATTAGAACATAACATAAATAAAAAATTACATCATACATCTCATAATTTCATATGCATCCATAAAAACAATAGAACAAAAGTGCACACACAAAAAAAATCATAATAAAAAGCCGTGTTTATATATATATATATATATATATATATAAATCATAAAAGAATAAAATTCCCACTGGCTGTATACATTAGAGCACTGAGGCTCATAACAAAAATAGAAAAGGTAATAATGCACTACTAGCTAGCACCCCCACGACCCCTGCGAGGTCCATGCACAGATGATCCAAAGGGAGCATGTGAACTAGATGGTCGATGAGACCGTGAGCTACCAGGCCTAAACTCACTTCGCCTAATGGAGCCTGACACTGAAGAAGGCTATAGCGATAGTGGAATTTGATGCTGGTGCAAAGTGTCCTCAAGGGATGCCATATACTGTTCTTGTCTTCGAGTAACATCCAAATCCTAACCCTTGTATGCTACCCGTTGGGCTATTTCAAACCTTAAGAATTGTAATAATAATAGCATCACCACCCCAACTTAGCCTAACCCATAGTCCATCCACCTCGTCCTATAGTTAATTCACCTCATACTATAGCCTCATGATATCTGCATCCCGAGCTGCAATAACATCACTCTCACTCGACCTAGCCTGCAACCTGGCTACCTCACCCTAAAGCTGAGTCACCTCACCCTTCAGCCTCATCACATCCTCATCCAGGATATCCTATTGCACCTGTAGTATCCCCACTCATCTATGTGGCGAGGAGGAGCATCCTAGCCCTGATCACCTCCATTGTCTACATCATCACCCACATATACATCATGATCCCCATCTCCACCATCATGGCCTCCATAACCTTCGTCACCTCCATATCCATCACATCCAACACCCGTATCTGTTAACTATACATCAACGTAGGCCACCTTGGAGTTTACTCACCAACATCAAGACCATCCTCACTGACAACATCGCCCGCTGCCTGGTTTGACCTCCATAGAGACTGTACGATAAACTAAGTGTCATAGTCTATGGTAGTACCTGCATCATCTACATCTAAGAATTTCACTACTACATCATCCGCTACATCGTCCACCATATAAAAGTCTGGAGTCAAGGGAAGACTAAGTTCATCTTCCCACCGCCTATACATCATGGGATCATCTGGAAATCCATACACCAGATCAAACTATCTCATCAGCTATGAGAACTGGATATACTCCATCTCTCACCCATTGCTACCCACTATCCATATGCCTAATCTCATCCACCAAAGCTATGCAACATAACCCTCCCAAGTCAGACCTATCCAAGGTTACCAAAAGATGTCATCACATGTCAAAATGCTAAGCTTTTCTTGATATGAATCAACACTACAAATAGGATGAGTGATAGAAGACTCTTTGTTGGTCCTCCAACGAAGAGTGCAAGGATGTGAGCGATTCCATCCACAAGACAACCCTCTTGGGTGATCGACATTGATGTGCTCCCAAGCCAAAATTTGAAGCACTAGATTGCAACCAAGCCCCTTTCGCTCCTACCTTTTCACCTCATAAAGCTCCTTGTACAACTGACATAAGAGAGTAGGAGCCCAAGCATAGATCTATGGCTATGCTATCAATTGCAGTACAATAGAAACCTAATTCCAAGGGAACCTCGAGCCCATGCTATTAGGAAACAACACGTTGCCTAGTATGTGCATCATGAAGGTTGGAAGAGTGCCCAACTTCTCGCCCTTATAGAGGTTGAGATAAGGAATACCACCCTTTATGTAGTCAAAATTCTAATCATCACCATAATTGGATCTCAGTACCGCATGCTTGTCGTGGCCCACCCTCACTGGTAGGCCCTCAATAGGCACATGGAAGATGCGATATACATCCTCCAAGATCACAGTAATATTCCTTGTCAAAAGCTGAAAGGAACCCCTATCAGGGTCTTATCTCTTGATCAATGCAAATAGTAGCTCCTCATCAGCTCGGATAATCTCTACTCGTCCACAACCATTTAGACCCATAGACTCTAGAAACTTCCAGTCATTAGCAGTGAGGGCTTTTCACACCTTGAAAATGGTACAGGGCCATAGGTGGTGAGCGGTAATAAACTTAACCTGCAACACAAACATAGTAAAAATCAGTGCATATAAAAAAACAACAAAAAAAACACACATTGCATATCATCCTAGCGTAAAATGCATTCCACATCATTTAACAAACATAGCATTTCAAAAGCATGAAAAAACACAAAAATATTGCATATCATCTTAGCGTAAAATGCATTGCACATCATTTTACATACATAGCATTTCAAACACATGAAAAAAACAAAAACAGTGCACAACATCTTAACGTATATTACATTTAAAAAAAAACAATTTTTTTTTAGCCCTTCTTAGTGGTTGCAAAAACAAAAAAAATTAAAAGCAATATTTTTTTTTTGGTAGCCCCTCTTAGTGGTTGCAAAAATAAAAAAAATTAAAAACAATAAAAAACTTTGCCAACCCCTCTTAATGGTTGCAAAAAAACACACACACAAACAACAAAAAACAAAAATACAATAAAAACCTAAACTAAGAGTTTATGACACCTACCTTAACGTAGTGGACTCCGGATTCTACTCCAGCCAAGCCTTCAGCCCCCACACCCACCTTCGCACTTGCAACCACTCCACTAGCCTCGCCAACATCCATACTAACTCACTCTTCTCAAATAACTTAGAAAATTTGCACTGCAATAATGAAATGAAAATGACCCCCTCCCCTTTATATAACAACCTTTTGCGGTGAAAACCATGCACCCATGATTTGCAGAGTAGAACACAGACGCATGGTTAAGGGGAGACAAAACCACACATGCACAATTACAAAAAAATAAAAAAAGTCCAAACAAAAATAACAAACCCCAACCAAATCACATCAATTCTCACCAAAGCCTCATCAAGCAACATCATCATTATCATCATCATAATCAACACATCAATTAGTGAACCTTGTATCTAGTGAGTTATCCTATACACCTGACAGTTGCAGTGACTAGAAATCCATGCAATTCGGTAGGATGGATAGCTCACCATAAGGGCACTCATCATAAAATTAGAATGTCATTAATCAGCTAGGTCACCCAATCTTTGAGCTTGGCTGTGTTCAAACTAGATTTGTAAAAAGTTTATCCTTCAACCCTTTTCGTTGGGTCAAAAACAAAAAACAACAAATCAAAATTGGTAATAATCTAAAATCACTCGAGCATCAAATTTCTAGAATGTCTGGTTTCATGAACCCATCATTTGGAAGGAATTTCTAAAGTCACAAGGGAACTAGAACTCTAAACATGGTTGATGGTTTTACCACAACATTTGCCACAAATGAACCAAAAGCAAATTTACAAAACACAAATAATATCGAACTTGGGGCATCAAGTTGAGGCAATGTCATACATTTGCATCACATTCACATCATTTATCATTTACCTCATCTCATCATCCACATTTGATCAATTGGATCATGGGTTTCATCCTTCACCCATTCTCCAATTGAGGGGGTAAGCAAACAAATCAAAATGTCATCAATTTTTTTCAAAATCACTGATTCTTGTGCATTGAGAAGATTTGAGTCCATCCATCCAATAAAGGTAGGTGTCATTGGTTTTTACATTGCATCGTGTTTCACACAATGTGGCACAAAAAAGAGTATCTATAGACACCAAAAATTGGTCATTCACAACATCATATTTTCCATCCCACATCAAATCTTGCATAATAAGATTATATGCCTAAGTTTAGACTTAGGTATATAAATCCTGCACATTATACTATTTTTTAGATTTATTAAATCTAGAAAATCAGCCTAGGATACCCTGCCTACCCACTAGACATGTGTCCTAGCCACCTCACCAACATCCCTTACCACATCTCATACACTCTTGTCCCTTTTATCCCTTCACATGGGGTAACCCTCCACACAACACTCCACTTGTAGCCACATCACCCTAGTTAAGTGAGATACCATGGGTGACTCACTCTAACTACCCCCTTCATTTAGCAGCCTAGTATTACCACTTGGAAATCATGGCTTTCCACCTCTTATTTCCCTTCAAAACCCTAAGGATCCTATAAAGACACCTTCACCCCACCAAATAAAGGAGGTTGAATATTTGTACTGTTAGGTTGCCAGAATAAGACTAGAGCTCTACACGTACCTTGAGGAGAATCAAGATCCAGAGCTCGAAGATCCATTTTTGAAGCTATCTGCCATTTAGTTTGCATCGCACGTCTATGGTTTCACAGTCAAAACTGCATCCATACGGTTTGCCCATCGCTTGTGCATGGTTTACTAGTTACCACTGCACGCCTACGATTTCTTAGAGCCAAACGCAAACCAGATCCGATCAGTAAGTTTCGTTTAGCAAGGCATTTAATTTATTTTCTCTGTTTTTTGCATCACATGTTTTCACTAGTTAGGGTTTTACAACAATATTCTATATCTTGATTTGCAGGTGCTACTAACCCTTATTTGGTTTTCATGTGTATAGGGAGCAGGTATCTTGGAGAAGCTGATGAAGTTGGAGTGGTCCCCGCATCGGATACCAGAAGCCCACTCACCCCTTTGAAGTTGTAGAAGAAAAATGAAGGACACCAGTTGATCTGTTTGGAGAGCCCACCATTTGTTGCTTGGACACTTGTATTTGTATCACACATTGTAACATTACACCCAACATACTTGGGGTAATTCAAAAACATTTGTAATATTGGGAGATTCAGGCTCCCCTATTAATACAAAAGAAATATTCTTTCAACTGCAAGTGTTCATTTGTTCATCTTTATTTGGTGTTGTTTATTATGCTACATTATCTAAAAAATATATAAATATGTACAAATAACTTCACAAATTATACAAGAATGATATTGAATTGCAAATGGATCTATGAATAAGTTATCCTAAAATCAATTTGCTCTGTTTTAATATTTCTGTAATTGTTATGTTCCAACCTAATTTTTTAATAGGTGTAGAATGGAATCAAAGTAGATGTTATAAATAAGAAATGTTTCTGGTGTTATGTATATGAATTTTTATTCATTTAAATATTTTTTATTAATTTGTTTGTCTAAATTATAAAATTGCTAAAATTAAGAAAATTGTTGAATTTTATGATAGAAATGACGATACTTTAATTAGATCATAAGTATAAGCTAGTATGAAGTCTCCTTCTATCTTGTGATGGAAATGAAGATTCTTTCATTAGATTACAAGTTAGTATGAAGTCTCCTTCCAAACTATGAGCACCAACATAGCCCACACAACTAGAAACATGAGTTGATAATATAGCAATGGTGAAATGGACGATCAACATAACTGATCCATTATAGAAATTTGTATCCAATGTCTTCTCCTTGTTTGGTAAAATTAAGTGTAAAAGACTTCTATTGTACACTTCAATTACTTAAATATAAATGTTAAACTTTTATCCAAACTAAAACTTTTATCTATTTTCTCTATTTCTAACCAAAATATTTCTTCTTACAAAAAATAATCAACTATTCTCCACTTTGGCAATAACTCATGTAGGTAAAGCTGCAAGCTTATTGCAATGGTATAGGATTTTGCCTCTATTTGAGAGGTCCAAGGTTCAAACCCCACTTGGTATGAGGGGACCAAAATCTCTCATAAAAACTTGTGTAAACTTGTTGAAAAAATAACTCATGGAGGTGAATACCAATTTTTATCCTTAAAACTCAATCTCTAAATAAAAAAAAAGCTCTAAGAAAAAATCTAAAATACTAATGGAGGTGAATACCAATTCCTATCCTCAAATTTCTCTACAAAAAAAAACTCTAAGAAGAAATCTAAAATTAGGATTTGAAAATGAAGCCTTATTAATAAATAAATAAATATGCAATAAATCTTTTGGTAGACCCCTATTCCCCTACTTTTTGTGTACTTGCAAAATTAAAAATATACATGTCAATTGAAAATTAATATCTTTGGTACAAATGGTGATATTGAATCCTATACTTTACCACGTTCGTCTCCTTCAAGAATTAATAAAAAATTAAAGGCTAATCAAATAGAAAAGTTTCTATTTTTGGATTTGAAGAGAAATGAGAAAATAAAAGGTCATTGGAGAAGTTGAAGAGGAAAGGTCATGACTTTTGACCTTCCATGTCCTCCTTTACTTCTCCCTTAATGGAAAAGTATAACTAAGGAATGCTACGCCATCTTCTAGAAATTAGCAAGGTAGGAAATTTTAGGAATAATTTGGAGTTGTATGAGTCTTTGTGTGCTGTCCTCTTTTTTTTTTTCTAGGAGAGACCTTGTTTAGCTCATGTATGTTGTACCCTCAATTGCATTTTAATAATAGAAGTTTTTGTAGCATATTAGAGGTTCCCCACATAAATCATGGTGTTCTTATTGTTTTATCGGGTTTGATTTCCTTAGCAATGGTTGTTTTAATTCATTACTATTTTCTTATTCTAGTTATTTTTTCCCTTGTTTTGATGCATTGACCAAAGTTTCTTGTATTGTCTAATTTTGTATAAAAAGATATTTCTGTGAGTGAGCCAATTGAGGTGTTTCTAAAAATCATATGGCGTTAAGGTAGGTTTTTCTAGGGATCATGTGAGGTTTGCTAGTCCTTTGAATTTTTTATTTTTGTAAACATGTATGCATACCAAGTATTTCACAAAAGTCTTATGCAATGTTTTGTTGAAACATAAGATAATATAGAAAAACATCAAAACTAGGTCTAAGAGTGAAAAGATAAGATTTAAGACTTGTTATAGACCACTCAAAAACAATTTCAATAGATTTCCAATTTGAGAGAAGAGAATACACAGTTGAGGTTAAAACTCAAGAGAAAGAAGAGCTACTTGCTATGGGTGCGATCCAATATTTTAAAATTGTTGGTATGGCTAATGACTCAATCCTACAAGTAGATAATAGATATTTGCAAGCAATGGAGAAGTTGCAAAAAGAGATAAATTCCAAAGAGGAGTTGTTGGACAACTCTAATCCAAGTGTGAAGATATGAAAATAGAGAAGAATCTCTCTCATTGTTCTACCAAAGAAACTAACACCATCATAGAAACAATTATGATAAGGAAATGCAACTCGAAATTGTATCTTTAGAAAAATACAATAATTAACTTTCCAGTTTTAAGATGCATACTAAAGGAATAGGTTCCAAGTTGTTTAATAAGATGGATTATCAAGGCAAAGGAATTGGAAATAATGGCAAAGGGACGAGGGATCCTATTAAGGTGTTCTTACAATTTCAACATATAGGTCTTGGATACTATGAAAAATAGAAGTTTTCTATGAAAAATATAGGCATGCATTTGAATGTGTAATGGGAGAAGCCACCATTGACCCACACTTTGCATAAAAAATGGTGAAACAACCAACAAGAAGTGTAGCAAAGGTGTAATGCAAGATCTAGCCAAGGAAACTACAAGTATTTATGGATCCGTGAAAAGAAGTATAAACAACCTTCTAGTTTTCTATTTTGCTATGATTGTTGTGGAAGGGAAGGATATATATATTAGTTTTGTTGGGACCTTGGCCCTTGTGAACATTATGGCAAAAATTTATATCAAGAATGATAATTATGTTACTTAGTGGATGTAGGATGTGTTATATGGGCTATTTTGGTGCTGATAGTTTAGAAGGAAACTTCATAGTAATTCATATTTATGCTTTCATTAGGGCATCTTTATGCTAAATACTTTTGATGAAGAGAAATCATTTCATGGTGCATTCATGTTCTATTATTTATAATAACATATGTAGTTGAAACAAAAGGATAATGTTATGATATTTAGAATTATTGTCCATTGGAGGATGATAAAGTTTGGGCAAGTTTGATGGATTGACACATGACATTGGTTATGGTTTTAGTTTTTCCATTTCATGGAAAGCATGTTATATCTAAATGCAGTTCCAGGCTCTTCATTGTTGCCATGCATTTGCACTTAGAGTGGATTGGTTAATAGTAATAAGAAAGATTTTCTACATGCTTAAAAACACATTTGGACAATGAGAGACATTTTGACAAAGGTAAGCCACATGTGTTTTAGATTCTTCCTAGCCATGGTTTCCTAGTTATTTTTGAATCTTATCCTAAATTATTTACTTGTTCTTGGGAAGGAGCATGTCAATGAGGTTGTGGAATTAACATTATTTGATTTTAGTTATGTGGTGATTGACCAAGTTATTATATAATATTGGTTTATACACAATAATTTAGTTTGAAGGCCAATGTGAGGTCATGGAATGTTGCCACTAATTGTTAGGTTTATCACTACAATAGAGGTATTTATTATTATGTTTATATGAATTATCCACATTAGCTTGCATTTAGATTGAACTCCATCTATCCCAATTTTTGAGCAAATATGAATTTCTCTAAATATGCTTTTGGGGAAAAATATACTCACATTGCAGAGATGTGATTAAAAGTGAAGGCTGACCAAATAGAAAAGTTTCTATTTTTGCATTTGAAGAGAAAAGAAAAAGAAAATTTATTGGCGATAAAATTAAAGAGAAAAGTTCATGAATTTTGACCTTCCATTACCTCCTTTGCTTTCCTCTTATTGGAAAATCATAAATAGAGTATGTTGCTATATTTTTTAGCCATTGATAAGACAAGAAAATGTTTAGAGTAATTTGGAGTTGAACAAGCTTTGGTGTGCTATCCTCTTTTTCTATAGTAGATACCTTGTTCAACTCATGCACATTGTACTCTCCATTGCATTTCAATAATATAAGCTACAACAACATCTTGTTGTGGGTGTTTGAATGGATTTGATTTCCTTGGCATAATTTTTCTAGTTCATTATGCTTTTCCTATGCAATTTATAGCTATGTTTTCTCTTATTTTGTTGCATTAATCAAAGTTTCTTGTATTTTCTAACTTTGTATGAAGAGAGATATATGTCAGTGAGCCAATTGAGGGGTTTACATAGATAAAAAATACTCCAATAAATATATCTCCAGGTTCCAATATGGAGATCAAAATTGAGTTCAGTTAACAAAAATTAATTGTCACCATCCTATGAAAATCCTAAACAAAGAAATTTATAGCTAGTTCCTTTAAAAAAATAACTGTCCACAAATGGATTCTTGTTGAAAAGTATACTTTGTTGCTTCTTTAATATCATCTTTTTAACTAGTTTTCTAAAGGGATTTGGTCTAAATACTACCATGCATCAAATATATATGATTCTTTTACCAACAATGTGCTCAAACTATTCAAACTGACAACTACCATAAACTTTTATTCTACCAAAAATATACTTAGATGAGATAAACTTACTCAATGAATGACTAACCCCATTTGATGTATGATAAAATTTCTTCTTTATAGAGGATAAATCCACAACATGAGGGTTGTTGTAAACTATTTAGAATAGAGGATTTAAATATAAACATGGTTTTGAAGCCTATAACTATAATGTTCTATTTGTTTAGACTGATCCAACTATATTTTGACCACATTAAAATTATTTGAATCTTTATCAACCTCTGCTTTCCCTTTAGACTTTTATTTTTTAATTTAGAAACTAATAACTTCCTATACATGTTGTCATGATTTTTTTACCATATTAATAAGGATGAAGGTTTCAACAAAACCTAGATATACACCCTTCTTTTCACAATAATAACAAAAGAATAAAAAAGTAGAAGGTTGGTGTTTATACCTCTTTTTATATTGTATACTTTGCTTGTGTTTTTTTGGAGATTGCACTATATCTTTGTCGAACTTCTAGTTTAATGGTTTCATTTCCCTTTTGATACAAAGGGCATGATAATGGTGGCTTATTCTACAAATAAAAATGCATGCCTACATTTTTCATGGAAAAATCCTATTTTTTAAAGCCATACATTGAGGGTAGGAGAACATCTCAATTGGATCCCTTATTCCTTGGCTATGTTTATCAAGTCCTTAGCATTGATAGCCCTCCTTATTTTAAATTTTGAAACTTACTCTCTTAGTATGCATCTCAAATTTGGAAAATAAATTCTGCATTTTTAAAAGATATAAAATCATAATCGAATTTGCTTATCTTGTTTTTGTGATGATGCTAGCTTCTTTGGTAGAAAAATGGGAGAAATATTTATTTATATCTTCATAGTTGGCTTAGATTTGGGTCAACAAGCTCTCTTTAACACCTATCTCTTTTGATACTAATTACTTTTTTGTAACATGTGTTTTTCACTTGTGGGATTGAGTTAAGAGCCAAACCAATAATTGTAGTACATTGGCTTTTTATCTTGAGAAACTTCTTTACAAGTATAGCAGTCAACTTTTCTTTCTCTTGGAGCTTCAATTTTTTTTTTGGTAATTATTATAATAGATTAACGGTGGGTTTTTATAGAGGATCCCAAAACCTTATATACAAAATCAGCCTTGCTAAATAGTGCTTCATGCCTCTTGGCTGGAAGAATAAACCTGTATGCAAAAAAAAAAAAAAAAACAAAAAGTTGCTAATTGCCCGAGGGCTACAAGTAAGGCATTTTTGCCTGATTATCCTGGAAACCATGGCCATTATAACTGGGAAAACAAAAACTAGCCGGAGAAGCTGGACCATCGGAAAGCATAAGAAGACAACCAAGAAAACTACAAAAAATTCTCCCATACCTGGGAAATAACTTTCCACATTTATGCTTTCCCGGAGGCAGAATTCGAAGCATACATGTTGGATAGGATCCAAGAAAAATGACTGGACTGAAACAAACCGTTGAAAATCCTGCTGGAAAATTTTGCCCTGGCCCAAATGGCCACTCCGATTAGTCTTCTCGCATCCAGGATTTCATCCGTACGGTTTGAGGTTCTTCTTACTTCCCTTTCCCTGCTGGAAGGGAGGTTTTGGGATAAGCGCGTCACCCATCAGAGAATCGGAGTCATCCTGAAACAGCAACCGTTGGGTTCCATTTGCAACATCAGCCGCAGTTTCTTTGTCTCTCTTTTCCTTGTTGGGGGGACGACCCTGCTTCCTTTCACTACCAAAATCCACCCCTCGCTTTTGACTCCTCGTAATTCGAGGGCTAATATTACCAGGCTGGTAACCTCTTCTTCCCAGCAGGTAGTCTTCCAATAGCTTTTGTGCCTCGGGAGAGTTTCGGTCATAAATTTTGGGTGAATCTGCTCGTGTGGTGATAAGGGGGGGCCTGTTCATTTTCCTCCTATGGTCCTAGTTGGGGGCGCCCACCACCTTTGCTCGGAGTCCGGATGGGTGGTGATTTCCTCTTCTGGTAAGGAGGATTCGAGATGGTCCCTGGATGGACCTGGAGATTCATGGCCTTTCACAAAAGGGTGCTTCGTCTGACCTTCACCGTGCTCCAGAGGGTTGCAGGGATCCCGCTCCTTCTTCCTCGGCTTTTGGAGAGGACAATTGGACTGAAGATGCCCTTGAGAACTACACTGAGGGCAGAAAGCTGGCCTGTTCTCATAAACAATAGCTTGCTTGTGTAGAAAAGTACCCCCAGACCGCAGAGTAATGGAGGATGGGAGGTCCGTCTCCAAGTCCGCCAAAACACAGAACCGAGCTTGGACAAATCTAGTTCGAGCTCTGGTGGGAGGGTCTAAAGTGATCAGCTCCCCGATGGACCGAGCAATACCTCTGATTACATTTTCATGCCAACAAAAAAGGGGAAGACTCGGGAGCCTAACCCATATTGGAGCAATGTTGATATTATGGGTATCGGGGTTAAAGTCCAAACCCCACTTCCTTAGAAAGAGACTCCTACGGCCCAAGAACCAAGGCCCTCCAGCGAGGATTTTACAGTAGTCCTCCTTGTTGCTCAGCCTAATCGTGAAAAAACCTCGGGTTAGGGCAGCCAGCTCTAAGTGACCAGAGGTCCGCCATTTGCCAGACGCCCACTTGCGAATGGTCTCCATGTCGGGACGACCACCAATAAACTTACCGATGAGGGTAAATTTTTTGAAATCCACAAAGCTTGAGAGAATTTCTGCCGGGATGTCCAACTCGTCCCCGGACGAAAATAACTCCTTGGAGAAGAGCCCGCTTAGGGTTTCAGAGGCCGCTGCCAAAGCATATGACTTTCGAGGTCCATCTCCCCGTTTGTCTGGCGGATCCTTGCCGCGACTTGGCAAGGACTCCTCGGCATCCCCAGACTCTGTTTGCCCTCCCTCCACCCTACCGAGCCCCTGGTTCGACCTGTCGACGCTCCCGTGCTCTCCCAGAACAGCCTTCCCGCCCACCGTCATCCCCACCCTCCCAAGAAACCCTAATTTCATCGCACTCAGATCATCCTTATCACTTGGAGCTTCAATTTTAACTTTGTATTCTTATCTCTCAATTTGATAATCTCTTTGAATTATTATTTGGTGGTCTCTAACAAGTATCAAATCTTTTATTTTCTCCTTTGGACTTGATTCTACTACTATCTACTAGGTTTTCCTATGCTTCAAAATAACGTTTATGATTGTCAAACATTTAATATACAAGCCTACTTGCAAATTAAAAGTTTAAAGATCACAAGCATGAGAAAACTTGCTTTAGTATCATATGATCCATTCTAGATGTATCAACCCTCCTAATGCAACTATTATTTCAAATAGATTAGTAAGCTATATTTGCTTTTGCTCCTAGAATGTAGTACTGCTGATGGCATTTGTGATAGCAGATATAGGTACCCTCCTTCAAGTGGGCAGAAAAGGATTTACCATTAGAGGTAAGGAGAGATATGATGGAGGTGTGAAAAATCACCACAACTCATGGGTACATGGAAGCCCAAAAAAATTGCATTCATATAGGTGCATTATATGATTTGTATGGTGTTTGTTTTGCTTTTTACATTGTGTGCCTTATGTTTGATTGATACTGATATTTCATACTTAAATAAATTAATAATTCACCCGATACTTAATTGTTTTATTTTATATTTTGTTATAGAAATTAATTAATTAAAATAATTATTAAAATACAATAATAAAAAGAATAGAAAATGAAAATCTTTCATTTACAAACAAGCATGAACTTATAATATAAATGAACACAAATGTTATCTTCTACAAAGCTTAGAGTGAGATGCCACCCGACGAACACTTAAAGACATATGTGTGCATGATATACCATTTGTTTTTATTAGTGTTTATGTCGTTTATATAAATTGGTGGGTAAGTAAGCCTAAAGGATTGAGCATATTGTATTTCGCTGGTTGGTGCTTGAGAGTGATGGGTTAAAAGAAAGTGAAGAGAGTCCATTTATAGCTAACAAGTAATTTACTAGGTCAAAATTTTGCCCTACTGTTTGTCTATATTTTGAAGAGATGGTTTGATGCTGTTATATGGTTTTTGATAGCCAATAATTTGATTATTTAATATTCTACTTGAAATCTGATTTATATTCTGTATATGCCTATATATATATATTCTTACTGCCAATTGTATTAGTTTGTTTATGAGAGTTTTGCTTGTTCATTTTTAATACTGTTGCTTTTTACATGTGTTTCTCAATGGTTCTAAATGACTTTGTTATATCGAGTCGAGTAGCATAGATAGACGAGTAGGTGCCTATTATTAGTCGAGCCTATTTTAAGGGTGGCTTACTCCCCAAAAGCATGGTGGTGCCCAATCAACCTAAGATGTGGTATTGGCTGGGTAGCAACATTGTCCATAATTCCTTCCCAACTGAATACTGGAGTATGTTGAATTTTTATTTTCTGGATAGAGTTGGATTGTGTGCTTGTGTTGATAGACTGGTTAGTGTTATTATGTATTCAAACTGAAATTGTTAACTACAAAATGCCATGTAAAATTGCATAGATGTGTTTCGCTTAAGTAGAGAGGTCATTTAGATGCATACATTTACATACAGGCTATTTTGATCCTGCGTAGACTTTAACTGGACCCTCTTTTTTTGGACGTGATGGAAAGAATGAGTTGGAGGTAGATAGCTTTTCTGTCGTAGCAAAAAGGAAAGGTCTAAGTTGAATCAAACAACTTGCTCAACTGTTATGCTTGAGAAATTATTATCTGAGATGCCCATCAGATGTATTTAATTGAGCTTATTTGGAAGTGTAATAAATCAAATACCTTGCTATACATTATTCTTTTTAAATTTTGGGTAAGAGAAGTCTAATTAAACCTTTAAAGGTATTATTCAGATTTGTGTTATACTCGCTGTAGTTTGCCGAATTTGCTATTATTGATTTTGAGATATATTAATATTGCGGATGGCACATACGTACTTAGTAGATGTGCACAACTAATATTATATAAATTATGAGTTTCTTACAGTGCCTTTGCTTAGCATAGTCTCCTTTGTGTAAAACAAGTTAATATGTGTAAAATTTATATTTTGTTCTTCATCGGTTTCCTCCAGAATTGAATTTTAAATGTCTTTGAAATGCTTGGAAATATAGTTATTCCATTTTAAAATCTTGGGTCGATGTTTGGTAAAGTGAAGAATTTTGTCTTATAAGCTGCTAGCTATGAATATTTTACGATTTTATTTAATATAAATAGCACAAAATGATTGATGAAAAATTATGTAAACTTGGTTAAAAACTTGTATCACTTAAGGATGAAGGTTTGAATTTAAAAATCATCATAATTAGTTCTTATAGCTTTTGGTAATGGGTGAATTAAAAAAAAGGTCACTTCAGAGGATATAATTGAAATTAAATTTGTTATTATTATCAAGCTACCAAAACTCAAGCCTTCTAACTATTAATGCTATCCTCCGTGTTGAGTATCACTATGTTTGATTACGTGTATAGAAGATAAGTAGGTTATTTATTTTTTCAAGTGTTTTGTGAAATGAAACCTTAATGATAAACTTTAGACTTAGAACCAAAGCATGCTATATTGTTTAGCTACTTTAATCGTATATTTCTTTTAAATAGCTCCATAAATAAATTCTTAAGGACATTGAGTTAAATAGTTGTCCTTTATTTATGGAATTAAAATACATTCTTTCATGCAATTGTCTTTGCCATATAACTCCATGGAAAAGCATCTTCATAGAAATTAATATTTTAATTTAGTTATTTTTAATCTAAAGGAAAGTTCATTCATTATTCGAATGAAGAATTATTATTAAAAGAGATCAAAGGTTTTAAGGAGATTAAACTAAGTTTGTGACCTATGTAGATTAAACCAAAATACTTTTTAAAACTTTCTTTATTTTAATCCTTGTTGACTTTAACGAGCCTGATAATAGATGTATTGTTGTAACTGGTGTATTCACTTTAAAATATCCATTAAGTCACATGTTGGAATTATTGGGAGTTTCAATAAAATAGATATGAAAGTTACTTTTCTCATATATAGTGTGAAAAGTTTCGTTTATAAATAACTATTGATTTAAGTCTCAATTATAATGATTATTGTTCTAATACTATCTTGATTTCTTTAGAAATAAAGAACTATATTGTTTATTTTATCACTTATATGCCACTTTTATTTAAAGGACTAAACTATGTAAAAGAATGTGGAATTTAATTTCAAATATAATTTGTGGATTTATTTTTATTGTAAAGCTAGATTTGATAAAGGGATATTTGAAATTTATACACAAGAGAGCTTATGAGAAAAAAAGAAAATATTTGTTGATATAAAGCATGAGGAAGTATCCCTAACCCTATGAGAGCCTGATTATTTTGAAGTTTTCCCTAAACCTTAAGCCATCGGATTCATTCACTATAAAGGATGAATGGTCATGATATCCAATTAATTTTTCATAAAACACCCAATACTGGTGATTGTAGAAAGGGCAATCACTATGATTCACAATACACCCAATACCAATGCTTGTAGGAAGGACAATCATTGTTATTCAGGAGCGATTGCATTTCTAATGGAAGGGTCAGAATGAGAAAGATAAGGAGGGATGATATGGGACGTCTCCTTTAGGTCATTGAATGAGTAGTACAATGATGGATCCTTTCTTAATTTAAGATTAAGGAAAATCTAGCATAAACCAGAAGTTAGACTATACGATGGTTGGTATGGGACAACTATCATTAATTGTGTCTTGACAAGAGATACTAGGTCCTGATCTAGGGTAATGACAAGGTCCTAATTAACTTTGATGTAGAGGATAATCAGTTAGGCACTCACAATACACGCTAACCCCTTGGATGATAACTAAAGAACAAAAAAAGCTAAAATAAATCTATATATTCCTCATGTTAATGGATGAGGAGAGTATGCATCCACCCTTTAGGTGTTATGGACCCTAGAGAATAACCCCAACCATGAATCTACGCTCTCATATGAGGATGAGAAGTTAGATTTACAAAAGGCATTATCTATGGGATTTGGCCAATCTTGTCCACTTGGGAGATTGTCTACAACAGTCCTAATTATCAAAAGTAGTATTCTATACCTCATACTAATAAAATATTGGGTGATCATAAAACACTTTATATCAAAAAATTTTCCTTTAGGATGATTCTAGATAAACATTTTGACCTTATGGAACTAGTGCGCTAGATTGGGTTGTACAACCAGGTGGGTTAGAGTTGGGTTGTTACAGTTGGTATTAAAGCCCTAGGTTGTAAAACCCTAGGTTGTATGATTATATATGTTGTTTTTAAGATCTCAGTAAACCTAAACCAAATAATTAAACATAGCTCTTTTGCTTGATTTAGGTAAAGGATGGAAGATCTTTCTGCAAATATTAAATAGTTTCAGCTCCAAATGGACCAAATATCATCATTAATGAAGTTACTAGTAAGCAGGATGGAGATTCAACAAGAAATAATGAAAAATTTTATAGAACAAAATGGCAAAAGAGATAAGCCAAATAAGAATAGGAACAAACATAAGACAAGAAAAATCCATAAGAAAGGAGGCAAATAATAACAAATTTTTAATCCCCATCAAGCAATGGAGTCTGAACTTGGAACAAGTACCTGTAGGGAAGGAAAGACCCATGTACCGGAAGCAAGTTGCTACCTTTGTGGTGGTCCCCACTATATTAATAAATATCCCCATAGGGTAAACTGAAGAGAAGCACCAGTGGTCCAACCACATCCGACTATATTAGGACAAACAAATATTAAGGATGAGATCGACGTTTTTATTCTCTAAAAGGTAAGACTAGCTTAATATATATATCTATATGTTAAGGATATTTCAATCAGTTTTATCTCAACTCGTATAATGAGGGGCATATCAGAAAAGTTGAGATTTTTGGCAAATGGGTGGAAGGTCGAATATGGATCAAGATAAACTTACATAGTTAACCAATGCCTATTTGATCCACATATTATATTACCTCAAGGAAAAACCAGTTGGCACCTATACATAGCTCCCCTACATGCTTTGACATTATTATAGGTGTAGAATGACTTAGAGCTCATAAAGTCCTTAATTATGAGGAAAGGTGATTAGATTTTATGGATGAATCTAATCAGTGAATTTGGTCCATTGTGATTAAGACTCCTTTGACCTTATTTATTGTTAGCCATTCAAGTTAGGAAAGCCATATGGAAGGGTGATATACTTTATGTGATCAAGCTGAATAAAAAGGAAGAAACAATGTCCAACTTAGACCTTCTTCAAAAATATCCTATACTAAATAAATTTAGGGATGTCTTCCTTGGAGATTTTTTGGGTCTTCCACTCTAAAGGAAAATTGATTTCTCTATAGAACTTCTACCAAAAGCAACACCAATTGCAAGGTTACCATATAGAATGACCTCCATTGAGTTGCAAGAGCTCAATACTTAGTTACAAGAATTACTAGATAAAATATTCATTTAACCTAGCATGTCGTCATGGGGTGCTCCTATCCTCTTTATCAAGAAAAAGGATGGATCTTTGAGATTGTGCGACCTATAAAGAACAAGTATTCACTGCCCAAAATTGATGATTTTTTTGATTAGTTGAAAGGAGTCACTATCTCCTTCAAAATTGACCTCAGATCTAGATATCATCAGCTAAGAATTCATGAAGAGGACACCCACAAAACTACATTCAAAACTAGATATGGACCTTATCAGTTCACGATTCTACCATTTGTCTTAATAAATGCCCCGACTAATTTTATAAACCTCATGAACAATGTGGTTTGAGAACAACTAGATCACTTTGTACTCGTGTTTCTTGATAATATATTAATCTATTCCTAAAATGAAGAACATGATCAACAAATGAGGATTATACTTGAAATACGTAGGAAAAAAATTAGTGATATGAGAAGCGAAGTATGAGTTCTATACTCCACAAGTATAATATTTGGGGCATATAATATCTACTAACGAGATTACTGTAGACCCCAAGAAAATTGAAGCTATCATAGATTGACCTGCTCCCATAAATGTCATTTATGTGTAAACTTTTATGGGTATAGAAGGCTATTATATGCATTTTGTGAAAGGGTTTTCAAAGATTGCTCATACAATAACAAATCTCTAGAGAAAATGAAGGGCTTTCAAATGGACAGATCAATGTGAAGAGGCCTTCAAAACTTTGAAAGGGAAATTAACGACCACCCACCCCAATTCTTAATATACTTGATCCCTCCAAGAAATTCATAGTTTGTACATAAGGGGTTGGAAGGAGTTCTTACTCAAGATAAAGCAGTTGTAGGATATGAGTCACGTAGCTTAAGAAACACAAGGTAAATTATGCTACCCATGATCTAGAATTAGCAACAGTGGTACATGCTCTCAAGATCTGGAGGTATTACTTGCTTGGAAAACCCTTTGAACTTAGGTAGATATTTACAGAACCCCTACTAAATGCTAGATAGTGATGTTGGATGGAATTTCTAGTAGAATATGACTTTGGCATAGAATATATTAAGGGAAAGAAGAATAAGATAATGAATATCTTGAGTAGGATCCATATAACCACTATATCCCAGTGTTAGTATGACTTAATTGGCCAAGTTAAATATTTGCTACAGAGAGATGACTTTTGCAATAAATATCGAGCTCAGGTTGGGTAGGGACATGATGAGAACAAATATTTTGTAATCAGATATGATTTGTTATACTTTAGGAACAAATTGGTCATTCCAGATAAGGGTGAGTTAAGGGATATTATTTTAAAGGAGGCATATTGCACCCCTTATTCCGTGCACCCGAGAAAGGCAAAAATGTGCAAAACTTTGAGGAAGCCCTTTTATTGGCCAGGTATGAAGAAAGACATTAATATTTTTGTGGCTAGATGTTTGGAATACCAAAAGGTTAAAGCGGAGTATTTACATCCAGAAGGTCGGGTGGGACAAAGGTGTTAAAAAAATACAAGATGATACACTTGCTCAATTATATGAGTTTAACATAGAGATATCAAAGTTAGAAAAATGGTCAATTGAGGAGGGTTGACCCAACATTTTGAAGACATAAATCATCATATGGATATTAAAAAAAATCAAAAGAGGATCAAACCAGATACTGTATCGAAGATGGAAGAATAGCTTAGAACAGTTGAATCAGATTCCTAAAAGGATGACACACTTCAACGATCACAATGGGAAATCTCTAGGGAAAGACAAAGATTTCTAAGGGTAAAAAAAAATAGAGAAGATAAGAGATCACCTTGGGAATCCTCTGGGGAAGGCAAATATTTTGTAAGGGTGGAAATTTAAAGTTTTAAAGAGGACATACTATAGTTTGGAAAGACTACAAAAATCTTATATCATAGGATAATCCAGGGGATCAGGCCAAACATTATTAAGAAAATAGAGGAACAACTAAGAAGAATACAATGAAGCCTTGGATCAATAAAAGAGCTATGTAAAACTCAAAAGGATCCCAAGGGAATTCTTTGTGGGAGATAAAGTCTTCTTAAGGGTAGAACCTACTCAAAACTCCATTAAGTCGTCTAAACTTGACCATGGATTTGTAGGGCCTTTTAAAATTGTTGGATAGATTAGTCCTATTGTCTATAAGCTAGCTTTACCACCCGGTTGTCAAAAATCCATGACACCTTCCATATGTTCCTCCTTAGCAAGTATTTTGGTAAATCATCTCACATTTGAAATATCTCTTATTGTAGATGTTAATATTTCTCCACCTTGGGGAATCTTCTTATCCTAATATCGATATCCAGGAATCAAAAGAATTTAAAAGCAATAATTTGATAAAAGTGTCATATAGAAAATTTTGATAATATAAAGAAACAAAGAAATAAAGAAGAAACAATTTTCTATTTTGAATAATACATGGATTTATAAATGAATGCATATTTTACTTACTGCTTAAGAATTACATTAAAACACAGGGACTGTGTTCATTTCTAGTGAAGGAGAATGTAACAATCCTCCTAATGCAACTATTATTTTCAAATAGATTAATAAGATATACTCGCTTTTGCTCCTAGAGTGTGGTACTGCTGATGGCATTTGTGATTACAAGTACATGTACCCTCATTTAGGTGGGTAGAAAAGGGTTGACCGTGAGAGGTAAGGAGGCATATGATGGAGGTGTGAAAAATCACCACGACTCATGGGTACATCAAAGCCCATAAAAATTACATTCATATAGGTAAATTATATGATTTGTATGGTGTTTGTTTTACTTTTGGATTGTGTGCCTTATGTTTGATTGATACTAATATTTCATGTTTGAATAAACTAATAATTCAAATGATTGTTAATTGTTTTATTTTATATTTTGTTATTTAGAAATTAATTAATTAATATAAATATTAAAATATAATAACAAAATAATATAAAATGAAAATATTTCATTTATAAACAAGCATGAACTTATAATATAAAGGAACACAATGTTTTCTTCTAAAAAGCTTAGAGTGAGACGCCACTCGATGAACACTTGAAGGTGAATGTATGCATGATATGCCATTTGTTTCAATTAGTGTTAATGTTGTTTCTATAAATTGGTGGGTAAGTAATCCTAAAGGATCGAGCATCTTGTATTTTTTTGGTTGGTGCTCGAGAGTGCTCGTTTGAAAGAAAGTAAAGAGAGTATATTTCTAGCTAACAAGTAATATACTAGGTCAAAATTCTATCCTATTGTCTGTCTATATTTTTAAGAGATGGTTTGATAATGTTATATGGTTTTTGAGAGCCAATTATTTGATTGTTTAATATTCTACTTGAAATTTGATTTGTATTTTGTATATGCCTGTATATATATTCTTGATGCCAATTGTATTGGTTTATTTACGAGAGATTTGCTTGTTTATTTCTTAATACTATTGCTTTCTAAATGTGTTTCTCAATGATTTAATACTAAGTGATTTTGTTATACCGATTCAAGTAGCATAGATAGACGAGTAGGTGCCTATTATTAGCCTAACCTGGTTAAGGGTGGCTTATCCCCCAAAAACATGGCGGTGCCTAGTCAGCCTAAGATGTGGTATTGGTTGGGTAGCACCATTATCCACAATTCCTTCCCAACTGAATACTGAAGTATGTTGAATTTTTATTTTTCGGATAAAGTCAGACTATGTGCTTGTATTGATATATTGGTTAGTGTTATTTTGTATTCAAATTAAAATAGTTAACTATAGAATGCCATGTAAAATTGCATAGACGTGTTTTGCTTACGTAGAGAGGTCATTTAGATGCATACATTTGCATACGGGCTATTATGATCCCACGTAGACTTTAAATGGACCCTTTTCTACCAGATGTGATGGGAAAAATGAGCTGGAGGTAGAAAGCTTTTTTGTCATAGCAAAAAGGGAAGGTCTGAGTTGAATCAAACAACCTGCCCAACTGTTATGCTTGAGAAATTATTATCCGAGATATTCATTAGATGTATTTAATTGAGCTTATTTAGAAGTGTAATAAATCAAATACCTTTTTGTACATTATTCTTTTTAGACTTTGGATAAGAGAAGTCTAATTAGACCTTTAAAGATGTTGTTTAGATTTGTGTTATGTTCGTTTTAGTTCACCGAATTTGCTATTCTTAATTTTGAGATATATAAATATTGTGGATGACATATATGTACTCAGTAGAGGTGCACAACTAACATTATATAAATTATGAGTTTCTTACACTGCCTTTTCTGATTATAGTCTCCTTTGTGTAAAAAAAATATATATTTGCAAAATTTATATTTTGTTCTTCATCAATTTCCTCTAGAATTGAATTAAATGTCTTTGAAATGCTTGGAAACATAGTTATTCCCTTTTAAAAACTTGGGTTGATGTTCGGTAAAGTAAAGGATTTTATCTTATAAGCTGTTAGTTGTGAATATTTTACAATTTTCTTTAGCGCTCCCAAAAGAAGATTAAATATATTTTAATAAACTATGGTGTATTTTAAACTTCTTTTATTATAGGATGTTTCTGCCAAAAAAAAACTCCTATGGTGTTCCCTAGGAATATAAATAGCACAAAATGACTGATGATGAATTATTTAAACTTGGTTAAAAACCTGTATCACTTAAGGATGAAGGTTTGAATTTAAAGGTCATCATAATTAGTTATTATAGCTTTTGGTAATGCGTAAATTAAAAAAAAGGTCACTTCACAAGATATAATTGAAATTAAATCTATTATTATTATCAAGTCGCTCGAACTCAAGCCTTCTAACTGTTAATGTTATCCTTCGTGTTGAGTAAATTCATTAAAAGGTGCTCCTTAGTATCACAACATCTGATTACGTGTATGGAAGATAAGTAGGTTAGTTATTTATTTTTCTAGGCGTTATATGAAATGAAACCTTAATGATAAACTTTAGACTTAAAACCAAAGCATTTTATATTGTTTAGCTACTTTAATCGTATATTTATTTTAAATAGCTCCATAAATAAATTCTTAAGGATGTTGAGTTATATAGTTATCCTTTCCTTATGGAATTAAAATATATTCTTTTGTGCAATCGTCTTTTTCGAATGAAAATATATCAGATTAAATCTATACCATATAACTTCATGGAAAATTGTCTTCATAGAAATTAATATTTTAATTTAGTTATTTTTAAGCTAAAGGAAAGTTCGTTCATTATCCATTAAAATGAAGAATTCTTATTAAAAGAGATCAAAGGTTTTAAGGAGATCAAACTATGTTTCTAACCTGTGTAGATTAAACCAAAAGATTTTTTAAACCTTTATTTATTTTAATCCTTGTTGACTTTAGCAAGCCCAATAATAGACGTATTGTTATAACTGGTGTATTCACTTTAAAATATCCATTAAGTTACATGTTGGAATTATTGGGAGTTTCAATAAAAATAGATATGAAAGTTACTTTTCTCATATATAGTGTGAAAAGTTTCGTTTATAAATAACTATTGATTTAAGGGTCAATTATAATTATTATTGTTCTAATTTTTTTTTTAATTCTCTAAAAATAAATATCTATAATGTTTATTTTATCACTTATATGCCACTTTCATTTAAAGGACTAGACTATGCAAAAGAATGTGGAATTTACTTTCGAATATATTATATGCATTTTTTTTATTATAAATCTAGATTTAATAAAGGGATGTTTGAAATTTATACACAAAAGAGCTTATGAGAAAAGAAGAAAATATTTGTTGATATAAAGCATTATTAGAAAGTAACCCCTAACCCTATGAGAGCCTGATTATTTTGGAGTTTTTCCTAAACCTTAAGCCATCGGATCCACTCACCATAAAGGATGAATGGTTATGATCTTCAATTAATTCATCATAAAAAACCTAATATCGGTGATTGCGATAAGGAAAATAACTATGATTCACAATACACCCAATAACGGTGATTGTGGGAAGGACAATCATTATGATTTGGGAGTGGCTACACTCTTTATTGGAAGGATCAGGATGGGAAAGATAATGAGAGATGGTATGGGAAGTCTCCTCTAGGTCACTGAGCGAGTAGTACAGTAATGGATCTTTGCTTAATTCATGATTAAGAAAAATCTAGTATGAACTGAAAGCTAGAATACTCTACGGTGGTTGATATGGGATAACTATCGTTAATCGTGTTTTGATAAGAGATGCTATATCTTGAGCCAAGACAATGACAAGGCCTTAATTGAATTTGGTGTAGAGGATAATCAGTTAGGCACTAGGTATATATTCTAACCCCTTGCATGATAACTATGGAACAAAAAAGGCTAAAATAAGTCTATATATTCCTCATGCTAAGGGATAGGGAGAGTATGCATCCACACTTTAAGTGTTATGGGCCCTAGAGGATAACCCTAACCATGAATCTATGCTCTCAAATGAGGATGAGAAGTTAGATTCATAAAATACACTATCTACGAGATTTGGCTAGTCTCGTTCACTTGGGAGATCATCTACAACAGTCCTAATTCCAAAAAGTGGTATTCTATACCTCATACTAATAAAAAATTGGGTGATCATAAAACACTTTATCTCAAAAAACTTTCCTTTAGGCTGAGTCTAGACAAAAAATTTTACCTTATGGAACTAGTGGGATAGACTGGGTTGTACAACCAGGTGGATCAAAGTTGGGTTATTACACTAGCCCTCAATTGATATAATCACACAAATCTCTCTACAATAAAAACTTTGATCAATGTACAAAAATAAAAGAACTCATGGATGAAAATTGTATAGGAAAAGATAAATGAGTAAGAAAACCATGGAAAGAGAATCAAACTTGATTTTTTAAAATTGGCTATATGGTATTGAAATGGGCCCCATTCATATTACATTGTGACCACATAACGGTATTACAACAACTTGAATACTATGCATGTCTCACTTGGAAATATTTGAACCTAAGTTTCCTCCTTGAAACTCAAGGAATTTAATCGATTGAGCTAATACCATTTAATAAGGAAATCAAACTCAATTGAATAATACGTACATCATGTTTTAGGTAGGAAAAATCCTTTATGAAAAACAACCCTATATAAAGTATGCCACTTGAAGTTATATTATTGAGATGCAATTGAATGTACAATATACATGGACTGAACATAATTTCCCGTAGAGAAAAAAGAGAGCATACAATAACTCATAAAAGTCCAAATTACTCTCAAATTTCCTATCCTTTAAATGGCTAGAAAATGTAGGAACATCCTCAATTTATGCTTGTTATGTTAGAGTAATATTCCATTACTTGGGATAATTACCATTTACTCCATTAGGTAAAATAAGCTAGTGTATTGCATTACACTACTTAGGATTTATTTCTACATTTACTGTTTTACTTTCTACCATATAGATATTTATTGTCCTAAATATCTAATGGTAACTAGCCTAAATATCCTAGGGTAGTCAATCCTAAACCTAACTCTCTACCTAGCCTAACGCGTTTGTTAGCTTGGTTAGTGGGGAATTAGTTAGGTTTACTATTTCATTGTATTATATAAACATTAGTCTTAAACCTAATGTTTAGTTAGTTAATTTGATTATTATTTTCATTTGACTTACCTTGCATCATTGGTATCAGAGCCACGACTGCGATCACAGGAGGGAGAAATCACCTGGGCAAGGCGGGAGCAACGTTCCAAGCTGGACAAGGCGACTCTCTGGACAAGAGGCGTTCCAAGCTGGACAATCTCGTTCCAAGGAGTAGGATTTGATTTATTCATTTCCTTAATTAATCCTCTAATCTCCTAAGGTTAGTGGTGATTTTTTTTGCCTTACCTTACTCGGGCCCATAGACACCGAGCAGGTAGGTGATTAGGGAGCCGAGAGCAACTAGGTGACACTTCGGTGACCAACACCTCAACTGATCACCAAAACTAGGCTCCGACATTTCCAGTAGGCCGACCGTCTAACTTACCTTACTCGGGCCCACAGACACCGAGCAGGCAGGAGATTAGGGAGCCAGGAGCAATTGGGTGACACTTCGATGACCAACACCTCAAATGATCACCGAAACGAGACTTCGATGTTGCCAGTAGGCCAACCGTCGAACAAGGGTAGAAGCGTCCTCGGACGGCCAACCATCGGAGCACAAAATTTGAAACCAGCGACCGTGGGACCTGTCGTCCGACGATCAAAAAGAGAGGGCAGGTGCACCCTCCTTATCCGACGATCAGACCGACAACCGATGATCGACCACCTAAGGAGGGCAGGTGTGCCCTCCCCTAGGCGATGACCAGATCGACCCGCCGTCCGATAATCAAAATCTAAGAGGGCAGGTGACCCTTCGATTTCTAGCAACCGGTAAGGCGACCACCTACTAGAGCCAAGGCAGGAGCGCCCTAGCTTGAAATAGGTGCCACATGGCACATGCACCTAACAGACCACGTAGACCTAAAGGACCCACGCACGCCTAAGCACAGGTCTCGAGGTGCTGACACAGACTCGACCTCGAGCATAGATATCAAGGTGCTGATGTGGAACTGCCACTGGACTCGACCTAGATTGGACTTGACCTCGGGCACAAATCTCGAGGTGTTGACATGGCGGGCAACCATTGGGACTTAGACATGTGGCAAGCGCCATCTGGACCGAACACGTGGATGACAACAGGACGAAGACAGCCGTGACATGTGGCGGATAAGCCACGTGTCAGCGGACCTGACACATGGAGGACTGCCACATGCCACTGGACCTAACACATGGGTGACACATGGCGGACTGCCACATGCCACCCAACTCGACCTGGCCACGCCATGTGGTGACGACAAAAAAATGGGGCGGGGTGACTGCTTAAAGGCAGTCACTATCCTAAGGGCTTTAAATCCCTTTTATACACCCTCAAATCGCCCGTGTGGGCGATGTGGGATAAATCCCACAGTTTTCCCCGCCCGTGCGAGGAGTGAAGGGAAAGGGGAGATCCTTCCCTTCCCTTCACGTCGGGCCAGCTAGCCCGACCGGCGGAGGGGCCAGCGCTAAGGCGCTGCCCGACGGGAGGTTGGGAGTTCAACTCCCGTCGGGGTAAAATAATTTTTTGCTCAAAGGGCAAGAAAAAAAAATAAAAAATCCTAAGGTATAATTTTTTAATTTTTTTTTTGTAATATTTTATTTTTTTTATTCATTTTTTTTAATAATTTAATATATTTTTGTTTAAAAATCAATTTTTTTTTAGGATTACATTGATTTTTACAAAATTTATTTTATTATTAATTATATAATGATTAGATTAAATTGAATTTTGCATTAAAAATAGAAAATTACAAAGGATAAATACAAGGCAATTTTTTATTTTGCAAAAACATCAAGGAAGGAGCTTTTGTTTTTTCTCCAAGGGGGAATATAAGACATAGAAGAGCACCTACTTTTATTGCAAATAAGAAAACCTTTCCTCTCTTCTCAACACCTTGTTTATTTTGCACATTTCAAAGAAGGATACAATCAAAACAATTGATTCTTTATTGCCAATTTGAACACAAGGAGACTTAAGAATTTTGTAATATTCAAAGGCAAAGTGTGCATTTTTTTTCTCCAAGGGGTGATATAAGACATAAAATTGCACATTATTTTTTGCAAAATTGAGAAGAATTTTATACCTTGGGTCCATAAAAACCAAGTCGTTTGTTGACTAGTTCTGGAAGCCTTCCAAACGCGGGTTGTGTGTCGACTTGTCTTGGAAGGAGTGCTCAAAATTGTTAATTTTGCAAAATTCAGGGGAGAAGACAACATTGTACTTCTTTTGTAAAATTGGAAAACAAAGTAGGAGACAAAAATATCATTTTTTGCACAACACAAAACACACATTTTGTTGCAAAAATTAAAAAGGTGCATTTTTGATTTTACTCGACATCTTTATTGGCAAATTAGGTGCATTTTTGGTAGCATCCGACACCTAGGTGATAAGAATTTTGTGGGCATTCTTGTTTTATTATTGCATTATTTCTTTTGCAATTATAAGTCATAGAATCAAGAACACACTAAACCCCAAAATTTCACAAATTTGTGTAAATCCTTGCACAAATTTAAAGCCAAAATTACTTGATATTCTCTCCTAAATCAACAAAATCCCTAATTCACTCTTATTTGTTTGACTTAATTTCCTCAAAATTTTCATCCTTCTTGAAGGGAATTAAGGCAGGTGCCATTAAATATCTGTTTGAGTGAATTATATTTTGATACTCTCTTAGGGTAATCAAAAGAAAGAACAAGTTTTTTGAAAATAAGGAACCTTCAAAGTAGCCATCCTTTGCACTAAGGGGGGATAATTCCTTTCTTCCTTCAAACATAGATTTTGATAAGAGGGAAATAAAACTTGTAAAGGCAATCAAAAAAGTCCAAGTCATCAACCTTTTCTTTTAGACTTCATAATAGCAATCATGCTTGAAGTACTTACAATAAGAAAGCACAAATTGGTGAACTTTTTTTGATCAAATTGCCTAGAAAGCATAGTTTTGCACAAATTGTAAAAATGACAACCAAGACACAATTCAGTGTTGGTTTCAAAACAAGAAAAACTGAAATTGCAAAGGCACATCACAGAAGCCATATTTCTAGTGAAGTGTCTCATTCTGATTCTATTTCTGGTTCAAAGATAGCACAAGGAGTGCTAAATTGCTACAACAGTTTTGTAGAGGGAAAACACATGTGTCCCTTGGGCAAAAACACCATATTCTCTCTCTCCTCTTTTTGGCTTCATAAATAGCATAAGTTTTTTGTTTGAAGACCTTGCAATAAGGGGTGCTTGTACCTCTTTTAGGCTTCATAAATAGCAAATTCTAGGTGTTTGAAGTACTTGTAACAAGAGGAGCGACTTTTTGTGATGTAAAATTGTCTAGGAGGCAATATTTGTAAAATCCTTCACAACACTCTTGAGTTGCACACTTTTTTGTGATTGAGGGGGGATATCCATTTCTTTTCTTCATTGATTTTTGTAAATAGGGAAGATGACTTATAAGGGTGCATTTTCGGCAGCGACCGACACCTTAGTCACACTTTCTTCAAAAATTAATTACACTATGTTTTGCAACAAGAAGGGGGGAACTTATAAGGGTGCATTTTTGGCAGCAACCGACACCTTAGCTACATTATCTTTTGCAAATTCATATTGTAAATGAATGAACCTTGTATGAAGTAATCTATTCTACTACACCTAGCGATTGCAACGACTGGTTACCCATGCAAATGGGTTGGATGATGTGATTACCATAAGGACATTTGTTGGCATGAAGACATAGTGAGGAATGACCCACTTTTTGCTTAGAAGCAACCAGAGCACTATGACAAAGCAAAGAACCAGCAGATCAACATCTCCTTCACTGTATTGGGGCAGTTATATACTTCACCCAAATATTGTTGTATAGAGGGATATGTATGTATTACCCAAATAATGTAATAAGGGGGGATTTTAGAGTAATATTCCATTACTTGGGATAATTACCATTTACTCCACTAGGTAAAATAAGATAGTGTATTGCATTACACTACTTAGGATTTATTTCTACATTTACTGTTTTACTTTCTACCATATAGATATTTATTGTCCTAAATATCTAATGGTAACTAGCCTAAATATCCTAGGGTAGTCAATCCTAAACCTAACTCTCTACCTAGCCTAACACGTTTGTTAGCTTGGTTAGTGGGGAATTAGTTAGGTTTACTATTTCATTGTATTATATAAACATTAGTCTTAAACCTAATGTTTAGTTAGTTAATTTGATTATTATTTTCATTTGACTTACCTTGCATCATGTTATAACTCAAATTTTTAAGAAATAATTACGAATAATATGGTAATGTGTATGACATGGAATTTATGTTAATTAAACTTGAATATTTATGTTAAGGTAAAAAAGTTCATTTTTATTACTCATGATCTTATTTAACTACAATCTTGAAGTAAACCTAACTATAAACTTGGTTGGAGTGTTTGACAAGGGCTGCCCTTAGCTTCAAATAGGGGAAGAGCATCATAAAGTAGAGATATTTAGGTATTGAGCATCAACAAGATAAAAAATAGAACTTGTACTCACAACACTACTAAAATAATATTTTTAAATTTTAGATATTTTTGATTTTGAATTGAATGAAATTCATCACATTACATGATTACATATAGTTAATTCTCATAGAGTCATGGAAAGTAAATGATTGTGCTATGTAAAACTGTGATTGCATTATCCCCGTGAGTGTGGTCTACTAGCAAGGATGCCACTTGCATTATCGGTGATGTGACCCGGGTTCAATACCCATGGTGGATATGTATAAGAAGTATTACTAAAAAAATAAAAAGTGTGATTGCATTGAAGTTTTTAAATATTTAAGAGAGTTCTTTTCTTGAGGGCAATAAATCATGTTATTGTGAGCCTTTTAGTAAAATAAATGTGTTCCTTTTGATATAATAAATAACAACCAATGTGTTAGGGTCATAAACCCCTATATTAAATTTTAGAAATGGGAAATTTATATTAAACTATCTTGTGAGTTAGAGGAATGGATAGGCAATGTTGGAGGATCCTCATGTAAAAAGAACTTGATACCATGCATTTTTGATGAACAATTGGGTTTAAGTACCTAAACACTAATTTATGTTTTAAGATCTTGTTATTTTTAAAGTGAGATATTTTTACTTACAAATTGGAATGGAGAAGGAGAATTGATCTTGAAGAGAAACAAAGAATAGTTGCATGAAGTAATATTAGCCCTAATCTAATCACCATAAAAAATACTAGTATTGTGGGATGGTTTGCCAAATTGGGAATTGACCATATTTGGATTTGAAGAGTTTTAGAAACCCTTGTCATGATCATGGAGGACAAGAGGACAAAGACACATTATAACTTTAGAGATAGTCAAGTAGAAAAATTACAAAAAAAGACACAAGGATTTGAAATAGGAAGTGTTTTTAAAGGGTTCTCACAACAATTCATGCATTTTCTTGGTATTTATATGAAGGAATACCATTGGGTATCGTAAGATCCCTTTCTAGTTCAAAAATTAAGGAAGATACAATTTTCCCTTATCTAATGCTTTGTGTTCTATTTGATTTGGTTTGAAAAATTATAAAATAGATGGTTTTCATTTTGTTAGATTTTAGTACTTAATTGAAAAGAGAATAGTTAATGTTTTTTTTTGGTGACTATGATTATGTCTATTGCTTAATTGTTTTGCATTTTTATCTCAATATAATGTTAATTTAGTCATTTGAAATTTTGTTTTAAACTTGGTAAGGTGAAACCCTAAATAAAGCAAGGAACTAAATGAGCTATCATTTTGATTGCTACATTTTGATGGAAATTGGGTTTCATAAACATATGAACTCAAAAATCTTGTTGTATTGTAAAGTGATCCCTATGTTTCTTTAATAAGACCTAATTTAAGTTTTATAAGAGTTTGGGATATGTTCATGTGTATAGGAACTAGTTTTGTGAAGGTCTTAGAATGAAGATAGAAATCCACTATTGAAGGGTATTTAAAAGAGCTTGTAATAATTAGAAAAGAGTATTCCTTTAACTACTTTGGGAAGCCAAAATATGTCTTGCAAACAAACCTCTAATTTGATGACATTGTTATATAACTTGAGTTTATCTTCTAAGTATAAATGAATTATTTTAGGATTACAAGGAAGCCATTGTAGAGCGAGTAAAAATATTTCTTGATCCATAGAATACCCCAAGGGATATAGCCTATTTTACATTCAATATGTTACTATATTGATTATTTTCCTCAAAGGACTTTTAAGATAGATTGCTTACATAATGATAATGATGTATTTGTTGAATGGATGGTTTAGTCAACAAGTATAGTTACCATAACATAACTAGATATATACCTTAGTATATAGATGCCATATACTGATGTAATATCTTAATATGTGGATCTAAATAAGTTAGTGAGTTATTGGTCACCTTGAATTATTGTTAACACATGAGAGGTATGATGTTGATGGACACATGGAAAAAGGAAATGGTAAGATAAGCTAGAGGTGATGAAATCGTGTTTTAAGCTACTTTGAGTTTAAGTTGCTCAAAATTTCTCAATTGGATAACTCCTACGATGTTGCCCTCCTTATCCTCTAATGGTACAAATCTCAATGGTTGAATTACTAGTTATTTAATATGTTGATGTTCCAAGAGGTAGGAAGAGATGTGAACTATAATTGTAACTAATTTTTGTCCCTTGGTAAAAGTTGCTTATATAAAAACTACTTTCCATAAAAGTTGTTTTACCTAAAATTTTAAGCCATTATTTACAATGACCTTATAGTGGTCCTTTAACCATTCTCAACCAAGACAACTCTACCAAAAATGTGGCTTTCTTAGACTTAGAAAAATGCATGAATTATTAATAATTTTTGTGATGATGTAAATGTTTGAACTTTGCTCTACTTACAATTGATTGATAGTGATTGATATAAGGTTTGGTACCATGGTAGTATAGTTTGATATCCTCGCCAAGTTGACAATGTGGAGCGGTCTAGTTGACTAAACTATATTTCTATGCTGAGCTAAAAATGATTGTCTAATTATCCTTGCTTGAATGACATCTATAAATGCAAGTGATTATCATAATTTTGCTTTATTTTAGTCAGAGGATAGTAACTAATATAAGGGATAATACTTTAATTGTATGCTTTTTATCTCCTATTGAATTAACATTACGGATGGTAATTTTTATTTGGATAAACTACTTGAAAATGCAAAGTTAAAATTGGTTGATGAATGCCTCTATTTTATGACACCTAAAAATTTTGTAGTTGTTTTAGGTTTGAAGCATAGTTGAAAATCATTGATTTTTAGGTTTGGTACCCTCACAATAACCTTGAACTCTCTTGACGTGGTAACATTGAAGTGACCTTACTATCCTATACCTGTTACATTGCCAAGATGAATGGGATAACTCTATAGGGCCATAGTTGAAAACAAAAAACAAAACCTAGTGAAAATAAAAGGATGAGATATTTCGTGGCATGAGGACATAGATGAATTGTAGATGTTACTTGTAATTCAGATCCTATGTGGATGAACATATGGGTAGCATGCTCGAGCATGAGTATTGATATATGCCTATTATAATTTATGATAAATTATACCCCAAGGACCATATCAATTTAATTGATCTAATAAAAGCTTGGCCAAGCTATGTTTAAATTAATCATTATATTCATAGTATGCATGAGTTAATTTTTTAACTTCAAGTAGGATGCATCAAGGTAATTGCATGATTTATTTAGGATTCATCCACTACATGTTAAACTTCATGATTTGCATGATCTCATGTAGATAGATTGACACATCCGCAAGTTTTCTATTCTATTATCCTAATTCTCTATAACTAATCTCCTCATTGAAGGATCGATTATCTCAAGTAGGAAATATAATTTAGAGGGAATTCTATACAATTTTGGTTGGGTGGTATATTGCTTTGATGATACTCTCCATTGTTTCAACATAGGTGATGGTAATCAAATTTTTTTGAAAATATTTAATGGATCAAACAAACAAACAATGTGGGATTTATATATATTGACAAGCAAAATCGATTAAATCCGTTGATGAGTGACCAAATCATGGTTGATTGCCAATAGTAATAAACCCAACAAAGTTAGAAATTCTAGATATCTCTCCATCACCTTGTAGATAAATATTATTTATTTTTAGTGCATAATTATTGGAACTAATTTTAGAGAGATGGAATTTCTGATTGAAGAATAAAGAGCATTGTATTTGATTTATTCTTGACCATTTAACAAATTTGTAATCAGATTTTCTAATTTTGTAAAGAAAGAAAATAAATTAGCTTGTTCCTATTTAGAAGAATTGATTTATTTGTAATAAAGTTCATGCTTCTAACTGCTAAACCAAATGCTATATATCTATGTATTAGTATTTTCTAAAATTGTAGGGATGCTCATACAAAGGGAATTCAACTGTAATAGAACCCTGAAATCAAGGAATGAAATAAATGTACTATTTTTTGTAGGATTATTTTATAGAGCTTTTATATGCCACTAAATGGTAGAATTGTATGTTTTGAATATGTTGGTTAAACATGACTATTATATACCCAGGTGTTGTAGGTGAGTTGGAGAGGAGAGGGCAATCCTCCAAGGGAGCTCCCAGGTTCGAATCTCCACCTTACAAAAAAGTTGAATTGGGTACCCAAAATCAATTGATAATGTTGGTGCGGGCAGGGCTGGGTGTGACTCCCGGGTGACTTTGATGGTTTAGAACCCCTTGTTCATGGTCTCTCAGACCAAGGCGGCCTCGTAAGGGGTTTTTTGCAAAAAAAAAAAAAACATGACTATTATACTGAGTTATAATAAATTGTATTGAAAGTGAGTCATATTTTTGCTTGCTTAACCACCACCTTGAAATTATTAAATATTATGTTTGTATGTGGTAAGGGAAATGGTCAATGTACAACAAAATTGGGAAAATGATTACTTTCTTGAGGTTCTTATCTATACTAAAGTTTATCTAGTGATATTGCACTTGCATGTGACAATCATATTTCTAAGTTAATAATGTTTTACCATAACTTTGTAATTCTAAGTTAATAATGTTTTACCATAACTTTGTAATTAAATGAGTCAAGTATGATATTGAAGAACTATGAGATTCTCTATATTTTCTAGTTATATCTTAATCAAACTTAAATAGTACAAAATATAATATTAAATTATACATCATCCTTATAAAAATAAGAGACGACCCCTTGTCATACATACTATTAAATCAAACTGAATGCCCATTGTCTTTATGCTTTAGCTAAATTATTTATTTTGTTTGAAAGAGAACATGATAGATGCTTGCTTGCTATTTTATGATAAGTGAAGAAGGGATGTATACCTAAAAAATTAGTATGGTAAATGTGCATATGTACTCAGTTACCTTGCTTGGAAAACTATTAAGTAAAGATAATGATAATTTATTCCTAATTGTTATTGAGGAAACTATGATTGTTCATAATATGAACATTCAAATTTACTCCTGATTTAAGATTATGGTAACATGATATTTGAGATTTTGTGAGGATACATATTAGGTTTTTTCACTATAGTGCCTGTAATTGACTAAAGTTATATGTATGATTTGCTCGAGCTTATATATTCAATGAGTGGTTGAAGCATCAAATCTAAATGGTCTTAATATCCACCTAATGATAGACCACACCACCATGTGGTTGAATGATTATTTATAGAGTGGATAGTATATGATATCTTAACTTAGTGATATTACCTTTGTAGTCAGGAGAACCTAAAATTATGTGATAAAAGGGATACTTGCATTAATAAGTTATTTCATAAAGATAAAATAGAACTATATACTAGGTAACAAACTTAAGGAAGTTAAGGAATCCACTTTCTTATACTATGTACCATCTCATCGGTACTAAACTAGAAAAAATATGATAAATTATTGATAAAATCATCTACATTTATACCTCAAAGAGGTAATATAATAGGAGCAAAATGATTAATACCTATAAGGACACCTAATCCCAAATGAATTTAGCCTTCAAGAGATATGGGTAAGGTATCCTCTTGTAAGTAATCAATCTAAGTTGAAAGGAAATTCAACTCCACTTCAGTCAGAAGCATAGTGACTAGTCCTTATGGAATTTATAGTGACGAGTCTTCAGTTAGACATGAATGAATTTTATAGAGTTTATAGGGTAGAAGTTTAAGGATTAGCATGATTTTCTAAATTGATGAACTATATCCAGGTCTATGGAGACAATAAAAAATTGATTATGGTTTGATTTTGATTAATATAAATTTTTGTTATGTGATTTAAATCCTCAATATTGATAATTGGATTTAGCAAGGTGACAAGTCATTTATAAGTTGAGATGATATGCAATTGTATTTAAACAAAAAACTATTTGCTATTTTTGGTCAACTTCAGTAGAGGGTTGTGACAATGTTTTTCAAGCAACTAGGAAATAAAGAACATGAAATTGTAATAGTCATGCTCTTTCCTCAACAAATCTTCCTTTAACAACCTTTCATATTCCACTATCTCTTCAAATTTAAAAATAGAATGCCCTTTAAAAAATGGTTATATGGAATTGAAACAAATCCTATCTATATTACGTCATGACCATGTTACAATGGTATTTCAACAAACCTTATAGTGGTATTACAAAAATATTTTGACAATTTTACTTCTGTTTGCTAATAAGAATTAAACATAGATCTTATAAAATATCCTATTTGATCAAATATTTAATGGTGATTATTTTAACAAACCATATAGTAGTGTATTATCATTTTTGAAAAATAATAATGTTATTTTAACAACTTAATTCTATATTTGAACATAAAAAAAAGACAAAAATTAGAGCACATATCAAGTGGAGAGTAATCCTCGTCATGGTTCAACTTAAGATTAATTCACATTAATTGAGATGTGAAATAGAGAGAAGGTCAACATGAAAGGAAAAGTTAAAAAATATGTATATTTTGTAGAGCAAGGTTGGTTGAAAGAGGATGATATTTTACCATAGAACGTGATGCATATAATATATGTATATAAAAAAATTTGTTAAAAGGAGAACATCACTAGAGGAAAAATAAGAAAAATATACATATTTTGCTTAGAAAAGGTGGTTGAAAGAGAATAATTGTTTACCATAAAAATGATGCATAAGATATATATAGATAAATATGTTGAAATAGATCAAAAAGAAAATAACACTAAAGAAAAGAATGAGAAAAATATGCACATTAAATGTGGTTTAAAGAGAAGGGGATTGGGTAGTCCCCTGAAAAAAACTACCTAAGTCAATTAATAGCCCAACATAAGCCAATGGTTATCTGCATTCAATAAACTAAATTGACAGAGCAATTAGCAAGAACAAAATGCAAAAATATGTGAAGATCCTAAGACCTAGAAGTAATAGATTCATCAGGTACCTCGAGGGGCTTCTCCTTGCATGGGATCCATAGGTCTTGATATGTATTAATAAAATAAGATACTTAAATTGGATAGCAACTTCTTTCTCCTCTCCACAAGGATAAACTTGGATCATAACCAATATTTATGGACCGAATAACTTAGTCTTAAAACATGAGGTATGGAAAAGTATTAAGTACTGGATTCATTATGAAAGGCCCCCAAATTTAATTATATAAGGGACTTAAATGTGAATTTAGCCCAATGGAAGAAAAAAGGAGGTATTCCGTCAAAAGACCCTTCTAAGGGCTTGGTTATGCAAATTATGACTGAGCAAAAACTTCAGGACATAATCATCCAAAATAGAAAATTTACATGGATAAATAGAAGAGATGGGGTTAAATTCATTGTAAAAAGATTAGATAAATTCTTGATACAAGAAGATGTACTATTTAGGTATCTAGTTGTATCAAGTGGCATAATTCAAAGTTTGGTCTCAGATCATAATCCTATTTATTTGGATATGGGCGATAGTGATCTTGGAAAAAGGAAGATTTATTTCAAATACAATATAGAATATATGGAGCATGAGAAGTTTACACATTTAGTAGAAAGTATCTGGAAGCAACATGTATGTGCAAATAGTCCCCAAGAGGTATGGAAAATGAAAATTTCCAATCTCAAGAAATTCATTGGGGATTGGATTGCCAATAAGACTAGAGTTCAAAATAGGTCAAGCATATTTCTATAATAGATGAAGTAGAGAAAGAGATAGGTGATTAGCCTCTAACCCATAGGTGATTAGCCTCCAACCCCTCAACATGAAGAGAGAAGACTCTAGTTGAACCAAGAAATAGATTAAGTTATCAGAGAAGAAGAGGCACATTGAAGACTTTGATCAAGAATGATATGGCTTAAGAAAGGAGATATAAACACAAATTAATTTAATCTAAAAATAATGCAACACTACCAATGAAATATAATTAGAGAAATTCAAAAAATAAAGAAATTTATTTTGATCAAGCAGTCATAAAGAAACTAGCAAGAGATCATTACTCAGCCTTTATCACAAAGAAAATAGTAAATTAGTAGGTTTAGCCCACTCTCGTGAACAACATTCATCCTTTGTTAAAAAATAAAGGCAAAGAAAATCTCTCTTCAACAGCATCCAAAGAAAAGTTGGAAGAATTTATATGTTCACTATCTAAAGATGAAGCTCCAAGACTAGTGTTGGACATTTTGAGTCAAAGTTGTCATTGATGTCAAGGATAAATTGTCATTGATGTCAAAAGGTCAAAAGGAGTAATGCAAAAGGTTGATGGCAAAATAAGATTCATAATATTTATTTTTAAATATTATGTAAAAGGTTTTTATTTAAAACCATGGTTGGGCAAAATAAAAGGTTTTTATTAAAACCATGGTTGGGAAAAATAAAAGGTTTTTTATTAAAACCATGGTTGGGCAAAATAAAAGGTTTTATTAAAACCATAGGTGGGCAAATTAAAAAGGTTTCTCTAAAAGGAGGCTTTAATTTTTAATAAAGCCCAAAGAGGATGTAAAATATTAAATTTATAATATTTAAATTCTATTGAATTTAAATAATTATAAATTAAAATATTAACAAGGCAAATGTTAGCGTTGACTCCCAACGCATTATCCTCCACCGACGTGCATGGTAAAGAGGGTATAAGGTATTTATACCTTAGCCAAACCAAAGTTTGGCATTCGATTAAAAGGTGTGCATCCAAAATATTCGAAGCTCGTGCAAAATTTAATCAAGCACCTCCAAATTGCAAGTGTGGTAGCAGACGTCATGTCGAAGGAAGAGCCAAAGGCTCTTGAGGGTCGTGAGGAGGTCAAAGTGCATATTGCACTTTAAGGCATCAAAGGAGCATGTGGCTCACATGACATGGAAGTCATGGTCAAGGCATTGTGGAGAGAGTGGTACAAGTTCGATCCCCGTGGATTACAAAAAAGGGTAATAAAGTTTTTGAAATTATTTTAATTTGCATGTGCTAAGGTCTTAGGAGGAATAAGGTGAAAGTTAGAAATTATATTTGCATGTTGCTAAGGTCTTAGGAGGAATAAGGTGGAAGTTAGGTTATGATATTAACCTAAGTGTTGAAAGGTTATTTTGGCTAGGGTAAATTTGTTTTACCTTAGAAAATTTGGAAATTGATTTATTACATTATTTATAAAGTGATTTATTTAATTAATGCAATATTAAGTAGGGAGTCATAAGTAGATTTTGGATTATTTTTGAGATATATTTATGAAAAAGGTTATGATGAAATTAAAATGTTAAGAGGTTCTTTTAATGAGTTAGAGTTTTGGAAGAAGTGTTTTGATTGAAGATTTGTGTTGTTGGATATTATTTTAAGAAGGAGAAATAAGGTGTAATTAAGTTTGATTATTTTTGTAATTGAGAATTATTTTGAGAGAAAGTTAGTGTGATATTTTATCATCTAACCATTGAGATTGGCAAAAGAGAAAATTGTGATTGAGACAAGTTTTCCAAGGTCACTTCTACATCAAATAAAGACATGGGCATATTCTTCCTATGAGTGATTGTTGAAAGTTGTGAATGCAAAGTTAAAGTGAAAAGGATTGTTTGGTAAGCATTGTTGAGTGTGTTTTGAATTAATGCTTCAAGGTTTTCTGAATTTGAGAGTTGTTTATAAAACCTTGTTTTATAAGCATTGTTGTTGAAGTGATTGATTGAGTGAAAACTTTTAACTAGGGTTTGCAAATATCATGAGTATCATTGTTATGTGAAGATTGTTTTATAAGAATTGTTGTTGAAGTGAATGATTGAGTGAAGAACTTGAACTAGGGTTTACAAAGATCATGAGTATCATTGTTATGTGAGATTGGTTGATGAGCATTGTTGGAAATATTTGAGTGAGTATTCATATGCTTGGACTAGGGTTTGTGAGTAAGGATTATTTCATTGAGTGATTGGTTGAGTAGAGTTGGTTGAGCCTAGTCAAGTGGATGTGTGAAGTGATAGTTCAAGTTCTATGAAAAATTGTTCTGTATTCTGAATTGATTTGAGAAAGAGGTTGAGTGTTTTTAAGTGTGAAACATACTGAGTCTCTAAAAATTCTCTATATGTTTCTGTAATAAAATAAAGATTAAAAGTGATTGAGAGTTTATGAGTGTGAAGCATATTGAGTCTCTAACAATTCTCTATATGTTTCCAAAATAGTGATTGAAAGTAATTGAGCATTGTAAGTGTGAAGCATATTAAGTCTCTAACAATTCTCTATATGTTTCTAAAAGAAGTGAGTGAAAGTTATTGAGCATTGAGGTGAATGTGAAGCATATTGAGTCTCTATAAATTCTCTATATGTTTCTAAAATAGTGATTGAAAGTGATTGAGCATTGTGATGAATGTGAAGCATATTGAGTCTAAAAATTCTGTATATGTTTCTAAAAGAGTGATTGAAAGTGATTTAGAATTGTGATGAATGTGAACCATATTGAGTATCTAACAATTCTCTTTATGTTTCCATGATATTGGACAAGTTCTAGTATGGACTTGTTGAGCATATTTGAGGTAAGTCTTAGAGAAGACTTGTGGATAGATTTGTGTGAGCTTTTGTGGAAGCTTACAATACAGATTGAGAGTAGATTTGGACAAGTTCTAGTGAGGACTTTTTGAGAGCATATTGGACAAGTTCTAGAGAGGACTTGTGGACAGATTAGTGTGAGCTTTTGTGGAAGCTTACAAGGCATATTTGAGATAAGTCTTTGAGAAGACTTGTGAGTAGAATTGATTGATTGATTTGTTCAAAACTTGAGTGAAGATTTGAGATAGATCTAGCAGTGTTGATTTATGATTGGATAAAGCTTTGTGTTAAGGCTTGAGGACAGATATTGAGGATAGATTTGTGCTAGACCAAAGGATTGTGTTTAGTGTAGATCAGAGGATAAAGATTGAGGATAGATTTGTGCTAGACCGAAGTGCTGTGTTTAGTGCAAATTAGAGGACAAATATTGAGGACATATTTGTGCTATATCGAAAGACTATGTTTAGTATAGATTTGAGGATATATTTTGGTGTAGATTTGAACACAGGTTTGTGCCAGACTAGAGACAGGGATTGAGCAGATTTATGCTAGATCGAAGGACTGTGTTTAGTGTAAATTTGAGATAGAGCTTTGAAGATGATAGAGTATAGAGGATGACCATCTCCAATGGATAGAGATACATTAGCTAGGGTAGTGAGGATAGGTGTCTTTAGTGGATAGAGATCCATTAGCCAGTGCAGTGGGGGCAACAAGTCTTCTAGAATATCACCAGCCAGAGCAAGAGGAGAAAGAAGTTCTCCTATGGATAGAGATCCACACACTTGATTAGGGGATTGGTGTCTCCTTTGGACAAAGGTCCATAAACATTGTAATAGGGCAAGAATTACCAAGATATTTATTGAGGAAATTTTAGTAAAATATTTTCTCCGTGGAGTAGCCCACATTGGGTGAACCACGTTAAATTGGTGTCTCTATTGTGTGTGATGATTTGTGCATTGTTTTTGTTACTACTATTAATATTGCCGTTGATTATACTGGATAATACTGTTTGGAAAAGAAAAGTAAAAATTGATCTTATACTGTTCACCCCCCTCTCAGTATAAGCTTGTGTTCTTCAACTAGATGGTTTCACCAATAATTTGTATCAACAATTTTATGAAATTATAGGAGACGACCTATTGGAAGTGATAAAAGAGACAAGGATAAGAGGTAAGATATATGGAGCAATCAACTCCACTTTATTAGCTTTAATTCCAAAAGAAAAAATGTAGTTACTTTTGATATATTCAGACCTATATCTTTATGCAATTTCTCTTATAATAAAATGACTAAAATAATAGCAAATAGAATTAAAAGGAAGATTAATAATTTGATAGAGCTAGAACAAGGGTTCTATTCTAGGGAAACACATTTATGAAAACATTATAATGATTCATGAAGCCCTAAATTCAAGTGCCAAGTCCAAAAAGAAAATAATAGCCATTAAACTTGATATGGCTAATGCCTTTGACAAAGTAGACATTGGATTTTTAAAATAGGTGTTAGGCAGTTTTAAAATTTTAGCTTAAATGATAAAATAGATAAGAGCTTGGATAGAGGGATTTTGGATAGCCCCTCTAATAAATGGGGAACCTGCTAACTTATTTAAATCCACTAGAGGATTAAGTCAAGAGTGTCCTCTTCCCTTACCTTTATATCCTTCTAGCTAAAAATTTAGGGAGGGCCCTGACCAAATTGAAAAGAAGGAAAGAAATATTGGAAATTAGAGCAGCTATAGGATATAGAATAGTCACACATGATCAATTTTTATATGATACTATTTTATTAGTGGAAGCCACAAAACTCAATGTAGGTTGATCAAAGAAGTTTTAGATTACTTCTCTCCAACCACAAGGGCAAATATAAACAACTAAAAGAGTATATTTTACACTATAATTACTTCAACCATAGAAGATAGAGGTTTCTCTTAGATTTTGGGATTTCAAAAAGATAGTGATACCTTTAATTACCTAGGTTTTCCTATGGACTTCCACAAAAAATAGAAAACTTGGAATGTAATTCTAAAAAATATGTCAAGGAGAATACAATATTATAGCAATGGTTGGTTGAGTAGAAGAATTATTTTAATCAAATTAGTATTAGCAAGTCTTTCTATATATCAAATGTTGGTGTATCATGCACCCTTATATATCTTGCAGAAGTTATATGCAATATTAAGAACTTTTCTATGGTAAGGGAGAAGGCAATCAATTACGAAAAATTTCCATTTGGTCAATTAGGATATTGTTACCAAGCCGAAGGAGCAAGGAGGCCTAGGAATCATAAAAAATAATAATTGTTAGCAAGGCACTAAGTGCTAAGCTACTTTGGAATCTGATCACTTGACCAAATTCTCCATGGAAGCAAATATTAAAATGCAAATATTTGAAAAACTCTAATGGGATCCAACTCTTAAAAATTATGAAAAGCATAGCATGCTCCTCCTCAATTTGGAAATATATAATGGAAGATAAAGATATTATATTAAATCACACCTCTTGGCTTCCAAGGGATGGTAAAACAATTAATATATTGGATGATCCAGTCTTGGGAAGACCTCCAATCATTAAAAAATATTTCCCAGAAATAAAAGTAGACCTACAACAATTGAGTGTTAACTCTCTTGCAAGCTTAATTGAATGGATACAGTTGCACATCCAAACTAAAGAGATTAAAATTTCTCTCCAAATTCTAGATCAACTTACATGGGGTTCTATTAGTGGGTTAGGTGCTTACACAGTTAGCCAAGGGGTGTTATTACAAAAACAAGTTTAGAAGAACTCAACTATAGCTAAGGTATGGAATTACAAGGTTCCCCCAAAATTCAAGCATTTCTTTGGTTGGTCCTCCAAAACAAGATTCTTACTAGAGACAACCTCATTAAGAGGAATATCTTCGGACCTCATATTTACCATAGGTGTCTCAAGCATAATGAAACAATATTATATCTATTCTTTCAATGTACATAAGCACTTAAAATTTGAATTAAAATAACCCAACAACTAGGATCAACACTATCAGGAACCTTCAACTTAGAAAATTGCCTAACCAATTGGGTCCAAATGTATAAATGGGGACTGAAGGACAAAAGCCTTATCATAAAAATATGGTATTGAATTCCAATATTCATCATTTGGTACATATGGAGAGATAGAAATAACATAGTTTTTTATGACAAAGGAACATTTTTTTGAGTGTTAGCCAATAGAGTGTTAAGGGAGATAGTCTTGAACACCAAATCTATATATCATAAACAACAAGACATTAGGAGGTTAATAACAAAGGAGATAAATTGTTACACCAAATGGACTTCCAAGATGTCCTAAATTTTGGGCCACAAGTTAGAACAATCAAACCTTCAGAGATAAAGTTTCGTGTACTTTTATTTGATGGAGCCTCTAAATCAATGTGTAGTGGTTAGGGGTGTGATATTAGTGGCACCACACTATGAAATGCTTTAGTTTAAAATCAATTTGGAGAAAACAACCAACAATATTGTAGAATTGATAGGCTGTAAAGTAGAACACAAATTGGCTAAGGAACAAGGCATTAAACAACTTCATGCGTATGGTGATTCAAGACTTGTGATATTTGCCCTACCTAAGAGGAAGGGTTTTGCATCAATTCAACTACAAATAGTCTAGAGAAGACAAAGATAATTGGAGCAAAAGTTTTAATATATACAATACTCACACATTAGGGGCATAATATGATGTCTATTCACCTTGCAAACGAGACCATAAACATAACCTATTTGCATCTCAGAGTAATACGAAAAAATAAAAACAAACATGAGTTGCACAAATGATAGGAAGAATATGGTAATTTTAGATCCTTTGAAGATTTCATTGCCCCTGGAGAATTTGATGCCTTTGGAAAACCTTGGAATATTGCATGATTATGAAGCTTTTGGTGTTTCAAGTTTTCTCAATGATTATGGTACCCTTTACATATCTAGTATCCTTGGCATAGTTTTACACTTTTTGGAGATTTTGAATTTACTTTGTTGCGTATTCTTCCTTTTGGACAACAATCTTGTGACCTCCTTGCATGTTGGATGATTGTTCATTGTAAATTTGAATATCAATATATAACTCATTTTATTTTAGAAATAAAATATGGTTGAAAGAGGCTCATGGAGTTTAAAGTGATTGGTTGAGAGTGAAGAGTTTCATATATTAAGTCAAGGTTCAATTACTATGGGTGAACCTTAACATTTAAGCAAAAGGATTTGGGACAATTAGTTAAGACTAATATGTTTCATATCTTAGACCAAGGTTCTAATTCTATAAATGAACCTTAACATTATATCAAATGGACTTATCTTAATTGATCATATTCATCAAATTTTAAGGAGACCACCTAGAGATACAAACATAATAATCAAGTTGTTGTAACACCATTATATAAGAATGATGTAATACAAACAAAACTTGTTTCAATCTCATATAACCAAGTAAAAAAAAATTGTTTAAAGAGGATAACTATTTACCATAAAATGTAAATTATTGAAAGAGGATAATTACTTACCATAAAATATAATACATACAATATATACATATAAATATAGTAAAATAAATTAAAATAATGGCAACATTAAAGGAAAAATAGAAAATCATGCATATTTTTGGCATAGAAACGGATTAATAATTCATCACCTAATGCTTTGTGGGTGGGTTGAGATTCTGGTAAATCATGGAGAAAATAATTTTGGAGAGAAACCGAAAAAATGGGCAGCATTTTAGCACTAAGGATTGAGCGTGGAATACTAACAGAGAAGCCTCAAATCAGGCTGTACAAAAAAATACACAGCAATCACAAATATAATAGTAGATAACCGTTAAATATTTGTTTGCGATCGAGTGTAGAGAAGATTTTTTTGTTGAAGACTACCAGCATTTCAAACCCTCCACTGCGAAAGACAAAGGAGATCAAATAAATTAGCTAGAACCTATACAAGAAACTGTCTGGCCATTATTGTCGAGTTCATGGAGAGTGGTATGAACCTGCACAAAATAGATAATTTTGAAGGGAAGCTAAGGAGGAGAGGCAATCATTTTTCCTTGATTCAAACCTCTGGAAAGAAATAACTCTTACACCTATCTAGAAAGAGCTATTACGTCACCTGTGTAGTATTGAAAAGCTGTAGAGCTTAAGACCAAGGTTCTAATAGGTACTATTGTATTGCCCTTGATAGTCCTATTTCAACCAGCGAGGAGGCATACTCATGCACGTAGAATGAAATAGTTCTTGTAGGGATAATAAATAATAAGAAATAAGGTTAAAATTAAGTTTTAATTGGAGTGATAAGGTAAGGTTCAATTACTGCAACGGTTGGAGTCATAAAGCATACACACGATGCAGGTGCTGGACGTAGGTGTGTAGTGGGTTGCACAATAGAATCCCTTGCGCACAGGAGATAGAAAAAATAAAAAATGAAGCTGGAAGTAGTAGTGGTGGTGAGAAAAAATAATGACACAAAAATTTGCTCATACCTAGTTGATGGGAGTATCAGGTAGGTCAAATAACTTGCAAGGGGTCAAAACCTGAAAAGGGGAAAAAAGGAAAACCTAGAAAATAAGGTTTTCAATTATTTTCAACCCATAAATGGGTGTTTGAGTTAAAAATAGAATGGGCAAGAAATGGTGTGGATGGACCAAGTTTTGGGGTGATCGAAGAAAAACGAGGAGCGGTTGGCACATGAATCAGACTAGGGAAGGGCCAGACTGGGGCCTTGGAAGGTACATCAATGGATGGGACCTTGGATGAAGAGCTGGAGAATGGCTTTCTAGAAAGAAAAATCCAAGAACCTCTTGATAAAGTGATCATAGATAAGGGGTAGGATGAATCAGAGGCAGACAATGATAAGGAGAATCGAGCCCCAGAAGTGGGACAAAAATGCTCTTGGGTCAATGTAGTACATGGTTCTAAACCTGCTACTACTCTTCCTTTGTTAGTAAGCCACTTAAAATTGAGAGTTAAATATAGCATTATCAACATTCCCTCAGAGATAATTTTGAACATGAAGGCAGAAGGAGAACACAATTTGGTGGGCAAGTGTTTTGGGGTAAGGCCAAATATAGATACTATTCAAAGGCATGCCTTCGTTGGATGGAAACCAATGGGTTACATGGAGATTGTGGCACTCCCAAATGGATTATTCATGATCAAACTTACTGAGGTAAGTGACATTTAGAAAATTCTAGATGGAGGACCATGGTCGATGGGGAAGCATAGCCTGTTTCTCAAAAATGGGATATGGATTTTAATCCTCACACCCAAAGTCTCAACACAATTAATGTTTGGGTAATATTACCTCATATTCCCTTTCAATATTGGCACGATGAAGTTTTAATGGCTATTGCAAATGGTATTGGTACCTTTTTTACCATTGATAGGGTAACCAGGCTAAAGTCTCGTATGGTGTTTACCCAAATTTGTGTTAATGTTGATTTGGATAGCAAGTTTATAGAAACAATAACTTAAAATCCCTAGTGGGTTCCTGGAATTAGAGGATGGAGTATGAAAATATTCTACCCCTTTGTAATATTTGTAAAGGGAGAGGTCATATCTCAAGCTTCTATCGAAGAAGAAGAAAGTTCCCAATAAGAAAGTCTAGTAGAGAAAGGAGAGTAAATATGTAGAGTAGGGTAAATGCATAAATTTCATGGTGGATAATTAGAAGGAAGAAATCACCTCACACCAGTCGGATGTGGTGGCTGAGGAGGAAAACATGGAAGATCCTTCTTATGTGGAGTTGTGGTAGTCCAGCCTCCTCTGGAGCTATGAAACCCCTTGGCTTTGCAAACCCTAACTCTTTTGCTTGCTTGAGAGGATCTAAAGAGGAAAAAATAAGAGATCCAACCAAAGTTGTGAAATTTGTGGAGGAGATACAATGGGTGAATCATAAGAGGGTACAACAAGAGAGTCTAAAACCTCTAGAAGTGGATGTAGAGGTTAACCCTATTAACATGATTCTTAAAAATTAGGACAAACAAGATGAATCTAGAAAAGCATTAAAGGAAGATAAGCATATCCTAAAAATGATAGATGTGAAGCCTGTAGCTCCAATACGAGAGGATTCTATTTCATAGGAGGTTCCTATGATGCCCTCAAGGGTGACTAGGAATCAAGCAAAGATAACTCCCTTGGATGTTGGCAAGGAATACACTATAGGTAGAGACCCTTTAATAGAGATAAGGAAGAGGGAAATAGCAGTAAAGATAGCCAAAGGAACATAAACCATCATAAATATGGGTGGGGGAGGGAAGAAATAAGCTAAATATAAAAAATAAAGGTTTTGTCATATAATGTACGAGGCCTCAACAGGACTAGAAGATATAGATTAGTACAAACATTGAGAAGAGATAATCACCTAGACATTTTCTATTACAAGAGACAAAGGTGGTAGAAGAAAACTTAGCAATGGTTTAAGACAAGATTTAGAGAGGAGTAGACTTTTTTGCTCAACCCTCAATGAGATCATCAGGAGGAATGATGTGTATCTAGGACCCAAATAAATTGGAAGGACAAAAAATTATCTTAAATAATAGATTTTGTGCCATCCACTTCTTTTCGAAGGAGGATAATTCCCACTGGATCATTACAAATATCTATGCACCCACTACCGTGGTTGGAAGACGAAGGTTATGGAGGAAATTGAGTGAACTCAGGCATATATTTGTATGTATCCCATGGATCATTGCAGGGGACTTAAATACCCCTATGTATCCGTATGATAAGAAGGGAGGCATTTAAGGATATTCAAAGAGTATGACTAAGTTTGGTGATTTTATTAATTCAAATGCTTTGATGGACTTAGAGCTTAGACAAGCAAAGTTTACCTGGACTAATAGGTAGCTAGGGAGTCAATTGATTTGGATAAGAATAGACAATGTGTTGATTTATCAGGAGATCTTAGTATTTTTTGGGGACACTAATCTCATGAATCTCCCAAAAACTGTCCCAGACCATAATCCTTTGATTTGGAAAAAATCAGACAGGAGAAGGCTCTTTGCTACCTCTTTTCGGTTTGAAAATATGTGGATCCTTCATTCTGATTTAGAGAGCAGGATTCAATCTTGGTGGAAATAATATTTATATGGGCATAGATTGACTCAAGTAGAAAAGAAACTGATATTTGTTACACGAAACTTAAAACTATGGAATAAATAGGTATTTGAAGACATTATGCTTAAAAAGGTAGCTTTACAACAATATCTCATGGAGTTAGAAAAATCTGTGTTTGGGGGAGTATTCAGAGGAAGTTCAAACTAGAGAAAAGTATCTTCTATGTGATTGACACAATACTTAGGCATGTGAGGAGGCTTTCTGGTGGCAAAAATCAAGAGCTTTGTGGTTAAAGGAAGGGGATATGAATAAAATATTTTTCCATATTTCAACTCTCAGGCACAAAAGTTTTAATAAAATCTAGGAGATCAAGATTGCTGATGGTTCTTCCACAAGGAATCCTTTCCAAATTAGAGGGGAAGTTGTTTGATTTTTCCAAGATATGTTAGGAGTGGATTCAGAGCTGGATGAAGAGATGATGAAACTATTGTTAGACCATATTCCCTTAAATATTACAAACCAAATAAATGACTATCACCTCAGACCCTTTACAAATGAGGAAATTAAAGAGGTGGTCTTCTCCATGAAGGAAGATAAATATCCTAGTCCAGATGGGTATTTGATGCTCTTCTATCACAAGTTTTGGCATATCATTGGCAATGAGGTCACCTTGGCAGTTAAAGAGTTTCAAATCTCTAAAATAATCCCTTCTGATGTGAATTGTACATTCTTAGCCCTCATATTGAATATTGCAGGTGCTAAATATTTTGAAGATTACTGTCCAATTAGCTTGTGTAATACTCTCTACAAAATTATGTCCAAAGTTCTTGTAAACCGACTGAAGATGACTCTCCCTTTTGTCATTGACAAACACCAAAGGGGTTTTATTCAAGGATGAAAAATTCTTGATGGGATCATTCCGATCCATGAGATCTCACACTCTATATCTAAATAAAAAAAGGAAGGTATGTTTCTTAAATTGAATATGAATAAAGCATATGACAGAGTTTCTTGGGATTTCCTGATCAAAAAGCTTCAACATTTTGGTTTTCATGAGGATTGGATCTCTATGATGAAAAACTACATCACAGTGATGATCTCCATCTTAGTTAATGGGTCTGCAATGGGTTATTTTCCTAGCAAGAGGGGGTTAAGACAAGGGTACCCCCTGTCCCCTTATCTATTTATAATTTTAGCTGAAGCTATGGGTAAAGCCTTCACAACAGTCACACATAGAGGAGACATATAAGGTATCAAGCCAACTTACACTTTGGAACCAGTCTCTTTTCAATAATTTATGGATGATACTCTAATTTTGACAAGATCATCTCTTACACAAGCAAGATATATTAAGATGATTTTGTATTTCTATGATCTTGCAATAGGCCAAAAGGTAAATTTTAATAAAAGCAAGCTTTTTTCCTGAATACCTCTAGAGCTCTCCAATTGCAGATAGAAATAATCTTCAACTATGACATAGGTGATTTACCAAAAACCTATCTAAGGATGCCTTTATTATTTGGGAGTATGAAGGAAGCCTTGTGGGATCCGGTTATTGAATGTGTTACAAAGAAACCATCTTCCTAGAAAGGATCTCTTCTTAGTCAGGCAGAAAAGGCCTAGCTTGTGAAATCCTATCTTCAAAGTATACATATTTACTTCATATCAATTTCTAAAATACCAGTATTGGTCTGCAAAAATATTGAACAGATCCAAAGGATTTTTTCGTGGTCTGGGGCTAAGGAAAAGAAGAGGATATCTTTACTTTCTTGGAACAAAGTCTGTACCTCTAAACAATATGGGGAATTGGGACTGAGAACTCTTCCCAAAGTGAAAAAATATCTAATGGGAAAGTTGAGTTGGAAGTTGACAAAGAAAGAAGACACTCCCTAGGTCAAAATTGTAAAAGTTATGTATTTACGTAATTTCTCTTTATTGGAAAAACTCAACCCCCCTAAGGGGTCTAGTTTTTGGAATAGCCTTAAATAGGTAAGACCTTTATCCAGCAAGGTTGTAGATGGTAGATTGGAAGTGGTTCTAACGTGATATTTTTATAGGATACTTGGCTCTTTAACTCTGACTCTTATTTATGGATTGTTGATTGAGGATTATATTGTGGAAGAAAATGACATCAAGAAGTGGAAGTGACTTTATGCTGAGAACATCAATGAGGACTTGCATCCACACCTGGAAAGTCTTAATATATGCCTTAATACCTACATCCTCAGCCATTGGTGACTGAATGATATATTTATTTGGATGAAAATGAAGAGTGGAGATTATTCTGTGAAGTCTGGTTATAACTTGGCTAAAGGTGTAGGGGTAGTGTGGTCTCATGTAAAGGTTTGGGACAAAGATTTCATCCCTAAGATTACTATTTTTTAGTGGTTGGCTATGCATAATAAAATTATGACCTAGGATAATGTGAAAAAATGTGATTTTTCCTTACCAAATATATGTGTTTTATGTAAAAAAGAGGAGGAAAGCATTGATCATATACTTCTTAAGTGCTCCTTTACCAAAAAATTGTTTGATAAGATTCGTAGTGAATTCCATGTTCAGTGGGTTTTCCCTAGAACTATCTTAGATTTGAACCTGCAATGGGAGCATGCTTTTAAAGGTAGAAGAATCAGGAAGTTGTGGCTTCTAAGCCTCCCACATATCTGGTGGAGAGTTTGGAATTAAAGAAACCACATAATCTTTGAGGACTTGAAGATGGACTGGGAAATGGTTTGGAACCGAGTAAGAAGTCTCTTGATGGAGAATTTTAACTCTATCCACTTCAATGAGGGATGGGAATCAGAGTAGGAAATGTGGATATTGGAATGCTAGAGAGTCAAAGAGAAATTACCAATACCTCAGGTTCATCCTAGAACTCATGCAAAATGGATACTGTCACTAGTTGGATTGTTCAAATTAAATTTTATGAAGACTCAATAGGTAATATCGAGCTGGAAGGAGCTAGAGGGGTGATACGAAATCATCTGGGTAAGGTAATCAAAGCCTTTGCTATACCACTGGGTGAACAAACAAGTCATTTTAATGAAGCAAGAGTAGCTTATGTAGGAATTTTTTTGGCTATGAATTGCAATCTAGATAGGCTCATAGTTGAAGGAGACTCACAAAATATTATGATCATTTTAGAGGGAGAACAACTGACCACCTAGACTATTGATTTAATGATGGTGGAAACTCGAGCACTTTTGGATAGACTTGAGAATGTGTCTTTCAATCATATTTATAAAGAAGCCAATAGGGTAGTAGATGGTCTTGCTAACAAATGAGTTATGGTAGATGCCAGAAAGAAATGGGGGAATGATATCCTAGTGCACATAAATAATTTAGTTGACATTGATAATGCCACAAGAATTGAAAATGGGGATCAGTAGGAAGAGGCTGCCAGGAAAGCATACAATATATGATATTTAGATATGAAAAGTGTATGATGATTTTCTAGTTCTAGATGTGGTTAGTGAAGTGTGTTTGTTGTTACACGGTTGGTATAGCCTTTATGCCAGTGGAAAATCGTTCTTGGTGAAATGGACAATGATTAGCCATATATGTTGATGTAAAAGGTTAGAATTCCTTTCAAAAATACACTTTTCCAAAAAAGAAAAATTTAATACTTTAATACACAATGTGTTTCATTCAATATATACAAATAAATATATTAAAGTGTTATAACGCAAAATCATGATGAATTGTTTTAATTCCCATATTCCAAAGCTAGAAAGATTTTTAAATATCATTTAAAAAATTCCATGTTTATTATTAAAAAAGGCTTGATTGGGAAGATCGATGATGGTAGGAAAGTTAAATTTAGGGAAGATAGTTGGATTCATAATGAGCCTTTAATTAGAGATCAACTTCTAAACTACTTAGGACCCTTTACTGTGCAATCCTATGGATCTAGAGTTGCCAAATTTCTTGAGATAAGGTATGAAAAAAGGGATTGGAAGACTTTGTCTCTCATTAACCCCTCCCCTAGGTAAATTCATGCTCTAATTTATTTATCTAATATTCTTAGAATTCATCTCGTAAATCCTGACCCGTAAACTGATTCCCTTGGTTGGAAAGTGGATAATAAGGGTCTTTTCATGGTTAAATTTGCTTACTTTCTTTAGTTTGATGAGGAAGAGGACTGGTTTCCAGCTAGTAAGATATGGTTTAAAAACCTCATACCTAATTAATTTCTTCTTTTGGCTGACCACGCAGAACACAATTCTTACTATTGAAAACCTTCACAAAAGAGGCATGCCCAATTTGAATAGGTGTTATATATGTGAAGTTGTCTGGGATAATTCTAATAATTTATTTCTTGAGTGTCCTTTCTCCTTAGAAGTTATCTACCTTCTTCTCATCAAATTAAATTTTACTTGGGTCATGCCTAATAACATTATGGACTTGTGTTTGTAGTGGGTTGCCCCCTTCCAAAATCTTTTGCTTAGGATTTTTTTGTATTTCTGTTTACCATATTTTCTTTGGGGTACGTGGAATGAAAGAAACAACAGAGCCTTCAAGAATGTTAAGGATCCCCTACATGTGGAAGCTAAATTTTTCAATTCCCTAAAAGAATATATTTCTATAATCCCTATCAAAGATGAAAAATTGTCCTATAGCAAAGGTAAGCTTTTAAGCTAGTTGGGTATCCTAAATCTAGAAGGTATTTGCAGTATGCCCATCCCCAATCCTAGAGATCTTATCAAATGGTAGCCTCCAACTCAAGGTTGAATAAAACTAAACTTTTATGGGGCAGTTAAGGGCAACCCGGGTATCATAGGGGCTAGAGGAATCATTAGGGATGACAAAGGGGTTATTCTTATGGTCCTTGTTGACTTCTTAGGTGTTCAATCCAATTTTTTTGCCAAAATTTAGGTGCTTTATCAAGGGGTTATGCTCTTGGAAAAGCTAAATGTAAAGAAGGTGGTGATCGAAGGTGACTCTCTTTCCATCATTAATACTGATAAAGAAAACATTCCCCATGGGTCCCATGCAGATTTAATAGAACATATTTACCATCACATTAAGTATTTGAAAGGTGTTGAATTTAGACACACCTTTAGAGAAGGAAGTAAGAAAGCTGACTTGTTGGCCAACAAGGGGATCAATCAAAATGCTCTTCAAATATGGATGAAGGATTTCCTTGTCTTTTTGACTTAGTGTGTTATGATTTTGAATTTTCATATCTTTTTGTCCTTGGTTTATAAGGTGCTCCCTATTGTTTTTTGTTGAAGGCATTTTCTTCATTCTGCTTATTTATGTATATTTTGTTGTATCCCCTTGTCCCTTGGGATTGCTCTCCTCTTGATTTGCTTACTATTCTTGGTTCTATTGTGTCTCTCGTTGTAAAATGTTAGGGATCCTTTCAAAATCTCATGTTTTCCTACCTAATAAAAAAACATTAAAAAAAAGGAAATTTACCTTAAAAAATATTGTAATAGTCACAATTTCATTAAAAAACCCATAGTAGATTGTATAATTATATTAATAATTGAAAAAAAAATTGATTATATCATTAATTTATGTAAGTAAATTTATTTATTATATAAAATAGGTTTTAATTAATTATATAAAATTGAAATAACCTTCACTTTCTTCCTTATAAATATAATAACTAAATTAATGAAAAATTATTTTTATTTTTTAAGTTAAAAATTTTAATGTTTTTTTTTGTCCGAAGTTATACCAAAAGTAGATCGTATCAAGGAACTAGTTAGGATGAGCAATGGATGTTTTCCTATTTCATATTGTCATGAAAAACATATACTTGGACTATCTGAAGGGCAAGCTACCAAATGGATTTGGTTGCCCCTTCTTTTAGGAGAAACATACATTATAAGTATAGTCTTTTAATTTTTGTGCTAGTAGGGTAAAGAACATCTTCAAAACAAATTCTATAAAGGTTGTCTCAAGGGTTGTCTTGTATGATCTATAAACTTGTAGATGTTAAAAACCCATAGTAGATTGTATAATCATATTAATAATTAATTTTTTTTTTTATTATATTGTTAATTTATGTAAGTAAATTTATTTATTATATAAAATAGGTTTTAATTATATAAAATTGAAATAACCTTTACTTTCTTCCTTATAAATATAATAGCTAAATTAATGAAAAAATATTTTTATTTTTTAAGTTAAAAATTTTAATTTTTTTTGTCCAAAGTTATACCAAAAGTAGGTCGTATAAAGGAACTAGTTAGGAGGAGCAATGGATGTTTTCCTATTTAATATTGTCATGAAAAACATATGCATGGACTATTTGAAGGGCAAGCTACCAGATGGATTTGGTTACCCCTTAATTTAGGGGAAATATACATTATAAGTATAGTATTTTAATTTTTGTGCTAGTAGGGTAAAGAACATCTTCAGAAAAAAATCTATAAAGGTTGTCTCAAGGGTTGTCTTGTATGATCTATAAACTTGTAGATGTTAAAAACCCATAGTAGATTGTATAATCATATTAATCATTATTTTTTTTTTGATTATATTGTTAATCTATGTAAGTAAATTTATTTATTATATAAAATAGGTTTTAATTAATTATATAAAATTGAAATAACCTTTAATTTCTTCCTTATAAATATAATAACTAAATTAATGAAAAATATTTTTATTTTTTAAGTTAAAAATTTTAATGTTTTTTTTGTCCAAAGTTATACCAAAAGTAGGTCGTATAAAGCATCTAGTTAGGAGGAGCAATGGATGTTTTCCTATTTCATATTGTCATGAAAAACATATACCTGGACTATCTGAAGGGCAAGCTACCAGATGGATTTGGTTGCCCCTTCATTTAGGGGAAATATACATTATAAGTATAGTATTTTAATTTTTGTGCTAGTAGGATAAAGAACATCTTCTACAAAGGTTGTCTCAAGGGTTGTCTTGTATGATCTATAAACTTGTAGATGTTAAAAAAATAAAAAAATATACAAGTTGAAAACTAGTTGTGATACCATGGATTTCTTCATATTATCATAGCTATAATATTAGTACTTCAAAAATTTAAGATTATGGAGAAATCGTATGGTAACTTGGTGTTGCTAAGGAGGTTAGTTTTAGGTGTTTGGGTGATAATAAGGAAGTTATCACTGGGTACTCTTCAAGGGAGCACATGTCCATATGGTAGATGAGGATTTGTAGTAGTGAGAAGGTTGTTACTAAACAACATGGTGGCATCATGGAGGTTGTCATCAAGTATCTATGTTAGTGAGTAGTCTAACTAAATATCACAATAGTATCTTTATTAGGTTTTTATGCTTCGAAAGACTCTTGTTAGGAACCTACTATTAAAATAAAGCACACTCACACCAAATACTAAAAAATAACTCACATACATAAAATAACTCAATATCACTATGCAGAAATCAATTATAGAAATGAAAAATTCTCACAATAACACTGAATCACGGGCCTCTTCGAGGGGGCAACATCCTTCAATATTTCATTAGCTTGCAAAAGGATAATCTCGTACATGGCTTCATATATTTTTAAAGGAAAACTTCATGCAACCCTACCTAAATTCTCAAGAGGTGGCTTACATGCAAAATGCCACTTGAGCTAGAATCTTCCACCAAATGGCAGTTACAATCTTGATAAAAATGGTTACATGAAATGGTACCACTTGGCGAGGTATCTTACTACATCGATTAAAATATTGATAAAAACGGTTACATGAGATGGTACCACTTGGCGAGGTACATTTATTGCCACCTACATTACTAAGTATTGCATAATAACATTAAAATGGTATCCCCACATTGGAAGTCGGTTATTACATAGGTAAATGAGAATTACAACATAGTGTTAGGATAAGATTCTAACATGTCCTTACCCTTCGAAAATCTTTGTCCTCAAAGCTAAAATTGAGGAAACTAGTGTTGGAGTTGATGGAGAGACTCCCATGTAGCATCTTATGGATGGAGCCCACACCACTGGACAAGGAATTCTGTGATGGTATGATTGCGGAGAGTGCGGGTGCGGCAATCCAACAACTATTTTGGTTTGAGTAAGATGGACCCTTACTCATCCAATTATGGTAATGCTGATTGAACCTGTACCTGTGTACCCACAACTTTCTTGAGAGACAAAACATGGAAAATAGGATGGAGCTTGGAGGTGGGTAGAAGAGCCAATTTGTAAGCAGTGGAACCAATCCACTGTAGGACTTGGTAAGGTCCATAGAATTTTGTAGTAAGTTTCTGGCACCAACGAAGTTGGAGGGATGACTGTTTGTATGACTACAAGTGAAGGAAAACCATATCACCCACATCAAAGCTATGCTCAGATCTATGCTGATCAGCCTGTTGTCGCATCCAGTTCTGGGCCATGTCCAAATTATTCTTTAGCTGGTGAAGGACATCGGTATGCTGGTGAAGAGTAATGTCAACTTCCTGGACCCTGGAGCTACTTGGAATGTATGAAGAAGGTGTGGATGGAGGGCACCCATAAAAAACCTTAAAAGGAGTGAGTTTGGTAGTTGTATGATAGGACATGTACCACCATTCGACCAAAGGAAGCCACTTTGCCCATTGAGAAGGATGATCTGATGCAAAGCAATGAAGATAGGTCTCCAAAAATTTATTGACAATCTCAGTTTGACCATCCGTTTGCGGATGATAGGCTGAACTAATTTTGAGCTTCGTTACCTACAACTTAAACAACTCTTTCAAAAAATGACTAGTGAAGGTTAGGTCTCGATCGGACACAATGGAGGTGGGCATACCATGAAGGAAAAAAATGGAATCAAGAAATATTTAGGCAATGGTGGAGGCTATGTAAGGATGGGCAAGGGGACAAAAATGAGCATACTTTGAAAGGCGATCCACTACCACGAGAATAACAGACTTATCACCTGATTTAGGTAACCCTTCAATAAAATCCATAGAAATATCAGTCCAAACCTAATATGGAATGGGCAAGGGTTGAAGAGTACCCAAAGAATGAACTGTTTCACCTTTCATCTGTTGGAAGGTATCACAAGTTACCACGAAGTCATGGATGTCCTGTTTCATCCCTTTCCAGAAGAATGTGCTCTTGAGGAGTTCATACATTTTGAGAAATCCAGAATGACCTATAGAGGGAGTAGTGTGTAGTTCCTTTATAAAGAGGTCATGGAGTGGCAAGGCACGGGTAATAACAAGGCATTGGTGATAAAGCAAATCTTGGCCATCCCAATTGTATCCTGGAGATGAAGTCAGATCAGCTTGAAGTGAAGTCATCAAACCTTGTAGGTTTGCATCTTGAAGTACCTCCTATCATAAGGAATCTATCCATTGGGGGACAAGTGCAGAGATAGCACATATCATACTGAGGGCCTCAAATTGATGAGAGAGAGCATCAACCACAGGATTTGCTTTGCCATTCTTATAGGTGATATCATAATCATAGCCCATGATTTTAGAAACCCATTTTTGTTGTTCTAGGGTAGCAAACCATTGTTCTAAGAAATATTTGAGACTCCTGATGCTTTGTTTTAATGGAGAAATGACACCCAGTGAGATATGGTATCCAATGGGTGACAACATGTAAGATGGCCAACATCTCCTTGTTATATGTAGATTTTTCCAAATTACGCTCAGAGAGTGCCTTACTGGTGAAGGCCAAGGGTTTCCCTTCTTGCATCAATACTATCCCAATGTCACGATCGAAAGTGTCACTTTCAATGATGAATGGTTTAGAGAAATATGGCATGGCTAGAATAGGTGTGGTGGTCATGGCATGCTTTAATTCAAAAAAGGCTTGATCAGCGGGTCATGTCCAAGTGAAAGAGTCCTTATTTAACATAGGTGTGAGGGGAGCTGCTATTTTCCCATAATTATGAAAAAATTTCCTGTAATAACTTGTAAGTCCTAAGAATACCCAAAGTCCTTTGAGAGTGTGGGGTTTTTCCCAGTCCTGAACTGCCTGAATCTTCTTAGGGTCGACCTTGACACCATATTTGGAAACAATGTGTCCTAAATACTCCACTTCAGTCAGATCAAAGGAGCACTTAGACCGCTTAGCAAAAAGTTGATGTTGGGCCAATAATTGTAATGTCTGATCCACATGGGTAAGGTGTTCTTCCCATGAGTGGCTATAAACCAATATATCATCAAAGAAAACTAGGATGAACTTCCGCATGAAGGGATGAAAGATGTTGTTCATAAGGCTTTGAAATGTAGATGGTGCATTTGTCAAACCAAATGGCATTACCAAGAACTCATAATGACCTTCATGACTATGAAAATTAGTTTTTGGAATATCCTCATCCTTGAGACTAATTTTATGGTACCCCAAATGAAGGTCCAACTTGGAGAAGTACATAGATCCATGTCATTCATCCAACAATTCATCCACTACTATAATGGGAAATTTATCCTTGATGGTGATTGAGCTCACGTTAGTCTATGCACAATCACCATGAGCCATATTTCTTGTGAACTAGCAAAAATGGAGAAGAATAGGGACTGGTACTGGGTCGAATGACACCTACCTTGAGCAATTCCTGTACCATATTCTCAATTTATAACTTGAGAGCATGAGGATACTGGTACGGTCTGATGTTCGATGGTGCACTACTCAAAAGTAGTGGAATAGCATGGTCATGAGAACGACGAGGTGGCAGTGTAGTTGGTTCTTAAAATATGCCATTGTTTTTGGTTAGAACAAGTTGCAAATCTAATGGAAGTGGATTTGCTGTAGAAGTGGGTGGTTGAATTGAAAATATTTGTGCAATGACCCCACGGGAGGACTTTTTCAAAAACTTATCCATGCAATTGGAACTAATAATTTGTGTAGGGCCAACCTTGATACCCTTGAGGGTATATGTTTGTCCATTTTGTTAAAATTGCAGCTATAGTTCTACGAGGTTGTAGGAGAAAGTGCCCAAGGTTCTCATCCATTGGGATCCTAACACAACGTCACATCCTCCGAATTGGAGGACAAACATATCTTTCTTGAGTTCATAATCCCTAATATGAATTTTGACATTTTGAAATTTACCTTTACAAGGTAAGGTGCCTCCATTGGCCACAATGACTTCAAAATAATTGCAAGAGTGTATATAGCAGTTGGTCCGTTTGGCTACCTAAGGATCAATAAAGTTGTGCATACTGCCTGAATCAATAAGAATTGTGAGATGTTGGCCTTTGAAATAACCCATAACTTTCATGGTTTATGGGATGGTAATATCGGTAAGAGCATGGACTAAAATTTCTATTGGTGTTTCTGATGGTTCCTCTTCCTGTGGAGTTGGTGCCTCAGTTGTATCACTATCCTCATCACTATGGTCATTGTTTTTTGGTTTCTCCACATCTATTAAAAACAATATTTTATTTGCACATCTATGCCCCTTCGTAAACTTTTCATCACAATTATAACATAACCCTTTGGCGCGACACACATCCATTTCCTTTGTAGTCAGCCGCTTGGGAGCAATAGGTTTATTATTAGTATGGTTTTGGACCCAAGGAGGGAAAGAAGGTTGGTTATATGAAAATTGCGGTGTTCGCATTTGAGCTGAGAGTTTATATTCAGCCAATTAGGCTAAACTGATAGCCTCCATCATGATGTGGGGTTTGAACATATTGACTTCAGCCTGGAGATAATCTCGTAACCCACTAACAAAACAACTCATAAAAAATACCTCATTTAAAACCTTAGTTTTATTGGCCAATTTCTCAAATTGGGTCTAGTAATCACAAAATGAGGTGGTTTGTTTCAGCTTTGTCAGTGCACCTATAAAGTCATCATAATCATTAGGGTCAAATTGGGTGAGTAGTTGGGACTCAAAGTCATCCTAGGATAGATCAGGGTTAGCAACCCGTAGCCATTGGAACCAGTGTAAGGCCTCAGATTCTAGGTTTAAGGAAGCCACCTGAACTTGATGATAGATAGTGACATTATAGAGTCGAAAGAACTGATCAACCCAACATAACCACCCATCGACATCCTTTCCACTAAAATTAGGGAAGTTTGAAGGTTGGATCCTGATCAGAGTGATTGTCATCTGGTGTTCATCGACCTCATTCAGAGTTTTTAGCACGGTGTTCAGTTTTGGTACTACCGTGCAATTTGGTCTCCATCTCTATGAGTTGTTCTTCTAAATGAATTCTAGTGTTATCCTGATCCAGTCGAAGCTCTTGAATCTCTGTGCCTATGTTCTTGTTTGTAGAGGTCAATTCAGCAATGGATTTTTGTAGGTCGACCAATAATGTGCCCAAGTATAAATCCTTTTGTTATTGTCCTTGAGTACCACTTGCCATTGCGGTCCCTCTTGTGTTGATTTACTAAAAATAGACCTCAAATTTTTAGGAGTTACTATTTTTAGTAAGGGTCCAATATTCAATTTGGGAAATGAGTTGCAACACTGATTTTAGGATAGGGTCCACTTCGGTGGCTATTTGATCGAAGCGCTCAATGAGGAGATATACTGAATTTCTTTACTATTTGTGATCTCTTGTTGGTTGCAAGTCGATGTCAAGGTAATTTTTTCCACTTGTACTTAAAATTTCACCAATGAGTCCTTGAGGGTCTTTTGTGCAGAATAACAAGTAGATTATATTCCCAAAAATTTGAATCAATTTTATGGACCGATGAAAAGTTATGGCCTTAGCAAGAAATTTAAAAATTTGGTGCAAAATTTGACCAGAAGCTACCAAGGATAATTTTGTCTGGAATAGAGTGTAGAAGTTTTTGCTAAAATTTTGAGTCAATCTGAGCTCTGTGTGAAGATATATCCCTATTTTAATAAAATTTCAATGTCTTCTATGTTGACGAGTCTACTAGTGTTCTCTGTTTTTTATTTGGAGTTACGATTCAAAAGTTGCCCTCTGGAATCAACTGTCACTAACTTGTGTAGTCTGTACCCTGACCACCGTGTCACTCACTGTTCTCTATTCCTGTCACCTGTACTAGGGTTACTGACACAGTTGCTTCTGACCTTAGGGAATTTTTTGACACTGACAACTCTATTTTTGACACTAAAAGTCTGCAATTCTAGACTGGTATAGAGGACTATTACTGTTGCTATCCTGACTATTCAGATTCTAACCATAGGCTGTTTCAAACACTTGCAAAAATTTATCTTGACTATTGGTGCATGCAAGTTATTTTTTGTGCTAGGGAAAGCCTTCTTTGTATGCTCAATTTTGGGGATGGTGAATGCAGGTTAGCAGAACAGGGATGGGTTGATTTGCAAGGGGATGATACTTTTTTTTCGTTTTATTTTTGTGAACCATGTATGCTAAGTAAAGGAGTATGTAATACTCATAGGCCCTATGTTATACCGTAGTGATGACCAATAGTGCTTGGACCAATATTTTAGGTCACTACTCAAGGAGGATTCCACACACACCCTTGAGCATACTATTGGCCTCTCTGACAGTACAGGAGGGTAATCGTTCGGGATGCTATGTCCCGTGGACTATGGATAATACAAGACCGAAAAGCTTTCTAATGGATAAAATCTTGTTTAAACCTAGATTGTCTCATGATATACCCAAAGATACGTGGAAATTCAATTTCGTGCATGAGTGCTGTTTGAGGCCTAGGTTTTGGAGCCTGATCGCCCCTCACTTCACTAGATGCTTTATGGGCTATCTAGCTTAGCCAATAACGACATATCCTTCATGATATTTTAAAACCCCCGACACAGGGTTTCTAACCTACACAACTACTATATTTTTTTTTTGGTATTTTCTGATTTTCTATGAAAAAATGACTGTATTTTTTGGATTTTTTTTTGATAAAGGAAAAAAAAATAGAAAACACATAGAAAAATTATACCTAACAAGCAAAATGACTGGAAAGAATCATCTTAGTTGCAGTAGAACTTGGCCCTAGAAAGCACTCTAATACCACTTGTTAGGAACCTACTATTAAAATAAATCACACTCACACAAAATACTAAAAAATAACTCACATACATCAAATAACTCAATATCACTATGTAGAAATCAATTACAAAAATGAAACAATCTCACAATAACACTGAATCGCGGGCCTCTTCCAGGGGCCAAACTCCTTCAATATTTCATTAGCTTGCAAAAAGATAATCTCGTACATGGCTTCATATCTTTTTAAAGGAAAACTTCATGCAACCCTACCTAAATGCTCAAGAGGTGGCTTACATGCAAAATGCCACTTGAGCTAGAATCTTCCACCAAATGGTAGTTACAATCTTGATAAAAATGGTTACATGAAATGGTACCACTTGGCGAGGTATCTTACTACATCGGTTACAATATTGATAAAAATAGTTACATGAGACAGTACCACTTGGTGAGGTACCTTTATTGCCACCTACATTACTAAGTATTGCATAATAACATTAAAATGGGATCCCCACGTTGGAAGTGGGTTATTACATAGATAAATGAGAATTACAACATGGTGTTAGGATAGGATCCTAACAACTCCTATGATATTGGAAGTTGAGCATGTACAACCGGGTATAAACAACAAAAATATTTTTTGAATTATTTGAGGCCAATCAATTTTGAGTGAGATTTTTATTTTTTTTGAATTTTCTAAGATTTTTAAAAATTATTAAATTTTAAAGGCCAATCAATTTTGGGTGGTATTGTTGGAATTCTTTATTTTTTTGAGATTTTCATGCATTTTCAAAAAATCATGCTAAGTTTGTTTTGGATGGATAATTCTAAAGACCATAACTTTCACATACATAAGCATTTTGAGCCTCTTATTTGAATTGCATGAATTTTCAAGATCTTCACATTGCTAATATTTGTTTAAGGACATACATAATACCATACACCATTCAAGAAAAAAAAATAGTAAAGAAAATGCAGTTTTAGAAGTTAATACCTCTACCGTTAATTAGGAAGTACTAGAAAATGAGCAAGACAAGTCAAAAGCTTCTATAATAGAGCCAGGAGAGGATAAATATGATGAAAAATAAAATTGTGAAAGAATATTGAGGAATAGAATAATAAGACCTACTCTTGATATAGGTAAGGCAAAAAGAGGAAAACCCTCAAATTATCAAGCAAGATCCAGGGAAGCAAGAGCAAACATAGAGAAAGGAACACAAACTAAGTTGGTTGAACTTATCTTTACCAAACAACAAATTAATATTAGTAATACACAGGCAGAGCCAAAAGCCCCTAATGAGACATGATTATCATCTCATGGAATATAAGGGGTGATAATGCCCCCTCAAAGCAAAGGTGTATTAGGGACCTATGTTTAAGTAATAAGCCTAATATTCTTTGTATCTAAGAAACTAAAATGACAAAAGAAGTTTCAAAAACTATGAAAGTAGTATGGGCAAGATGTGAATGGGATGCTATGAATTTTGAAGGAGTGGTAGGGGGAATTCTAACTTGTTGGAATCCTTCTAGAACCTCTTGTGTAACCATTCATAAAACTAGGCATTGGTTAGCCTCTTTAGTCACTTGCTACTTTGCAGATATTCATTTTATCCTTATCAATGTCTATGGACCTACAACTCAGTTAGGTAGATTAGAAGTCTGGAGTGGGATTGAATCCTTTATGAGAAGTAAAGACCAAGAAACTTGATTCATGATCATAGGATATTTTAATGCCATAACCAAGCTAGATGAAAAATTTGGGAGAATTAGGAAATTAACCCAAAGTATGAAAGAATTCTCAGCTTTCATTCAAAAAAATACTATGGGAGGTTGAGTTTGAAGAAGACAACTATAATTGGACCAACACAAAGAGAGACCTAAATATAATTGCAAAAAAGTTAGATAGATGCATTATCTTAGATCATTGGCTAGATGAAGGACCTTGTGCTAAAATTAATACCTTAACAAGAATTGGTTTAGATCACTGGCCAATAAGAGTTAAAATGATGGTTAGTGACTTTAAAAACATATCATATTTAAATATGAGCAGATGTGGGAAGGCCATCCTTAATTCGCTAATATGATATATCAAACATGGAATTCTTAAGGTAATGGTGGATTGTATGCTATTCCAAATCAAATTAAATCTATGATATCTAGATTAAAATAATGGAACAAGAACACTTTTGGAAATATTTTTGAGAAGAAATAACTTAAAGATAAAATTTTTAGAATATATTCCATTATTTGTTCAAGACTCATCTAAGGAAGAAGACCAAGGGTCTTTTGTAAATCTATATCATGGACTCTCAATTCCATATTGTATATCTCTCTCATTTTACGTCAATAAATATTATTGTATTTGTTTCATGAATATATTTTCTTTTTATTAAGTAGTTAGTTCTTAGTTAGATAGTATAATCCAAATTCTAACAGTGGTATCAAAGCCACAAGAGATTGTTTGATAGAAGTAGTAATACAGATTAGAGGGAAAGAAGACATTATTGTAGAAGTTGAAGCAGTGATCATTGGAGGAGATTCAAAGAAGAGTTTATATCAAGAGATTGCAAGCAGAAGGAGCACCTGACAAGAAGATATTGGGATAATTGTCACCATCTGACAACAAGCCCAAAAGGAAAGAGGATTTGGCAAGAAGTTTGCCAAATATTGAGAAGATTTTGAAGATCTCATGACATTAGATTCTTCAGGAAGTGATGAGTGCCAAATTGACACATATTTTATGCAAATATTATCTATTTTCTATCTGCAAAATTATGAAAGTAAATGTGTTTTAATGATTATTTTTACCTTATTTATGTGATTTATCAGTAAATTTGATAAATGAGGTTAAAATGATAAATGATCATATTTTACACAAATTGTGCGAAGTTTTTGTATGTTTTTGGCAGGTAATATTACAACAAAATACAGGTCATATATTGAAGAAAGGATGAACCAATATCATGAAAATATATTGGAGACACGTGGATGCGGTGCTATGGAAGGACGCTACGAAAGGGTGTTACGAAAACCTGGAAAAATCTACGAAAAGACCTGTTCCGCATAATAAAAATGCCACATAAGCTATGGCTTGGTCAAACACCACGTGGGCAGCTGAAACACAAAATATTTCGAATTCCACATAGGCGTTTAGAAGAATCAAACGTGGGTGACTCATCATTTATTTGGGGCATGAATTTGTTATGATATTTTCTATAACAATACGTGAATATTTGTAATAAATGCATCCTTCCCTAAAAGAAAGGATCAAAGTTGTAGAAAAAGTCTAAATCAAGGGTTGTATTGTTACGTAGCTATCCCACCAAGTCAAAGTTAGTATTATGTTATAATTAGTTGCCACTTGGACCAATTAGAATATTTATTGAGTCCAAGTATTTTAGGAGATGTGTTAATTTAGATTATTCTTGTTAGAATAAAGTTGTTGCGTGATCAAGTCCAAACCATATGGGAGAAATACGGGGAGTTATGTTCGGAATTGTCTGAGTGACAATATATATTTGCATACGAGGCCTTTGAAAAGGCCTGGTTGGATGGCGAGCGAATGAAGAAATATTTGTAATCTGTGATTATTCCTGATGTAATCTTCTGTATGCAATTCTGAAAGTTGGATGCGCAACCATGTACGTTTGATTTTCAATAATAAAGCAACAACAATATTTTCTTCAGGATATGGTAACTGTGTTTTATAATTATTTTATATTTTGCTTGCTTTGGTAATTTTTATTTCTTTTATTCTCTTGTAATTATGAAATAATTAAGAATTAGATTAATTAAATGAGAGTCGATTATTGAATAGAAAATAGGGGAAGGGGTTCACACTAACCTTCCGGAGGCAGGGCCCACTCCGAAAGGTTAGTCCCTAATCTCTCCCCCCCGTAAATAGAGTTAGAATGTAGAATAAATTTTAAAGCATAAACTTAATTAAATTGCATAAAAAAATAATTATAAATTATATTATGCATCATTAAATCATTCGTGGATCCACATATACTCATATAGAATAATTCATAAATTGCATATTTTATTTTATTTTTTGTAAACTTTAATTTCTGCAACACATGAAACCAGAAAGAGATCTGAACTAAGCTTAGTATTAATTACTATGGTACAATCTATACTGGATTGCTACTCTTTAAATCTAACCTGGATTAACCCGGATTGACAAAATTAAATGTAAGCTACTACAACCGATCATTTTGGCACCGTTGTCGGGGAGAGTAGCGTCGTAGTGGTTAGTCAAAAAAGTTGTTTGGCAGTGCAAAGCGAGAGGACTTACTTGTATGTGAAAAGGGGTACGTACGAGACCTTGGTGTGCATACGAGTCAGAGTGGCCCGTAGATGGTTCCAACAAGCCCCGCCTTTCGACGTTGCCAGGTTCATTTTTCATAAAGGTTTCATTTTTACTACTTTCATAGATTAAAACTTTATTTCCTACAAATTTATTTTCTACAAATTTCAATTTCAGCATATTTAATTTTTTGCAATTTCCTTGCTTTGGGTAATTACTATTGTTCATTTGATTTAGGACCTATGAAAAAGAATAGGAAGTAGGTGAACGCTGAAAACAACCTAATATTGTTTTAGGACCCTATTTTTGTTTTATAGGAAGTAGTTAGGTTGAGTGACACAACTGTAATGAAATCCCTCCTAATAATCAAAAGAACAGTAGAAAGTTACCTTTTACTTCAACAATTTTACTTCCAGTAAAAATTTACTTTCCAAGTACTTTTACTTTTTTCCTAATTATGCTGAAATTAGTTGTATAAACACATCTAATTTTAGTAGCATTAGGACTGTTTAGTAATTTTAAATTTATTTCTTTTCTACTGTGTTAAGAGTATTTATAAGTTTTGAAATTTATATTTAGAACTTAGCAGACAATACGTTAAGAGTATTTATAAGTTCTGAAATTTATATTTAAACTTGGTAGATAGTAGGATTGAAATAGAAAAATCAAAACCCAAATAGAAAATTAAAAAAAATAATATATATATATATATATATATATATAATAATATATATATAATATATATAATATATATAAAATATTAATCAAAGAGAGAAAAAAATTGCTAGGTGGAGAAAAACAATCCAATAAACCTCTAGAAAATATTACAAAAAAAAATTAATAAATAAATAAATAAAAATAAAAATAAATAAAAATAAAAATAATAATATATATATATATAATAATATATATATATATATATATATAATAATAAAATAATAATAATAATGAAATAAAATAGAGGTATTATAGAGGACTGAATCAATGTAACTATAAAGTGGCAGGACAAACATATTGTATCATGAAAATTTCAATTAAGAAAATATTTGAAAGGGTGTAGTAAAACTCAAATCCTATTGGTAACTCAACTAGAAAATCACTAATTAATGGGCATAGGTTTTAACTATACAAAGAGCCACTATCTAAAAAAAAAAAATTCATACACCACCTTAAACAACAAACTGATTTGCAGTGCATTTCTGAACTGCAACCAACTACTATCCAATAATTTCTCTTTGAAAAGAAAAATAATAATAATATAATTATATATATATATATATATATATATATATATATTGAAAAAAAATTAAAAAAAAAATAAAAATGATTATGCTTCCTTTATTTCATCATGAAGTATCTGTATTCCCTTCCATTTTCAGTCTTAATGTTTCAAAGATAGCTTAAGAAGATGTTTTCTCTAAAAACCTTGTAGGAAGATGATTACCACATGATGCATAGTACCTTGTTTGCTAGATGAAGTCTAGATGTTTTTCAAATACTCAAACTATATCTAATATTTTGAGCAAAATTTTCATTGGAAATAACACAAATATTTTAAAATGTTGTAAGTGACTCCTAGATGATCAAGTTTTTCTCTTTTGACCATGCACAAATACATATCTAAAAACATTGTGAAGTTTTGGAAAAATTAACTCGTGTTATTTTTGCCATAAAGTAAAAAGTTTCCCTTGCTTATCTATTTTTACGCATGGTCTAGAGTACTAATGAATTGGCAAAAGGACAAGCTCGCCCTTCACCCTTGAAAAAAAAAAAAATCCCTTGCTCCTCATCTAATCGAGCAAGTATCCTACTAAATTCTTGCTTCTCCTCAAAATAAGCAAGATCCCCAAAAAGTAATGAAAATTTTCTTGCTTCTCTTCAAAATAAGCAAGAACCTCAAAAAGCACTAAAAATCCCTTGCTCCTCCCAAAATGAGCAAGTACCCCAAATAAAACAAAAGTAAAAAAAAAAAGGGCAAAAGAGCTTGAATCCCTGGAATTCTCAGTATCTCAAACACCATGGGGTACTCTTTATTAAGGTATCCTTACGTATTAACACTAAGTCTGGATAAGACCTCTAGATGCTCATAAGATAAGCTAGCTTTTTGGCATACATAACCCTTGTTGTTTTTCAATCCTTGCTCATAATGGGAAATGAATCCTCACTGCACACACAGTTGGTCTTGAAAGAAGCTTGAGAATACTAGGACAACTTTGACACTATATTGATTTGTGAAAGGAGTAAATGAAGTTGTTTCAAAATTGCTAGAATGTTTGAAGTCCTTGAAGAATAATCCTAGAAACATCACATGCAGGCAAAACTCAAAAGCAAACCCTCATGAAAGTACTATGGTTTCAATTTTTTCTTTTTCTACAAAAACATGGCTTGTGCCCATCACATTTTCATCCTTTAGAAAAAGCCATCTTAATATCTATTTCACTTTTTCCTATGATTGAAGATATCCTAGAAGGCTGAAATCAAATTTTATATTCATTACCTTTCTATCTTGGAAACTTCTTAATGACATACAGGAAGCACAATCACAAAAATTATAATAAACCCCCATAAATAAAACTTATTATTATATTATCCACCAATATAAATAAAACACCCTTCATCTTGTTTTGGCTAAAATTACAGTTTGGGGGGGAAGTAAATAAGGTATACAAAGTTCACAATTCAGTTTGGGGGAAAGAATCAGGTAAAGTATTTTCTTAAACTCTAACAACTACAGTTTTGTAGATATCTTCTGTAGACAACTTCTGTAATAATCTTCAGTAATATAGTTTATAATACTTAATACAATAGAGTTTATAATATAGTTTAGAGGTATAGTATAGGTAATATAATATTTTATAGTTATATAATAATAATAATAATAATAATAATAATAATAATAATAATAAAATGAATATATATTATATTAATTTACTATTTTTAATTACTATATCTTTACTTTGATCATTCTTCTCGAAAAAAATAAAGATAAAAAAAATAATAATAAAATAATATATATATATAATAATAATAATAATAATAATAATAATAAATAAATAAACTTTAAAAGTTAATTTAAATTTTATATGTTACATATATAATGATGTTCTTATTGTTAGTATGGGTTTGTAGATAACATTATTATAGAAGTTATAAGTCTTATTTATGCATAGTTTTGATATACATCTAAATAAATCCAATGAGCACTATTGACTTTTGCATTGGAAAGTGTGTTTAGATAGATAGAAGTTGAAATATTGTTGCTATAGGAAGTGATTAGACTAAAATAAAACACATATTCATTGTATGATTTATAGTACCTTCTTGTTTCAACTTATTTAATTTGAAAAAAAATGATGGTAATCCCAATTTAGCCAAATGACAATTTGCATTGTGCTTCTTATCAAATGTATATCACATTCCAAAAGAAATATTGTTTAAAATGGAGTATCAAGGTAAAAATTTGGATTTACATGAACAAGGCATCAATCATCTATTATAGACCAAATTTTGGATTTATGCAACTGTTATAACTGCAGAGTTTATCCATTGAGATTGTTGTATTAATCTTGTGTGCATGAGGACATGCACTTCCTTCAGTTTGGGGGAATGATGAGTGCCAAATTGACACATATTTTATGCAAATATTATCTATTTTCTATCTGCAAAATTATGAAAGTAAATGTGTTTTAATGATTATTTTTACCTTATTTATGTGATTTATCAGTAAATTTGATAAATGAGGTTAAAATGATAAATGATCATATTTTACACAAATTGTGCGAAGTTTTTGTATGTTTTTGGCAGGTAATATTACAACAAAATACAGGTCATATATTGAAGAAAGGATGAACCAATATCGTGAAAATATATTGGAGACACGTGGACGCGCGCTACGGAAGGGTGCTACGAAAGGACGCTACGGAAGGGTGTTACGAAAACCTAGAAAAATCTATGGAAAGACCTGTTTCGCATAATAAAAATGCCACATAAGCTATGGCTTGGTCAAACACCACGTGGGCAGCTGAAACACAAAATATTTCGAATTCCACATAGGCGTTTAGAAGAATCAAACGTGGGTGACTCATCATTTATTTGGGGCATGAATTTGTTATGAGATTTTCTATAACAATACGTGAATATTTGTAATAAATGCATCCTTCCCTAAAAGAAAGGATCAAAGCTGTAGAAAAAGTCTAAATCAAGGGTTGTATTGTTACGTAGCTATCCCACCAAGTCAAAGTTAGTATTATGTTATAATTAGTTGCCACTTGGACCAATTAGAATATTTATTGAGTCCAAGTATTTTAGGAGATGTGTTAATTTAGATTATTCTTGTTAGAATAAAGTTGTTGCATGATCAAGTCCAAACCATATGGGAGAAATACGGGGAGTTATGTTCAGAATTGTCTGAGTGACAATATATATTTGCATACGAGGCCTTTGAAAAGGCCTGGTTGGATGGCGAGCGAATGTAGAAATATCTGTAATCTGTGATTATTCCCGATGTAATCTTCTGTATGCAATTCTGAAAGTTGGATGCGCAACCATGTACGTTTGATTTTCAATAATAAAGCAACAACAATATTTTCTTCAGGATATGGTAACTGTGTTTTATAATTATTTTATATTTTGCTTGCTTTGGTAATTTTTATTTCTTTTATTCTCTTGTAATTATGAAATAATTAAGAATTAGATTAATTAAATGAGAGTCGATTACTGAATAGAAAATAGGGGAAGGGGTTCACACTAACCTTCCGGAGGCAGGGCCCACTCCGAAAGGTTAGTCCCTAATCTCTTCCCCCGGTAAATAGAGTTAGAATGTAGAATAAATTTTAAAGCATAAACTTAATTAAATTGCATAAAAAAATAATTATAAATTATATTATGCATCATTAAATCATTCGTGGATCCACATATACTCATATAGAATAATTCATAAATTGCATATTTTATTTTATTTTATTCTATTTTCCGTAAACTTTAATTTTTGCAACACATGAAACCAGAAAGAGATCTGAACTAAGCTTAGTATTAATTACTATGGTACAATCTATACTGGATTGCTACTCTTTAAATCTAACCTGGATTAACCCGGATTGACAAAATTAAATGTAAGCTACTACACCCGATCAGGAAGAAGACAAAGAACAAGATCAGATTTGAGGTCAAAGTTTGGTAAGGAGTTAGAAGAAATCAAGAAGATTGCAAAGGTTATTGTTTTGAGAGTTTTGGAGACAACCACAAAAGTTTTGTAGGCTGATTTGTAAAAGCAAAAGTTGCTATTTTTTGAAGGAGAAGATGAAAGGTCATAGGACAACAAAGTGTAGAGGTAGAAAGCTACGATTTGGAAAAGCTTTGGAGCATCTTTGGACAACCAACTAAGAGAATAGTTGATAGTAAAGAGAGAAGCAAATTTGAAGATTCATGGATATTAATGAATCAGATGTTGTAAGCAACAATTAAAGAGATTTAAGCTATAGATTTGGGTAGCATTGAAAGAGTAAAGCAAGCTACACTTTGGAGGATATCTACTGTAGATTTGAACATAAAAATGGTGGTATTTGCAGCTGCAAAATATAAATATCAAGAGCACATATTTGAGGATAAGAAAGTAGATTTTGGGTAGCAACTACAACTGCAAGTTAAAGAGCCTACAAGCAACAAAAGTAAAGGCGTATTACTATATATTCGAGACACAAAGCTATAATGAAGGGAACTACCAAAAAATATACAAAAGGTGTGTTAAATTGATGCCATATAAAGTGTTAATTTAAAAACTTTGAAAGTGCATATTAGAAGTTTTTCAAGAGCATCAATTTTAGAGCTATTAAGTGCTAGCAAAAATTTCTTTTTTTGAGTGTCATTAAGCCAAGGAAAAAACACCATTGCACACCATTATTCTTGTAGAAATCTACATATTATAATAACTAGAGTTAGAACTTAAATGGAGCAATAAGACGGGCATATGTTGTTTATGATATTTTAGTGAGGTCGTATAACCCTCAAAGCAAAGAAAATATTTGAGGTCGAAGATTCCTCAAATCAAAGGTGTTTAAAAACACCAAACTTACAGATTACATTGGTGAAGGAAATCACCAGAAGCGTGGTAAGATTCACTATTGGAATCACCACCATATTGCACATGTTTAGCATTGTTGAATAGTGCAAGAGTAAAAATAGAACACAGGGGGGTAAGAGCCCTAAGAACATATAGATGAAAAACCATCGAAGAGGCACCTGAGAGATATCATTGGAAGACGAAGAAACACCTACAATTTTAAAAAATGAAACCAACAAAAGGAAGAAGATACATTTTTTGAAAACATATCAAGAAGGCCAAAGATTCAAGGTTGAGCATTTACATTCTTTGGAAATGTATCAAGGAGGTCAAAGATTTCAATTCGAATGTTTACCAAGGAGACATTCATCACATGCACAACTATGTGTCTAGTAATGCCAGGGAACTTTACAATTTTGAGTGCCAAGATAAGCATTATAAATTCTCCATAGAGTTTGGAGAGCATTGAAAGTTTACATAAGAAACTTTTCATAGGGAAGAAGAAGCACCACACATCCACAAGTTACAAAGGTGAAGGAAGATCTCTAGTGATACTTTTCACTCATTCTACATAGACTACTAGCATTACTAAGGACAAAAAAAAAGGTTTTGAGTGTTCAAAGCAAGGAGTAATTGTATACATACATGAAAAACATATTGAAAGGAGAGTTGACCAGAAAAGACAAAGTATCCAGATCTTCAAGCAAGCATTAATGAGGGAGCGTATAAAGGTATTATTTACTAAGTTTTAAAGCTAAAAGTTTATGCTTAGTAGGAGTTATAAGGTTGAAAAAGTGAATTATTATCTAAGGTTAAAATTTAGAGGTATTTTTGGAGAGATAAGAACTATTTAAACCTTACAAAATCTGAATATTATATTTAGAAGCCTTTTTATCAAAATTTGAATATAATTTTAGGCACTGAAACATTAATTTTTGAATTTTTGTAAAATTGCATATTTAAAATTATAAAACTAAATAAATATTTGCAATTTGATACGATTGGAGAAATAAGGAATTCCACATCAAATTAGGAACTCAAACTTTGCAAATATTATTTCTATAAAATTTCTAGAGTTGGAGTTATAAGGACTTCTACATAAAATTAGGTTATGTGAAATTTAGAATCTATAAACTTAGGAAAAGAACTATGGATTATTGGTACATAAACTCAGAAGTAAGCATGCACATGATTTGAAACAAAAAATTATTCAAGACTCTACGAGTAGAATAGGAGAAACCAATTACAATAGCAGATAGTAAGACTTATAAAGTAAAAGGAATAGGAGATATCATAGTCAATCTAGTAGATGGAAAAGGAATAATTAATAATGTTTTATATGTTCTTGGATTGACTACCAATCTTCTCTTAGTTTCACAACTCATGGATCAAGATATGACAGTAGAATTCAATATCATCAAGGGAAGAAAACAATATCATATTATCAAATAGGGAGAAATGATAGCTACAGGGTCTTATAAGGAGAATCTATTTATTCTAGACACTACCGCTAATCTAGCTTTATCAATCAAAACTTCTAGGGAAATATAATTGTGGCATAAACATCTAGGGTATACTAGTGCATCATCCTTAAATGAAGTGGTCAAATATTAAATGGTTGAAGGGATACCAAATATTTCTTGGGAATATAAAATTTATCCAAAATATTTAGTAGGAAAAAAACATAGAATACCTTTTGCAATTCATCAATATAGATCTCAATAACCACTATAATTGATGTACACAGATTTATAAGTACTACAAGTATTGGAGGACATAAGTATTTCCAACTATTTGTTGATGATCATACTAGAAAATTGTGGGTATACTTTATGAAATATAAATCAAAAGCTTTTGGTTGTTTCAAACAGTTCAAATTCCAAGTAGAAAAATAATTAGGAAAGAATAAAAGAATTATTAGATCAAACAGAGGAAAATAATTTACTTTGAATGAGTTTAATCCATTTCTAAAAGAAAACAGGATAAAGATAACTTACTATAGCATATTCTCCACAACAAAATAGTATTGTAGAAAGAAGGGATAAATATATAATGGAAATGATAAGATGCATGCTAAACGAAGCTCATTTGGATTATCAATACTAGGCTAAAGCAATTCAAACAACAATACATTTGCAGAATAGGTTACCTATGAGGATACTCAAGAATATTACTCCCGAAGAAGCATGGTCATGATAGAAACCAAGTGTTGCAAAACTAAGGATTTTTGGATGCAAAGCCTATATGCATATTCCAAAGCAAAAACGAACAAAATTAGATGAGAAAAGTATGGCAGGTATATTTGTTGGTTATGATGATGAATCAATAGGGTATAGAATAATGGATCCACGTACAAAGAAAGTGTATATAAGCAGGGATGTAGTGTTTGATGAAGGATTTAAAGATGACACTGAAGAAGAGGAAAATAGTGATTCAAAAATCCTATTAGATTTCTCAAAGGAAATAGAGTCAGTATCTCAAGAAGAAATAGAGACAAAAACTCTAGAAGGAATAGAATCAGAGTCAAAATATACAAAAAATTCTACAATTCCCCCAAGAAAAGAACCAATATGGCTCAGGGATACTCTCAGAGAATCAATTTAGAACATATTCCAGATCTTACTACTACGAGACCCCAAAATCGTAGTCAAACTAGAATGAATAGAGGATTACTAAGTGTTATAGAAGAACCGAAAACTACACTTCAGGCACTAAATCACTCACAGTGGAAAGCAACTATGGAATCATAATACTCATCACTACAAAAGAACTAAAAATAGAATCTTGTTGAGTTATCTCCTGGAAAGAATGTAGTAGGTTGCAAATGGATTTATAAGATTAAGTATAAAGCAAATGAAACTCTTGATAAATACAAAGCTCGACTAGTGGCAAAAGGATACACTCAAACAAAATAAATTTACTATGAGGAGATATTTGCACCAACCAGAATGACTACTATTAGAGTAGTATGTGCCTTAGTAGCTCATCATGGTTGGAAACTTCATCAAATGGATGTAAAGAGTGCTTTTCTTAATGGTGATCTAGAAGAGGAAGTTTTTATGTCTCAACCAGAAGGATTTATTATCAAAGGTCAATAACACATGGTTTGCAAATTAAACAAGTCCTTATATGGTCTAAAGCAAGCTCCTAGAGCATGGAACATAAAGATCAATAATCATCTACTACAACACAACTTCAAGCGAAGTACATCAGATCCAAGTTTGTATACAAAAAAGGTTAGGAATGATATACTAATTCTCATAGTATATGTTGATGATATAGTACTTACATGACGTTCTAAAAAACTAATAAGCAATATAAAGAAGGATTTTGAAAAGGCATTTGAGATGACATATTTAGGACTTGTGAATTATTATCTTGGTTTAAGGATTCATCAAAATAAAGATCATATTACAGTTACACAGACAAAGTATGAAAAAAATCTATTGGAAAAGTATAAAATGGATAGTTGTAAACCTAAAGATACACCTATGGAACAAGGAATTCAATTATCCAAAATTGATGGTACACCTTTAGTTTCAGCTACAAAGTATTATCAGTTGATTGGAAGTCTATTATATCTAACAAAAACTTGACCTGATTTATTCTTTGCTATAAATTATCTTGTAAGGTTCATGCAAGAGCCTAGAAAGAGTCACTAGAAAACTAAAAAAAAGAATATTGCAGTATGTCAAGAACACTATATATTATGGACTAGTTTATATGAAACATGATATATAATTTTATCTACAAGGATACTCGAGTTTAGATTATGCAAGATATATTGGAGATAAAAAATCTACTTTTGGATATATTTTCTATATTATATTAGGGCCAATATCATGGCACAGTAAAAAAAAACATTCACAATCATCCATAGAAGCAAAATATCGTGCAACTAGAGATACAATTTGTGAACCCTTATGGTTATAGTACATTTTTTCTGATATGGGAATTACAATTAATACTACTCTAATCTATTGTGACAATCAAGGGGTACTTAATATGATCAAAAACCTAATCATACATGAAATAACAAAACATATTGAGGCTCAAAGTCATTTCATCAAAGATCACTTTTAGAGTCGACACATCCATTTGAAATATGTACCTACAAAAGAACAAATGGAAAATGTATTAAAAAAAACACTAGGTCAAAACAAGTTCCAAATATTCAGAGATCAATTGTGCAACTCGAGAAAAGATCATCTCAAATAATGTAATACAAGGGGTGTTAGAATATATTCCATTATTTGTTCAAGAGTCATCTAAGGAAGATCAAAAGTCATTTGAGGAAGACCAAGGGTCTTTTGTAAATCTATATCATGGACTCTCAATTCCATATTGTATATCTTTATATTTTTACATAAATAAAGATAATTGTATTTGGTTCATGAATATCTTTTCTTTTGATTAAGTAGTTAGTTCTTAGTTAGATCATATAGTGCAAATTCAAACAAAATTTCAAAATTCTGAAAATGTGAACATAATAATCCAACCTCAGAGAAAAAGGAGTTACTTAGTGAATATCATAATATTTTGAGTACGGAAGAGAAATTTTGGACATTAAAATCAAGATAGACTTGGTTAAAAGGAGATAAAAATACAAAGTTTTTCATAGGATGGCTATAGTATAGATATCAACATCTAGAATTAGTAGAATTAAATCAATAGAAGGGGTTTGGATTAAAGACTAGAGTGAAATTAGAAAAGAGGCTATATTTTTATTAGAATATTCTAGGATCAGAGGATACTGAAGTTCTTAATGATAAAAATTTTCAAAATGTTCCTTCAGTTATAATGGATGAAGACAATAGGAAACTGATGGAGACTATTACTCTTAAATAAGTTCATTTAGCTATTTGCTCTTTTAATAAGGATAAATACCCAGGTCCAAATGAGCTCTCTACAAATTTTTACCAACATAATTGGGATATAATGAAGGATTATTTATTGGTGGTTGTGGAAAAATCTAGGATAAAACAATAAATACCTTATAAAATAAATGCAACATATATTACCCTAATTCCAAAAAAGAAGGATGCTAAATTGTTTGTTCCTTTTAGACCTATAAGCCTATGTAATATGTCATATAATATTATCTCCAAAGTGATGGTAAATCAATTAAGGCCATTGTTATACAATATTATTTCAGAAGAGCAAGGAGGATTTGTGAAAGGGAGACAAATTCTAGATGGGATCATAGTAGCTCATGAAGTTATACATTCAACAACTTCAAGAAAAGAGTAAGCAATGATCTTAAAATTTGATATGAGTTAAGCCTATGATAGGGTTATAAGGAATTTTATTTTTGAAAGTTTAGGAAAGTTTGGATTCGGGAAGAAATGGGTTAGATGGATTAAAGATTGTGTCTCTGCAGTTTCTTATTCAATGTTGGTCAATGGTTTAGTAGCATAATATTTTAAAGCCAAGAGAGACCTTAGACAAGGAGATCCTTTATCCCCTTATTTGTTCATTATTATGGCATAGGTTTTGAATAAGAACTTAAAGAAGGGTTAAAAATATGGGCTTATAAGTGGACTTAAGGTTAGTAATAACATCAACAATATCATCCATCAATAGTTTGTAGATGATACAATACTTTTTGGAAGGTAAATGATTAATGAGGCTAGAGCTTTGAATAACTTTTTAAAGAAATATGAAAGATCATCATGGAAAAAAGTTAATAGTACAAAATCTAAAATTTACTTCCTTAACACTCCTAATATCAAAGTAATAATTTCCAAGTTGCTTGAAATGGAGGTAAATTTACCTACAACTTATCTAGGGATGCCTTTATTTGAGGGGAGAACGAGGAGATAATTATGGAATCTAGTTTTTAGTAAAGTTTAGAATAAAATTCCAGCTTGGAAAGGTAGATGGTTATCATTTGTAGGAAGAATGCAGTTAATTAAGTCAATCTTTCAGACCATCCCAACATACTATATGTCATTGTATTCTATGCCAAAATTAGTTGAAAAATTTTTAATCTATATTATGCGATCCTTTTTATGGTCAGGTTTACATGATAAAATAAAATTTCCTTTGGTGAAATGGAGCAAGGTGTGTGATGATAAAACTAGGGGAAGTCTTGGTTTAAGAATTCTTACAGATGCAAACTTAGCTCTTAGGGGAAAAGTTATCTAGAGATTGTACAAAGAGAGTCAAAGACAATGGGCAAGAATTCTTCTAAGTAAGTATGTTGATATTAATGACCCAAGTTTAATATTTACTGCTTTCTCTCTACCAAATGGTTCTGATCTTTGGATTGGTTTAAGAAAAATCTATTGATCTAATGATTAAAGGTTTAAGATGGGTTCTGGGAACTGGAGATAAAATTTCTATTTGGATGGATACTTGGTGTGATTAAAAAACCACTCAATTTAGATCCAATTTTGAAACATTGGATGAGATCACTTCAAGATAAATATGATGATAGGGTTTCAAATATTTTGTACAAATATCAAGAAGGAATATACAAATAGAAACAAGATTTTTTTACGAGTATACAAGACATTTATGCTAGGAGACATTTGAGTAGAAAAATAACCATAATTATTTTGAGGGGAGCTAAGGACAAACTGATTTAGGAGTTGAATAGCTTAGGATAATACACAACAAGAAGTGAATATAATCTACAAAACCAACAAAATAATAATATCACTAAAATATGGAGAGATATTTGGGACAGCCCAAACATTCGTAAAGTTAAAATATTTGTTTGGCTAGTAGGTCATAGAAGAATTTTATCCTAGGATAACCTTATAAATAGGGGTTTTATTAGCCCCTCTCAATGTATTTTTTGTAAAAGGGAGGAGGAGAGTGGTAAGCAAAAGAAATGCACACCCAAGCAATTGAAAAACAAAAGACCAACAAAATATACTCAAAATGAAGTTTTATATTTTGTATTAAAAATACAGTGGAGCCTTGATCTCCAATTTACAATGATTCTACCCCAAATGCACAAGGGGACTGATTACAATAAGAGTATTTTGCTTGTTTTATCAAATTACAAATAGCAAAAGAGGAGAAGCCCATTTTTCACATCAATAGAATGGTGGATGCTTGTAATATCCTCTACTACAATCCATTTGACGAGTGGGCTTGTGTATCCATGACGGGCCACTCTTTTATACAAAAACCCTTCAAATACCTATCACCTACACACATGAACTTGCAAAGACAAGGGATTAATAGCACTTGTTGATTTGCATAAAAGAAGCTATAATAAACCCTAATATTAATTCTTGTAGACTATAAAATGATGCATAGAAAAAAAAAACAATGAAACCAAAAATACCTTATTCTTTACCTTATCGATTTGTGTTTATTTGATAGTTGAAACTATCCCTAAGCAAACATGAGGTCACATTTGGGGGATAGCTAAATGTAGACTTACATTTGTGTAAATGTAGAGCCACGTTTATCTCTATGTAAATGCACTCCTGTGTTTATGGCTAAGTTTCAAAAGTGCTAGGATCTAATCTCCTTGGCTCCGATGAGTTGATATGCAAGAATGGTGATGACCTCCTATAGTAATTTTGACAATGTGATGATATATTCCTTAGCCTCTTTTTTTTGATGAAGTGATGATGCCTTTATAGGCCTTTAAGGGTTTTGGAGGGAAAGGATAGGTGGCAACCCAGGGATGACAAGTGGTAGGGACTGGGGAACCACCTATCCTGGGCAGCCACCTATCCATGTCAAGTGGAGAGATAAGGTATCCTAGGGAATATTTTCTAGATTTTACAAAATCTAGAAAATAGATTAATGTGCAAGAAATTATTCCTAAGTTAAGACTTAGGTATATTATTTTATTATGCAAGCTTGGTGGTGTGGATGGGTTTTATGAAGGGTTAGGTTTTGGTGTCTACAGATACCCATTTTTATATTGCATTGTACAAACCACAATGTGTTGCAAAAATAAGAGAAACTTGACTTTATTAAATGGACAAACAAAATTTTATTCCCCAACGCGAGGATTAAATGATCATTGAAATTTTTTGCTTTTTGCTTACTCCCTCAAGCGGTGAATGGGTGAAATATGAAACAGATGAGATACACAAGTTTCTTGACAAAATTGTGTATGGTGGAATGATGTTTTTATGGATGCAAGTTTCGTGGAACAAGATAAGGTTGATTGCTCCAAGTTGAAATGGGTTGCTTTGTTGAAAATTTTCTTTTGGTGAATTGATGCAATTTAGTTATGGTAGATGGACCAACCAATGTGGGTACGCATATGATACTAGAACCATTCACCACATTTTATACCCATTTAGTGGCGTGGTGAATACCAATTTATAATTTGTAAGAATTTTCCACTTTTTACAACCCCACGAATAGGTTTTGATGAGTACCTTGAGCTAATTTTCTTGAACACTGTTGCATTCCAAAATTGGGTTACCAAATTGATATGATTTGGGAAAAGATGACATGTGATGATGTTTTTTCATGCATGGATGACTGATCTTATGATTTTAAAAGTTTTTTTGTAGCCTTTGTGGTTTCTTGCTATTTTGTTCCTTCACAAATGCAACACTACGTTCGGTAAATACAATAGTGTGTTTGATAGGGGTTAAATGTAGTAACATGTTTGACCAAGGTAAAATGTGATAGCATGTTTACACACACCTAAAAAACATAGCAGTGCATTTGGATTCACTCAAAAAACACAAATATGCATTTGGTGGTGCAATTTCAAGCTATAAATAGGCTTAGGGGATCTTGGTTACTCATTCTTACCATTTGAGTTTTTTGAGAGTGGTTGAGACAGCAAGAGAGTTTGCAAAAGTAGTTGAGATGGTAGAAGTGATGAAAGAAATTTGCACCCAAGAAATTAAAAAATAAAATACTAGCAAAATATACTCAAAGTGAAGTTTTATAATTTATATTAAAAATATAGTGGAGCCTTGATCTCCAATTTAGAATTATTCTACCCCAAATGCACAAGGGGACTGATTACAATGAGAGAATTTTGCTTGTTTTTCCAAATTACAAAGATCAAAAGAGGAGAAGCCTCTTTTGTACATCAATTGAATAGTGGGTGCTTGTGGTATCCTCTAGTACAATCCATTTGATGAGTGGGCTTGTGTATCCATGATAGACCACTCTTTGCTCCAACAACCCTTCAAAAACCTGTCACCTACACACATGAACCTGTAAAAATAAGGGATTAGTAACACCTATTGATATGCATACAAGAAACTATGATAAATTCTAATCTTAATGCTTGCAAATTGTAAAACGATGCATAGGAAACAAAAATAATAAAACCAAAAATACCTTGTTGTTTACCTGACCAATCTATGTTCGTTTGACAGCTAAAAATATCCCTAAGCAAACTTGAGGCTGCATTTGTGGGTTGGCTAAACATAGGCCTATGTTTGTGCAAACATAGAGCCACAATTTTCTTTGTGTAAACATACTCCTACATTTGTGGTTGAGTTGGATAAGTGTTGGGGTTCGATCTCCTTGGCTCCGATGAGTTGATCTGCAAGAATGATGATGACCTCCTATAGCAATTTTGATAGCATGATGATGTATTTCTCAGCCTCCTTTGGATGATAAAGTGATTGTACCTTTATAGGTCTTTGAGGTTTTTGGAGGAAAAGAATAGTTGGCAAGCTAGGGCTACCAAGTGGTAGGGATTAGGCAACCACCTATCCTAGGTAGTTGCAGTGAGTCACTTAGAGTGTCCCACTTAGGTGGAGTGGTGGCATGTGGGTAGGTGAGAGTGGAGTGAGGTGTGTCAGATGTGGCAAAGGGAGGGGTAGAGGTGGCTAGGACACGTATCATGTGGAGACATAGAGTATCCTAGGGGGATTGTTTAGATTTTCATAAAATCTAGAAAGTAGAATTATGTGCAAGATTTATATGCCTAAGTCAAGCCTTAGGCACATATTATTATGTAGAATTATAGGGGTGGATGGAATTTTATGAATGAATAGATTTTGGTGTCTATAAATGTCCCTTTTTGTATCGCGTTGTGTCAGGCGCAATGTGGTGCAAAAACAATAGAAACCTAGGTTTATTGGATGGAAAAACTGATTTTGTTGCCTCAGTTTGAGGAGTGAATGACATTTTGAAAGTTTTACTTTTTGCTTACCCTCTCAAGTGGTGAATGGGTGAAATATGAAACATGAGACCCATGAGCCACTTGATGATTTTTTTTTATGGAGGGATGATGTTTTTGTTGGATGAAATTATCATGAAACAAGATCAAGTTGATTACCCCAAGTTTGGAATGGGTTGCTTTGTTGAAAGTTTGCTTTTGGTGAATTGATGTGCATTTTAGCTATGGTAGATGGATCAGAAAATATGGGTATAAGTGTGATACTAGAATTTTTTACCGTATGTCAAACCCGTTTAGTGGCATGGTGCATACCAATGTGGAATTTGAGAGAGATTTCCACTTTTCACGATTCCACAGAGAGGGTTTAATGATTATCTTGAAATTTTTTTCTTGAACACAGTCACATTCAAAATTTGAGTTACCAAATTGATCTAATTTAGGACAAGATGAGATAGGATGATGTGATAATGCATTTTATGATTTTATGAATGATTGGAGTGTTTTTGTGATGCTTGAAGGGGTGATTTGATTTTTTTTTTATGACTTATAAGGTTGATTTGATGGTTTTTTTAAACAAGTGTTCTTATGGTGATTTGTCCATCCTACCAGTTTGCATGGATAACCAATCTCTACAACTACCAGGTGTCTAGAGTAAATTACAAGATACTAGGTTCACTCGAGGATCTAAGCTAGCTAATCTATGATCAAAAATCCAATCCTAAGCTATTACAAGAAAACATGATATTCTAGATGTTGACCAACAAGATTTAGTGCCTCTGCAGCTTTTTGAACTACAAGTGACCAAAGGGGTTTTGTTCTGTTGACCAATAGGATTTAGTGCCTCTGAAGATTTTTGAACTACAAGTTACCAAAGGGGTTTTGTTCCTTTGGATTTTTTTAAATTGAATGTGACCAAAGGGGAATTTTGTTCCTTTGGAGCCTTTTGAATTGAAAGTGACCAAAGGGGTTTTGTTTCCTTTGGAATTTTTTTGATTGGATTGACCAAAGGGGTGTCTCCCTTGGAGCATTTTGGATTGAATTGACCAAAGGGGCATCTCCTTTGGAGCTTTTTAGATTTAATTGTGACCAAAGGAGGTTGGTTCCTTTGTATATTTTTATATTTAATTGACCAAAGGGGTATCTCCTTTGGAGCTTTTTGGATTGAATTATGACCAAATAGGGTTGGTTCCTTTGGAGCCTTTTGAATTTTGGTATACATGTGATGAAATGAATGTATTATGAATTAATGCAATTGGTGATGATGTATGCAAATGAATGAATGGTGTTGCCTTATTAATTATCATTCAAAGAGGTTATGGACCATTGTTTAGTAGACTTTGTATTTGTTGCTTAATCATGGACACCAACGTAATAGTACTAGCTTGACCATATGTTGCATTATGACATGGACTATGATACATGTGTGACAATGCAATGGTGGTATGGAATGGAAGCTCGCTTATGACTTTGTTTATCTTAGGGCTAGAGTTATTTTCTATAGACTCAAACATCCTAGTGATCTCAAACAAACTCATATATTTATCTCGCAAATCCATTAGATGCTAAGGGTATCCTAGTAGAGTCAAATATCTCAAGGACCAATTGTGTGTGCAATGGATATTCATTCCCATTATGAGTGAGGGTAGACTAATCAATTGTAGCTTATACCAACAAGCCAACTCATCCTTAAGCGCGTATAGATTTGTACAAAACAAGGTCACTAATATGACAGACATGTTGCCATGCATAAGACTACACTACCAGGTTGGTGTCTATAGCCCATTGATGGCGATGGAGATCACCCCATGGTTTTTGAATTATTAAAAATTCTAGGAATTCAAGCTCCTTTCATTTTTTTTTTAGTTTTTTTTGGGATTTTATTTGTAATTTTATTATTATTAATATTATTATTATTTATAGAGGAGCAAATGGGGTTTTAATTGCTTTTGGGTCTTACTCATTTTGGAGAAGAGCAAGGGAATTTTTTTTTGGATACTTACTCATTTTGTGGAGCAAGGGAATTTTATTTTTGGAGGGGGATAAGGGGGAGTTTATCCTTTTTTAAACTCAAATTTTTAGACCATGCATATAATTGGATGATCAGGGGAACCATTCACTTGTGGCAATAGCTACTTATGACTTCGTCATTCCTAGACTTCACAATGTTTTAATATGTTATGATGTGCGTGGTCCAAGAGGAAACCTTATTAACCAGGAACAATCTATAGCATATAATGACTACTTGACTATCAATGGAGGCTTCTTGAAACACTAGGAGTGGTTGAAAACACCTAGAGATTATTCAAACTAGAGACTACCAAAGAAATTAGGTGCCATGTGATTTTATTGCAATATTTTTTGTTCATAATTTTGTTTTTTTGGTATGGTGGAAGATTGTGGAATGAAACCAATACTAGGATGAAGGTACTCCTGATTAAACAAGAATCAATGGACTAACAATTGTCTAGGCTAACCGAATGACAACCAATATGGCAAGCGACATGTATGAATGCAGATGATAGGGATACATAAATGTAATGTACAATGAAATAATCATGGAATGTATATAAGTTATGGATGTATGAATGAATTCTAAGAATGCAATATGAATTATTAAGATAATTTTTTTTCGTATATATATACATATTTTGCATTAGGTTGGCCAAGGTGGTGGTGGATCAACATGTGGCTCAACTTGCTCTAGTGGAAGGATCAGATGAAATATGGATCGATAGATGGGAAACATTCGAAGGTAGAACTCATCTTCCTTAGTGAAGGGTGCAATGGGGACCGACTATTATTTAGAGTTTTTTGAGATGAAAGTATGCCAAATTCCTCATAAAATTCTTCCTCAAAGTCATCATTAGAAATGAAGTATATCATGGCAACTTGTGATTGCATTTTTAAAAAAGCCTCGTATAAATGAGGCATAAAATTAGGGTCTATGTACTCATTCTCACTATCTTCACTCTCTTTGCTATCCTCACCCTCCTCCTCGAAATCAATGATGAGTTTTCGAATGCTTGCTTAAAGGAGGCAACGAAATATAATGGCTTGTATCCCAGGCTAGAGCGATCATGTGCTTCTCGATAGTGAGGTTCAACAATATCGTGTATGCCCTGTTCATATAGTCCTAAGACATATTCCTACCATTTGACCGATCTAAAATATCATATAGGGAAAATTGGGTTGGATATATATTCAATGTTGGCACAAAATTGTTGCTTAGGTTCATCAGGGGGAGGAGGATTGGATAAAGAATCGACCCCCCATATACAAAGTTAATTCTACTTGGCATTGAACCTAGGTTATACACCATTCTTATAGCTAAAGGTGGGTCATGTGGGTGATCATAACATCTAATAGTCTTGATGTTATGTGGTATTGTAATATCTTGAACCATGTACTCACCAATGCTTGGGTTGGTAAGATGCACTGCAAAATATATGGTTGCAGTTATGGATGAAGCAAGGGTATAAGTTGAGGATTCCTTGATGGTATGTGACTTAGGTAGATGTGGCATATGTTGCAAGGGTTACACATGAATAGGTGGCCCTATCTATGAGGAATTTTATGGTTTAAGTGAATGTGGATGCCAATGAGGGGAGCAGATGATGGTTTGGGGTTCAGGTTGAGATAGGATGAAGATGGATGCTTGTGAAATTGGAGGGATATATGATGAAGGATGATGGGTGATTGTGGGTGTTGGTGAGGGATTGGATGGTTGATTATGCGATGTAAAGGGTTATCCCACCTATAAGATGGTTGGAGGATTTTATTAGATTTTATTTTATGAATATGATGATGGTTGTGATAAATGATATGGGTCTATGATGGGAAGGCCCTCTTGTATGGGAGCTTTGGATGATGTGTTGTGATGTGCAACTGATGATGTGGCTGTGGGTGTTGGTGAGGGTTTGAGCAGTGGACTTTGAGAAGTGAAGGCTTGATTCCCATGTATGAAGGTTGGATGATTGGATTTAAGAATTTCCATAAGTGCCTCCTAATGTGGTGGGGATTGTTGTATTAGCTCATAAATTTTAAAAGTTAATTTTATGGTATGTTTTGGCCCACTTCTTAGTGTGATAGTTTGTCTAAGTGGATGACTTGGAAAATGGATTATTTGAGATGGATGGGTTTCCTATTATAGAGGTACACTTATTGATGATGTCATAGGAGGGAATACTGCTTGTGTTGGTTTGTTTGATTGGTGTGTGTGGTTTGCTCTTACCTAATTTTGAGTGACTATATTGATAGCACCCACAAAATATTGATATTGTTGAGCATAATTGATATAGTTGACTTGGTTGGGGGGAACTATAGAATTTGAAGCCCCCATTATTTTTTGTGTTGCCTCACAATGAGGTAGTGGTGTCTGATAAATACCAAGGTTCTAGTTTTGCTATGCTAGAGGGTTATCAATCTTGATAGCTCCCTTCTTAATCAAGTCTTGCATGATATCCTTGAATGAGTAGAAATAATTAATATAATGAACTTTCTACCGATGAAGGGTGTAGTACCGATACTCTTTATAGTTCCTACCACATGGTTTGGTTGGATCTTCTGGTTTTATTTATGGTAGGGTAATCGCTTGTGCCTCATACAGTTGTTGGAAAATATTTGTGAGTGGCTCAAGCAATTTGGTGTAATTACGAGTTGGCGAAGTGTATTATCAACATTGATGATTATATATCATTGTAGCTTGGTATTGCAGCTATTTTGGGGGTGGTACCACTTGATATATATATGTTGTTGTGGTGGTTGGTATTGTTGTAGGGGTTGTTGAAATTGGACTTGAGCTTGTTGTGTTTGTAATTGATGTTGGCTCAAGACCACTTGATTTAATTGACCATATTCAGACTAGCCTTGATTATTTCCTCTTTGATTCTTATTTTACCATTATTTTCTTTTAAGTTTTATCTCACCCTCTTGAATTTTGATTTCTTCAATGACCCGATCCTGGGCGAGTGCTTCCTCAAATGTTCTATATTTTTGCAATTGTAATAACAAGAAGATTGGTTTTGAACAATTCCTTGTGCACATTCTTGTTAGTTTCACAATGGGGAGGGAGAATGGAAAATTGGTAATAACTACCCTCCAGTAGTTTGCAAAATCATAAATTGATTCATATTCAAATTGTTGTAGGTTGAACAAGTCGGTTAATGTGGTTTTATTTCTAACATTTAGAGAGAAACGCTCTAAGAATTGGTTTGCTAATTGCTCAAAAGTACAAATGCTTTGGTGTGATAAATGGTTATACCATTCTAGAGCATCCCCTCCAAATATCTGAGGGAATGTTTAGAGCATCAAGGGGTCATTCTCTTGTATTCTGAAGCATGTGTTTATGAAATATATTTGATAAGGAGGTTATGGTATCGAATGATGAATAGGTTGATTGACTAGCTATCACAATGTGGGTTTCTGATATAACATTATATTTGTTTGCATAGTTAGGTTGTCAATCTAGTTTTGCAAAAATTGAAATTTAGGGTCTTTTTTTTTTAAGCGAAAAACCCCTTGCGAGGCCGCCTTGGTCTGAGAGACCATGAACAGGGGGTTCTACACCGTCAAAGTCACCCGGGGGTCACACCCGACCCTACCCGCACCAACATTATCAATTGGATTTTGGATACCCAATTTAGCTTTTTGGTAGGGTGGAGATTTGAACCTGGGACCTCCCTTGGAGGATTTCCCTCTTCTCTCCAACTCACCTACAACACCTGGGTGAAATTCAGGGTCTTCAAATGGTGACTGAAAGCCCTAATTTGCTTTATATGTGTAAGTTTGATATGTGGTGTTAGTTGGAATTTTATGATGATGCATGTTATATTGATGATGGTTTTGAAATGTTTTATCTTGATGAAATTATTATTTATGAGGAGATGGGAGGATGATGTTTTGGAGTGGATTAGTGGGTATGATGATGGTTGGCGATCGGGATACCCATGATGCATCTTGCGTGAAGATTTTTTTTGGTTTGATATGGGTGGTTTATTGAAATCTATCATCTATGATTGTTGCTACAAAATAGGATGGGTGTTTTGATTAGCATTATTCACAAGCAATTTTTGCAAGTGTTGAAAAGCTTGATGTATTGCAATCATATATGTAGGTTGAATTGTCAAATGGGGGGTAGAATATTAAGCATGATGCATGGCAAAAATATGAGTGGATGTTGGTGGAGGGTAGGTGGCAAAGGGTATTGTGACTGAATGAGGAATGTTATGTTGAATGGGGTCACTAGATGATAGTGATGTGGGTGGAATCAAAGGTGCTTCTTGCAAAGCAAAATTATCCTATGCTTCATAGAGGGGATTGGAGTAGATGATGTTATGGGTGGATGGCATGGATATGTGTTGATTGGATCATAGTTGATGGCGTTGGCTCATAGTAATGGGTGTGGATTAAAAAAGGGGGTTTATGAAGATATTTTTGGCTTGTAACATACCCCCTTTCTCAGATGTAGAAGTGGCTGAGGCTTGGTAAATCTAAGCCTAATGCTCCATTGATGTAGGTTCTTGGTTGTGGGTGTTGGTTAGTGCTTTGGCTTGAATTTGGATCAATACCATAAGCTAGGGGTGATAAGGGGTTATGACTATGCAGGTATGTGTGTGGAAATGTGATGCGAATGAAAAGCAAACAAACACACAATCAAACAAATGTTTTATGTTTTTCTCTTATTTTTTTTGTATTTTTTATCTTTCCTTCTTTTTTTTTTATTTGATTTTGTTGTTTTTTGTTTTTGTTTTTGAACATATGTATAGTTGGATTTGGTGTGTTTTATGTAAATCCTAGGCCTAGAAAACTATGAAGGGTAGGTGATGGAATGAAATCTAAAAAGGTGTGTTCAAACCCACCCTTCTGATGAAGGATGAATCATGAACAACTAAAAAGGATTCCTAGATGAAGGTTTGGAAAGGGGTGTAACCTAGGGGAACAAAATACCTCTTTGAGAGAGGTCGTGTTGTCTAGTACCTTGCTATTGGACCATATGGGCTTTCATTTCACCCTCATTTGAGCTTGGGCATAAGCAATAGTTGTGATTCTACTAATTATTAAGCCCTAGGAATTGAAGGGTGTCTAACCTTGATTACCCTAAGCTAACCTCAAGAGTAACCAATTTCTTAGTGATGAAGTCCAAGAAACTATCATACTAACTATGGCTTATTCTAGGGCTCTATTGATGGTTGGTGATGAATTCCAACATATTCAAGAGGTTTTCCTCACACTTGTCATGCAATGGTGCATAATGATGATTCATGCAAGTGTGTGTGGGGTTTTCTTTTGGTTTGGGAGACTTTTGCAAAGTTTTACAAAGCAAATCTAACCTAATTTCACCCAAAATACAAAGTAGGATGCAATTTTGATTCAATACCTACAAATACAATTTAGACACATGCAAAACATAATATAATGTTCAAAATAGCAAAACAAGCAAAACCCTAGGTTAAAATACAAATAAAATGCTAAACACCTAAATAGCCACTATAGGATCCAATGCTAGAAAAATATTTGTAGGCCATTTTGAGGTACTAGATGAAGGTTTTGGGCCTTGAAAGTGGTCTAAAAATACTTGAGCTACATAGTTTCTCACTCCATTACAATCTACATGTTGAGAGCTTTTTTACGGTACCTGATGGAGCTCAAACGGATACATTGAGCTCTAGTTATGGCCCTAACAAGCTCATGTGTTTTTTTTATGACCTCAAAATAAAAAATTAGGATGCCATTATGATTCCATACCTACAAAATGCAAACTAGAGACAAAAAAAAGAGAAAAACACCCAAGACAACAACCAAATTTGAAACCCTAAGCTGAAATGTAGAAAAAATGCTTCTAAAGGCCCTAAAGAGGTTTTGATGCACAAAACCAAACACAAGATTGTGTTTGGGACCCCTAGGTCTACGTTTGTAACTGGAGAAATGTAGGTCTGTGTTTTCTACTGAGTAAATGTAGGTTTGCATTTTTGCATGTATTCCAAAACCTATTTAGGGCAGATAAAAACCTAAATTTTCCTAAATGACCCTACTGATGCAAATTTTAAGCTTATGATGCAGGGTACAATTCTTCTATAAGCTAAATATTTAACTAATGTATTTCGAATGTGATTTGATCTTTGATGCCTACACTAACACCATCTCTAATATGCACTTCTAACTCAATGCAAATTTTGACAAAAAATAAGAACATAAACAAAAGTAAATTTTTATTTTTCTTCTTAAAAGTAAATTTAGAACTAGAGTTTTTGATCTTGATGGCTTACATAGAATCCTTTCACCCTCTTATTCAGCTCCTTAAATGTAGATCCATGTTTGTGTAGATGTCCAAACATAGAGACACATTTTATTAGGGTGCCAAACATGATGTTGCATTTTCTCAGTGTGCCAAACATAGTGCCATGTTTGTACAGGTCTCTCAAATGTCCTCCTACATTTTCACATGCTCAGAAACAACTGAAACAGACTCTAGAACTCTCAAATTTGATCTTCAAATTTTGCACGATAGAACTCCAAAAACCTGTAATAGAGAATAGACAGAGACCAGCAAGTGAAAATAAAACATCAACAAACAAAACCTTTTTGGGTCCCATCGTGATTGCCATTTTTTAAGCAAAAGAAATGTGCACCCAAGAAATTGAAAAACAAAAAACCAACAAAGTATACTCAAAATAAAGTTTTATATTTTGTATTAAAAATATAGTGGAGCCTTGATCTCCAATTTACAATAATTTTGCCCCAAATGCACAAGGGGACTGATTACAATAAGAGTATTTTGCTTATTTTGTTGGATTACAAAGAGCAAAAGAGGAGAAGCCTCTTTTGCGTAGAAATAGAATGGTGGGTGGTAGTGATATCCTCTAATATAATCCATTTAATGAGTGGGATTGTGTATCCATGATGGGCCACTCTTTGATACAATAGCCCTTCAAAAACCTGTCACCTGCACACATGAACCTGCAAATACAAGGGATTAGTAGCACCTATTGATATGCATAAAAGAAGCTATGATAAACCCTAATATTAATTCTTGTAGACTATAAAACAATGCATAGGAAATATAAACAATGAAACCAAAAATACCTTACAATTTACCTAATCGATCTGTGTTTGTTTGACAGCTGAAATTGTCCCTGAACAAATGCGAGGCTGTGTTTGGGAGCTGGCTAAATGCAGGCCAGTGTTTGTGCAAATTCAAAGTCACACTTGTCTCTGTGTAAATGCACTCTTGCATTTGTGGCTAAGTTGAATAAGTAATGGGGTATGATCTCCTTGGATCCGATGAGTTGATCTACAAGAATGGTGATGACCTCCTGTAGCAATTTTGGTAGTGTGATGATAAGTTTCTCAATCTCTTTTTTTGATGAAGTGATGGTGCCTTTATAGACCTTTGAGGATCTTGGAGGGAAAGGATAGATGGCAAGCTAGAGATACCAAGTGGTAGGAACTGGGCAACCACCTATCCTGGGTAGTTGTAGTGAGTCACTTAGAGTGTCCCACTTAGGTGGAGTGGTGGCATGTGGGTAGGTGGAAGTGGAGTGAGGTGTGTGAGATGTGGTAAGGGGAGGGGTAGTGGTGGTTAGGACACATGTCAAGTGGAGATATAGGGTATCCTAGGGGATATTTTCCAGATTTTACAAAATCTAGAAAATAGATTAATGTGTAGGAAATTATACCTAAGTTAAACCTTAGGCATATTATTTTATTATGCAGGCTTGGTGGTGTGGATGGGTTTTGTGAAGGGTTAGGTTTTGGTGTCTATAGAGAGTATAGATAATCTCTTGGAATATTGCTCAATAGTCTGGAATCTATGGAAATGGATTCTTAATATGCTTGGTAAATGCATTATGATGAATAGAAAAATTGAATATTGGTTAAAGCAATGGCAGAGCACTTATAAAAGTGAGGCTTTACAAATAATATGGGATATATCAAAAGATACAATACTTTGGACTGTATGTCTAGAAAGGAATAGAATAATATTTAAAGGAAAGGAAAGTAATTTAGAGATAATTAAAAGGAAGATATGTTTAGCCATAGAGGAGTCTAAACCAACCCTATCAACTCACCTATTCCCTAATATGGAACTAGAGAGCCTTGATAGATGGAGTCAAGTCATTAAATGGAATTATGATGTTGGGTACAAGAGAAAAAAAAAAGCCAAGAATAAAAAATTGAAACCACCAAATGTGGAGTCGGTTAAACTAAATTTTGATGGAGCTTCTCAAGGAAATTAAGGACCAACAAGAGAAGGAATAATTAGAAATAATGGAAGAGAAATTTTATCTCATTACACTTTCAATAGTGGATTTATGATAAATAATTAAGTTGAAGCTTGGGTGGCTTTAGAAGGGTAAAAAATATGTAAACAAATGAAATGGAATAGAGTATGGATGGAAGGTGATTCTCTCATAGTAATAAATGCAATTTTAAGGAAAGTAAAGGCTCCATGGAACATACAAGATATAATTATGGAAATTCAATATCTAAAGAGTTTGAAGAAATCAGGTTTACACATACATTAATGGAAGGTAACAAATGTCCATATAGGATAGCCAATAAAGGGGTTTTTATTAAGGACCGTGAAGTTAAATTATCCTTTCCATGGTTGAAGGAAGTAGTCATTTTAGTTGAAGCTAACAAGAAAATATTGATTGCTTGAATCAATAAATGATTAAGTTTTACTTTAATGTTTTCCATTGGTAATATCTACTTTATTTTGTAATAGTAATGTGTTTTTATATAGACTATTTATTATAATTTTTGTGGTTGCACTTGTGTTTCAGGAAGGAAACTAGCAATCTAGATTTGGTAAAGTGGACTATGATAATGCGATGTTTTGGAACTATTATTCTACTAAGATGCAAGACATAGGTAGTATAGGTGAAGTTTTGGTATTGTGAAGACTACTATAGGAAAATATCAAGATGGATGCTAAATTTTAGAATATTTTTATTCATACAAAAAATTGAAAAGATGCAGAAAATAAAAATCTAGAATTCAGACATTTTATATAAAATGATGTATATTTCTAGCTATAGCATCTCAATTGAGATGAGAAGTGTATCTATTTGTAAAATATCAAGCTCTAAATAAGAGAGTTGTAATTTTTCAAGGGTGGGGTACCCGAGTACATCCCCTTATTATCTAGAAAAAAATATTTGTTTAAGGATAAACACAAAGGAAAATGGAAAACCAAACAAGGAAAGAAGGATATGCAAGATAAGGACTAATTGAAGTGCACTTATTATGGTAAGTCAAAATATACGAGGGTTCTTGCTTAAAAAAAAAAAATTAAGATATATTTGAAGGATGTCAAGTTAGGTAGGGATGACAATTTAAAGGAGTCTTCTAGTTGTAAGAGTTTATTATCTCAGACTTCAACTGAGGAGGTACTATCTTTCATTGATAATCATTTTTCTTCTTGCACTAATTGATATATAGACTTAGAAGCTTCCTAGCACATGATCATACAAAAGAAGCCCTTTTATAATGATGGTAAAAATAACATAGTAATAATTTAAATAGAAAATGGCAAAGGTAGTAAAGTGGAAGGAGACCAAGTGCTTGTAGTGATTTGAGTGAACAAGATTTCACTTTTATTGAACAAGGAGGTTTGGAAGGATCCAAAAATTTGTTAGGGACCTTCATATAAAGATAAGCATAACTACAATAACAATGTAGAAATTTATAAAAATGCTTATAAACTAAATGAACATGAACATGAAATAACATAAGTGCTTAAGAAAATAACAAATTAGAAATACAACAAACTTATATTAATTAAGAAAAATATATATTGTAGGTCTCTTTGAGGGGGAAACCTCCTTGGAAGCAAAGCTTTGATACAATTTGAGAAAATACTATGAGATGCATTCTACTCTAAACCATGTACCTATATAGACTCTTATATACTCTAATATTAATGCTCAAGGGTCGAACCACATGAAAGAGGGGACCTGATCTACTAATTCCTACTTATAATAAAAATAAAGGTTACATCATAATGGACCCATACACACTAGGCACCCAAGGTGAAAACATTCACCAACACTTAACAAGTATATAATAATGGTTGTGTTAGGATAGGGTCCTAACATGCCCTTACCCTTCAAGAAGCTTTGTCCTCAAAGCTTGAGGTGAGAAAACTACTGCCATAATTGATGAAGTGGATCCTAGGTGGCATATTTTGATTGCAATCCATACCATTGTACTAGAACATCAGTAAGAGTACGATTGTGAAGTGTGCATGTGTTCCAATATAGAATACTTATGGGTTTTAAGATGACTAAGCCTTCATCATCCAAGTGGGGTAGTGTGAATTAGACTTGTATATGGTTTCCAAGCACCTTATTTAAATATGAGACACAGAAAATTCAATGTATCATGGAAGAAGACAACAATTCTAGCTTTAGGCCACAGGGCCAATCTATTAGAGCATTTTATACAACCTATAAAAGTTTGGTGCTATTTTTTGATTGCATAAATTTTCAATGATGATTTATTGTAGGTATAAAAGCATAGGAAAACCATATCCTCAATGTCAAAAATACACTCAAAATAGTGTTGATTTTCTTATTATCACATATGGTTTTGTGCCATGCCCAAATTATCTTTGATATGTTGGAGTAGTGTATGCTCCATGATAGTGGAATCCATTACTTGAACCTTGGAAATACCTATAATGTATGATATAAGTTATGTTGGAGGGTGTCCATAGACTACTTCATATGGTGTCATCTTGGTAGAGGAGTGATAGGAAGTATTATACCACCACTTAGTCAAATAAATCCATTTGACCTAATGAGTCAATTGATTCCAAGCATTTATTGATAATTTAAATTTGCCCATCAGTCTAGGGATGGTATACCAAGATCATCTTGAGTTGTGTGTCATGCAACTTGAATAGTTCTTACCAAAAATAACTAATGAATATGGGTTCATGATCGGATATGATAAATCAGGGCATGCCATGAAGGCAAAAAATAGAATCAAGAAATATTTGGGCAAGATTTGAGGCCTTGTAAGGGTGGGCTAGAGGATAGAAATGAGCATATTTAGAGAGAAAATCCACTACAATGAGAATGACTATTTTGCCTCTAGAATTTGGAAGCCCTTAAATAAAATCCATAGAAATATTCATCCAGACAATATTTAGAATAGGAGAAGGCTAGAGTTTGCCTGGTGTGCGAATAGTTTCATCCTTAAGATGTTGACAAGTGTCACAATCCACAATAAAAGTCTTGATATTCTTTTTCATCCTTGCCTGGAAAAATGTGCATTTAGCCTATTCAATTTTTTCTATGAAACCCTAAATATCTTGTAGTCAGAGAAGCATGCATTTTCTATAGTATAGAATCATAGAGACAAATATTTAGGAATAACAAGGTGACCCTAGTATCATAGATATTTCCAATCCCACGTATATCTTGGGTGAGAGCCAAGATCAATTTGAAGTTGTTGAATTAATGCTTATAAGGTGGAATCGTGGGTCACTTCTCCTTGAATCTAGTAGATCAATTTAGGAAGTAGAGTAGAAATAACACACACCATACCCTTATCCTCGTATTGGTAGGATAGTGCATTAACAACTATATTTTACTTATGCTTCTTATATATGATTTCATAGTCATACTCCACCAGTTTGGTAACCCTTTTTTGTTGCTAAGGCGTAGATACACACTACTCAAGAAAGTTCTTAAGGATGTGGTGGTTTGTTTTGATGGAAAAATGTCACCCAATAAGATAAGCCCCTATTGGTTGAAAACATGTAATATCACCATTAGATCCTTCTTATAAGTCATTTTCTCAAGTTCTTGCTTAATTCTGCCTTATTAGTAAAGGCCAATGACTTACCTTTAAGCATTGCACTGGTTCCACTTTAAGAGGCATCACTTTCAACCATACATGACTTGTAGAAATTAGGCATAACTAGCATATGAATAGAAAGCATAGCTTGTTTGAGTTGCATAAAGACATGTTTGACGAATGTTGACCATAGGAACGAGTTCTTCCACAACATAGTCAAATGGGATGAAATATTTCTATAATCATAAATAAATTTTTGATAATAGCTACTGAGGCCTAGGAAACCCCAAATAATTTTGAGAGTATGTGGTTTGGGCCATTCTTGTGTGGTAGTAATATTTTTTAAGATCCACCTTGACCCATTCCCCTACAACTATATGGCTTAGGTTTTCCACTTCTTGCATTCCAAAATAAAATTTGGCTCATTTGGCACTTAGTTTTTTATTAGCTAGGAGTAATAATGTTTGGTCTAAATGATGCAAATGCTCCACCCATGTATGACTATAAATCATAATATCATTGAAAAAGACCAAAATAAATTACATAGAAATGGTCAAATACATTATATTCATGAGATTTTGAAAGGTGGACAACATGTTGGCAAGATTGCATGGTATGATGAGAATTCATAATGACCTTCATGAGTGTGAAATGCATCTTTGGAATATCTTATTCCCACCATATTATCTAATGATAACCTGAACAAAGATCCAAATTTGAGAATAACTAAGCACCATGGAGTTCATCCAATAACTTATCTATGATGGAAATGGAAATTTTATCCTTGATGATAATTTTATTGAGTTATAAAAAATTCACACATAATCACCAAGACCCATATTTATTATGAACCAAAAGCATTAGGGAATAATATGGGTTGACACTCAATTGAATGACCCCTAATGCTAATAACTCTTGCACCATATTTAAAATTTTAGTATTTTGCACATATGGAATTCATAGGGATAAATGTTTGGTGGTAAGCTTCTTGGGACAAGCTTGATGATATGATCATGGGTGCATCATAGTGGTATCACTTATGGTTCTATAAATATAGGTGTATGTTATCTACATTTTCTTGTAATTAAGCCGTCTAGACTGTATCATTGGTATTCGAGGCCTGTAGTGCAAATAGTTGTGCCACCACCCCTTGAGATGATTTCTTCAAAAAAAATTCATTCGATGTGAGCTAATGAGTTGGATAGGACCTGTGGTCATGCTATAAAGAGTGTATTGCTTCCCATATTTAGTGTATTGCATCCATAGCTTAGAAAAATCCTATAATATCAGGTACAAGGTACAAAGCCATTGAAAACCCAACACAATGTCATAACTCCCAAAGGAAATATGTATATTCACCCTAAGGTTGTAGTTTCCCATAATCACCTTTACATTTATGCATTTTTCTTTGCATGGTAGAGTACCCCATTGGCAACCATGACTTTAAATGAATTGGAAGAGTACATGTAATAGGTTACTTTTTTAGCTACCCAAGGATCTCCAAAATTATAGGTACTACTAGAATCAATGAGGATTGTGAGTTGTTGAACCTTGAAATATCCTATTTCTTTCATGATTTGGTAAGTAGAAATCCCAACTAATGCATGTATTAAAAAATTAGGTGATTGGTTCTTTTTCAATTCAAACTTTGTAGGTTGATCTTCTTCTCTATGGTCCTCCCCTTCATCATGTGGTTTCTTTGTGGAAGGTTTGACCAGATCGAGTAATATAGTTTCTAATATACACTTATGGCCTAGAGAATATTTATCATCATAGTTTTAACATAGTCCCTATGCCATACATACCCCCATTTCTTCTCAGATGAGACATTTGATATGGGGTGGTTTTTTTATGAGTTTGATGATGTTAGGAATGGAAACGAGGTTCAGGCTTGTGGAGGTTTAAAAGTATACATTTATTCTATGAATTTATCTTTATCAAGACTAGGTAATCTTACAACTACCATCATGCTATCTGAATTGAATATTTCCACTTCAATATAAATATCTTCCTTTAATTCACTAATGAAACAACTTTGGAGAAACTCAAAACTTAATACCCTAGTATGATTTTTCAACTTTTCAATTGATGTCTATCTTAACTTGATGAGGGCTTTAGTAAAATTTTCATACTCATTGGGTTTAAAACAGGTGAGTAATTTTGGCTAAAACTCAATCCAAGCCATAGATGCATATTCTTTAACCATCGATACCATTGAACTATTTTCTTATTTTAGGTTGAAATATATAATTATGCGTCTTTGATTATGGGGAGTGACATGAAGAGAAAATATTATTTGGTACAATACAACCAACAACTAGGGTTCTCTCCATCAAATTTTGGAAATTCTAGCTTATTCTCTAAATTATATTTAAAGGTAAGGTATTTCGTGCTCTTCCCTTGTAACTACCATATTGACTCCTTAGTGATTGCCCTACCAGAATGTCATATTTCACATTTACGTATATTAAATAACTCTTGAGATCATTAATTTTATCCAATTTTTCTAGTTTGGATAATGGTCAAAGAATTTGTGACTGATGATTTTTAATTTTTTTCACCTAGTTGCTAATTTCTTTAGCTCTTGGGTAGCTCTAGTTCCACCATTCATTTTTAATCACTAAGGTCTCCAAAATTTTTTATCAGAGTTATATGTCAAAACAATTGGCTTGAAGAGAGAATCAAAATGGACTATACCATAAAGTGATGAATTTTGGTTTTTTGTACTCTTTTCTGACTATTGACAATTGATTGCTCCATTGGTAGACTATTGATAACTGATTGCTTTAATCGTTAGACTAGTTACTCTTTGCATTTTTAGACTAACAAATAACAGCTAGTTGATTTGACAATTGATAATTGATTTCTCTGACAACTTACAACTAACTTCTCTATCATATTGTATATTCTCTATACTATTAATCTATATATATTTTGTATTATCACACTAGAATTATTTGCACTATTAGAATGTAACTAAACTAGTCTCTTCTACAATATGTTCAAAAATAGTTTTGGTTTTAACTGGGAAAGGAATTAACACAAGGATTTAATAGGTATAACTAAGGTATGCATGATATCAAGGGCTCTTTGATATACAATCTTGTTTGTGATTAGTGATCGATCCAATATTTTAGAGCTCTACTATAGAGGTTTCCACCATACCCATAGATGCACTATATATTTTTGAAGGTATTGTAGACACCTAATCCTAGCCATTCATTATCCACCCATCCTCATAAAATCACAACCATTCACCATTAGTTATTTATATATATGAAAAATGAATATTTTAATATTTATATTATATTATATATATATATATATATAAGCCATCCATCATAACTCCATCCTAGTGGAACATGTGGCAATCCTTACCACTCATTAAATACAATCCATGTCACTTACCAAGTTGCTATCTCAGCCGCTCATCATGTCTTAATCCTGGCCGCTTGTTGGAGTCATCACAACCCTAACATGAATGAGGGTAAATCATAAAATGTTATTAACTTTTTGTGAATAAGGGTCAAAACATTTTTGTGGTAAATTTGTTTCAAAGAAACATCATTTACAATTTTGCACAAACCCTATTCACCATCATCATTGTCGTTCGTTCACTGTAGCACCTGCAAACCAGATCCAGAATCTTTTGAGCATTCACCATAATCCGCAAATACCTCAAGGCATCTCTCGAATGTTGTAGAGCATCTGTTGAATACTGTAGGATATTTTCTATATTTGGAAGGACGTCCAACCATACTCTGAGAATTGTTGAGCATCTGCACAACACCGTTTTAAACCCCCAAATGCACATATCACAAATAAGGTATTTTGGAAAGGTAGTTGATTTTATTATTTAACTTATGTTTTCTTATATTCTATTATACATTATGCTAGTATTTCAACTAGGGTTTGTAGGTTGCACTTTTATGTTTTAGAGGGCCTCACACTATGGAGGCCCCATAGGTGTTACTAACTCTTTGTTGTGATTTGCTTGTGTGTAGGTGCAGGAAACATTTTACTGATAGTTGTTGCAGCTTAGAGTGGTCTTGCAAAGAATATATGAAGCCCACTCAACCTCTTATTTGGAGTGAAGAATATCTAAAGACACCACATCCTATTGATCAAGGGTTTTATATCCTCTATGTAGTAATTGTATCAAAACAATAAATATTCTATAACCCCCATGATTTGGGGTATATCAATGTTGTAACACTAGAAATCTAGGCTCCCTAAATCAATATAATAATAGTCTTTCATTGTGTATACTACTTGTGTTTGATCTATTATTGTTATTATGGTGCTGATCTTCTTCCACTTTACAAAATGGTGATCATGGTGGGATCTCCAAATCATTTCATATTTTCATTTGCCTTGTCATATCTCAATTTACTGATCTACGTTTTCTACTTTTGTTGTAGGTTTTCAGAAGCCCTATTGTGCAGAAGTTGCAAAATTTAAACCTAGAGTTTCTAAAATCTACTAGTGTTCGATTTGTGCTCATGTAGGGGTAAGCCATTTTTAGAAACACTAGCTGTATTTTTTTTCTTTTCAAAAGGAAAAAAAAAAGCGAAATAAATATTCATATTTTATTTTTAAAAAGCAATACATTAAGCATTCTTAGGCATCTTAGGCATTTTCAAAAAAAATAAAAAAAAAAGTGCATTTTAGGATAGTGATTTATTTGTTTATGAAAAGTCATATAGACTGCATTTAGGGGTAGATCTGCACTTACAAATACATTTTTAGTTGCATTAGGGTTTCAAACTTATCTGATTCTATTTTTGAATCTATATGTCAAAAACACTTTAAGTTTTATTTGAAATCCATTTACTACATTTTGGCTCTGTTGTTTTTAAAAGTTTTATTTTTTGTTTTATGTGCTTTATATGTTTTTTAGGCAATAAATTGAAATTGCATATAAGTTGCACTATAGGATAGTTTTATTTTGTACTTTATTGTTTAAATAAAACACCATAGAAAAATAAAAATTAAAAGGAATCACACACTGCACGATCCACATTAAACATCAGCGAGTTGGATTTTATCACCAACCATTGATCGAGACCAACAACAGTGGGCTTCATCTTCATCCATTGGCTTATCCCCTAGAAATTGTAGTAGTCCATAACGAGTGTCTTTCCAAATTTCATCATCGAAAAGTCCTCTACTTTTGGGTGCACCCAAAGTAGGAAGGATTAGTAATGCCCTTTTACCATGGGGTTCAATAATAAGTGGAACGTAGTTGTCATTCTTATCGGAGCACTCCCGAGTGTGAAGCAAAAGCTTGATTGGGAAAGTAGTAGGACTCATACATTATGACCTCCCTTGAGGGTAATTGTGATTCCTTAGGTTTAACTTGAGCCAGTCATACCCTAGGAAGCCATTTTTAGTCGTTCATGATTCATCCTTCATTAGAGGGGTGGGTTCAAACACACCTTGTTAGTTGCATCCATAATTTACCTTACATAGTTTTTTTCTAGGCTTAGGAGTTCCAACACCAAAACACACAAAATCCAAAAAAAAACAAATTAAAAAAAGAAGCAAACACTATTTTTTTTGCAAATATATATAGAACATTTGTTTGTTTGCGTGTTGTTTGTTTTACTGTTGCATCATAATTTTAACACACATATATACACATTCATCAACCCAACTTGGATTTGTGCTTATGGTATTGAACAAAAATCAAGCCAAAGCTATGATTCAACCACTCACCAACCAACCATTCCCATATATGGAGTGCTCCACTCCTTTCCCAACCACTTTTTTAGCTAACCTAGCCTATGTGGCACAGATGAGACATCTTGATGTTTTTTTTTGACCCTCTCATGTGGCATTCACTTTGTATATAGATATATTATAGAGGTTAAATCACACTGCCATCCTTTAGAGCCTATTTAATACCAACCAATTCGGTTCTATAACTTCTTAACATCCCACCCAAACATGTTCCTCCTTACCAACATAAATTTACTCACCTATACCCCAAAAATTTTAATCAAGTCATCACCAACCCTCTTTTTGAGGCCACATCCACACTCCCACACCAAATTCTTCCACAATCATTTAGCCAAAGCAGCTCCATTCTACCTACCTATACTACCACCCACTCCAACCCACTCTACTAAGTACAAGTTAATTATTCTTCATAGATTCCATCCACATTTCCATTAACATCATCTGGGTCTACCATCCCTCATTCAATTGTGATTTCTTTCGCAACCTATTCTCCATTAACTTCAACCAACATTGTCAGCACCTACACCATGCCAACATCAACTACCAATAAAACCACACAATATACCTTTGGAATTGTCATACAACAAACATGGTAACATATAAATAAACTACTTATGGGTCATCAAAATGCTCATTATTACCCACAAAAGTAGTCATAGGTAGTAGATTTCCACCATCCACTCACATCCACACAAAATACCTTTTTCACCCCTGAACTATCTTGGGTATCGCAACCACCCATGGTCACTATGCCTACCCGTCCACTCCATAACATCCATGCCATATCAACCACTCAAAATACCACCACTCCTCAAACTTTACATCATAAATACCCACCTCATCAACACCAAACATTCCACAATAAGTTTTAACAAAACATTCAACACCACCACATACCCACCAACATCAACCTGTTAAAACCTCATTTCATCACAATAGTTTATCACTCAACATACACCACCCACATACACTCACCATGCAAACCAAGGATTCCAAAAACCAATGGAAGATCCTAAAATTTAGTCTATGTAAAATTATATTGATAACTTAATGTTGCACACGCCGAGTATGACATATCAGAAACCCACATTGAGATAGCTGACCAATCATCCCATTAATCCTTTGGTACCATCACCATCATATCTTGTAGATTTTCATTACCAAAGTTTGATAAATTCAAAGGGGCTAAGGACCCTAGAGAGCACATAAGTGTATTCATCTACTCATGATTCAGAATTCAATAGAATGATGCTCTAATGCTCTGCATATTTCCTCAAACACTTGGGGGATGCCTTACAATAGTACAACCACTTGCCACATCACAATATTTATACATTCAAATAGTTGGCAGATCAATTCTTAAAAAGGTTCTCCTTTAATTTTAAGAAGAAATCCACACTAATTGACTTATATAATTTACGATAATTCAAAGAAGAGTCAATTTATGATTTTAAAAACTGTTGGAGGGTAGTCATTATGAAATTGCCATTCTTCCTTCCAATGGAAGAACTAATGCAACTGTTCACAAGGAGTTGTCTAAAACCTATCTCCTTGTTACTTCAACTACAACAATACAAAACATTCGAAGAGGCTCTTACCCAAGCTCGAGTCATTGAAAAAATTAAGATCCAGAAGGGTGAGATCAAGCCCAAAAAGAAAGAATGGCAGAATAAGGGCCAAAGTAAAGGAAACTATAATGACCAAAAAAAAATTGGTCAGGTGAACTAGGTGGTCTTGACTCAACCTACCATGCAAAACCAATAATCTTAAGTCCACATTCAACAATCACAATCAGAACCCCAATAGATTACATATCAAGCGGTTCCACCCCACAAGTGAAAAATCTAGTTCCAACTATAGACAACAATAAATACCAATAATTTGTTCAACAAACTTGAAATTACACACCACTACTAAAATCATATGCCTCCATATTTCGAAGGTTGTATGACACACATGCAATTACCCTGCTAGAAGTTAGACTTGATGACCCAACTAAATGTGGAAAGGGTTATAGGGAACACTTGTTTTATCCCTTTCATCGATAGAAATGCCATGATACCAATAATTGGTTTGCATTCAAGGATAACATGCAAGATTTGTTAGATTTATGGGCCATTGAGTTGGATAACCCCTTAGCACAACAAAACTAAAATCTTGATATTTTTTAGACACCACTGCCTCATCGAGAGAAAGCATAATAACTGGTGGAAGCATTGACTACTAGGACTCCTCCTAACCAATTTAATCATGTGCAACAAAACTAATATTTTGTAGGGGTTATCCATTTAGTAACCTGAGGATAAAAAAGTACAAACCACCAACAACAATTGGATGAGCATCCTCAAGTGATACCAACAATAAATGTGTGTCCACAGCCGAACCTCGTCAATCCATCTCAACCCACTCATATCCCTAGCCATATACATCCACCTATCCACCTTCCAAGTTGCCCTCCATGACCAATCATTACACTAAGTAGATGATTGACAAACAGACTAAAAATAGCATTAGCTAAACTATCAATCTACGAGCTCATAAAATAATACCCTCCACTTCGTGAGGGATTTATGGATAACTTGAAATTCATTGAACTCCAAACTCAAGACTCTAATGCCTTCAACAATTTCATGGGAAACATCCAAACCTGCATGGAGCCTTCAATCATATTCTATGATTTTTAAATAAAAACAATATCATCAAAATCATTCCTCCATTGCATATTATGGCTCATGTTGACTATAAGCATTTTAAATGAGTACTAATTTATATCATCTTGTCAATCAATATCATCACTACTTTCAAACTCCACCACCTCAATCTCCCACTCTCTCATATCATCAAATCCACCTTTAAATTATTAGCATTTAATGATGCATTATGCTCCACAATTGACACTATTGTCTTACCTATAAAAGTGGGGGTTAAGACATTGCAAACAATATTTCATATCCTAGAAGAGGATATGTTTTACAATGTACTCCTTGGACATCCTTGGATTAGGGAAATGAAATGTGTTCCCTCTACACTACATCAATGCTTGAAATATGTGCATGAGAGAAAGATACATTGTATACCAGTAGACATTGAACCATTCAAGTACTACAAATTCATTTTCAATCCTTATGATTCATCATTACCATCCACTCACTTGCCCCTAATTCCATCATCGACGCAATCCACTCCACAACAATATCTTTTATTCAAATCTCCCATCCTAGAAGAACTCCCCATAATTGATCCTAATCAACCTTCCACCTCTACGTCCCATCACATTGCTTCCACATCCCAATATTCATCTCAGTTGGTACCATGTACATGTGGTCAGGCACAATCACCCTCTTCATCTATCATCGGTCATTTATCGCAACCCACACAATCAACTTCACTAGCACCTACCATCATCTTACCCAAGCCTAATTCACCTCCATACCAATTAGCAAACATATCACAAGTTTATTTTTTAGAGTTTGATATACCACTTCAACATACACCTTTTTTGAATCCATAAAAAACTCATGTACCCCACACTTTGATACACAATCCATCCACATCATCCCCCACACAAGTTGCAGTACATCTCGCTAGTCCTAGAATTGTTAAGTATATGGTCTAAAATTTTACCATTACACCACTATCCATTGAAACTATAAAAGACTACGGTCCCCCACGCGACCCACCCTTAGCCATAGAAGCAGTTTACAATATGGGTTTCTTACCAAATAGGATTAACTTTATATATAGGGGGGTTGATTTATCGTCTGATTCACTCCCTCCAGATGAACCCAAGTAGTCAGTCTGCACTAATATTGAGAATATGTCTAACCTTAATTTCCCATAACAATACTTTTTTTGAGTTAATTGGCAATAATATGGGTTAGAACGACACAAATAGGGCATGTGTGACATTGTCGAACCCCAATATTGAAAAGTGCGTGACCGTTCTAGATTAGGCTATAGTACATAATATTCCTCTTCTTATTTAGAACAAGTTTTTAAATGACTTACTATAGACCCTAAAGAAGAAGAGGATCATGATAAAAATGATTTTGAGGATGAATCATATGAGGAATACAATTTCATGTTGATAGACTCATATAAATCTAAAGAAGAATCAATTCCAATACCTTCATTCATCGAACAGACCTTCATTCACCGAACAGGATGAGTACTACCTTAGAATATTCCCCATAAACCATCCCATATTCTATTTGCTCCTTCCTAGGGAGTGAGCTGAGCCAACTAGTGAACCACCACTATCACCTTGACCATCAAATTGAAAATATTATGTAAATATGTACAAAAATATATTTTACAAAAATTTCATTGCATTTTTACATTTGCATATTCTGATAATTTACATTTATATGTGTTGCAAATTGCAATATAGGTTCTTGATTTTTGTTTGTTGACTCCAAGGGAAAAGAAAAACCACCCTTCATATCACAACCACCATTCCCCCACCAAGTCAACATGAATACTGTTGACTTTTTCACACCACTCCACAATCCATACGATTTGATAAAACCAATTCCTGTTGACATAAGTCTCATAAATATGAAAAGGATTTCATCACCCCCATCCATTTATAAATTCATCCTTTCAGAGTAATTATTAAGAGCTTATACCACTTACATTCCTCCACAGCCTTTGTCTTCGCGTTCACTTTCACCCTCAACTTCTACTGTCTTCCAAGAAAAAATTGAAGAGATTATGCAAGAAGAGTTTGACAATATCACTGATTATATTCATTTGATTCAAACACCCCATCAACTTGAAGAAGGTTCACACATGGCCATTTAAGAAACGATAGAATTGAACCTAAGCATAGATCTAAACAATCCATAAATTGTGAAACTTGAAAAAAAATTATCCACTGATAAACAAGAGCAATTGATAGATCTCATCAAGATAAATAAGGGCATATTTTTATGGTCTTATAAAGACATGCTTGGGATTGAACCTAACTTAGTTGTCCATAACTTAACCTTGCATCCTGATGCTAATCTGGTTAAACAAAAACTAAGAAAGTTACATCCTACCATTGCCCTTATGGTCAAAGAAGAACTTAAAAAGTTGTTAGACATGGGTTTCATTCAACCCATTGAATAACCTAAGTGACTTTCAAATACGGTACCCATTCGTAATTATAACAGGGCGATTCACATTTGCACTAATTTCAAGATCTTAAAAAAGTGTGTCCTAAGGATGAATTTCCTTTACTAAACATCAATACTCTTGTAGACACTTGCACTGGCCATGAAATGCTATCTTTAATGGACAATTTTTTAGTATATAACCAAATTTTAATTAATCCTGATGGCCAACACAAAACAACATTCACAACACCTTGGGGGACTTTCTGTTACAAAGTGATACCATTTGGCCTTAAAAATGTGAGTGCTACTTATCAACATGCCATGAAATGCATCTTCGATGATTATATCTATAAGATCATCAAATACTATGTGGATGATCTATTGGCCAAATCAAAAACACATCAAGAGCATATTGATGTCTTGGAAAAAGTTTTTGATTGACTTCTCGAGAAAAAATCTTAGGGTTCGATGTGTCCAAACGAGGTATTTAAGTGGATACAAACAAGGTCAAGGCCATTATTGAGATGCCTCCAACAACAAACTTAAAATAGTTGTGTAGCTTACAATTAAAGATCCAATCGATCCGTCACTTCATTGCACAACACTTAGACAAATGCAGGTCATTCAATCACTTGCTACAAAAGGGGTGACATTTTTATGGATAGAAGAATGTCAAAAATGTTCTGATGATATAAAGCAATACTTAGCCTCTCTTACAGTCTTAACTCCATATTTTTTGGATATCCCATTCCATCTTTATGTTTCAACAATGGATTTGGCATTAGGGACAATACTTGCACAAAAGAATGAAAACAATCATGAGCAAGCAGTTTACTATATTAGTAGAACATTGGTAAGATAAGAAACCTAATATGCTTATGTGGAAAAATTGTACCTAGCAATGGTTTTTACAACTAATAAACTCATACTTTATATGCTAAGTCACACCACTTATCTCATAGCTAAATAAAATCCTCTAGGATACATGATGCCTCGCACATACAATAATACCCATACAACAAAATGGATAATGTTGCTAATATAATTTGACCTTGAATTCATCAGCCAAAAATACATTAAAGGTTAGGTAATAGCTGATCAACTTGCGAAAGCTCCACTTCCTAATGATCAACCTTTAATTATTGAGCTCCCATATGATTCGATATTTACCATCACTGAATAGGAGAAAGATATAATTCCTGAAGAATATGTGGATATCATCCTATTCTTTGACGATTCCAAGTGCAAAAAAGGACAAGGTGCAGGAGTTGTATTTCATACACCACAAGGGATACCTATTCCCTTATCATTTAAACTTGACTTCCCATGCACAAACAGTAATGTAGAGTATGAAGCCCTAATTATAGGACTTCAAGCAACCATAGCTATGGTCATAAAGTATATCAAGATATTTGGTGATTCCCAACTTGTCGTTCATCAAGTAAATAGATCATACCAATGTAAATAACCAATCCTAAAGGTTTATAATTAAGTAGCAATGAAATTACCCAGGTGTTGTAGGTGAGTTGGAGAGAGGGAAATCCTCCAAGAGAGGTCCCAGGTTCAAATCTCCACCCTACCAAAACGTTGAATTGGGTATCCAAAATACAATTGATAATGTTGGTGCGGGCAAGGTCGGGTGCGACTCCCGGGTGACTTTGATGGTGTAGAACCCTTGTTCATGGTCTCTCAGACCAAGGCAGCCTCGCAAGGGGTTTTTTGCTTAAAAAAAAAATGTAGAAATGAAATTGCTCATAAAATTTGACTAGTATAAGATTTATAGCTTACCTAAATCGACAAATATATTTGTAGAAGTGATTACCTCTTTAGGATCATTGATTCCAAAGAAATCCATAGGAGAGGTTCAACCACTGATTGTTACAACTATATCTAAATCTACAATTTCTTGAGTTGAATCCAAATATGAGGAAGACATTTGCTGTATCCACGTAGAACCATACGAGCCTTGAAATCAAGTAAAAGACTTTATCAAGTTTGGAACACTACCATCAGATATGTCACAAAATTTCAAATAAACTTTCAAACAAAATGTAGCATGTTTCACTCTCTTGGGGGATGTGTTGTATAGACATGGTTATGATAAAGTCCTCCTTTGTTGTCTCTAGCTTGTAGAGGCACAACGAGCCATATCAAAAGCTCATTATGGTACTTGTGATGGTCACTATAGTGGAATAGCCATTGCAAAGTGTATCTTATGCATGGGTTATTATTGGCCCACAGTGGAACGTGACTGTTGCACTTATGTCAAAAAGTGTTAAAAATATTAGTAGCATGCTAATTTAACTCATGTGCCATCATAAGCATTTCAGCCCATTCAAAGTCTTTGGACCTTTTCACAATGGGATCCTAATTTGATTGGTAAAATATCACCTCCTTCCTTAGGACAACACACATTCATCATCACTACCACTGAGTACTTCACCAAATGGTTCAAAGCAAGTCCTTTGACTAGCATGAAAGGACCTTGAATTATGGAGTTTATACTTCAACATATCATATATCATTTTGGTATTCCCTCGAAGATAATCTCTGATAATGGCAAGTCTTTCAAAAATAAGGATTTTCAAGTGCTTTATAAAAATTATAATATCCAACATAGTTTCTTAGCTCCTTACTACCCACAAAAAAATGGACAAGCTAAGGCAACCAATAAGGCATTGATCGCTAATATAAATAAATTAGTCAAAGAAAATCATCAATATTGGCATACTCAAATTCCCTTGGCATTATGGGCTTATCGAATGAGTATTCACACACTTACTGGGGCAACACCATTATTATTAGTCTATGATATCGAAGCTATCATACCCATTGATCTCGATATTCCCTCACTACACATTTCATTGTAGGAATTCATATATGATGATATTGCTAGACAAGCAAATCTTTACCAACTCACACTCCTTTATGAAAGGTGAATCAATGCCTTGGAGCACTTACGAGTATATTAGAATCATCTAAAATGTGCTTGTAATGCCAAAGTTCATCTACGCAAATTCTAAGTAGGAGATCTCGTCCTCAAATAAAATTAGCAAAACACAAATGCATTGCCATATCTTTGTGATAAGTTCATGATTAATTGGTTAGGTCCATACATTTTCAAAAATAAAGTGCGTCAAGGAACATATAGGCTTCCCAACCTAGAGGGAGTAGAAGAGCCTGAGCCATTGAACATTATCCACTTGAGAGCATTTTATGTGATTTATATATATACATATATACATGGCTAAAAAAACACAAAAGCATCATTCATCCGCACTTCATTCCATACATCCATTTTGCATAATCACTTTCATGTCATTTTGATGCATTTCATCCACCATATTAGTGGTCATTTGTGTAGTTTGGATAATTGTTAATCCAATAAGTCTTGTCATCTTAATCAAGGGCACCTTTGATTTCACATCCATCCCATTTCACCATTTCATAAGTCATGTCACAAGTTGCAATCACATCTCATCACCCCTAGGTGTTTTTAGTCACTCAACCACTCCTAGTGTTTCAAGCAACCTCCATTGCATGTCAAGTTTTCTCTAGGACCAAAAGCACATTATCACTAAGAAAATATTGAGTTCTGGGAGTTGACTCTAACATTCTTGAACCAAACATATTTAACACTTATTAATAACATCTTGTGTCAAAGAGGGATAACACCATGATTAGGTTGAACCTCGAAGAAAATTTGTTCTTGCTTGTCCCATCATGTACATAGTCCACAAACAATGGTTTTTATCACTAAAAACATTTCCAAATAAAAAAATGAGTAGTAAGGATAGAATAAAATTATCATCATGTCTCTATTGAGAATATGACTCCCCAAAGCTTTAACTCTTTTACAAATATGTCCCCAATTAGTAAAAATATAATTACATTTCCATCCAGATGGTTATGTGGTTTAATTCCCTAAAGCTTAAATATCATCTCACATTGGACTATGGAGTTAACCTCCATCAAGGCTATAGATGCTTGGCTAGTAGTGGAGTACGCTCATGCATGATGACATATCTCTTTTGAAGAGACCTTTGATCGCACATAAGGACAAGCTAGCTTCTTGGTCTTCTCTATGATGGGTTTAATCTCACTTTACTCAATATGGGTAAATGAATTCACTTGCACACACATTGGTTCTTGATTGGTTTGAGTCATTACCATGCTCATGATTGGTAAATTAACATTCACTGCACACACATTTGGTCTCTAAGAAATTTGATAGAACTTAATGAGTTTGTTCGAAATCACGAGGATATTTGAGTCTTCACAAAATAATTTCATATTTATTTTCCACAAACAAAAACAAAATTCATACCATAATCACATGAGTCTTCCACTTCAATCCCACCATTATATATTGGTTTCATTTATTAAGTAATGGAAATAGTCAAGCAAAGTCTAAACTACTACAAATGATCATTAGAGCATCAATTCACTTACATTATTATCATAAAGCATACATATTATCATCATAATAGATCTGCAACATCATATACACATGCATTCACAAATACATTTACACATAAAGCATACACAAAATAAAAGCCATGTATATATATGTATAAATATCACATGTACAAAGTACGCTTGAAGGTTGTATACAATAAAGCACTAAGGCTCATATACAAAAAATAGATACCCCTACCTAGTGCCCAAAGGTAGACCCCTGTGATCCTAAGGGATGAGTAACTTGAGGAGCTTTAGAATAAGAGTCACTACATCTAATGGATACTGATATAGATGAGGAAGGTTGCACTGGTAATCCAATGACATATTGCACAAGACAATCCTTGAGTTCCTGAATATAGCCATATTAGGATCAAAGATGAGACAAATTCTATCTCTGATGAGCATCCCACAATGCCAACTCTACCCAAAGCTTGGCTATCACATCGACATCCTCACCTCCATTTATAGCACCCCACATAACCAAGTCCTTTTTTAGTTGAGCAATATCAGCATCTCAAGCCACCATCGCCACATCCTGAGTTACCACCATTGCATACCTCTCCACTAGCATCTGTAGGAGTTGATCCTACTCCTCAACCAAGTTGTCTTACTTATCCTAGATCACAGCCTACTCCTCACTTCGACCATGAGGTTTCTCTAGAATCTTCTCCATACCTCCTCCACCCTTGCCATCACCTCCAATCTTAGGAGGTTGATATATCATAGCCCTCGATGGATTCCCACCATCACTAGATCAATGATGTCTCTATCATCAAGAAGCCTCCTCTACCTCATCTGCTATTTCCCCATGATCACCACTACCCTCATCCACCACTTTATTTTATGTCCATGGAGGCTACAAGGTAAACTAGGCATCGTACTCTATGGTGGTCCTAACATCATCCACATCTAGGATATCCATCCCCTCATCATCCTCATACTCCACCCACCATGACTTAGCACAAGGTAAGCTCGCTTTATCAGCTTAATGTTTGTAAAGCATGGTGCATCAAGAATTCTCTATCATATCTTGAATTATCACAAAACCCACAAGAAATGGATCAACTCCATATCACTTCCATGTTGACAAAATACCCATTTGGTCTACCTAATCCACCACAACTACTCTTCATCATTATGCCACCTAGCCTCTTACCAGGATCACCAGTACACCTGATCAGGTGTCAATCCGACACATAGATATCTACACTCTTGGTCACTATGACCAGGATGACTTGAGCCATTGCCTACCATCTCAACACATAGGATTGAGCCATATCCCACTCATATTGCAGGCTTACAATATGAGTTGTACTGAAATGCTCCTAAATCTAGATCTGAAGCAGCACACTGCAACCCAATCCCTTCTACCCCCACCTCTTCACCTCATACAACTCCATGTATGTTTGAGCTAGCAAAGTAGGTACCCAAGTATAAACCCAAGGCTCATAAATCATATCAAACACCAATCGAATCATGTTCCAAGGGAACCGATATCCTGTGTTATTAGGTACCAACACACTAGCAAGCAAGAACATGACCAAGGTTGGTAATACCTCCAACTACCTCTACGAATACAAATCTAGGTATTTTATGCCACCACCATTGATCTTCACTCCCCTCCACTTATCCCCAAAAATTTTACTTAACTCATACCCCTTGTCATGTCCAACTCGGATACGTAATCCCTCCATAGGTACAAAAAAGTTTTGATACACATCGTGTAGTATCATTGTCATCTCCCCTATCATGAGGTATAAGGCCCCCCTATCCATATCCCATCACTCTACTGAAGTAGATAGGTACCCCTTATCATCACTCACCACCTCAATCTGTGCACACCCATCCAATCCCACCTACTCTAGCCACTCCTAGTTGGTCTCTTGTAATACTTTTTCCACCCCCAATATGATAGGTAAAAATTGATGTTGAGCCTCCAAAATCCTCAACTTTAGCACAACATAAAAGCAAATACACATAAGCATATTATCCATTGCATAATAAAAACATTTCACCTGTCCTCTTTTGATTATCAAAAAACAATACAAACAACATTGCACAAATGACCAAAGGGCTAGAAGAACTTACCTTTACCACCCACACATAAGCTCTAGCTACCACATCCACTCCCTCCATCACCATCATTAAGAATTTACACTCTTCTTCACTCTAACGCTACTTCTCCAACTCTCAAACGCAATAATGAAATGAATTTTCACCCAAACCACTTATATAGCTGAACTGGCACACCCAGATGTCCCAGTGCATTTGGCAGGCACACCTAAATACCCCCTGCATCTGTAGAATGATAGATGCCATCCCACATCTATGATGACAAAAATGCAAGCTGATTTTTATGTTTAAAATGATACAAAAGGTTTCAAAGGGCCTCAAAACCTGGCAAAACCCCACAAAATCACCTTCATCCAAGCATTCATCACATCATTACATCACATTTTGTGATAACATGGATTGATTTGGGTGTTTCATTTTTGAATGTGATCAAAAGTCACAAAAACACCTAAAAATACTTCAAAATGACTTAAATTATCATTTCATACAATTACCAAATACACTACTCCAAGCATTCATCAATCATTACATATCATTTTGTGATAACATGGATTTATTTGGGCGTTTAATTTTTGAATGCAACCAAAAGTCGTACAAATACCCAAAAATGCTTCAAAAAGTCCTAAACGATTCCAAATTTCACAAAACTACCATGTCAACACATCAATACAATTACATCATTTCAGATCATCAAGTCCACTTACATTATCAAGTGAACCTCATATACAATGGTTTACCCTATTCCCCTGGTGGTTGCAATGATTGGTTATCCATGCAATTCGGTACTATGGGTAGATCACCATAAGGACACATGTTCAAAAATCATCAAGTCAACGCACCATTGCATCCAAATTATTATTCCACATCATCCACATTGAAACAAAATCAATTTGGTACCTTAATTCTTGAAGTGTGACTGTGCTCAAGCAACTTTGCCCAAGACTATCATTGATGCCCTCTCCATGGGGTTACAAACATGAAAAATTCCTACTTCATCATTTTATATTTAGGAATTGCACCAGTCACTCGAACATCTACTCCTAGCAGTCACCTGATCCTAGGGTGATTAGTTCCTTTTTAATTTTCATTCATGAAATATGCCAATCACTAGGACATTCGCTCCTAGCAATCACCTGATTTGAGGGTGATTGGTTCCTTTTGCATCTTCATCATTTTTGCATTTCAATGATACCAAAAGGTAAATTTTTTATAGTACAAAAACACTTCAAAACTTGGGGTAACCATCCTTGACTTTGATTTCAAAATTTACATATCCATTGCATTATTCATTTTTGGTCAATTGGATCATGGGTTCCATTCTTCACCCATTCACCAATTGAGGGGGTAATCCAAAATCCCCAAAAAAATCAAATCTTCTTGCATGCTGATGCCATCTAGGCAGGTGTCTTTTATTTTTTTATCATATTGTATTTCATGCAACGCGATACAAAAAGGGGTATATGTAGACACTTAATCCTAGCCATTCATTATCCATCCATCTTCATCAAACCACAACCATTCATCATTAGTTAATTATATATATTTATATTTATATATAAATAAATCTAAGCCATCCATCCTAACTCCATCCTAGTGGGTCATGTGGTAATCCTTACAACTCAATAAATATATTATGTGTCACTTACCAAGTTGCAATCTCAGCCGCTCATCATGTCTTAATATTGGTTGCTCGTTGGAGTCATCACAACCCTAACATGAATGAGGAAAAATCATATAATTTTATTCACTTTTAGTGAATAAGGGTTGAAACATTTTTATGGTCAAAAAATATTTACAAATAAAACATCATTCACACTTTTGCATAAACCCTAGTCGTCGTCATCATCATTCGTTCACTGTAGTACCTATAAACTAGATCTAGACTTTGTCGAGTGTTTGCCACAATCCGCAGATGCCTCAAGACATCTCTTGAATGTTGTAGAGCATCTCTTGAATGCTACAAGGAATTTTCTAGATTCAATAGGGCGTCCAACCAACCCTTGAATGTTTTCGAGCATCCACACAACACTATTTTAAACCCCCAAATGCACAGATCGTAAATCAGGTATTTTGGCAAGGTAGTTGATTTCATTTTTTAACTTATGTTTTCATATATTTTGTTCTATATTTGGTAAATATTTCAACTAGGGTTTGTAGGTTGTATATTTATGTTTCATAGGGCCTCACACTATGGAGGCCCCATAGGTGCTACTAACTCTTTGTTGTGATTTGATTGTGTGCAAGTGCAGGAAACATTTTACTGATAGTTGTTGCAGCTTGGAATGGGCCCGCAAAGGATATACAAAACCCACTCAACCTCTTGTCTGGAGAAAATATCTAAATACACTGCATTTTATTGATCAAGGGTTGTATCCCCTTTGTGTAATAATTATATCAAAACAAGCAATATTCTATAACCCTCATGATTTGAGGCATATCAATGTTGTAACAGTGGAGATCCAGGCTCCCTAAATCAATATAATAGCATTCTTTCATTGTGTATACTGCTTGTGTTTGATCCGTTATTGTTATTCTAGTGTTTATCTTTTTTTGCTTTACAGGTATTATGAAAGTAACTTCTTGGGGCTAACCACTTATAGATGTACTTTAAAAATCAAATGATTGATATCTTCCAATGGGTGAAGACTTCTATTCCTAGAGGACCTCCTTATATACCCAAGGTATTTGGGAACTCACAATTGTATATGAGTGTTGTCTAAGGCCTAAGCATTGGAGTTTGATCACCCCTCACTTCACTATATTATTTATGATAAATCTAGCTTAGCAAAAAATGATAGCTCCTCTATGATATTTTAGAACCCCTAACATAGGGTTTCTAACCTAATCCACCAAAAATAAAAAATTATGTTCATTTGGAAAGACACTTTAATGGAAAATGACCATAATGAAAAACTTATAGAATAAAAAATAAATTGAAGGACAAAAATTGTTGCTCTTGTTGTTGTGAAACATGACGCTATAAAGATCTTTGATACCATTTGTTAGGAACCTTTAGATAAAAATAAGCATAATCACAATAGCAATTCAAGAATAAATGGAAATATTTATAAACTAAATGACCATGAAAATGGAATAGAAAAAGTGTTTAAGAAAATGACTGATTAGAAATACAATAAAATTATATTAATCAAGTAGAATAGATATCATAGGCCTCTTTGAGGGGGCAATATCCTTGGAAGTAGAGCTTTGCTACAATGTGAAAAAATATGAGATGCATTCTACTCCAAACCCATGTCCTTATATAGATTCTTATTTACCCCATCCCTAATGCTCAAGGGTTGGACCGCATGAAATAGAGGACCCAAACTACTAATTTCTACTTATAATAAAAGTAAAGGCTACATCGTAATGGGCCCATACACACTAGACACCTAAGGTTTAAATATACACCAAAACTAGACAAGTACATAATGGCCATGTTAGGATATGGTCCTAACATAGTCTAATGGAAAAATAAATATGGATGCCAAGTGGGTATCAAGATTTACCTTGGTAAATAGGTTTAGTTAGGCACGGGTGAGGTCAAAATAGACTTGTGTAGGAGTCAAGGATATTTTACATCCATTTAAATAAGATGAATCTAATAGTTCTACATCAACTAAGTAATTATAGTATTGATCTCAAGGGAGGTCAAGGTGGATGAACCACTATAGCAGAGGTAATTGAGCAAGTGAGACAATATCCACAAAGTTATAAGTTAAGAAACCAATGGTTTATAAAGTTCATTGGTAAAATTAGGAATACAAATATCTAAGATATATCTTTAATAGTTATGGATGCTTAGAAGAGTGGATCATAATACTAAAGTGATGCAATGATAAAAGGAGTTTTTGATATCTAAAGAAGACTAGTACTAGACTGATTTTAGGTTTACCATAGTATGGTGAGCTAAGGAGGTGCAATTATGGATGCATACCTTTGGGAATTTTTAGGAGAGTAGACCTAGGTTATTATCAAGGATAGAGATAAACTAATCTCGTTCTTAAGGAATAAAATGACCTAAGACTAGATATTCTAGGAGAAAGAGGTGACGCAAGGGATTATCATGGCTAGAGTTTGACCATGGTTGTAGTTTTGTAATATGCATTATGGTAAGGTTTTTTCTTAGAGGAAATAATAGATATATGAGTTCTCTTGAAGATGATGACATACAAAACAATCATCAGGGAATAATATGTATCACACTAGACTGGTGTAAACTATGTTTTCATAAAGGAAAAACTAATGTACATTTTCATCAAACCATTTGAAGAGGCTCTATTTTTCATCTTTGATAGATTACCTTGGAAAATTTAGTGTATAAGGAACAACCCCCATACTACTATTTTTTAATTACAAGAATATGAATTTCTACTATTTAAATGATATGGAGATTATTTTCTTGATACAACCATATTTTTTGCCTTCTTTGGAGATTTAGAACCTTCTAAATTTGACCTCTTACACTAAATTTCTTCATCTGGTATATTCCTTTAAGTTTCTTTTAAATATTTGATTCAAATAAATTATAATGACTTTTTTTTAATAGGTTATATGTGGCTTCTATTGGGGGCCACTCCCATTAAAATACCAAAATATTACATTTGTTGCAACATACCTTTTTATCACAATTTTTTCATTTCTTTTTTCTCTTAAATATATTCTTCAACTTCCTCGAAGTGCTATGTTTCAACAATTAGCTCCTTGACATCATTTTAATTAAGACATAAAATCTCACTTGGCCAGTTACCTTCTAAAATTATATTTTCACTAGGATGAATATCAACACCATAATTTGCTAATTTATCTGCTACCTGATTTCCTTCTCTATAAATATGCTCACACCGCCAAAATATTACCTCTAGTAATATATGATGAACATCATCAATACTATTATTTTTTATCATTCACAATAATTTGTTGTAAATCTAGGGTAGTATTAGTGAAAAAAATCTTAGATTTTGAAGTATTTACCAACCGTCCAATAGCCTTCTCATAGCATTCTAATATTGATTTAAATTCCATGGTCTCACTAACTGAGGGATGGCCCAAAAGAAAAGTATCATCAATAAATTGGAGATGATATTCAAATAGACCATTTTTTTCTACTTAAATGCCCTTGATTTTCCTTCAAAATTTGCCTTTGAAAAGCCTCTCCCTAATGCTTCCTCCAGAATAATGAATAGATAAGGAGAAACTGGATCACCTTGACAAAGTCCATTAGATGACTTGAAGTACCCAACAGGAGAACCATTGATCAAAATATAAAATTTTACAGTGCTATAAAAATATTTAATCCACTTACACCAACTGTAATCAAAGCCAATTTTTTTAGAATAGCATGTGGAAAGTTCTAGGAAACCCTATCATATGCTTTGTTCATATCTAATTTCAAAAGTATACTTGTTTTTTAATGGAATGAATAGAATGTGTGGCCTCATGCAATAATTATACCATCAAGAATTTGTTTACAATAAACAAATCCACCTTGTTCCTCTGATATAAGATATTCTAGAATGCCCTTCAACCTATTTGCCATAATTTTTCAATTGATCTTATAAATCATATTACAAAGGTTTATTGGATGAAAATTATCAAAATATCTTGTCACCTTTCTTGGGAACCAAGATAATAGAAGTAACATTGATCTCACTTATTATAGCCTTCCTTTTTGGGCCTCTTTAACCAAATCTAACATATCACTCTTCAATAAATCTCAAAACATTTGAAATAAAATTGTAGGAAATCCATTGGGGCTAGGTACCTTGTTAGGATGGAAAGAGAAAATTTCTTCATGGAGCTCCTCCATAGATATATTCTTCATCAAGCTTTCATTTTTTCCCTGAGTGATAATTGATGGAATATTTTGCAAACGTTTTTCTTGTGCTTCCTTATCTTGCCTAGAATCTCACAAAATATTTTTGAAATAATTAGTTGCTTCCTTATATATTCTTCATCCTCAATATTTCTCCCATTTGGAGTTATAATATTTTTTATTTGACGAACAAAAAAATTTGTTTTTGTTATAGCATGATTTTTTTTCTATCTCCTTCCTTGATCCATTTCTCTCTAGATTTTTGGAACCAATATGACTCCTATTTCAATGAAATATGATAATTAGAAAGTAATTATTTTTCTTTCACATAAGAATCCTGATCCATTAATTTCTACTATCTCTTGTAAATTTTTAAGCTTGGATTTAATTTCTTTATTTTCTTTTAAAATATTACCAAAAGATTTGGCATGCCATATCTTCATTTGCCCCTTTAAATATTTCAAATTTTGAACAAACCTGTACATACATGATCCTTCAAATTTTGATTCATCCCACCATAACATAACCATATGGAAAAATTAGGGTCTTGGAGCCACATAGAATAGAAGAGAAATGACTTTTGATGACCATTATTAGGTAACTCACAAGTCAAAAGAATGGGTTTATGATCTAATCCTACTATTGGATAACAAAAATCTATCCAATATTTCTGCTATATGATTTTTTCCAATGTGTCTATCATCCCATATATATTGAAATATTGAGGGACTAACATCCCAAAGGTCATTTGAACTGAGAAATGAAACAAAACCTTCCATTTATTTAGACCATCATGGAATGCCACCCTTCTTTTCCAAAGGATATGGAACAATATTAAAATCACCTCCAAGAATCCATAGATCATAATGAGTCATCATTGTATTTGACAAAAATATGCTAAGATCCTTCCAACATCTTTCACAAGGAGTAACTATAGTTGGAGCATATACATTTATAACCCCAACTTTAATGTTTTCCTCTTTTCTATAAAATAATCCAACAACCCAATTAATTTTTTCTTCTAATAGTTGTCCATCCCATTTGCATTTGTCCCATATTATTGCAATACCACTTGAAGCTCCTATAGAAGAAACTACTAAACAATCACCTGTATTCCAAATCTTCTTAAAATCATCCTTACATTCCTCACTGCTTAATTTTGTTTCTTGTATTCAAATAAAATCAGGGCTATAACAACCTATTAATTCCTTAATAACTATTTTTTAGGGGTTTTATTCATATCCCTAATATTCCATGATATCATTTTCATCAACACTTTATTTTTACTAGTGGGCTTAGTCCTACTTCTTGTTAACACATATGATATTTTTATTTGGCTTCTCAGATCAATATCCTTTTGAGTTTATTTTTCTCTTTGTTCCTAATTTGATGGTCTTCCTCTCCTACTTCCATTCCTATCAACACTCTCATCTTCATCAATATCTTCTATTTTTCATATTGTTAAAAATGAGACTTATCTTCTAAAGTTTATCTTGCCCTAAAGAGTCGAAAGTGCAAGGAATAACCTCATTAGCATTTTCTTCTTTATGTTGTCCTAAAAAATCTAAACTGCATAAGAATGGTCCTCCATAGTCATGAATTTCTTATGTTGGTCTGAAAACCCTAAATTTCTTTGGATATCCTCCATAAGATTTTCTTTACTATATTGCTCTTGAAATCCTAAAGTGCAAGGAATACACTTTGTACTACTTTTATTTTTATTGCAATGAGAATATTTTAAGCTACTTGAGGATAATAAAGGTGATTTACCTAGATTAAGCTTGACCTCCTTCATCTCATTTGTTTTAAAATTCATCTCCCCATATTCCTTTGTTTTAAAAATTGCCTTCCTCTCTTCCTTCACACCTTTAGCTCCTTCTATATTTGAACTTGAGCATTGTACTACCTCATCCCCCATATCATTTTTTTCTTCTAATGGTTGATTCAAGTGAACCATAATGGACTTTTTCATTTCATGATGTAGAGAGATTTTTCTAGCCACTTTCTTAGGAGTGGAAAATCCTTGATTTGACCTAGCTTCTCCTGTGATATGGTCTCCTTGTTTCAAATTGAAGCTACCCTCATGCCCAAAAAATTTCATCTCTTCCTCCATTTTTACTTTGCAGTATCTTGCCATGTGCCTAGTTTCATGACATACGTGACATCAAAATTTAATATTTTCAAAATCCACTTGATAATCCTATTCTCTTGATTTAGATTTAATCCTAATTGACTACAATAAGGGCTTAGAAATATCCATGGCAACACATATTCGAGTGTATACAACATACCTTCTCTCCTTAGTAGTTGGTCCCTCTGGGATGAATTTTACCTAGAGTATTACCAATATTCTTCAAAACCTCCTTATTGATGAGTTGATAAGGAAGTCCAAAAAGCCTAATCCATACTAGAAGCTTTTTAGTAGTTTCTATATCCACAAAAAAATTCTCACTCCAAGGTCTTAAATATAATGCATCTTTACCCCTAAACCACGAGCCTCCATCCATTATTTTATCCTTTATTTTTGAACTAGAGAAAATAATAAGGAAAATACTTTTGGAAGAAAAGTGATGGAGTAATTTGAATTCAATTTTGACTTCCATTTGATCCAATTTTAAATCTCAAAAAACCTGACCAATATCCATTAAACTTACATATTAACCCTCGAATTTTAAGAACCATTTTATCATGCTCAATCATCTCATGCTTGATAATCACTTCCAGTGTAGAATCTACTACCTCGACTGGGTTTACCATAGATTCACTCTTCCTCTTTTTGATAGCTAGGGCATCCATACTTCCAACTTGGTCAATCATGCTTTTCATAAGGACTTTTACAAATTAATTACTTTCCATGTTACCTATATTTTAATCAAATGAATCCTTTAAATTCTCCTAAGATCTAGAACAAGAAGTGGCACTTGTTCCTTGATCACACTTTTATTTCTACTTTTTTCTTTCATGCTTACACTTCCTCCTCACTCTCAGTTAGTGCTTACATTAATTTTTGGTTGCACTCACTCCTGACTCACACTCACACTCATTTTTGGCTTCACTCACTCCTAGGTCATACTCACACTCGCTTTTGGCTACACCCACTCTCGAATTGCGCTCACACTTGCTTTCAATCTCACTCACTCCGGGCTGCACTCGCACTCGCTTTTGACTGCACTCACAATCACTTTTGGCTGCACTCGTACTCACTTTCAGTTGCACTCACTCCCAACTGTATTAATTATAATGATCTTTTCATCTTATGAGACAAGGGATATTTCTTTATCACATTTTTAAAGTGGAAATTCTTGGGTCTAAGCCATATTTTGTTGTTATGTGATACCCTTATTTCAACTCTAGTCTTGTCTTATAACCAAACCCTTATCATATATCTTATTTTTTCTCACTCTATAATATGTTCCCATGCATCTAATCTCATGGAATATGTAGCATCAAAATGCAATATATTTTTTTAGTTTTCTTGAAAGTCTCACTTTCTTAATTCAAATTTGATATCAGTGAATTAAATAATTTTTTTTTTAAATATCTATGACAATACATATTCACATCTGCACAAGTAGAATTTATTCTATAGAGGTTTATTCCACCTATATGAACTTACCTATGATATTTCCAATAATTTCCAAGATCTCCATATTCTAAGATTATATATCCAAAATATTCTATGCTATACATGAAGCATTTTAAGAGTATTTACCTTTAAATATTATTTACTCTAGGTCTTAAATACAAGGAAACCCTCTCCATAAAACATTTATTAGCCATTACTTTATCCCTAACTTTGGAAGTATATAATATTATGAAAAAAATAGCTTAGGAAGAGAAATTAGGGTATTGTGAATTTGACATCCATTTCTTTTCATCCACTTTAAAATTATGAATAAACTTGATAATAACCACTTAATTTATAAATTAACTCTTTTTTACAAGAAAAAATCATAATTTTATTTCAAGATTGAAAGAAAATTACACTTCTTAGGTGCCTTAGCACAAACAAAAATCCAGTTAAAAGCATATTACTATAATTCAAGATATTATTATAGTCAAGCAGATTTGAGAGGGAAAAAACCCATCTTTGAAATAGCATGGGGATAATAAGGATAAATATCCTTATATATCAATGCTTAATCATCCAAACATCCATGACCAAAACCTAGATAGAAATCAGTGAAAAAGAAACTAGTAGAATAGAAAAGAAATAGTTAGAAACTGTCATAAAGCTCTAATAAAATGAAAAATACCCACAGAAAAAACCTAGAGCTAGCATAGAAACTAGGGATATGATATGTGGGTGAAAGAAGAAACTCCATTCTTGTTCTCTTCCATTTGCAAGAAACCTTATGGAACCTATTGACCTTATTTTGATAACCTATCTGCTTCTTGATTTAATTCCTTAAACATGTTTAAAAGATATTTTCATAAAGGGAAATCACCTCCAGTAGTTCATATCCTACTGGTCTGAGAATATTATTTTAATTTAGTAGATCTATTCATCCAATTGATGACTAGAGTGGAATCTCCAAAAATTTATAATTTTTTCATATTTTTCTCCACAACACACTTCATTAGAAATCTCAACGCCCGAAAATCAGCAAAATTATTGGAACATGTTCCAAGACCTCCTTTAAATTTGATATAGTGGGTATCTAAGAAGTACATAATGTCTCTTGTGCTACTAAAATATGACTATATCTTACTAGCCCCATCAAAAAAACCCCATGGTTGAGACTTTTTAATGAACAAATTGTCTACTTGTCAAGGTTTCTTATGTTTGTCAAGCCCTTTGTTGATTGAGACCAAAGTCCTCACTTGAAATATGACTTGAAATGGGGGAATTAACTTCCCTTCAAAAATAGCTGCATTCTGTGCCAACCATATACCCCAACATATAATACACGGTAAAGAAAGATATTGTTTTAATTTTTTTTCAGAAACCATTGTCTTAAGCATACCTCCACTATTTCTCCTTCCCTAATATTTTGTACTCCAATTATCTATTCATATTCTCACCAAACCTATTGAGAAAAAGAGTATTTTATTAACAAATGTGTGATGTTTTCCTCCTCTGACTGACACAACATACAAATACTTGGACCTTGTCTAATTCTTCTCTATAAAACTTCCCAATTCAAAGCCTTATTTCTCAAATCTAACCACATGAAAAGAATTGTATTTTTTGGGGCAGATAATCTCCAAATTTGCTTCCACCGCCAAGTAGATCCTTGAGGATGAGGGTCAAAACTTGCTTTGTGACCAAGTCTAGTCATATATTAAACCCCAAATTTGTTGTATGCCCAAGAAATAATATTTGGTTTAACTCTCATCTTGATATGACTCATATTAAGACTATCAGTGTAAGCCTTCCACAAAATATCCTGCTCATCAAAAAAATCCAAGACCTGAGCCTACTTCAAACCTTGGTTCCAAAGACTAGAAGAATATAGTTCCCCACCTAATGAATAAATTAAAAACCCTTGTCTTATAAATAACTTATCATAGCTTCTAGAAACAAAATGTTTTCTTCACAACCCAAAATAGAATCAACTCCTATTCTAACTTGTTCACCGTTGCCCATTTTCCAAGCCAAATATTTTCCAATCATAGGAAAGGCCTTTACTAGTGCCTTCCATTGAATGGAAACATTTTTAATACTTTTTTGAGGACTTCTGATCTAATGCATAAATATCCTTGGACAAATATACTTATGTTTAATAATATTCCACTTAAACATAAAGGAATACCTCATCCAACTTCCTTCTTTGGCCTAGCAATACTTCGCTACTTAAATAAAGGAATACCTTCATGTTCATTGCATCTAGTCCAAAGAAATTCGAAGTAGAGTTTTCTTGTTTTCTCTAGAACTCCTTTGGGAATGAAGGCCAAGGAGTGCTAAAACATAGGAATTGCCTCAAGAACTGACTTTACAAGTGTTAATATCCCACCAATAGACAACTATCTATTACACCAATGGTTCATCCTAAATTCAATCTTCTCTAAAAGCCATTCCATAAACCACTTTATTACCGAATAGCTAAAATCCACATGTAAGAGCATCAATATGAGATATAACCAGTTAGTTCTATCATAAGCTTTTGATAGATCTAGTTTAAGGACTGTTGCAGGAAGATTTTTGGTTTTAATAGAGTGAAGACCCTCTTGTGCAACTCTATGGATTAAAAAATATGTCTACCTACTAAAAATCAAAACTGCTCCTAGGAAATAACTTCAAGGAAAATCTTCTTCAATCTAACCGCTAGAATATTTGTACTGATTTTATAGATATAATTATACAACAAAATAGGTTTAAATTAATCAAATATTTTAGGCTTATCCTTTTTTGGAATCAAAGCTAAAAAAGTGGAATTAAAAGCCCCCAAAACCTGACTCCCTTGGATCTTCCTCAACTAGATCATAGAAAACAAGGAAAAACTCCACAAGCCATCCATCAGGCCCTAGATTTTTATATTTTTTGAAAGAAGTCAGGACAACTTTCAGTTCTTCCTTTGTGACCTCCTTCATAAGTAACTAATTTTCCTCCTCTATCACAAAACTAGGGAAGAAAGTAGTTAACTTTAAAATTTTCCCAATATTGACTCTATCAGGTTCTTTATAGATAGATTGAAAATGTTTTACTTCCAAATTTGCTAGCTCAAAAAAACTCCTAATGAGGATACCTTATTCATTCTACATCTCCCAGATAGTGTTAACCTTCTTTCCTGTAATTAGAATAATTATTAATAAACTTAGTATTTTCATCCTCTTTTTTTAACCATACAACTCTACTTTTCATTCTCCATTCAGCTTCCGTCCACCCCAATAATTTGTTCTTCTAAGTTTCTAGTTCAACCAGTCTTTTTTTTTCCTCCTCTTTAAAAAAACCAATATTATTATTTTTATGAATTTAAAAAATTTCCTTCTCCACCAACTTAAGATCTCTATCCATACTCTCTTTTTTAACTGCAATCCAAGATGACATCTCCTTCTAATTTATTAGAGCAACAACAAATTGAAAACTCGTTGATGACCTCAAACTTTGGGCATAACCAATCTATTCTTTTTTAATCAGTTGTTGAAAATCTTCTTCCTCCAATCAAATTGGATTGAGCTTAATAGTATTGGTAGGTTTTGCCTCTTGAATTTTTAATTGAAGAAAAATGGGAGAATGATCTGAGCCACCTCCAGTCTCAACCCATGATCGATTTCTATCTATTTCATTGTATAATGTCTTTCAGATCAAAATTTTTTGAAGAGATTTACATAAACTTATTCCAAAAATAATGCAAAAATAAATAACTTAGAATAAATGACACCACACAATGCACATATAACACATGAGATTTATCCTGGTTCACCCAATATGGGCTACGTCCAACAAAACAAGAGCCACACCTCCTTAATATTATTATTCACTTCCTTGCCCGAAAATGGGACATTGCAATAAATACAAAGGAAACTCTCACAACCCTAAACCACTATGTGGTATTAGAATACAATGGGCACAACACTATGGGCTAAACCACCCACACCCACCAACCATGGGAATCCTAGAAATTGCTTCGAAAAAAGGGGAAATTTTTTTCCAAAACCGTTGAAAACACACCTTCGGTGTATCAGGGCCTAGGAGGGCATTGCCCTCCCCTTGAGGAGCTCCACTCCTTTTACCCTTCTGTACCTTCCATACAGTACTTCCTCAAAAAATAATGAGACACATCCAACATTCTCCTACTTGTTGAATACTTTGCCAGACCCTTTTCAATTGTACAAAAACTAAAATTTTCTATGCTAACTGCCTTGGTTAAAGCATCTATAACATTTTTCTTCATATCCACTTTTCTAGAAACACTTTCTTCTATTCAATCATGTCCCTACTGAAATGGAACTTTGTATCAATGTGCTTCATTCTGGAATGGTAAGCAGGGTTCTTTGCTAGAAATATAGCACTTTGACTGTCACAATTTATCTTCACAGCGCCTTGAAAGAAACTAGTTTTAGCACATAGTCTTTGTAGCCATACTGATTTCTTACTGGCATCGATGGCTGCCATGTACTTAGCTTCAGTGGTTAAAAGAGAAACAATAGTTTACCTTTTGCTCATCCAACTAATAGCTCCTCCAAACAAGTTGAATACATATGCACTAGTAGATCTTCTATTTTCCAGATCTCCAGCCCAATCTATATCAAAAAAACCTTCTATATCCAAGGAATTATCTTCTTTACCTATACCTTCATAACAGATAGAAAAATCATATGTACCACGCAAGTATCTGAAAACCCTTTTTACAGTAGTCCAATTATCTTTACAAGGTTTACACATATATCTACTCAAAACTCCCACTACATGGGCAATATCAAGTCTAGTACAGACCATGGCATACATTAAACTCCCTACAACATTTGCATAAGTAACATGGGACATTTCTTCTACCTCTTCTTCTATTTTTGGACATTGTTCAACAGATAATCTTTCACCCAATGGAATAGGTACCTTCCCTGGTTTGCAATCCTGCATATTAAATCTCTTCAACACTGTCTCAACATATTTTTTCTGATCTAGCCATAGCTTTCTATTAGAACAATATCTGTTTATTTGCATTCCCAAAATAATATTTGCAGGGCCAAGATCTTTCATGTCAAACTGTGATGCTAACTGAGACTTCACTTCCCTGATCATTTTCTTAGTGTTTCCAATTAGTAACATGTCATCAACATACAAAACTATAATGACAAGTATATTACCAATTTTCTTTGAATATACACAGTGATCAGCATTGCTACGAACAAAATCAATTCCTAAGACATAAGTATAAAATTTTTGATACCACATTCTAGGTGACTGTTTCAGTCCATACAGAGATTTATTTAACTTACATACAAGATCCTCCTTTCCTGCAACAATGAAACCTTCAAGTTGTCTCATATAGATTTCTTCCTCCAAATCTCCATGAAGGAATGTAGTCTTTACATCCATTTACTCTATTTCAAGATCAAAAGTAATAGCCACAGATAAAAAATATATAATTGAGGTTAGCTTTGCAACAGGAAAAAATACTTCACCATAATCAATTCCCTCTACCTGAGAATAACCTTTAGCAACCAGGCGAGCTTTATATTTCTCCACTTTACCTTCAACATTCTGCTTCTTCTTGAAAATCCATTTGCAACCTATTAATTTTTTTCCACCAAGTAATTTCACTAAATCCCATGTTTTGTTATTTTTTAGGGCCATCATTTCCTTATCCATGGCCTCTTCCCAACAATTTACCTCTTCAAAATTAACAACTTCTCTAACTATTCTAGGATCTTCATCAATAACAGATAATACAAAAGAAGTAAGAAAAGCAGATGGACTATACCTTTCAGCTTTCCTTATTTCCTGTGTTAATCTCCTTACCATAGGTGTATGAACCTCTTGTTCATCCTCATCCAGATCCTCATCTGTCTGCTCCTCTTCCAGATACTCTTCTGTGCGATCTTCTTCCATGATATCAAATTGGACCTTTTCAGGTTCTTCTTCTGTTACTTCCAGTGATCACTTTTCATTTCCCTAAACACCACATCTCTATTGTAGACTATATGTTTAGTTTCTGGATCCCAAAGTTTGTATCCTTTAACACCATCTTTATAACCAATAAATATGCATTTAACAACCTTATTATCAAGCTTACTTCTTTTCTCCTTTGGAATATGCATGTGTGCATCACAGTCAAAAACTCTAAGATGTGAAATAGAGGGCTTCTTACCAAACCATACTTCGAATGGAGTTTGATCTAGCAATGTTGATGTAGGAGATCGATTTCACAAGTAACATACTTCACTCACTGCCTTTGCCCAAAATTCTTGTGCCAGACCTGCACCACTCAGCATACTTCTGGCCTTTTCCATGAGTACTCTGTTCAATCTCTTTGCAACTTCATTTTGTTGGGGTGTATATAGAGTAGTCTTCTATCTTGCAATACCACATTGCTTACAAAAATCCTAAAATTTATTTAAACAATACTCTCCTCCATTATCAGACCTCAACACCTTAAATTTTTTCCAGATTGATTTTCAACAAGTGTTTTAAATTCTTTAAACTTATCAAACACTTTATATTTACTCTTAAGAAAATAAATCCATGCATATCTTGAAAAAACATCGACAAAAGAAGCATAGTATCATGATTTTCCAAGGGATGGTATAGGAACAGGATCAAATATATCACTGTGAATCAAATCTAATACCCCTCTTGATCTAGAAGCATCGGATGGGAAACTCACACAATTTTGTTTGCCATAAATACAGTGTTCACAAAAATAAAAAACCATTGAGAAATTAGGGATACCATGAACCATACCTTTTGTGTGTAGGGTACGCAATCCCTTTTCTCCAATATGTCCCATTCTTTAATGCCAGAGTGTTGAGATTTTATTTGATTCAGCCACAAGAACAGTTGAGCTATTGCACTCATTTGCCACAGTGCTTTCCAATAGCTTATACAAATTTCCAATCCAAACTCCTCATACTAACACCATTGATCCACGAACCATCTTGCATGAATCCTTACTAAAACTAATGTTTACTGCTGCATCAACCATTTTGCTTACAAAAATTAAATTTCTAGCAAGACCAGGAATATGCATCACACCCGAGAGGGTTTTAACCCTACCATCCTACAACAATATTTTTACCCTTCCATGACCAATGATTCTAAGTGGTGAATCATCTCCCAACAATACCTCCCCTCCATCATATCTTTCATATTTGTTGAACCAACCCCTATGAGGGGTCATATGAAAAGAGGCACCTGTATCGATCAACCAATCATTTTTATCTGAATGTATGGAGAAAGATGCAAAATATATGTCCCCTCCTTCATCATTGGATTTATGTGCCTCTATGGAAGTGGATTCATCAAAACTCTTTTTAGAATCAATATTCTTTGATCTGCAATCCTTCTTCATGTGACCAGGCTTACCACATTTCCAACATTTTCTCTCAAACTTTCCTCAAGACTTAGATCTATCACCATATCTTTTTTTATCCTTCTCCTTGGCACGCCCTTTCACTTTTAGGGCATCCTTTGAAGTGTCCTCAATGGTTTTTCTCCTCATATCCTCTGATATTAGAGATGCCACAACATCCTCAAACTTCAATGTGGATGTTGTTGTACTACCAATTGCTACAACTAGGTTATCCCACAAATATGGTAAAGAACATAGCAAAGTAATACATTTATCTTCCTCACTTAACTTAATATCAACATATGTAAGTTGACTTACCACTGTATTGAATGCATTCAGGTAATCTGCAATTGAATCCCCTTCATTCATCCTGAGATTTTACATTTTCTTTTGAAGAAATAATTTGTTCACTAGGGACTTAGATTAATACAGATACCCTAACTTCTCCCATAGATCCTTTGCAGTAGCTTCTCCAAAAATGTTGATTAGGACTGAATCTGCAAGACACGATCAAATCAAACTCCTTGCTTTTCAATTTATCTTTTTCCAATCTTCATCTGATGTAGCTACAGATTTTGTTTTCTCAGAAATAACGACCCATTGATCTCTATCCATGAGTAGATCCTCCATCTTTAACTTCCATAGCTCAAAGCTTTTTCCATCAAATTTCTTGATCTTGATCCTTGATTGACTTCCCATAATTTTCCTTCAAGCTCCTTCTGTAAAAAACCTCACACTCTGAAATAGGTTTTCTCTAACTCTTAGAAACCCTAGAAACTCTTTAGATGAAATGAAAGCCTAGCAATAAAGGCATACGCTATGGCGAACAACTTGGCTTTGATACCAAATGAAGAGATTTACAGAAACTTATTCCAAAAATAATGTAGAAATAAATAACTTAGAAGAAATGACATGACACAATGCACATATAACACATGAGATTTATCGTAGTTCACCAAATATGGGCTACGTCCAGCAAAACAAGAGCCACACCTCCTTGATATTATTATTCACTTCCTTACCCGAAAATGGGACATTACAAGAAATATAAAGGAAACTCTCACAACCCTAAACCACTATGTGGTATTAGAATACAATGGGCACAACACCATGGGCTAAACCACCCACACCCACCAACCATGGGAATCCCAAAAATTGCTTCGAAAAAAAGTGAAAAAAATTTCTGGCTCCGACGGAAACATGCCTTTGGCGTGTCTGAGCCTAAGAAGGCTTTGCCCTCCCTTGAGGAGCCTCGCTCCTTTTACATTTTTGTACCTATCGTACAGTACTTCCTCGTCAAAGTATGAGACACATCCAACATTTTTTCCAACCTCTTTGAGATCCTAGCTTCCCCAACTCTATTATTTCTCCATGTAGGCATTAATTTTATTGGTTCCAAATCAATTAAACTAGCTTCTTCAATCTTATGCTTGAAGTAATCTACAAGTCTATCAAGTCTTATTGATTCTCCCCAAACCTCACTTTTATTCGTAGTAAAATTTAAGTCCCCACAAATGATAACTCTTTCATCCCTAACACACCTTTGGGAGAAAAAATAATCGTAGAAGACCTACCTATCTTCATAGGGACCATAATAATTAATAACCGATAATATCAAACCCGAGTCTTTAAAAAAGAATTATTTCCACAAGATTGAAACCTTAAAGGAAGAATTAATTAAGGATATTGAGTTCTTCTAGCCAGTCAAAACATCCCTTAAATTTTCGGTAGCATCTAGAGCCAAGAACTCCCAATCCTTAAGCAATTTAATTAACCCTTCAATGACTTGTGTACTTGCCCCATGGTTTCTTGTAGAAGGATAACATCCGAATTATGAATTTCCACCAGCTTGGCTAAGGCAAGTCTTTTAGAGGGACTACCAAGACCTCGGATATTAAGGGATAACAAGATCATTTAAACATCTTAGAGGGGTTTTGTCCCACTCTAAGGACCCCTTTGATAGATTTTTGTTTACCCTACTGAATTTCCCTCAAAGCCTTCTCTTGTGCATGAAATAAAAATTATTTCCTACTTGTTGAGGTAGTGGAAGATTCCTTTATATGGTTTAGAACTAACCCTAACCTTCCAACAACTGCACAAGTTCTTAGCTCGAATTCCCTTTTCCTAGAATGTAACAAATATCTACAAGAGGAACCTATCTCCAAACCATCCCCTAAAATAGATACCTCCCTAGAAGATTCACCTAATATGTCACAAAGACTTCTCCCAATAGTAGAAATATTTGGATCACAATTTCTATTCAATGTGTTTGAGGTTACCAATCCATTGTCCAAAATCTTAGAAAATTCCTTATCCCTAGGACTTCTCTTCGAATATTCATAAGGAAGTGTACAAAGTCAATATTATTCTCATGGATTGGATAGTAATTTTCACAAGGCTTAGATTTCTAACCAATAAACTTAATAGTATTGGGTTCCAATCCTTTCATAGTTTTTTTATGACTTTATCTCCTTCTCTAACAGCTTGTGAACAGTGAAATGGAGATAAATATAGGCCTAAAATTTCTTCCTCCTTCTCCAGATTTTTGGTTCTAGGTTAAACAATATTATTTTTTCTTGTTTGTACCAAATCAGGGAGTACTATTGAGCTCTAAAAATAGGTATCTCTTGATTTTTGTTAGCTGACTTGAAATCCCCACTAGTCATTTATTTTCTCCTCCATACTTTCTATGTGAAAGCTTGAGAAAATTCCTTATAAATATATCCATAAACATGACAATGAACACATCTAAAAGGAATATTCAAATAATCCAAGATTTTAGTATGAACTATATTCCCCACAACTATCTCCATACAGTCCAATAAGTCTTCACTAATATCTATATTAACCAAAACCCGAGCTACAAACCGAAAAATACTAGATTTGAAAGAAATATATATATCCAAGGCTTTATCTAATGAATCTCCAATTTCTTTAAAATTTCTTTTTGACCATAACTCCATTGGAAGACCTGGAAGTTTTACCTAGATCAGAATTCTCCTAGCAACTTCAGCCCTAGGATCAAAGCAAGTCATCCAAGCCTTCAAAGCCAAAAATGAATACCCTTAATACCAATGACCTCCCATAATTTTTTGTTCATCTTCCTTATATCAAAAAAGGAAACCTATCCATCCTTTAGAAAGTAAGTGAAAAATTGACCCATATCCTAATATTGGGACCCATACCTTCTGCAACCACTCATTTAGTGTATTATCAGCTATTTGATGTCCATGAAACTTTTCAATAGGGGCCTTCTTCAAAAACTCTAAAACTTGTTCCATCCTCAAGTCTTTCCCAAGTACCATTCTGATCTTTGACATTCTATTTTTAACCACTTTATGTGCCTTATGCACTTTAGTAACCAAATTTGTTAGACTGTGTTGATTGTAAGTTTGTACCCACTCCACTTAGGGCCTCTAAATCAAGAATTTTACCAATAAAACCAAAACCAAACAAAGGAAACTTTGTCAGACAAAGTTAGTTTGGATTTTTTACATCCTGCTCAGGTTTTTCTTCCCCACAATAAAATATTTGTTGATTCATTAGACCCATCACTTGAGTAGAGTGTTTTGAGATACCTAAGAGTGAGCAGGCAATAGCACAACTAACTTGATCTAAACATTTTGACATAGACTCTCCCCTATCCACTAAATTTTGATAACCTATAGTATTATTCTAGTCACTCAAAAAACCCAAGGACCCCTAGTTCTTAACTTCTAAATCTTGTCCAAAAATGGGATCCTTGGTCCTTGGAGTTGAAAATATGTGTTGCCCCTCAAAGGGGTCCTTTGAGAAGTCCAAACGTTCCTCTCCATTCTCCATAAAAAAAAAGAAACCAATTTCCTAAATTATACTTCCATTTTAAAAATACCAAATAAAAAAAAAAAATTACTTTGTTTCCCTAGCACTACTGTACTAGCATTCGCCACCCTAACACTACTACAACATTGTTAAAAATATTTTTACTTCATTTTCCTAGCACTACTACACTCTCCTTCATTTCCCTAGTGCTACTGTGGAATTGATAAAATATTTTTACTTTGTTGTCCTAGCACTGCTACACTTGCCTTCATTGCCCTAGCACTACTACGACACTATTAAAAAATATATACTTCACTACCATAGCATTGCTACCACTCGCCTTTGTTGCACTAGCATTGCTACAACACTGTTAAAATATTTTTACTTCGCTACGCTAACACTACTATGACACTGTTAAAATACTTTTACTTCACTACCCTGGCATTGTTGCACTTGCCTTTGATGCTCTAGCATTGTTGCACTCACCTTTGCTACCCTGGCACTGTTGTGGCACTATAAAAATATTTTTACTTCATTGTCCTAGCACTTCTGCACTCGCCTTCGCTGCCCTAGCACTGTTGTGGCACTGTTAAAATATTTGTACTTCACTGCCCTAGCACTAATTTGCTCACCTTCGCTACCCTCGATGGGGAATCTTTGCATATCAAAGAATACCATTATGTGTATTTTTCACTTTAAGTGAAGTGATATTTTATTTCCACTAAAACATATACATATAACATGCACCAGAAGCTACTCAACATCACCCAAATAACTAAAAGGTATTCAAAATGAGTCTACTTATAAATTATGTTAGCTCAAAATAATTCTTTTCTAGCTAATCCAGTGCATGCTCGCTCTCCAAACTCCTTGTTCTCTTCTCTCTTCCCCTGGCACTCCTCCAAGGCACCTCCAACTCAAAATTTTAGTAAGTATTACATCCTTACATGAAGCTTATTTTGGAACTTATGGTGGGCATTATATTTCTTATAAGCTTCTCTACATGGGATATTATTGGCTTGCAATAGAAAAGGATTCCCATGATGATTTGGTTTTATCAATTAAATATTTACTTTTAACAATCATTATATCACACTTCATCTCTCAACCTTGGTAATCATTTCTAAAAAATTATATCTTGATTCATTATGGTTTACCATAGATTCCTTCTTCTCTTTGTCCTTGACTAACAAAAAGTTTCACTTTTCTCTATTAGGGGTATCCTTAATTTCAACTAGGAATTTATTAAAAGTTTTTTATTTGATACTTTGCTTGGCCATACAAGGAATATCTACTTTTTAATTTTATCTAAAAATCTAAAGCAAAAATCCAAATGCCAAGGGTGAGGCTCACTCCTTGATTCTTACACTTAACTCTCACCCCTCACTCATATTCACTTCTTGTTCCTTATGCTCACTTACTCCTTGATAGAGTAATAAAATTAAGGACTATATTACAATATTTAAGATTTATACAAAGAGTTTTGGAAGCAAGAATAAAAAGGGTATAGAATGCAAAGATTGTTCTTGTTAATCTTTTCTCTTCATATGAGATGATTGTCTTGATGGTTTATGGAATGCAAAGAATTTTTTATCTTTTTAATCATTTTTAGGTGGATCTAATAAATAATTATTATAATTATCATAAAATATATAATTCAAAAGTTACTGTCAAACCTAAGGATACAAATATAGAGAAGCCCATGGATATGGAGTTAAAGTTTCCAAAGAATAATAACCCTATTTACAATTTTTTTAAGAAATAAGGTAGCCATTCCAAATCCTACCTAGTAAGACTACAAAGGGTTTAGGTCAACTTTAATAAGGTTAGGATCGATGAGGGTATTTTGGAAATATTTCAACATCAAGTGGGATATTCTTTTCATAGTGCATATTAGCATGAATTTACCTATCAGTCATTCTTTTCTTTGAAGGATTACATTAGAGACATTGAATCCACTTAACATATGACTAATTATCACAATATTATTTTTAATTATAGTCATATACATAGTGAAGGACAAGTTGTTATTAGTGATGATTCAACCTTATACGCTTTAGGTTGCATTGAAATAATTATTAGTGACACCAAGTTTGAATAAGTGCTCCATGTTTTTTGAGCTAGACATAATATATTTTCAATTTATTATATTAATCATACCAATAATAAGTGGAGTTTTGGCTAGATTTATGGATTATTAAGGATATGGATGATGGCTTTAGGTGTGTTTCTTTTATAGATTATTATGAGAGAAATTACATGTACAAACATGGTTCTTATTGAGTTTCTTTGATAGGAAGGATTTTTCTGCCATAGTGCTTAAGACAAATGCTAATAGTGATATTTAGTATTAGAGGACAAGGAATACTAATTATGACTCTTTTAGGTAAATGAAACCTCTTGACATAAATTTGGAATCCCATCGATTGATATTTTGTTAGATATTTATGAGTGATGTGTGTTAAGGGAACAACATTAAGAGTACTCTTTTAAAGAAAAATATTTGTGAGCATCTCATCATATGGGATAGATTCATATTGACATTTGTGATGCTGTGGTTATTTACCCTCTTGCATGGATATACAATTCCTAATATTAAAATTGCTTATATAGGATTGAAACATGCCCCACCTGTATTAAAAGACAATCATATAGTGGTATTACAATAATATCTTTCGTAATTATGCATGTATTGTCTATAAATATTCAAACCTAGACCTCCTCCTTAAAATTCAAGGTATTTACTTAGCTAAGCTCATGAAATTTTAAATAATTTTCTAATTTTTATTGATTATTTGACAATATTTTAGCTATATATCATCAAATCCAAGGATGACTTTTTTTTTAAGTTTAAGGATGTTAATTTTTTCTATGGAGAAGCATTACTAAGATTATACTAAATTTGTGAGCTTTGATCATAAAAGTGAGTTGATTATTAATATGTTCAATGATTCTTTGAATACTCGTGGTCTTTCTTGGTAGCACACTATTTGATATATACCTAAACAAAACAAGCTAGATGGATGGAAGAATAGGGACATTATGAAAAATTATTCATTTTAGAATTCACATAAGGCCAATGCATACCAATATTTTGGCATGGTAAGAGCATTTTGGGACTTATATTACCAACTCAATTTTTAAATACATGACACATTTAGAGATATGAGGAAAGGATAAGTAGAGTACCATGAGTAGATTCCTAGAATCACATTCCTTTTGAGTTGTAAAACAAGCTTTAGCTAAAGGGTTAATTGTATTTTTACTAGATATAACATGAGGTCAAATGCATATTTACTTTACCATCCAGCTACTATAGAAGTTATTGCTCATAGGGATGTTAAGTTTGATGAGACTCTTTCTAGTATATATTCTAGCCTACTTTAAATATTTTTGATGAATATTGCTTATCTTATTATGTTCTTGTTGATATTGTATCTCAATCAAATTCACCTAAGCCCACCTCTTCTATATATTATAATCATTCTAATAGTTTAAATGATACTATTGCTTTCTTATCTATTTATTATTAGATTATACTATTATTCTCCCTTCTCTAGTTCTAGATGTTGATTTTGTTTATTTTTCACATTTTGTTCTTCCTTCACATTTTCTTCAATATTTATTTGTTAGGTCACTTATTTAGGAAGCAAATTCTCTTGCAAAGATAATGCCATCAAAATTATCCTACCCCATTACTTTATTTAGTAATATGGGTATTAAGGAATATATAGTTACTTACCATTAGGTGAAAGGTGGTCATGAGTTACAAGTGACTATTTAGGTGTATTATGATTCTCCCATGAAGTATTAGACTTGGGATATGTTTTTCAAGATAAAGGAAAATAATCTTTCTGGATGTAAATATATTTATCAAGACCAAGTTTGGTGTTGATAATTAGAATGAGAAGCACAAGTTTCAACTCATTACTAAGGTATTTTCTTAAAAAGTAGTTGATTACAATGAGACTATTCCATTATTTTATTGCATGGAATCCATTCATATAATCCTTTTTCTTATCTCTTTCTAATGATGGCATATTCACCATATAAATATCAAGAGTGCATTTCTTCAAGGGTAACTTTTAAAAAATATTTTATATATAGCGATCATTTAATTTTGCTTAGGATGACCTTACACCCTTGCTTTTAGACTTAAGGATTCCTTGTATAGGATTAAGAAAGCTCTGTGTCCTTGGTATGAGAATGTTGTCACCTACTTTTTTTAGTATGGGTTTTATTGCAATAAGGTGGATCATAATGTTTGTATCAAGCATCAAGATGGTAATATTGATTATGTACTTTATGAAAATGATATAATACTTATGGAAATTTCTTCCTCTTTGATTAAGTATTTAAAGCTATAACTTTGCTAGTTATTTGAGATGATAGATTTAAATATATCAAGATCATTTTAACTTCAATAGAGTGCCCAAAACTAAATATATTTTATCACAATATGGAGAAAACATGAGGTAAATTTGACCTACTTATTTACACCCATATCTAATATTTAATCAAGACCTATTTTGATCACCACTTAGAATATAAAAATTTATATAAAATACTTAAATATATGTCAAGATAATATCCTAAAGAGTCTTTCTCAAACCTATTAGTAGGGGTTAAGTGTAGTTGGTGTCACCCTCTATGTTAGGGAAAAATATTTGTGTGATGCCATAACATTAGTTAATAGTTAAGATATTAAATGTGTGAATATATTAGTATGTGTACTTATCAACTTATATAATGAAGAATATGTGTTATTGTACTAGGAACATATAAAATAAAGAAAATATATAAAGTGATGGTTTTGTACTAATATAAAAATATTTTGGATTTTATATTTTTCTTTTATTAAATGTGTATAGCATATGCATACAATTATATAAGGTGTTACTTTATTAGTCCTAAAAAGGGTTAACATTTTATTCATTAGCTGAAAAATATTCTATCAAAGACAAACATAAGGAAATAATATGGTTAGAGATTCTAAGGTCTAGTTTATGTGATGGTAGTTATAGGTTAGAGAAACCTTAAAGGTAAATGAGTAAATAGTATAACTAAAACCCAACCAAAAAATAAATATAATATTGATGGTTTACAAAGATCAATAAGTATTAAGAATTTAACTCATGGAAAAAAAAAGTATTGAGAATTCATAACAAAGAGAACCAAAGAAGACTACCACAAACTTAAAAATTAGTTCAACAATTATATTTACAAATATTTTTATATGAAATTTTTAAAACTTCTCTAGAAGTAGACTGGAACTCAATAGAATTTTATGACTAAGAAGATAATTAACCAAAAAATTAAGTCAACAATAATAAAATTTAACATATTTAGAAACAATGATGCTAGTTGGGTAGTCACAATAGATTACTAGTTTGAGACCATGTTTTAAGACTATATATTAGAGTGGGAGCTATAAGGATGGTTATTGTTTAGCAATATAGAATAAATATTTGTTAAAGGAATGAAGATAACAATCATGAAAAGCATCCCTTTACAAATTAAGATTTTATCAGAGGAGATGACATGATGCCTCATGCACACTCATATTTATAAGTTGAGGAAAGGCACCAAAGAGATGATATCCTCAAATGGAAATAGATATTTATAGGGCCTAAGGGAAAGGTATATTAAAACTAAAAAGTAATAAAAATGGAAAATAAGAAAATAAATCCTTAAGAGAAGGGACATTAAAAGGATGAGACACAATAATGGAAGAGCACATTTTTTTTTTATGAATTTTGTATTAGATAATAAGTAAATAAATAGTCATATTCTTTTATTAACAAACCACTAATAGAAGTTAGTGGGATTAAACTATAGTGGAGAAGTGACTTTTAAGTTGTAAAATGCAATTAATATAAACCTAGAACGTAGTTGCTCAATTTTAGGTTGTTTTTGCTTAAGGTAAAGTAATTGATGATATAATGATATGAGTTTTTTTTTAATGTAAAGGCCTAACTATTAATTATGCACACCCCAATAGGTAGTCACACTAACTCAGTTTGAGTTAGGAAGTGGTTACTCAAAACAACAAAAATAGGGTTAAACCCATCACCAACCACATCACCAAAAAGTATGCATTAAATCATGTCAATCATGGGAGGTATGCTCACGAGGTGAATGTCCCTCACCCTCCATGTGCTACCAAATGGTATTAGAAGGAATATAAATGAGCCACCCATCCTCCCTAGGCGTGTGAACATTATCACATGTATCAAAGCCATCAATGCCATCAGATACACCCCAACCCACCACATTAGCTGGAGCGACTGGGCACGTGGGAATGGGATCTCTACAACCAACAATTGGATCTGGATCCACCTAGAAAAACTCCTAGCAACTACCATGATGAGATGTATTATTACCAATTTTACCTTGGGGTTTGCAAATAGGAGATGATTGAGACCAATGTCTTTTTGCAGATCGGGAGGGAATTCATCGATGGGAGCGCAATCGGGAAACTTTGTAAGATAAAGAAGGCTCTATAGAAGGTATTTGGTTGATCGTACATGGAGTATTACCCCAGTGCTACATAAGAGCACGAAGATGCTCCACATCCATATGAAATTTCTCCACTTGAACTAAAATCTAGAGCCAAAAATCAGAATAAATTGTGTACTTATCAGCAATTAAAAATTCATCTGAACTATGCTATTGAGAAAAGAGAACTTTGTTATGATTTTTCCAAATATGAAAGAGCACACTAATGTGAAGAATGTTCCACACTTCCAACAAGGGCAAGGAAAAATTTGGTGGGTCGCCAAGCAAAGCATAATGCTAGGTGAATAAATTGGCCATATGAGGCTAAAAGAAGAACTCAAGCCAATCCCAGGCTATTCGAACTTTCTTGCACTACCAAAGAAATGAAAGGGATACTCTAGAGAACCACAAAAATGGTAGGAAGGATTCTATATTCCAAGATATTTTAATCTTTTTCCAAGAGGAATACCATAGGATAATAAGCTCCAAGCAAAGAAAGCCTGTTTGGGTTCAATATATCCTGCCCAAGCCATTTTAAATCTTAGACTCCAATGAGTCTAAGTGGAAAGAATATCCCACCACTCATTGAGTCTTTGAACTATAGGGACATTGGGAGTAATCCAAGCATACCCTAACTTAGCTTTGTAAGTAAGAATCGGGGTTTTCTTAAACCATCCATAGTCATACCACTAAGGCTTTTGAGAATGTCTACAAATCACGGGCCAAAGAGAAAAAGGGATGCAATCCAAAATGGTATCATAATTGTTCTTATCATCTGGCTGCAAACCAAACAATCTCTTGAAATCATCCCATAGGATCCAATCCCTAGAATATCTTGAAAAAAATCTAACATTGTTGAAATCTCTTCCTGAAGAACCACTAGGCATGAATCCATTGCACGAAAGCAAGAGGGAAATCTTGAAAAGTAATAAAAGGTGACCACCAAATATTATAAGTGGAAATAGAAGCATCTTTCTGATGCTCATCCCATTGCAAACACAACTAGGGTTTAATTTTCTACCAAGCCCTCCATATGCTCTGAATGACAAAAGAGCCTTTAATTTTAACTGGGATAGGAGCAACCAGGAGGGATTGAAAATTCATGCCTTTTTAAGACTTCCTTCCAAGAGGTAAACCAATGCAAATGCAGTGCTGAATTAGAACTTTCTAAACTTCATAACCACTTAAGGCTCAAAGAATCCATTTAGCAGACAAAGAAAAACTGTCTTTTACAATCATGTAGTCCCATACCTCTTAATTTTATGGGAAGACAACAAATATCCCAGGAAACTCGATGAAAACCTTGTTTATTTGATGAGTTAGCCCAAATAAAATCCCTTAAAAAAATTTCTAATTTTTTATAGCAGGCTTGATAAGGGACCCAACATGATGAATAATACACATGAGTAGTAGCAATGATTTTGGAACACACCTGAAACTTACTAGCTAGAGTAAGTTTTTTAGTGATCCAAAAGAAATTTTTTTCTCTACTTTTTGTAAAACATAATTCCACAAGATAGTAGGGGAACTCTGGAATGCAAATGGAATGTCAAGGAATTTAAACATATCCCCTAGTTGGATCCAATACCACTAGAATCTTTCAATCCAGATTGGAAGGTCCAAAGAGGATTGCCTATAGCATGAGGTCTTCCTCAATTGAATGCTAGATCCTGATGCTTTGCAAAAAATATCAAGGCAATCTAGTGCTTGTTTGACAGAGCATTCATCCTCATGAAGTGTCAAAAAAGTACCATCTAGAAAATATCAATTTGTGAGTTGAGAATATTCTCCTGGTAAAGAAATACCCTTAATATTACCTTGACTCGCTTGGTTAGTAAGAAGGTATCCAAAAGATTCAGCTACCAATATGAAAAGAGAATAAGCCAAAGGACAGCCTTATCTAACAGATCTAAAAAATCCAATTGATTTATACTGACAATTGTTTAAAGTAAGCACAGTTGAAGCATTCACAAAAATTATACTAACTGAGCTCAAAAAATGTGACCCGAAACCAAGAGCTCAAAGCATGGTAAGGATGAAATTACATTCAATCCTATCATAGTCTTTCTCAAAATAAATATTGATGAAAAGAGTATTTTTTTGAGTGGTTCTAGCCCATTCCATGCCCTCCCAAAAAAAAATTACATTATCGAGAATGTATCTACTATGCACAAACCCAGTCTGCTCAGGGCGAATAATAAGTAGAAATAGAGGTCTAAGGTGTAAGGCCAAAGCCTTAGAAATAATTTTGCAACTCACATTGAGTAAATTAATAGGCCTCCAATTGGTGAGCACTTCTAGATCCCCATGCTTAGAAATGAATTTAATATTGCCCTTATTAATTATAGAACCTAAAGAGCCAGAAGCCATTGCTTCCTGATAAACATACAGTAAATCTAGGCCAACCATATCACAGTATTCCTTATAAAATTCACAAGGAAATCCATCTAATTCGAGAGATTTATCATTAGCCATCCTATACAGGGCTTCAACAAGATCATCCAATGATAAAGGGCATTCACAAGCTTCCTTTTTAAGAGCTAAAAGCTTATCAGGAAGAACTACACAACAAGCTTGAATTGCAGCTTGTCGTTCAGGAGTTAACTCCTAAGGAGCAAAAACTTTTTGATAATGCTTGATAAAAACTTTAATAATATCAGGAAGCAATTTCCAATGAACCCTTGCATCCTGAGTAGCATTGAACTGAATGACTTATATCAAGGGCTTTATTTTTTGGAAAAAATCTTTTGAAACATTATTGCCAATTTTTAGCCAATGAAGTTGAGCACGAAGCTGAGCTCCCCTTGCTTCATAAAGCTCAATTTTTTGAGTTCATGCCTAAGACTTGCAACTTGAGCTTGAATAATAGAGCTTAGAGGGCTCTCTTTTAGTCTAATAGAACATTTATCCAGTTCAACTTTAAGGACTGCATTAGAGATTCATCTCCGCTTGGCAACTTCAACTCCTAAATTCTTGAGAAGAACAGTTGTTCTGGAGATAGCTACATTTCACCAAGAAATTCTACCATGAATTCTAGATGGTCTTGGAACTAGATTCCAAATCCTACAAATATGAGCATACATAGTTTGATGTTTCAAAAAAAAACATTCAGATAGAACTGAGACTTGAATTGATGAGGCGAAGGTAGACAACAAGAAATGGAAAATATAATGGGAGCATGATAAAAAAGGGTGGTATCAAGAACAGTTGAAACAAAGTGCAAAGGAATTCGAGAAGCGATGGAAATGAAAATGAGAATGTTCATATAGCATAGATCTATCAAGCCACCTCAAAATATGGGTATTACCAACTTAAAATTTGGACCATGTATACCAAATAGACTCAGGAAAATCAAAGGGTATAAAGTAGGAATTAGGGTCACTCATCCCAAGCTTATTCTTGAAAAAAAACCATGCTTCCCACTCTCCAATATTCCAACGCATAGGGAGAAAACCAAGTTTATCAACCGGTTTCTCCACCATATTGAAGTCACCACACACCACCCAAACCACTTCAAGCAAGGAAAGAGCAAGCCATCACCATAAATCACACATTTTTCATTGCATTATTAGAAGCATGCACATCAATCAAACCAAAAGGGATACCACAAACTTCAAAAATAATCCAAACTTCTTGATTTGAGGGATCCATCCCCATGTGAAAATATGAGAATACCACCTAGGAGAAATGAAAGTAACAGCTCCTCATCTACTAGGAGTATGATGGGAACGAAAAAACTTACTTGTCGACCATAAAAAAGTATAGGTACTATCCAAAATGAAGTTAAAAACTTTAACTTCTTGCAAAAATAGAAAATCCAAACTGCCATACAAGTGATCAACATTCTGAATCTCTCTATGGACCTAATATTTTTGAACTAGGTCCGTCAGTCCTCTTACATTCCAGGATAAAAAATCATTAAGGATGATCAAGGTTCATTCCCTTGAGAACATCTTCAGTATCTCCCAACTCTCCTAGGGAAGTGAATGAATTGATGAGAAATAATTCATGATTTTCCCTAAGAAAGTCAGTTTGATGTCTTTTTTCTTGATGTAACCCATCATGATCTGAACTACGTGAACAGTGGGACCTAGAGAATGACACATCCTCAGATAATTGTTTCTTAAGAATGGAAGTAGCAAAATCATTAGAAGAAGAAGATACTAGAGGTGGTGAAACTCCATCTGAAGTAGGTATAGAAGAGGACCCTCCTGGTGCTGAGGGAGACGGTTGCATTGGAGCAGTGGGAGCCGAAAGGGCTAGCATGCGTGGTGCCGAGGGTTGTTGCATCGGAGGGTTGGAACTAGAACCTCCCTACAACACCAAATGCTTAGGTTGATAGTTTTTCCTATTTATCACGGTAGTTCATTCATCTAGATGATTTTTGGCTCCTAGAGCTAGAGCTATCAAAGTAGAGGGAGGAACAACAATATTGTACGATTTGAATTTATTATCCATAAGTGAATAATATTTAATTTTGTGTTCTGCGGATTGACAACGGTAGCAATTTTTGGGAAGATTAATGTACACAACATGCTATGTAAAAACCTTATCACCAATATTCAAGTCAATAGACTTAGTAAGGTCATTGGAAAGATCAATTTTGACACACACATGCCTATTAGGATGGAAATTATAGAATTTATTTGGTTCTAAGCAGATCACCTTCCCAAGGATGGAAGCAATACTTTGTAGGAATGGCCAAAATATCATCGAAAGACCAGGGAACTCAGCCCAAACAGGCACTTCCAAAGAAGCCTCATCATTGATAGAGAAGTATCTGGACCATTTTTGAAAGACAAGCAAAGATCTTCGGACATACCAGGGACCCTAACTAAAAATTTCTTGCACATGCTGAGCATCAACAAAGTGAAAAAGAAAAAACCCTTTTGAAATTTTTTGGATATTCTCTATCTTAATGCCATAAGGTTGCCAATATTGTTGAATCCAAGATTGTATTAGAGTATCATTCAAGATACGACCCAAGAAATATCCTATCAGGGTATGCTCTTCTAGCCACTTACATGCATTATCAAACTCAATAACAATAATTTCAACAATAGGATTGACATTATTACCTCATGGAAAACTTTCGGTATGAACTTGCGGGGTCTCCTCCCTGTTGCCATTCCTTACTCCGATAGCTTTAGCATAAGTTGAAGCTACCATCTGAGTGGTAACCATTACAAGGATGAAGGCAGATTCCCAGTTCCTAGGGTTTTCTTACACTAACCTAAGTTTTGTGTAGAGACCATTTCCATTGGAACCCTAGCTTTTGCCTACCATGGCTTCTACCTAATGATATGAGTTTAATTTTAGTCTTATAGAAATTATCATTATATAAAATACAAAGAAAGCTATTGAAGGAATAAAACATTACATTCCTAGTATATGAGTAAATTTATATGAATATATGATTAATGTTGAAATATATAATTCTTTTCTTATTGGTCACAATTGGCATTATATGATGTGGTTTGTTGTGTAGTCATAAGGTGATCTATGTGATATTGTATTAACTAATAATATGTCAGTTTGACATTTATTATACTTTTTTGTGCTAAAATTATTATTTACATCCAATTTCTCAACCATCTATTATATCGATTGGAGATTATATTTCACTATTAATGAAGAAGATAATTTATGTCTAACTGCACCTTCCTCATCTTTCAACTCGCTTTTTCATTCTACATATGCATTTATCTAGATAATTTATTGAATTACTTTGTTCTTATCAAATTATTATGACTTTTAATATGATATCAAAGTAGGTATGAATTGCTATTACTCAATCATATCTTGGATTTTTATCTTCTATAATAACAATTACATAGGGGTTTTCCCTTTAAGGAAATATTGATGTTATTTCATTAGATTCTATTTTAATATATGCTAAAGGTCCTTGTTTATTTTATTTAGGACCTAAAAATTTACGTCATATTGGATTCATGCTTTAGGGCAACTAATAACACAGTCAAAGAGATTTTATTTCTATTTTTATATCTGGACTTTTGGATAAGGATGAATTCTTATAAAGGATTTTCTTTTCTATTATATATTTATACAATATCAATACATAGATAGGTTTTTGAGTAAAAATAGCACCACAAATAATGACTCTCTAGCTTGGAATTTGAATAAGCAGAGGTGTCTTCATAAACTATGAATTTCAACAAAATCAAATATAGGGAGGGACACATCAAAGGTAACCTATACATGATCACATCATATAATTATTTAAGATTCCTTATGGAAGAATTACATTTTCATAATCAATACATTGAATGAGGAGGCATCTAATTTAGTATTTTCAACATTCTTTTATTTTAGTCTCTAGAAAGTATAGTGAAGGATTGAAAGGTATAAATTAACTTTTAAGAATTTAAATTTAAAGTTTTATGTAGGTTTTTCCATCTAAATAATAGACTCCTTTATACTTTTAAAATATAGGTTGAATGCACTAAACACATACTAATATAATATTTGAGTATATTAGGGCATGTTGTTACTTCAAATCAAATATCCTCCTCTCCGCCCATTGCCCTAGCTAGTAGCTTGGAACTAGGTCACTAGATCTTGAGGGTTGTAAGTTTCAATCATACCCCTTTTTGGTAAGGTATGCTTATTATTGCCCTAGGTGGTGCACTTAACCTATGAGTGTAGGTTCTATTAATTGACACAATCATGACTACAAGTGCTTAAATATATTAGATAACACTAGTTGCTTATGACTTAAATAATGTGGGTTTGATCCTTATGCCTCTTCTATGGATCCTTGCATTTACCTTGCTTTCTTGATGATGAGTACAAGATGGCTATTTTAGTTGAGATAATGATTGATATGGATGATTGGAATAAATATTAAGAATTGTTTCTAAACATATAATATATCTTGTCTAATTACATATCAACACCTATCCTTCTCTCATTTTCTCTAGATGACAAGTGAAAAAATGTGAGTGTTTATAGGGTAAACCCTATAGAACCAATTTGAGCATTGCCACGTCATATTTTTAGATGTTTGTAGGTATCTATAAGGTTTAGAATTTTAAAAATTCTAATTGTTAAGGGGCTATTGTAGGGAATATAATTTGAATTTCAAAACTTCTCCAAAGAAACATGTTTTAAAGTGATCATGCATATAAGAAATGACAAAGGATTTAAAGTGAGAGGAAACTAAGTGCCTAATATGAATTTGGGGAAGAACATCTTACTCATCTTGAATTAGGAGGTAAGAACAAAAAATCTAATTTATAGACAAGTATAAATATTTAAGCGGGTATCTTGTAGCTTATTGACAATGAGGTTGAGGAGGCATAGGCCTTATTAGAGAAGACTTGTGTGGGGTCAAGTTTGTATTAGAACCAACTAATGAATTTAATATTGATGGTGCTACATCAAAGGAGTGATGAAATATAGATATTAAGGAATGTCAAGGTGGCTATGCCACACATAACTAAGTCAATTAAGCTAGATAAACAAACTCTATAAAGGGATAAGTTGAGTGAATAAAAAATTGTGGATTTTATTGGTAAAATTGGGAGTAAGGGTGTTTGAGAGATATATTTTCTAATGCGTTTTAGTTAGAATATTTGAAAATAATGTTACAATAGAGTAGTGCTATAATGAACTTAAGATATCTAAGGGATATTGATACTAGATTTATTCTAGGTATGCCATGATATAGTAGGCTAAGGAGATACAAGTGTGGAGGCATATCTTGGGGGATTAAAATAGGAGAGTAGATCTAAGTTATTATCAAGGAGGAGAATGACATATAATCAATTGTTCATATAAATATGGCAATGACCTAATGTTATTCTTGAGAAAGAGGATGGACTAAGACTAGATATTTTGGGATAAATAGGATGTGTGAGGTGTTATATTGGCCAAATTTTGATGATGGTTGCAAACTCACCAAAAGAATAATGGTGAGGGTTAATATAGAGGAAATAATAGATCAATGGATTCTCTTTATAAGGGATCTAATATGATAATTATGGAGGAAAAAATCAAAAACTAGATAGACATACAATATATTTTGATAAAGGATCAACTAGTGGATATATTTCACTAACCATTAGTAGACATTCTATTTGTTTGTATTTGATATATGAATTATGAAACAAGATGTCATAAAGGGAGGGTATTTGAGTGATGATATCTTTGAATCACTAAGTCAATTTAAAGAGGGTGTTGAGCACTAAAATTTACTTGTATATTGTATTTCTTTAAAACTTTATATGGTCTATAACTTAAATCTCCTTCATATTATATATTTGATAATATTTTACTATGAATGGTCTTGATTGATCACTCTAACAGTTGGGTAATTTATGATTGATATTAATTTGAGCACATCACATGGATCATCTTGGTTGAGCTACTTATTAATACTCTTGTTAAAGTATCTATATCATCAATTTGTGCTATGTATTCATTATATCATAAAGTGTTTGTGCTATGAAATATTATATTTTTGGCCATGGTGATCATAGAGTACTTCACCCTCGATAGTCACTTTGTGATTGTAAGGATCTTTCACTTTGCCTTTTTGAACCACCTGCATCATAAAAAGAGAATGAATATTCTAGCTTTCTTGTACAAATATCTCAAAAGGATGATGGAGCTGGTCCAAAAAGGATATTTGACTATCCCTATGCATTAAGGGCTGCTAAAAACTATATTTGAGTATGTGGCCAAAAAATATGACAAGGGGGAGGGCATTAGCCAGGCCTTTGTCAAAATTTTGGAATATATTACTTTATTTGGTACATGTACCATATTGGATACATCTTTAGACTAGGATATTTTCTTAGATTAGGGTTTGAGTATTTACTTTATCCAATGTAATAAATGCACAAGTATTATTATAATGTGCAATGATGTAAATGTGCATGTTGTCCATGTGTCCTTAGAATAGAAAGATGAAGTATCATAGGAATATGAAAGGCCCAGATTCATTCTCATTATATAAAGGTCTTTTCTTTTATGAGAGCATAGTGAAGGTAGATATGCTAGATACAATGTAGAGCATGTAAGAAATATGGAGTGTATAAGACCTCCATTTTATATCATTGTACTATTTTTGTGAGCCTTCATTAATGGCAGTTTTATGAGTAGTTACAAATTTTTTTTATGAGTTTTACATGCTTAGTATATTGCCATTATCATATATTTAATATTGTATGCTCATTTTATATCTTGTGGTTGATTTCTTATTAAGTATCTAGCATCAAAAGCTAACGGTGGTATCGAAGCACGAGGTAGATTAATAGGAAATTAGGAGAACCACAAGAGAGATTGAGAGGAGATAGGGAGATTTAATTTTCAAAAAAAATAGTTATTTTATGGCTAGGGTCTTTGCACATGGTTGTAAAAAAACTCGTGAAGACTAGGACTCAGCATAGATCTCATTCCACTAGATTTAAGGATAGCTAATGAAGTTTATTTATTTTAATATATCTAGATATTTGCATGTATTTACTTGTTGTTATCTAAGTTTTTTTGTTGTAGAAAATTAGTTCTTAGAAGTTGAGAAGCTTCCTACAATAGATAGAGAAGAATTTCATCTTCAATTGCCTAAAATTCTATGTTATTTCCTTGTGTAGGGATTAGTTCTTTGTTGTAGAAAAAGTAGACATTGAATATTGAGGAGAACCAAGAAGAAAGTCTCCATAGAAGCTTAAATATTGAATATTGAGAAGAGACAAAGAGGCCAAAGGAGCCCTATTGAATATTGAAGAAAGAGGAGACTCAAGAAAGATATCCCCATAGAAGATTGGAGATTGGAGATTAAGGAGACTCAAGAAGGAGGTTCTCATAAAATATTGAAGACTGTAGATTGTAGATTAAAGAAAGTAGCTCTAGAAGGAGGAGACCCAAGAAAGAGGTCCCATTGAAGAACTTCCATATTTGGAAGATAAAATATTGAAGATTGAAGATAGAAGAGGACTAGGAAAAATCCTATTGAATATTTGAGAAGCTGCAAAATATGAAGACCCAAGAAAAGGGGTCTCAAGCAAATTTAGAAGGAGAAGAAAGAAGGCTAAAAAAGTCTTATTGAAGAAGTGGTCATTGGAGAAGATTGAAGCTCAAGGAAGAATATTGAAAGGAGTAGCTTCTAAAAAGAAGAATTTGGGACCACCAAGCAGTGGTCAAGGGGTCTTCCATCGTGATTTTCTTGAAGAACCCCACTAGTGGGTGCTAGGGTAACATTTAATTAACTAGTCAAATATCTTTTACCATCTAGGTCCGAGGTGTAGACCAATTGGTTCATCCAAACCCCATAAGGGGGGTGGAGGTCCAAGGTTCAAATCTCAAGCCTCATCAAACTGAATGCTTGTCCCTTTCCTAGTGCTTTCAACAACGTAAAAGGTTTAAAATGATTATGGCATGGTGGTTATAGGGGCGGACTGTGCGAAGATCTGTGTGATGGCTTCTAGGGCGAATAGCGCAGAATACTGTGGCAGCCATAAAAAGCTGGACAGCCTACTCGAATTCGTGGCGGCTACCTATTCCACCATGTAAATTCAAAAAAAAAAAAAATAAGAATTTGGGATAATTTTTGCCATTCGACAACAAGCCCAAAAAAAAGAAGGATTTGGCAAGAAGTTTGCTAAACTTTGGAAAGGATTTTTAGAGACCTCAAGACATTCAGATTCTTGAGGAGGCTAGCAAATAGGCCAAATTTGAATTCATAATTCAACAAGAGCTAAGGAGGAGAATAAGATAGGAGAGGTCACCAAATTTGAAAGAGTTGAAGACAACCATAAAGGATTTTAAGGCTTATTTATACATAAGAAGATTGCTAGTTTTGCAATATAAGGTGAAGGTGACATATAGCTACAACTAGAAGAAGATTTGGGCAGTTTTTGAAGTGCCCTTGAATAGTCAATTGAAGGAAGAATTAGTAGCAAAGGAAGAATTGATTTTAGACACTTAGAAAATATAGTAACATCCACTCTACCTTTGGACCTGAATATTAGTTTCTTATTATCAATTTAAAGTGTAGATCTAGTTGAGCTATGTGGTTTAAAAAAATTGAAAATAGAGCTTTGGATCAATATTTATGCCTCCTAGAAAGTTGCAGGGTAGTCTACAGTGATGAGGAACTATCAACGAGGGATGACCTATGTGATTCAGTAGACATCATGTGAGGGACGACCGATGAGGGACGAGCTATGTGAGTCGGTAGACATCATGTGAGGGATAACCGATGAGGGATGACCTGTTTGAGTTGGTAGACATCATGCAGGATGATGTATGTGAGTTGGTAGACATCATGTGAGGGATGATCGACAAGGTACGACCTATGTGAATCGGTAGACATCATGCATAATGTCTATCTACTCACACAAGTCATCTCTTATCGGTCTTCCCTCACATGATGTCTACTAACTCACATAGGTCATCCCTCATCGGTCATTCCTTATCACTATAGACTACCCTGCAACCTTCTAGGAGGCATAAATTTTGATCCAGAGCTCTGTTTTCAATTTTTTTTAAAACCACATAGCTCGATGAGATCTACACTTTAAATTGATAATAAGAAACTAATATTATGGTGAAAAATAATTGATTCAATGTAGGGTTATCATGCGAGGGATGACTAGGTAAGTCTGTAGACCTCATGTGAGGGATGAGCAAGAGACAACTGGGTAAGTCTATATACCTCATGTGAGAGATGACCTGTGTGAGTTGGTAGACCTCATGTGAGTGATGACCTTTGTGAGTTCGTAGACATCATGTGAGGGATGACCTACAAGGGATGACCTGCAAGGGATAACCTGGGTAAGTTTGTAGACCTCATGCAAGGGATGACCTACAAGGGATAACCTGGGTAAGTCTATAGACCTCATGCAAGGGATGACCTACAAGGAATGACTTGCATGAGTCCATAGATATCATGTGAGGGACAACCTACAAGGGATGACCTAGTTAAGTCTATAGACCCATGCGAGGGATGACCTACGTGAGTTCGTAGACATAATGAAAGGAATGACCTATAAGGTATGACCTACGTGAGTCCATAGAAATCGTGCGAGGCATGATCTACAAGGGACGACTTGGGGAAGTCTGTAAATCTCATGTGAGGGATGACCTACAAGGGATAACTTGGGTAAGTCTGTAGACCTCATGCGAGGGATGACCTATAAGGGACAACCTGCGTGAGTTCATAGACATCATGCAAGGGATGACCTACAAGGGATGACCTAGGTAAATATATAGACCCATGCAAGGGATGACTTGTGTGAGTCCATAAACATCATGTAAGGGATGACCTACAAGGGATGACCTGTGTGATTTCGTAGACATCATATGAGGGATGACCTACAAGGGATGACCTAGGTAAGTCTGTAGACCTCATGCAAGGGATGACCTACAAGGTACGACCTAAAATGAATGACCTATGCGAGTTCGTAGACATCATGTCAATGATGACCTGCACGATTCTGTAGACATCATGCAAGGGATGACCTACAATGGATGACTAGGGTAAGTCTGTAGACATCATGTGAGGCATGACCTACATGATTTCATAGACATCATGCGAGGGATGACCTGTGTGAGTCTATAGACCTCATACAAGGGATGACTTAGGTGGGTTGGTAGACCTCATGTGAGGGACGACCTGGGAGAGCATATAGTCATCCAAGCTGGGATGAGCAAGGAGTTTGTATGCATGGAAGCAATGATGATAAAAGTAAAACAAGGCATCAAAATAAATTGTGTACCTGTAGTAGTTTCTCTATAGTCTTGTATTTTATCCTTTGTTTGTTTCCAATCACTCTTTTTTGGCTTCTCTAGTTTTGTTCTTTTTTCGAATCAAATTTTGTCTTCTCCTTTTTTGTTGAATGTATAACAAGTAATGTTTTGGTATATATAGTGGGTCAATTTGTCTAGGTTAATAAAATATTATATAATTTTAAGGTGAATCAGTCCAAAATCTTGGTAGGAGGGTAGGTGATTTAAAATTTTAAAAGTTAAAATATTATAATTTTCGTGCAAACCGACTCGAAAAAATATATTTTTCCAAAAATTTTGGGTGAATGGACCAATGGCTAGGGTCCCAAAATTCACAAATTTGTATTTTTAAAAATGCTAATATTCGTTTATTAATGAATTTTTTTCATTGTGCATAAACCTGAAACCATATTAGGTATGTTATTCATAACCTTGAATGGAGGATTAACTTGCCCCTGTATTTACATTATGCTTTGCATGATATGGCTAAAATATTTCAAGAGGATTTGGGTTCTAAGAAGCACCATGAACTAATAAAAATATTGTGTAAACATCACTTTGGGAGGAGTGAGTATTCATTAAAATGGTTCCTAGATCCATGGATGGAGGTTTCTACTCCCAAAACTCAAAATAATGAAAATGGAGAAACTTTTGGGAGTACAAAGAAATCAAGAGCTATAGAGACCCTAAAAAATGAAATGCCAGCTACATAAAAAAAATTGTGGGTAGTTTTAAAATAATAGCCTAGGGTTGTTGAAATGCATGCTAGGGAAGAAATTTCTCCATTAGATAAACTTGTATCTACTGAGAAGAGGTTGGGATCCAACGGGAGGAGACAAACTACGAACATATCTATGATAGAGCACTCCACACCAATGACTACAAACATATATATAGCAAAGCAGTCCACACCAATACAATAAAATAAGCAACACAAAGTTGCCATATGACATAGTGACATAAAATATTTGCCCAAGCCAAAAGTTCTATGTAGAGGGAAACCCCTGTATTAGAAGAAACAAGCATCCAAGAAAAAACATTGTGTTGGAGAAAACCCCTACATAAGAAGAAATACCTACACTATAGGATTCTATAGAGATTCTAAAATAAAGTGTTGAGCAGGAAGAGGTTCATACTTAGTCTCACAGATCAACCCCTACATTGGAAGATTCCACATAAGTCAAAATAATTATTTGTAGAAACAAAATGAAGTGACCCAATACTTCTATAAAAATAAGACAATTTATAAATGAAGGTAGTATGAGGTCTTCTACTCATCTAAGAAACCAACCTGATGAGGCATCAAAACAATATAGCTTACAAGCAAAAGCGCTTGAACAATCTAGTGCATGAGAACAAGTGCTAGAATAATATGATGCACAAAAAAAGGTGATAAAATTGATCAAGATGATTTGTAGCAATGAGGAAGAAGAGGCATTGGATGAAAATTATGAAGAACAATTTATGTCAGAAAAACCTCCCCTTAGGAGAATTCAAAGACAAATAAATTTTAGTTGTTTAAAATCAAGCACTAGCATTGTTTGGTGCTTAATAACAAAGGAGAAAAAATTTTATTATTGATGATGATGAGGATGCATAGATACCTGATGTTCCCATAATAACATAGGAGCAATAATAGAGTGATTTCCATCTTGTAAAATTAGCCAATTATTCGGTGCAAACTCCACCAGTTGATAGTGATATCTAAATAGAACAATAAGACACTATTGATGATGATTATACACAAAATCCTCAAAGCATGAGTGAGGAGAAAAACAAGGATATGGTAGGGAAAGAAGTTGAGGCCCCAGATCATTTAACTATTGTACACTCCCAAGCCATTATCAAGACTCAACAAAGTTGTTATAGGAAGCTCAAATGATAATATAGGAGAAAGATAGGTACATCTCTCAATTGTTGAATGAACTAAAAAGTAAATTAGGTGAAGATGTATATTTTGGTTCAATTCCTAGAATAGAAGCAATATACAGTTTGATAATATTGGTTGTTAAGTTTAACAATGATCATGAGGATTGAGAATAGGGCCAAACTCCATCTAGCCCGATGAAGATACTACAAATAGAAATATTTCAAAAAAATTAGAGCTAGATTATCCAAAATAAGTGTTTGTACGATGTGAATGGAAAGCAACAATGGAATTCGAAGAGACCTTCACACATACAAGGTATGCTCTAGAATAGGTGGTAGCACAAGATGCTACAAAATAGACACCAAGATAAGGTACTCCAGAATAGGCACCAAGGCAAGACACTCTAGAACAAGATCCAAAACAAGGTGAATGAGAAAGAGTTTTGAAGCAAGGGACAACAATATTTAGAGTATTAGAATGGTAGGATGCATCATATCAGCTTGAGACAAAGCTAAAATTCATGGTCAAATAGGTCATCATCGAGATAATAGATATTAGACAATCAACATAAACAAGAACATAAACTAAACCCTTGCATATTCTAGTCCCTTGCTATAGACATCTAAAACACATAATTTTGAGGAAGCTACCTATATGGACATCTTTTCAGGCCATATGACCCACATTGGGCAACTTTAGGGCTTAACAATGGTTTTTACCACTCAAACAAGGGCAAATTGCTTTTTGCAGCTTGGACCGTCATACCCAAGAACAACCTCTAGAGGCTGCCCTACCCTATGATGGCCAGTAGTCAAGCTCAAGCTTCTGAGCCAAAGGAAAATTAGTTATAGGATAGTTAAGCATCAACTGCCAAGTGCGAGAAGGTTCTAGAATTGGTGTTTGGTCTTCCTAGATCCTAACCGTTTATTGATTCTTGGCTTCTCCTACAAGCCAAGATTCCCATTTGGGAAATCTATAAGAAGACACCAAGCCTTCATGAAAATATATCTCAATATAATGCAACAAAGTGCTTTCGAATTAAGGAGTAAGGAGATCGATTGGATAAGTAATGAAGTGCTACTGGATTTCAGTCATGGAGCTCTCAATTGCAACAATGGATTCCCTTGGAGTTTGAAGATCAAATTCAACACTCTTTCACCATAAACAACCTTATTCCATGCAAATTTTTGCAATTTAATTGTGCTTCAACTACGTGATCCTTGAATAATCAATTTGATAAATAATTCCTGGCATTTCCTGTATTGATCATGAAGAACTATTCTATTGTTTGGCGGTCGTCTCACCCCGATATGGCTCGCAGGAATCACTGCCCTACCCTAGGATGGTCAACAGGCCAATTTGCTCTACCTCAGAATGACCTCTCGATGATATTTTTTTTACTATTTTTCTTAATTACAATAGGATTACTTGCATTCCATCTATTTTCTAACATAGTTTGGTTCAATTTGCATGCATATGTTTATCATTTTTAGTGTATCTTTATAGTTTCCTGTCATGGATTGGACCTCATCATGAGAGGTTCCTCATTTGCTATTAACATTTGTGTAATATTATGTGCAGATTTTAGGTCTTGGCAGGAGCTATTCAACATAAATATTCATCAATTTTTATATCACCTTACAGAGGTTACAAGAAACTCCTCCTTAAATCAGTTTTTAGGGTGCAAATATTATGCGAGATACATCTACCATTGGTTCTTTATTGTAAAAGTTGTATCAAATTGGTATTAAATCCTTGAGAGGGATATCATTATAGCCTCCTTCTGAAGAATAATTTCAATATTAATGATGACACCATTTCTTTAATTCTTCTCTTGTCATGATGGTTACATGATTATGCTTTCAAATTGATTTCATAAAATTGCTTAGGTGTACGATTTTTGCATACTACAGTGGCGATCACGATGGGACCTCAACTAAATTTTCATAAATATATCGCTAATTTTTGCTTTTCTTGATTTTCTTGACTTGCAGGTATCGTCATCATGGACTGGAAGGGTCAGCAGTTGTAGTCGTCATATCCTGTGATAGCCAGCAGACCTTTTCACTTTGTCTCATGATGGCCTTAGAGTAGAAACACAAAATAAGCATAAATAGAATCTTCAGTAGACTAAGGCTTCACCTATAAGTCATTTTGTCTTCCTTTTTCTGATTTTAGTACATAAATATAAAAGTTCATGCTTAAGTGGAGAAATTGTAGAATAAATTTTTATATAAGATAGTCTGTCTATGACCACCCCTAGATCAGGAAGCCTCTATTTTTGGCTGCTCTTAGGTCAAGTGACCCCTATTTCTGATCATCCTTGGGTACGACAACCTCTTCTACAAACCATCCTACACAAAGATGATATTTGTCTGCTTATTGTGTGTATTGTGTGCTTATTGTTTGCACAAAGACTGACATCATATTAGGGTTAGGTAATTTATATTTTTAAAACTAAATTTGTTTTACTTAGGAATCTAAAAAATTAAATGTTATTTTATGCATTAGCAAAAAGACATTGATTACTCTATGTTTACATTTTTCTTTTGCATAAAAGTAAATCAAACACACACACACCATGTATCATCTTAAACATCAACAATTTGGAATTCACACCTAACTGTTGATCAATACCAACGATGGTGGCCTTCATCACCAACTCGTTGGCTTGTTTGTGGTTATTTCATACTTTATTTTGGCCAAGGCCAATCCAAGATCTATCATTGTAAGTACCAATAGGGTTTGGGCTCCCTCATCGAGTTTGGAATTCATCACCAAAATTTGGTGGGTTTCATAGCTTGGACTTCATCACCAAGTCTGTGTGTGAGAGCATACAGGTGAAAACCCTTAAACTGAGTCATATCATCAATGAATGAAAACGCATGAACAAGAAAGCAATAGAAACAATAATCAAAACACACCAAACAATCTAGGACTCACAAAGCAATTCTTAAATGAGATAATCATTTTATATACTTTTTTTTCCTTTATTGTTTGCTTAATCAAGATAACATGATAATTACACATAGTCGAGCTCACCCATGAGCCGGTAAAGTGGAAAAATTACAAGAAGACCTTGAACACCTTCGATATAGTCTTGAGGATCTTCTTATTTTTGCATGATGCTCTAATAGTCATCGTGAAGCTAACTACTCATATAGAGGATCTGATCACAAAAATACCTCTACAAGAGGAACATCAATGGGTTATCCACATGATCAAGTGGATGATTTTGTTAACCAATGTTGATACTGGACCACCACTAGACATAATTGATCTATTGAGGGGCCTAGTAGGGAAGTCCACATTCCCTCTATGTCATGAACTTTACCACCTTGAACTCCCAACCAAAGCTCACCAAATAAATCTATGTTCACATCAAAAGTAGCCCTATGTGAATTCCGTGTATGCCATCATCCAACATGACCATGAGCAAGTTAATACAAAAATCCCCCAAGCATCAAAAAACTTTGATGGAAATTTTAATTTTGATCGAGTTACAGTCCCATGAGCTTGATGTATTCACCAAATTCATGGGACATATACAAATGTACAATTATCCTGTGATAACCTTTCAGGATCACAAGATCAAACCCATGCCCATCACTATACGTGACCCTCCTTTGCACATCATAGCATGCATCAACAAGATCCCTTATAAATGGGTACTGATCGACACAAGATCCATAATAAACATTATTACCACAACCACATTAAAACATCTCAACCTTCCACCTTCACACATCACAACATCCACATTCACCTTGCAAGCATTTAATGATGTTGTATCCCCCACTATTGACATGATAGTCTTTCCTATTTAGGTTGGGAAAAAGACTATGCCTATATTGTGCTATGTCTTGGAAGGTGTAAGACACTATAACATGCTACTTGGAAGGACATGGATGAGAGCTATGGAGTGTGTCCCATCCATAGTTCATCAATGCCTCAAATGCATACATGCAGGTAAGGTCCATGTGGTTCATTCAGACCCAAACCTCTTCAAGTATTACAATAATATTGATCATCCGTAGAAGCCTACTCTGTCACCCATGCATCTAGACACTAAACCCAATGATCTTATCCAAAGTCCATATTCAACCTTACGATTATTTGTGGAACTATCTCTGCCATTGCCATTACCATAAATTTATCCTGCTACTTCTCTTTCATCCTTGACTTATCCAAGCAAGGATAAGTTGACAAAGCCAACCATAGAGATTCCCATAGCCATCTCAAATATTTTAGTAGAGGACATGCCCACTCCTACCAAAAAGGAAGAACCCATTATTTTTATGGATTAACCAGATCATATCATACCATCTCCATCCACCACATAGCAGGTCACAACTCACTTGACCAATCCTGCACTCGGTGAATACATGGCACATATGTTCGTGCCTATCATCGAGTCCATCAAGGATTTAGGTTGATGTATGGTCAATTTGCGACCCATCAATACCATCCTTGATTATTTACCTAAACATGGGGGGCAAGAATATCACCCTAGACAATTCGATGAGACATCCATGACTTGTTCAAATGCCAATGCATCTTCTCAAGAGTTTGTGAGAATTATCAATGTTATGACAAGGAACTGGGTTTCTACAAATCAATCCATATAACTAGAAGCTCTATCTAACACTCCCTCTACATCACAAGTGTTACCACCATCGAAACTAGTCACACCTAGTTCATTTCATCCAACATCCTCATAAAAAAAAACAAGTGTATCTGCTACACTAAAATGGGGGTAATCACGCTATCATAGTTGAGCACTTCGAGGGGAAATAAGAACATGAGCTAATACAAAAACAAGAGCATGTGGACACACTCGTTAGACACAATAATCATGAAGCATCCAAATCTCCTTAGGTGTTGAGGACTTCTAACTCACATCTACTTAACTGTCTTCTGGCACCTGCACCTAATCCACTTTCATCACCTAGTAGTCATCATCCAATTTTATCAACAACTATTCAATCATCATCCCATTAGTCTTCAACACATTCTGGATCATTTAGCCAAAGTTGAGACACAAATGGGTTATCAAAATGATGCTTTGTAGCAAATCATGCATCAACTCACAAACATGGAGCTACAATTGCAAACCACATTCAAAGCCAAACCACTTCATCCACAAACGCAAAATGTACCCCTAAAAAATTAGATGCTAAATAGATAATGTCATCCACCTAGCATTTACATCCCATTGTTCAAATATTTGGCATCGATTTTCAATCGATTATGCGAGGTAAAGACCATTACTTTACCTAAAATTTACCCCTTATATCCAAACTGCACAAAACCTAAGGGATATAAAGAGAATTTATACTATTTATATCATTGATAAAATGGTCATGATATTCAAGCATGCTACACATTCAAAAACATAGTACAAGACATGCTTACGAAGAATCAACTTCAAACAAACAATGCCCTCACTATCGAGAATCAACAAGTAGGTCTAGTTAATGACCTGTTACCTATGCCAAAAAAACATGCAGAGCAACCTAAGTAGGTGATTGAGATACACACAACCCAGCCACCTCACCAAACTGATCCATTGCGTCCACCTCGCTTAAGATGCCAACCTCACACTTAGAATTCATTATTTGAGCCCATATAGACCATTTTCCAAAATCTACAAGAGGCAAAAGCAATTAATTTACCCGACATATGCCCTCTTGACCCAAATATGCCTAAGCTTAAGGGTTATAGAGAAGATCACTTTTGCCTTTACCATCGAATATAAGGCCATGACATTGATAATTGTTATGCATTTAAAAACGTAGTCCAAGACCTTATGGATAAGGAGGCATTGCCTATAGATGGTTCACCCACTTCACCTAAGTTTGCCATAATTCAAACCACATAATACCATCTGGAACCCCAAGATCAATCGTAACCTCATAAATTTGACAAGCTACCTCATCGATACATCATATTTTCAATGACTACTGTAGCCCTATTTCAAAAATTGTACAAGACACATGCAATCACATTACCATAAATTAAACCAAAAAATATAAACCTAGATCAAACAATGAAAGCCTCTATTGTACCTATCACTGTATGAACGGGTATGCCATTCACAATTGCTACTCGTTCAAGAATATGGTCTAAGAGATGATAGAACAAAATGAGTTTTGCACAGACAGTTCACTCATTTTACCCCATCAGGACATTGGTATTGCACAGAATTCATTGTTGCAATAGCGGGGTATATTTCTATCACTCATCCTAACCAAGCCAATCACATCCCATAAAAAAAAATGCATAATGGGGTCTTCAATGTGTCAAACCTTCCCACCATCCACATTACAATCGATGAAGCAAATTGGGGATTTTGAAGGTAACACACCTTCCCCGCATTCACAGATCACCACACATGGTAAGGTATCACATCCCCCTAAAAATATAAAATAATCAAAATTACAAAAAAATAATAAAAATTAGTAAAAAAAAAATTCAAACAAATCAGAAAACATAAAATCACAAAAAAATAATACAAAACATCAAAATACAAAAACATTTGCATTATGTCATGCATTTCATTGTATGCATTGATTAGTTGCATTAGGCATCTTCATCTATTGCACTTGCACTAGAACAAGGTGTGTTTACATTCTTACGAATGACACCATGTTTGTAAGTCAGTCATTCCACATATCATTATCATCTACATTCCCCTTTGTGAGTAAATGTGTTTTCAGCACCACTAATGAGTTGTTATAGGGTGTTTACTATGGTTTGTCGATCATTCAGACATCCCTAGTTATATTTTCAGATTTTTTATAAATCTATCTTGGCTTTAGAAGGTAAGAACTCGCTCTGATAGTACCTTGCATATCTCAAAATCTCAACATAATTTTACACATTAAAATCCAAGCTTGAACAAGGAAATATGACAACTACAAAGTGGGCCTTGTCACCTTAAGCGAAAGGTTTTCCTTCCTCCTTCTATTATGCGTATGGTATAGGATGTTGAGCATTGGCAAAAGGACAAGCTCCATCTATCCAAATAATTCTTTTACTCTTCCACCAAATAAACAAATTCCAAAAACAAAACAAAAGAAATAGTGATTTTTATCACTAAGCAAATTACTTGCTCTAAAAAAAAATATAGTGGTTTTCACCACTATAAATGAGCAAGTATCCCAAGTAATCAAAAGAAAAGAAGGGGGTAACGATATTGAATCCCTGGAATATTATAGTATTCAAACACTATGGAGCAATCTCCATTACAATAATGGGTTTAATGAAACCTGCCTGACAATGGAGTAGACTTACGCACGACGATATCTCTATCACATTAGCGACCTTATTTTGTACATACCAATGTTAGCTTATGGTTGGGTTAGATTTTGGAAGCTTATATTGCCTAGTAGTCTATTCTAACTACATCCAAACTCAGTATTATGATGACCATAAGGTGATCCTCATAACAATAATGGGTTGCATGAAACCTGCCTGGCACTGAGGTAGTCTTATGCATCATCAAAAATACATTCACTTTGCACACATAGGGATATTGAATATCTGGGTCTTCTTAACAGGCTTCTATCTTTCAGAAGTCTTGTGTAGTCAATATACAATGTTTGATCGATCAACTAGGGTGTTTGAGTCTCGCTATAAACCTCAAATTCCCCTCATAGCACCAAATCATCTCATCAACATTCACAATTTTCCTTATGAGATTTTTCTTACTAAGGGGTCCTCATAAGATAGGATAGATACTGGGTGAATATCAACAATGATATTTAAATAGCCACTAACTATTTTATGCACACCTTTTAGTTGGAAAAAATTTATGGGGAAAACCCCTACATCTCACATATTTCATCTCATATACAAATGTATAACTCTTGTGATAAGGTTAATATTTTAATTCATGATTTTTATACATTATGTGGTGTTTGCCATTAGTTTTTTAAATACACATTAGATTCATTCATTATGTTTTAAATAATTAAAGCATATATGTACAGTTTTCATTAGAAATCCCACATAAAATTAATGCATTTAACATTAAACATGGTATCCATATACACATACATAATAGTGCATCCATACATCTAGACTACATAATATAGTCATACATCCATCACCTAAATTGCATACCATTAGTACATCGTATGTATAAATCAATAAATCATATAAGCATTACATTCATCATTACATACATTACATAAAACCAAAACACAACATAAACACATGATGAGTCATAAATGATATCTTATATATGTGTGTGTGTGTGTGTGTGAGTGTGTGTGTGTGTGTGTGGAAATATCAAAGTACATCATGATACAAAATCGCTCGTAGGTTACAATCGAGTAGGTCCTTAGACCTTACACCAAAATAAAATTGATACATAAGATAAGTTAGGTGGGACCTACACCCCTAGAGTCGCCTTCACCCTCGACCTCGTCCCTACAAGATTGCCTAGAGACACTAGCCACTAATATCTCTATACGAGCTGATAACCTGTGACTGGTTTGCATTGAGGACTGCCCAGACTCACTGCATCGGCTCCTCTAAGATCCCCTACTACAGATCACTCAGGTAGAGTACCACCAAGTAGTTTGACCTAACCCTCTAACTACAGAATATACACATCATCAGACTAGCACTAAGAATCATATTGACCAAACAAGGCCCGCAGTCTAGCGACCTCTGCCTAATGGTCTAATTACGGAATTGAAAGCATGGAAGCATGAAAAGATCCATTAGTAGCATAATTGCAATAATGAAAGGAAATGACTAAAAACCCTAATTGCATCGATCAAAGTCTCTAATAAAGCTAATTAACATGAGATATAGCTAATCTAATAACAATAAGAAAATCCTATAGCTAAAGAATAGGGAAATCAGTGATACTACCCTGACCGTGGCTCTGATGCACGGTGAGCACTGTTCACCATGGCTGATAGCCACGGCGGAGCTTGAAGTGAGTTTGTACTCCAATTCAGGGGTTGAATCTCTCAATCTCTCCATCAAATTGATGGTCAAGGGTCGCCTCTGTGTCCTCTGATAGATTTGGTGGTTGAATTGCTCAGTTTGGTGATGGAATGGGCTCAATTGGTTTTCTTGATTCTTACTAGCCCTCCATAGCCTCCTTGACTCCAAATGCCATGTGATCTCCAATTGGGCAGCCAAAGTGTTCCTCTCAATGCACCTAGGTGAGTATGCAATTTGATAGGGCTTCATTGCGTTTCAATTCGAGATTCATCTATATCTTTCCCCAATTTGAAGGGGGTTAAATAGCATTTGCCAAGGGCTAGGGGTGGCTTCATGAGGAAGCCAAGAACAAGATTGGGCAGTTGAGTTTGTTGAATGGAAGGATCCAGAACCTTCCTCGCTCAAACCACTCCAATCCACAACCAATTGGCCATTGCAACCGATTTTGGGTTGGATGAAGGCCAACTGATTCTGAGTGCTGATCATGGTTGATAGGCGTGGTCAGCTCTGCTAACCATGGGTGTCAGCAGCGGCTAGCACTGACTAGGAAAAGGTGCCCAAATTGAGTGGTAAAAACCACTGCTATACCTTGGAATCTATCCAAGGTCTTCCATATGGTCTTCTAGCATGTCCCATATGAGTAGTCACCTCGGCATGACGCATTTTAGGTGTCTACAGATGCCCCTTTTGAGATGCATTGTGAGATCGAACAATGCTGAGCAAAAATAGACCTCCTAAAATGATGTCGTAGGTTGCATGATGATCATTAGTCTGATCAACATTAGATGCCCCAGGTCCTGCAAAGAGGATGCGCATCCTAGAATCATTGCTTCCAACTGGATGGAAGGCTTAAATTTGAAAGAGTTTGCACTCATCATCAGACATTCGGGTAGCTTTGGTGCTACAATAGGAGTTAGGCCTATATAACCGAAAGGAGGAGAGCTACAAACTAACTATCATATTTGCTTTTTTCCCCAGCAAAGGGTAAGCTTATGATAGTCTTTGGCAATGATTCGTAAGATGAACACAATTTTGACAAGATCAAGGGATCTTCTATTGACTTTGATTATGATAATTGATATTATGACTACCCCCTCAAGCGACGAGTCGATGAGGGTAATGACAATTAAATGAAGCGACGAGGTCACTTGACCACTATGAAATATCTTGAACAAATTAAGATTTAGCATTTGAATTATTGGCATGGCCTAATCAGCTATGATTGCAACTGTTAATAGTAATTGCCCATTTCTATCCCATGGAGCGGTCCAGCCACGAAGGCCTTCTTAGGGAATCGAAATGAGGACAATGTCACTGATGCTTGTGTTGAATCATATTGTCGATGATCTGCTAAAAATATCATAGGAGAATTGTGATGAATATCTCATTCCCCTGGAGCAGTCCGATCGTCAGGGCCTTCTTAGGGATTGAAATGAAGCATACAATTCAACGATGACTAATTTACCCCAAATGTCCTTATGGTAATTTACTCATCTTGTCAGATTGCATGGATCGCAAGTCACTGCAACCGCCAAGTGTATAGGGTAAATAACTAGATACAAGGCACATTTGGATTTTAATGTTATCTAATTTTTTTGTTAATTTTGCAGATTTTGAATTATCTGGTCTGGTGGGTATTTTTAATTTGTTATTTTATAGCTCTCCATGGTTGGAATTGAGAGCATTTATTGTAGTTTGCTGACCATGCCTATCAAAAGCGGTTAAGAAGGTCAAATTCCTTGATCATGGCTCAGACCCATGGGAAAAACCCTAATTCGAGGACCACGGTTGTCAGACGCGGTCCGAACCAAATTCAAAAAATATATAAGGTTTTCCTATTTGAAAAATTTCATTATTTACCTAAAACTGCCAGTAAAACTGAGAGCTCTGAGAGGTAAAAAGTGAATTCTGACATGGAACGTTATCACAAACTTCACTGATTCTCTCCTATCCACACCGATGGCCGACCAATCGGAAGCTTCGACTAGCGGAGGAGCCGATGCATCCAAGGTAACACACAAACCGAGACCACACTTGCAAATTACCAGATTAAAAATTAACCACACTAAATAATGGGTTAAACGAACCACATTAAACTATCGGTAATGAACCTCACCCTAGTTAGATTTAGCATAGGTTAGGTTAGAGGGGAGGGTTTAATTTTGAGGTTAATTTGGGAAGGAAATGACCCTAAAAGGGTCATGCTCCTTAGCCATGGGTGGTAGACACAGTTCCCTAATTGGTAAATTGGGGACCATGGTTGTCAGCCACGATGGGATTTAAATCCCAATGGTCACATTTTTGACCATTGCGTCGACCACGGTTCTGACCCACGATGCGTAAACTTTAGAAAAAATTTCAAAAATTTTTTTTTTTTTTGGGTTTTCTGGGCAATTAATGCCATTTAATGCATTTTTGAAGTGCTTTTTTTATTTTTTTGAAATTTTTGATCATGTGTGTGCATGTTTTTGCTTTTTCATGAGATTTTCTGATTTGTTTGTCATTTTTTAGTTATTTTTAATTATTTTTCGTATTTATTTGATTGCTTTCACTCAGGCCTTGACCAACAGAGCGAGGGAGATTGATCTCCTTCATAACTTACACCGCACTCTCACTACCATGGAGCGGGGTTGGTTTGCTATCATGGGGTTTGGTTACATCTTGAACCTCCCCACCATCAGAGTGGATCAGTCATACATGACTGCCTTGGCCCATCATTGGGATGCATGGACCAACACATTTCACCTATCGATGGGTGAAATGACTATTACTCTAGAGGATGTCTACCACATCTTTCACCTACCTATTGATGGTGAGCCCATCACCTCCTCTCCTACCATGGTGAGGAAGGTCATGTTTGATTCGATCTTTGGTAGATGGAGCATTGAGGCATAGGGCCGCATTGACCATGGAGGCATCCACGTTGAGGAGTGGTTCTAGGCTAGATTCTTTTCATAGTGGGAGGTGGTATTCATGCACTTGATTATCCAGATAGTCCTCCTAGACTCATCAGGCATGAGGTTCCCCTAGAACCTCTTAGCTAGGACTAGGGAGGTTATGGTTAGTTCGATCGAGTGACCTCTCATTCTGGCATGGGGGAGTACTCTTCTAGCATAACTCTATCATGAGTTGTATCAGATCACACGTCGTAGTAGAGTGGGCATCGACTGTAGCATACTTCTATAGATTTGGGGTTGGCAGCACATTTTGATAGAGCACCCTATTGATTTACCCCTAGAGGTTACTGCTATCCCTATGGATTCTTAGTGCTATGCAACCTACTGGCCCTGGGAGCAGGAGGGTTTCAGGAGTAGGTCTCATGCAGGAGATCTGGACCACTATATCTCTCGATTTGCATAGCTCCACCCTCAGCACATATAGTGGTGACCATACATGGGCTGCCTAACCTGGATAGAGGTGGATAGATACTTGTGCTAGGCACATCGAGATAGGTGGATTATCAGCTGTAAGGTCGACATACATGAGTATCAACACTTCTCTCATATCTTGAGGTAGTTTGGGATTTGATAGGATGTCCTAGAGGTGCCTACTATCTATAGATGCTTGGTCCTAGAGAGGGACCTGACCTGGCCCTAGGTGACTCCACTAGGGGATGTTGATGATGACTTCTAGGAGTCGGGCCTAGTGGATGCAGGCATGACTATTGATTATGATACATGGTGGTCTAGATTATAGTGGCATGGAGAGGGACCTCTAGGCTGACCAATAGATGGCTTCATAGTAGAGGGTGTAGAGGTGGACCCTCATGGGTGTAGGACCCATTAGAGGATAGAGGGCACATGGGGTGTAGGGGCCACTGTAGAGGAGGGCCCATAGGTAGAGGTAGAGGAGGAGGCATCCGAGGAGGGTGAGGCACCTCTTGATAGTGAGGTAGGGTAGTTGAGGGCATAGGTTGTCGACCTCTAGAGCTAGGTTGGGAGACTTTAGACTCAGCTCCTACATAGGGATACTACTATCACCACTTTAGAGGTGAAGTTATCTCACGGCCAAAGCTAGTGGCATGACTACGAGGGGGAGAGGTCCACTCTACAGGTGAGGATTACCATGGTGGATGTAGAGATACAGAAGCTCATAGGGTAGTGCACTCTTTTGTAGTCCTAGGTAGATGCTTCTGTAGTACTACTCATCGCTTACTAGGTTGGGGGATCAGCTCCCCCATCTTCATAGGTTGCTTTAGTACCCTTAGCTATTCCAATAGTACTAGCAGTTTCGACGGCTTAAGGAGTGGCAGGGTCAAGATCAGGAGGCTTCAGGCTCTGGTTGAGCAGCATATTGAGGAGGCCTCACTCAGATCTGCCTACATTACCACCTTGAGAGGGTGGATTGGACTACTCGGGGGTGAGATTCCAGAGATGCCCATGGCTTCAAGGTCTCAGAGGACTCACACTCGGGAGATAGGATAGTCTTCAGCTAGCTCGAGTCGTAGGACTCATAGGTCTGAGAGATCTTCTGGTTCTAGCTCATGGAGGACCCATCAGGAGGGTGGAGGTGATGGTGGCGCCTCACAGACTAGGGGTGCAGGCCTTGGGTAGTACATATCTTATAGATATCATTGTACCATTTTTGAGTGTAAGGTCGAGGACCTACACATATGTAGCTTACGGGTATTTTTGACCATGTCGATGTACTGTACATTATTATTTTTTGGTACACACACACACATATACAAAATATATATATATATATATATATGATATTGAGACTCATTATATGTGTAGATTTTATGTTTTTTATTGTTTATGTTTTATGAGATGCATATGGATGCAATGCTTATATGTTATGTTGATTTAATGCTATATGATGTGATGTATGGATGACATGCACTAGCTATATGATGGATGTATGATTTAGATGCGATGATATACATGTGTAGATGGACTACTTATGATGAATGTATATGAATGCCATATTTTGATGTTAAATGCATGTATAATTTGCTTCACTTGTATGCATTTAATTTATGTTGCTATGACATAATCTATGCCATGTATGTATTGCATATTTTTCTTTGATGAATGTGTATGTGAAATGAACATGTATGCTTTAATCACTTAAAACATAATGTATGCAATATGAGTTTTAACAATCTAATGGATGACACCACCGAATGTATAACAATCATGGATTGTAGTTGCTTTATCTTTTTATGAAAGATAGTACACCCATATGTGAGATGCAATTATATATGTTTTCTATTCATAAGATTTTGTAAATTAAAAGAATATGGATAACATAGTCGATGGCCATCTAAATATCATTTCTGACATCCATCCGATATCTAACATATATTATAAATAGTTCTAATAAACAAACTCTCATAAAATAAATTGATGTTTTGATGATTGCATTGAAAATTGGTTGTTGCTATTTGGGAATTTTTGAGGTTTTCCATGAGACTCAAACACCCTAGTTGACTTATCAAAAGTTGTATACTAACCATACTAGACTTCTGAAACATAAGGCTTTCACTAGGATAGGCCCTAACTGTTCATTATCCCTGTGTGTGAAAATGAGTATATTTAGATAAGGCATAAGCATACCCCGATGTCAAGCGGGATTATTTCAGCCCATTGCTAATATTGGGGATCCTCAAATGTCTATCCAATCCTAGGTTTAGATTTTAGTTGGACTAGGCTACTAAGCGATACAGGACACCTGAAGCTAGCTCTTCCACATTCAAACATTGGTCTGCACAAAAGCAAGATGCTAATGTATCAGATATATCATCATGCGTAAGGTACAGTAGTGCTGACAATTCCAGGGATTCAAGCTCACCCCCTTCTTTTCTTTAATTTTATTGGGATACTTGCTCATATATAGTGATAATAATCATTATTTATTTTGTACTATAGTGATAAAAATCACTATTTATTTTGTACTTTTATTTGAGCAAGGGATTTGATACTGATTTGATTTCTTTGATAAACTTGATCTTGATTTGATTTGACTTCTGAGAACTTAACTTTGGGAGTTTCACTTTGGGATATCTTTCAGGGATATCATTCTGGGATATTGCTCCTTCATTTGTAAGCAAGGGATTTATTTGGGTAAGGGATAAGCTTGTCCTTTTTCCAATTATCAACATTTCTCAAACCGTCCGCATAGGGGGATAAGCAAGAATAAACTTTTCACCTCAGGATACCTAGTCCTACTTCGTAGCTTTCATCTTCCCCTAGTCCTTATTAGGATTGTTTAATTTTTTGATTAGTGATAGAATTCTGATATGCTAAGGGCTATACAAACTAGACCTCATCTACAAAAGCAAAGCAAGCTTTCTATCAACTCTTGAGAAGACCTCTAGGTATGGTTGAATGACCAGAAAACCCTAGTATATTCTTCATAGCAACAATTGGGGTTGTGTTGAAAAACACAATTACTCACAAGGGTGATAAATGGATGAAAAATATAATGCATAGATGCATGATTGAAACACAAATGTGGTGTCATTTGTAAGATTGTAAACACAATTGATTCTAATGCAAGTGCGGCGGATGGATATGCCTAATGCAATGCAAAAATGAAATGCATGTGGAAAATGAGAATGCAATGATGCAAAATGAAATGCAATGATGCAAAATGAAATGCAAATGTTTTTTATTTTTGATATTTTTCCAATTTTTTTATGGATTTTAACATTTTGACCAAGGGATTTTAAAAACCATTGGAGCCTTTTGTGCTTTGACCAAAGGGATTATAGATGCCTTTGGGGCATTTTTGGAGTTGACCAAAGGGCTTAAAAATGCCTTTGGAGCCTTTTTAATGACCAAAGGGCTTATTTGGAGCCTTTTTTTGAATGACCAAAGGGCTTACAGATGCCTTTGGAGCCTTTTTATGGTTTTAGGCATAAAATGCTTTAATATGAAGGATATTGAGAGGTTCAGGCTCTTCAACTCCTTCGAGCGATGTCAAGCGATATGTCCTAGGTCCAATATTCTCTGAGATCATATAAGGACCTAACCAGTTAGCCATAAATTTGTCTCATAGTTTTGGTGGTAAATTTGAGTTCTGTTGGTTCTCTTTCAGCACAAGATCACCAACCTCAAAGTCTCTCAGATGGAATTTGTTATTGTAAGCTCATTTTAAGTGCTCTTGATAAATGCAGAGGTGCTCAAGGGCATTCATGTGATGTTCATCAAGTAGCATCAGTTGATCTAGGTGAGCTTGTCACGTGGTGTCATCATCAATGAACTCTTTCAATGCGATGCGTAATGTTGGAATCTCCAACTCTAAGGGCATAATGGCCTCAGTGCCATATACTAGTGAAAATGGAGTTGCCCTAATGGGTGTCTGAATACTAGTCCTGTAAGCCCATAATGCAAGGGGTAGTTGGATGTGCCAATATTTGTGGTGCTCTTGTACCATATTTTTCAATATGGAGACCACTATCTTATTTGAAGCTTCAGCTTACCCATTTGCCTATGGATAATATGGAGTCACAAAACTGTGTTTGATTCTATACTTAGATGTCAAAGCTCTCATAGTTTTGTTCTTAAATGATGTTCCATTATCCAAAATTATCTTGGATGGTATCCCAAAATGACTTATGATATTAGTGAGTATAAACTCAACAATACGTGCTCCAGTTGTCATTGTTAAGGGAATGGCTTCCACCCATTTAGTAAAATACTCAGTAGCCATAATAATGAATGTATGTCGGCCCGATGATGGAGGAGAGATCTTACCAATGAGATCAAGTCCCCACTGAGCAAATGGCCAAGCCACTTGAATGGGTTGTAAGGCCTATGATGGCAGGTGCATAATATTAGCATGATGCTAGCATTTAATGCATTTCTTGACATACACATTGCAATCCTTCTCCATAGTGGGCCAATAATAACCCATGTGAAGGATGCACTTGATGATAGCCATGCCACTAAAATGGCCATCGCACGTACCATCGTGAGCTTGTGAAATTTCCCAAGATGACTCTTGGGGCTCAAGACAATGAAGGAGAACTCCATCATAGCTTCTACGGTATAGGATGTCTACTAACAAGACATACTTTGTCACTTTCTATTTAAATGTGTACTTCATGGCACACGATAATCCCTGAGGGATTACACCAAGTCTAAGGAAGTCATGTATCTATGATGTCCAGTTATGATAAGCTTTGGCTTCGATTGACAAGACAACATGTTCCCCCTATGGTTCTACATTTGCAAATGCAGACTAGGAAACAACCTTGTGGTGAATGGTAGTACCACTCCCCATCGGATCCTACGAGATCAAAGACCCCCAGGATGCTCTCTTGAGAAAGTCTCTGGCTCTGTAGAACCATTCATGGTTTGGTTCTACATGAATCATGTTGATTGACTCTTTGTTATCCAATGCTTCATGCTGCACAGTAGAGTGTGACAATATTTTTACATGGATGGTAGTGAAATCAGTAGATAGATTCTGAGGGATTAGAGATCCCAAAGATGCCATTATGTCTACAAATCTATTGGATGAATGAGGGATTGCCTCGATGTCATACCATTCTAGTTGAGCTAGATAAATGTCAACAAGATCCTTGTAAGCTTTCAATACTGGACATCGACATTGAAATAATCCCTTAACTTGGTTAACAATGAGAAGGGAATCACCAAAGATATTTAGCCTTTTTATCTTCATGGCGATAGCTATTTGGAGACCCAAAATTAGGGCTTCGTATTCAGCATTATTGTTAGTGCAAGGAAAGTCCAACTTGAATGACAAGGGCATTGGAGCTCCTTGTGGCATGAACAACACTATTCCTGCACCACCCCCTTGCTCACACTTCGAACCATCAAAGAACAAGGTCATATCAGCTTTGTTATCTAGTTCCTCGGGTTTGGGTGCTTCTGATAAGGCAAATACTGCATCATCAGGAAGCTCTATGGTGAGGGGCCTACTATTTTTGAGAGGCACCTCAGCCAATTGATCAGCTATGACTTGTCCCTTAATGGAATTTTGGCTTATGAATTCTAGATCAAATTCTATCAATAGCATGATCCACTTCGTAGTACGTGTATTATGATATGTCTTGCTCATCATATACTACAAAGGATTTTGTTTTGATATGACATACGTCGTATGACTCAACATATAGTATCACAATTTCTTGGTAGCAAACACTACTTCTAAACATAACTTTTCAACGTATGCATATCCTAGCTCATAACTCACCAAGGTTCGGCTAATATAATATATGGCTTGTTCTTTGTCTTGCACATTCTTTTGGGCTAACATGGTTCCCAATGCAAAGTCAGTCATCGATATATATAGCAAGAATGGTACATCTGGCCTTGGTGGAGCTAGTACTGGCGGTATCGCTAGGTATTGCTTAATCTCAGCAAAGGCTGCTTGATAGTCCTCATCCTAATTGAATGGGACCCCCTTGTGTAGCAGTCGATTCATGGGTCAACATTTATCTGATAATTATGCGATAAATCACTTTATGGATGCTACTTTGCCCTGAAGGCTTCTTAATTCCTTGATATTCATGGGGGGATGCATTTCTAAAATAGCCTTGACCTTTTCTGGGTCAACTTCGATGCCTCATTTTGAAATGATGAATCCTAAGAGCTTTCCTGAAGTTATACCAAATACGCACTTCTTAGGATTCAACTCTGACATTATGCTCTATCAGGTGATCGAAGACCTTCCTCAGGACCTCAACATGCTCTGAATGCAACAATGACTTTGCCAATAAGTCATCGATATAATCTTCTAAGATCTTATGCATGTAGTCATGAAAGATATATGTCATAGCCCACTGATATGTAGCACCAACATTTTTAAGACCGAATGGCATAACCTTGTAATAGAATGTCCCCCATGGCATTATGAACATGGTTTTATGTTGGTCTTCGAGCTTAATCCAAATTTGATTGTAACCAAAAAAACCATCCATTAAGGAGAGCATCTCATGACCCATAGTTGCGTCTACGAGAGCATCTATGTTTGGCAATAGAAATGAATCCTTTGGTGTTGCCCTATTTAGGTCTCTAAAATCCATACAGATATGGATCCTTCCATCAGGTTTTCCTACAGGCACCATGTTTGATACCCATTCTGGATAGTCGATGGAAATGATAAACTCTACATCCAACAGCTTTTGCAATTCATCCTTAACCATTAAGGCTACTGTTGGATGCATCTTCCTGAGTTTCTGCTTGACTGGCTTCTTTGATAGATCTAGCGAAAGGTTATGAGTAACCAATTTTGGATCTAGACCCGACATGTCCTTATAAGTCCAAGCAAAGAGATCAGGTCTCTCTCTTAGTAGAGGGATGAGGTTGGCACGCTCATCAGGAGTCAAAATTTCTCCAAATTTAACCTTCTTAGGATTAGTGGGATCATTACTGATATCCACTTCAAAGGTTTCCTCTACTGACATATGGGATCCCTCCTCAAGCTGGTGAGGCGTAGGAATCAAGTGGATGTCATCTACTGGGTTTATAGGTTCCTCATTGGAAGCATCCTCAGCATGATAGACATCATGTGCACAACCTGGCACAAAATGGAAAGGTTGCAACATTTCTTCATTAGGGAAGAAATATTCAGGCTCTAGAGGTGAATCAACGTGATCCCAATCAATAGCATCTACATTAAGACACAATGGCTTGGAAGGATCAACTGGATTGCGGAGTGGAGTGGTCAAATCAATGGAGATCATATTGATGGAATGGATCATGTCTCTAGGACCACGTGCACGTGACTCAACATTAGCAAAACTTCCATCCCCGAGATGTGGTTCTAGGGGTATGGGGATCTCTGGATCCGGTCCATGAATAGACTATCGGATGGGATCATTGGGCTCAAGGAGCTCCATGTACATTGGTGGATCAAGAAACACCATGTGATAAATCACATTAAGATTCGGTGGCCTTCCCCTAAGGTGAGGATGGAGATTGATCTCTCTGTACATCTCCTCAGTAGTATATGGCACATTATGATGGCGTAAGTAGGGAGGTCCTAAATAGGCTCTCTCTATTTCATCTTCATCATCACTATCATAATAAAGACCCTCACCTCTACCTAATGGAATCGGGTGATGCTCCACATGAGGCCCCATGTAGGCTATGTCTTGATAGCCATCATCATTGTCGAAGGGCTCTTCACTCGTATTCATTGATTCCAAAGGTAAAATATGATGCAAGAGTGTAGGGCCCAAGTAGGCCAACTCGATTTCATCCTTGGATTGCTCATTGTTTGAGGATAACTCAACATCATCTATTCTAGAATCATAGTCTGGTCCATCACTTTCGATGATGGATACTGCATGAACATCCTCAAAAGCAACTTCTGATTTGGTGTCTATAGTTGTGTCTAGATTTTGGATGTGCATACCAATATTGTCGGTAGCTCCATGACTTTGATTGTCCAAGTTGGCTCTTGGAATGGGTTCTGGGCCGGTCTCCACCAAGATGTTTACATGATATCTCTCGGGTGGCTCCATAGTGACATAAGTCACTAGCCGGTTATCCCTCTGAAATGTGGAAGGATTAGGGTGATAAGGATTGAAGTCAACTTCACCCCCTATACTGAGGTATAGGTGGTCTAAAGATGCTATGAGAAGTTCATCCTGACCTCGAATATAGTATCCTAACCCAAACCTATCAGTTGGCAACTGATACTATGGTTCATATGGCCTTCTACGCCCTTGCTCGAATAGTCCAAGACCATAACCATGCCAATGGTAATACTCAAAGTATCACATGGTGTATTCTGGGTTGGAGAGATAATGAACATTCATGGTGAATGGTTCATTATCATCCTCATCCATGGGTGTGGGAGATGCAAACTGGTCTAGCCCTCCATAGATGAAGTTGGTTTGGTTAGGTGGTACCCCTAATGGTTCCACCATCCCTATGGGAAGGTGATGGGCTCACGGTCAGCCCATGTCCTATGTAGTCTTGATAATTGGTGTGAACATCACATTCTACATGATATATTCCCCTAATCTAGGATTAACCAAATGGACGGTCACCTACGGTGCAGATGACCCTGCTAAAGATGCAGGTGAAGCAGGTTGAGGTGCCTCTTCGACTTCTCCTTGAATTTCCTCTACTTCCATGGGAGTAGGGGCTTCAATGATAACTGGCTTGGGCATTTGCTTTATCTCTCTTTCGCCCATCTTTGCTTTCAACTTCCTATCATCCCGATGCATCATAGATGCAGACGGTCTAGTAGAAGCAGCTATCGTGTGCTCCGATCATTGAGATGCGGACATTGTAGGCTTAGCACACATATTTTTTATTTTACCTCTTGGATCTTTGATTGGTGATGTTGGTCGCACATCCAGGTGCATTGAGGGGAGCATGAATTCCCTAGAAAATCTGCTAGATTCACGTATTTAAAGGGTTCTTCATCTGAAGGCACCACGTGAACCTGTCCCTCATGAATGTATTTGATACATTGATGTAGAATAGAAGGGATGCAATGCATTTCTCTGATCCAAGGCCTCCCTAGAAGTATGTTATATTGCATAGCACCTTTGATTATATGACACATCATTAGGATGGTCTTCAGTCCTACCTGGATAGGTAAAACTATAGTACCGACCATTGAGCATAATGCATCATTGAAAGCTCTCAACGTGAAGGTAGAAGGGATGATATGCATCTTGGGCAACTTCAAGTGAGTTAACACCTTGGTAGTTATGATATTGATTGATGACCCCATGTCAATCAAAACCCACTTGAATGGTTTGTGATTCACACATGCAATGATATGCAATGATGGGTCTGCTATAATAGTGGAAACCATCTTGACTTCATGATCATGGAATTGTATGACCGGTTCTTGACACTATTGCACGTGCCCCATAAAGTGTGTAAATACTTTGGGATCCTGAGGCTGCACTTCTATGGACCTTAAGATGTCCATAAGCATCTCCCTATGCTTGGGAGACTATTGGATCAGCTCATAAATCGACAACTTTGTTGGAGTTATCTGTAGGTTTTGGACCAACCTACTTCTGATGGTCACCACCGGTCTAGTTGGTGGGCCTGGCACATGCTGGGCTGGCCTTGGAGGAGGCACAACTTGGACTCTAATGGGTGCTGGAGGTTGATTTGGTCATTCATACCTCATGTTCCTTGTGACAACATTGACCATTTCGATGAACCCCTGGGTTGGTGGTTCGATGCGTACTTGGTTGACTTGGCCAACATTATTCTTTGGTGCCTCATGATTTGGTAGAGGATTTTTGTAAATCCCCATATTTTGATTGTCAGGTGCTTGTGGGTTGTCGACAAGAAGCGTACCTCTTTCGATCATATTTTGCACAAGATGTTTGAAAGACCAACATACCTCGATGTCATGGCCTTTCGATCGATGAAAGATGCAATATTGATCATCCTTGTAGCCCTTAGGCTTAGGCTGATTAGGGTCCATTAACTTGACTTTGGGTAAGTGTATAGCCTTCACCTCACATAACTGATGAAAAATCAAAGCCAATGACTCCGATAATTGAGTGAATATGTGAGGTGGGTATTGTTCCTTATTTTTACCCTTATAATTGTTGTTGCACTACTCATATTGTACAGGAGGAGGTTGGGCTTGATAGTTTCATTGTTGTTGCCCCTTATCCCCTTTCTAGAGGTTCAACACCACCTGATTAACATGGGCCGACTTGGCCTATTGTCTCTCAGTGCTTTTCTTGTGCCACTCCTTAGTTCTGAGCTTCAAGTTACCCTCCTGTAACTTGATGTCCTCTATCACCTTGGCTTGCGCCAAAGCCTCTTCGAATGTCTGGTATTGCTGCAACTATAGCAATAATAAAATGTGCTTGGCACAACTCTTCATGAACATTCATGTTAATTCAGAGGATGGGATGGAGAATGGTAGCTTTACCATCATTTTCCTCCATCATTTTCCATAATCCATCATTGGCTCATCGTCGTGTTGCGTTAAAGCAGCTAGGTCGGATAAGTTTACCTTTTTCTTGATGTCGAAGGAAAAGCATTCAAGAAATGCATCGGCTAGTTGTTTGAAACTAGTGATGTTGTGCCTCTTTAATTGGTTGAACCACTCTCGAGCTGGGCCTGAGAGGGTCGTAATGAAGGTGCATAGGAGCAAAGCATCATTGCTCTCAATCTGAAAGCACATATCTAGGAAACTCGTTACATGCTCCTGTGCATCTTCCTCTCCTTGAAACTTTTCCAGTCTAGGCATCTTGAAATGCTCAGGATAGGTTGGAATAGGCACTAACGTGCATAGAGGTTCATTATGGATTTTTTTCAAGGTAGGCTTTTGATAAGTCATTCCTTGCTTCTCTATGGCTTGGACCTTCTCTACTAAGGTCTTATAGGCCTACGAGGAAAGAAACTCCTCTTCTCGAGATTGCCTTGGAGGCACCTTCAGAGGTAGATTCTTCCTCGATCGAGGTGGGGGACTAGGCTCACCCTCCTCCTCGAATTGGGAGATTTCTAGATATTCTTGTTCTAATTCCTCTCCCACTTCTTCCTCATACTACCTATGCTCATGTTGTTCGGATGTTGGACGTCGATCTCTGTGTTGAGCTGCATGATGAGTATGTGTGTCTATGTGCTCAGGGTGTAACTCGAGCTGTGAAGCCACTCATCTATCGACACGCTCCCTGGTCTCACTACGAGGAGGTAAACCGGTGCTAGCCAATCGATCCTCTCTCTCTACACGCTCCTAATCGAGGATGCATTGTTCATGCATGCATTGTTCATATAATTTTTGTCTTATGAACCTCTACCTCTGAGAGTTCTCATTTTTGAGGTGCTCTTTCTCTGCGTGAACATCCTCCAATTGGTCTTGGAGAATCTGTCATCTCTACTCTGACATCAGTCTATGAGCTCTATCAACATGATCGACCATCTGAGGCCTCTGGTGAGTGCACTCTATTCGAGCGACTTTATGGGTATGTCCTCCAATGGACTGATTTGCCACACTCTTGCCTCTGTCTATAAAGATGGCATTCATGTCAGGTTGTCTCCTATACTCTGTGCCTGCATGAGATGCAGGAGCACGTATGTCATGAGAACGCTTGGAGCACTCTCCAGGTTCTCGAGCGGTCCTAATGGTGCTTCCACTACACTCACTCATAGGTCGAGAGGGTGCAGGCGTAGGCTTATATCCTAGATGCCCTAGGACTCTATCTAGACCATCTAACTATTTGCTATGCCATGGCTCATGAGGTGGCATACCATTAGCTCCCACTTTGGATATATCTATGGTGAACTTAGAAGGTTCACCCCTATAGGGAGTCTGCATGGGCCTACGCTCAGAAGTGGTCCCATATACTTGCCCTTGAATGGGTGGATCTCGAGCCTGTCTATACTCGGATGGTGGAGGTCATGAGCCTCCCTTAGATACAGGTCGAAGGGGTACCAATCTAGATCCCTCAATGACATATTCTTTAGTAGAACCCATGGATCCACATGGAATGCGATCATGGTAAATGCTACCATATGCGGAACCCCCATGCTGGGAAGTCCCATGCTCTGATCTGTGTCTAGAGGGATGTCTAGTACTTCCTCTAATCGAGGTATTCTCAATGGAATCCCCTCATGTAGAATTATCCCCTCTAATACTCATTGAATGATGTCTAGGAGGATTCTGTGATTGAGGGTGTTCTACATCATGTTGTGCATTAGGTGGAGCTTGGGCTTCGATCTCGGGTCTATGCCTGGATCGGCCTCTCCGTGTTTGCACCATTATGTATCCTATGTCTAGATTTAACTTTTATTAACATACAAAGAATACAATGATGATTATCTCCTTTTATAGTTTTAAAATGAGCCCTAAACTATTTGATGTGTTTTCAAATTTGTTGTATCAGTAAAGTAACTCTTGTCATGTTTTGTAATATGTTGATGATTTTCTCAATTGTTAAAGGGCTTTCACCTGTATACTCATAGCTCGACAATCGACAATGAAAGTCACGATCACGTAAACCCCCCAAATGTGGAGATGAAACCCACACTTAGGCAGGGAGCACAGGTCCTCCCGATCCTCACCCAGTTCACCCATGCGTAGTGATACACTCCTTCAAGGAGGAATACATGCTATTTTGCATGGGCTATGATGACATCTTGGATCCGGTATTGGTCTAGTAACATAAGGTACATGGGAGTTGGGCCAACGGATGGAAATCACTACCACCATCGTTGAAACCCTACTAGTGGTTGGATGTGACTTCCAACTCACTAGCATTTAAGATATGTCATGGTGTGTGTGGTTCCTTTTACTTTGCATGAAATAAAGATGCATAAAACAACACTCAAATGATTCTACATGCTTTTCAAAAGAACATTTCATTTTAAGAGAATGCATGACTATGCTAGATGATATTCAGAGAATGCAACTATCTATGACATAAATGGCCACTGATTGGGCCTCATGCATGCAAACTCTAAACAAGCAATGTCCTAGACCACTGGAGACTAGGGCGGACTACACTCAGAGGTCCGCTATTCCTAGCAGCGCCTAGTAAAGACCTAAAAAGAGAAAGACCTAAGGACTCATATGCCTATTACTAATTTTGTTGTCTTCCCTAATTAGTCTAACATTTTAGCATTCTAGAAATTTATAGAGAGAAAAAATAGAAACAGAAATTGATAGTGGCACCTACCTCAGGTCCCCATCTGATTGAGCTTTACTCCTCTGCTATCTGGTTTGTTAGATGTTGATCGTGTCTCTGTAACGCGGTGACCACTGTTGCCCATGGGTGTCAACCATGGTGACAACTTTTTGACCATGGCTGTCAACCACGGTGAGCACCTATCATCAAAAAACCAATAACATCAGTTTTCAGTGGCATAAAATGTGGAGGTTCCATCGTGATCGCCTTTTGTACCATGCAAAAGACTAACACCTAATGCTATAATCATTGAACATTATGTATAATTGGGTATGCACATATGAATTGACAAGAAATGACACAAAAGTAAAAGAAATGCTTCTCTTATTAATATTTCGAATCAATCCAAATTACATATCCATCCCTCTTAGGGATACCCTTTTGATACAACAATTACAACATGATAAATTCCCTTCCAAGGTAGGTGTAATCCAAATGTCTTCCACAAAGACACGAACTGCTCCAAGGTGTCGATGACCTTCTTCTCCATGATTAGAGGCATTTTCTGCCTTGCATCCCAAAACCCTGTTGATCCTGCATGCAATAAACAACAAGAAACATTAGATACAAAGGAGGCCTCTCTTGATGAGGCTTTTAAGAGAATCTTGCATAAAGGATGATGTAATTAACATGAAATCAAGAAAGTGCAAGAAACATATTAAACCTATGTTAAACATGAAATAGCACCATAGAACATGTAAAGGAAAAGCATATGCATCTATCTAATGGTCTAATTACGTAATTGAAAGCATGGAAGCATGAAAAGATCCATTAGTAGCATAATTGCAATAATGAAAGGAAATGACTAAAAACCCTAATTGCATCGGTCAAAGTCTCTAATAAAGCTAATTAACATGAGATATAGCTAATCTAATAACAATAAGCAAATCCTATGGCTAAAGAATAGGGAAATTAATGACTTGCTTAGGTGTTAGTCTTTTGCCCAAATTTTCACAAATCTATCACTAATTTTTATTTTTCTTGATTTTCTTGACTTGTAGGTATCGTCATCATGGACTAGAATGGTCAGCAGTTGTAGTCATCATATCCTGTAATAGCCAGTAGACCTTCATGTTATATCCCATGATGGCCTTAGAGCAGAAACACAAAATCAACATAAATAGAATCTTCAGCAAACTAAGGCTTCACCTATAAGTCATTTTGTCTTCATTTTCCTACTTTCAGTACATAAATATAAAATTTCATGCTTAAGTGGAGAAATTGTAGAATAAATTTTTATTTAAGATAGTCTGTCTATGACCACCCCTGGATCTGGCAGCCTCTGTTTCTAGTTGCCCTTAGGTCAAGTGATCCTTGTTTCTAATCACCCTTGGGTACGACAACCTCTTCTACAAACCATCCTACACAAAGATGATCTTTGTCTGCTTATTGTGTGTATTGTGTGCTTATTGTTTGCATAAATACTGACATCATATTAGGGTTAGGTAATTTATATTTTTAAAACTAAATTTGTTTTACTTAGGAATCTAAAAAATTAAATGTTATTTTATGCATTAGCAAAAAGACATTGATTGCTCTATGTTTGCATTTTTCTTTTGCATAAAAGTAAAACAAACCCACACACACCATGTATCATCTTAAACATCAGCGAGTTGGAATTCACACCCAACCGTTGATCAAGACCAATGATGGTGGCCTTCATCACCACCTCGTTGGCTTGTTTGTGGTTATTTCATACCCTATTTTGGCCAAGGCCAATCCAAGATCTATCATAGTAAGGACTGATAGGACCTGGCCTCCCTCATAGAGTTTGGACTTCATCACCAAACTTTGGTGGGTTTCATAGCTTATACTTCATCACCAAGTCTGTGTGTGAGAGCATACAGGTGAAAACCCTTAAACTGAGTCATATCATCAATGAATGAAAATGCATGAACAAGAAAGCAATAGAAACAATAATCAAAACACACCAAACAATCTAGGACTCACAAAGCAATTCTTAAATGAGATAATCATTTTATATACTTTTTTTGTTTCCTTTATTGTTTGCTTAATCAAGATAACATGATAATTACACATAGTCGAGCTCACCCATGAGCCAGTAAAGTGGAAAACTTACAATAAGACCTTGAACACCTTCGATATAGTCTTGAGGATCTTCTTATTTTTGCATGATGCTCTAATAGTCATCGTGAAGCTAACTACTCATATAGAGGATCAGATCACCAAAATACCTCTACAAGAGGAACATCAATGGGTTATCCACATGATCAAGTGGATGATTTTGTTAACCAATGCCGATACTGGACCACCACTAGACATAATTGATCTATCGAGGGGCCTAGTAGGGAAGTCCACATTCCCTCTACGTCACGACCTTTGCCACCTTGAACTCCCAACCAAAGCCCACCAACTCAATCTATGGTCACAATAAAAAGTAGGCCTATGCAAATTCCACATATGCCATCATCCAACATGACCATGAGCAAGTTAATACAATAATCCCCCAAGCATTGGAAAACTTTGATGGAAATTTTGAGTTTGATCGAGTTACAATCCCACAATCTTGATGTATTCACCAAATTCATGGGATATATACAAATGTACAATTATCCTATGATAACCTTTCAGGATCACAAGATCAAACCCGTGCCCATCACTATACCTGACCCTCCTTTGCACATCATAGCATGCATCAACAGGATCCCTTATAAATGGGTATTGATCGACACAGGATCTATAATAAACATCATTACCATAACCGCATTGGAACATCTCAACCTTCCACCTTCACACATCACGACATCCACATTCACCTTGCAAGCATTTAATGATGTTGTATCCCCCACTATCGACATAATAGTCCTCCCTATTTATGTTGGGTAAAATACTATACCTACATTGTGCTACATCTTGGAAGGTGCAAGACAGTATAACATACTGCTTGGAAGGCCATGGATGAGAGCTATGGAGTGTGTCCCATCCATAGTTCATCAACACCTCAAATACATACATGGACGTAAGGTCCATGTGGTTCATGCAGATCCAAACCCCTTAAAGTATTACAATAAGATTGATCATCCGTAGGAGCCTACTCTGTCACCCATGCATCTAGATACTAAACCAAATTATCTTATCCAAAGTCCATATTCAACCTTGCGGTTAGTCATGGAACTATCTTTGCCATTGCCATTACCATCAGTTTCTCATGCTACTCCTCTTTCATCCTTGACTTCTCCAAGAAAGAATAAGTTGACAAAGCCAACCATAGAGATTTCCATATCCATCTCAAATATTTTAGCAGAGGACATGCCCACTCCTACCACAAAGTAAGAACCCATTATTATTATGGATGAACCAGATCATATCATACCATCGCCATCCACCACATCGCAAGTCACAACTCACTTGACCAATCCTACACTCGATGAATACATGGCACATACGTTCATGCCTATCATCGAGTCCATCAAGGATTTAGGTTGACTTATGGTCAAGTCACCACCTATCAATACCATCCTTTATTATTTACCTAACCATGGGGGACAAGCAAATCATCCTAGATAATTCGATGAGACGTCCATGACTTGTTCAAATTCCAATGCATCTTCTCAGGAGTTTGTGAGAATGATCAATATTATGACAAGGAATCGGGTTTCTCCAAATCAATCCATATAATTGGAAGCTCCGTCTAACACTCCCTCTACATAACAAGTGTTACCACCACTGAAACTAGTCACACCTAGTTCATTTCACCCAACATCCTCATAAAAGCAAGAACAGTTGTATACGCTACACCAAAATTGGGGTAATCACGCTATCACAGCTGAGCACTTCGAGGTGGAACAAGAACATGAGCTAAGTAAAAAAAAAGAGCATTTGGACACACTCGTTAGACACGATCATCATGAAGCATCCACATATCCTTAGGTTTTGAGGACTTTTGACTCACATCTACTTAACTGTCTTCTGGTACCTGCACCTAATCCACTTTCATCACCTAGCAGTCATCATCCAATTTCATCAAAAACTATTCAATCATCATCCCATTAGTATTACAACACATTTTGGATCATTTAGCCAAATTTGAAACACAAATGGGTTATCAAAATGATGTTTTGTAGCAAATCATGCATCATCTCACATACATGGAGCTACAGCAGCAAACCAAATTCAAAGCCAAACCACTTCATCCACAAACGCAAAATGGATCCCTAAAAAATAAGATGCTAAATAGATAATATCATCCACCTAGCATTTATATCCCATTGTTCAAAACTTTTACATCGATTTTCAATCGATTATGCGAGGTAAAGACCATTACTTTGCCTGAAATTTACCCCTCATATCCAAACTGCACAAAACCCAATGAATATAAATAGGATTTATACTATTTATATCATCGATAAAATGGTCATGATATTCAAGCATGCTACACATTCAAAAATATAGTACAAGATATGCTTAAGAAGAATCAACTTCAAACAAACAATTCCCTCACTATCAAGGATCAACAAGTAGGTATAGTTAATGATCCATTATCTATGCCAGAAAAACAAGTAGAGAAACCTAAGCAAGTTACTAAGATACACACAACCCAACCACCTCACCAAACTGATCCATTGCGTCCACCTCGCTTAAGATGCCAACCTCGCACTTAGACTCTGTTAATTGAGCCCATGTCGACCATTTTCTAAAAGCTACATGAGGCAAAAGAAATTACTTTACCTGACATACGCCCTCTTGACCCAAATAGGCCCAAGCCTAAGGGTTATAGGGAAGATCACTTTTGCCTTTACCATCGTATAGAGGGCCATGACATTTATAATTGTTATGCATTTAAAAACATAGTCCAAGACCTGATGGATAAGGAGGCATCGCCCATAGACAATTCACCCACTTCACCTAACTCTACCATAATTCAAGCCACATCATCCCATATGGAACCCCAAGATCAACTGTAACCTCATAAATTTGACAGGCTGCCTCGTCAATACATCAGATTTTCAATGACTACTGTAGCCCTATTTCAAAATTGTACAAGACACATGCAATCACATTACCATAAATTAAACCAAAAAACCTAAACCTGGATCAAACAATGAAAGCCTCTATTGTACCTATCACTGTATGAACGGGCATGACATTCATAATTGCTACTCATTCAAGTATATGGTCTAAGAGATGATAGAATGAAATGAGTTCTACAAGGACAGATCATTTGTTTTACTCCATCGAGACATTGGCATTGCATAGAATTCATTGCTACAATAGGGGGTATATTTCTATCACTCATCCTAACCAAGCCAATCACATCCCATCAAACAAAATGCATAATGGGTGTCTTCAAGGTGTCAAACCTTCCCCAACATCCACATTACAATCAATGAAGCAAATTGGTGATTCTGAAGGTAACACATCTTCCCCATATTCACCGATCACCACACATGGTAAGGTATCGCACCTTCCTCCTAAAAACATAAATAATAAAAAATACAAAAAAATGATAAAAATTAGCAAAAAAAAAAAAATTAAACAAATTAGAAAACATAAAATCATAAAAAATAATACAAAATATTAAAATACAAAAACATTTGCATTATGTTATCATGCATTTCATTGTATTCATTGATTAGTTGCATTAGGCATCTTCATCTATTGCACTTGCATTAGGACAAGTTGTGTTTACATTCTTACGAATGACACCATGTTTGGAAGTCAGTCATTCCACATATCATTATCATCTACATTCCCATTTTTGAGTAAATGTGTTTTTCAGCACCACTAATGAGTTGCTATAGGGTGTTTACTAGGGTTTGTCAATCATTTAGCCATCCCTAGTTATATTTTCAGATTTTGTAGAAAGCTATCTTGGTTTTAGAAGGTAAGAACTCACTATGATAGTACCTTGCATATCTCAAAATCTCGACACAATTTTACACATTAAAATCCAAGCTTGAAAAAGGAAAGATGACAACTACAAAGTGGTCCTTGTCACCTTAAGCAAAAGGTTTTCCTTCCTCCTCCTATTATGTGCATGGTCTAGGATGTTGAGCATTGACAAAAGGACAAGCTCCCTCTATCCAAATAATTATTTTGCTCTTCCACCAAACAAGCAAATTCCAAAAACATAACAAAAGAAACAGTTATTTTCATCACTAAGCAAATTCCTTGCTCTAAAAAAAAACATAGTGGTTTTCACCACTATAAATGAGCAAGTATCCCAAGAAATCAAAATAAAATAAGGGGGTAACGCGATTGAATCCCTGGAATCTTTTAGTATTCAAACACCATGGAGAGATCTCCATTACAATAATGGGTTGAATGAAACCCGCCTGACAATGGAGTAGCCTTACGCACGACGATATCTCTATCACATTAGCGACCTTATTTTGTACATACCAATGTTAGCTTATGGTTGGGTTAGCTTTTGGAAGCTTATATTGCCTAGTAGTCTAGTCTAATGACATCCAAACTCAGGATTATGATGACCATAAGGTGATCCTCATTACAATAATGGGTTGCATGAAACTTGTTTGGCAATGAGGTAGTCTTATGCATCATCAAAAATACATTCACTTTGCACACACAGGGATATTGAATATCTGGGTCTTCTTAACAAACTTGTATATTTTAGGAGTCTTGTGTAGTCAATATACAATGTTTGATCGATCAACTAGGGTGTTTGAGTCTCGCTATAAACCTCAAAGTCCCCTCATAGCACCAAATCATCTCATCAACATTCACAGTTTTGCTTATGAGCTTTTGCTTACTAAGGGATCCTCATAATATAGGATAGATACTGGGTGAATATCAACAATGATATTTAAATAGCCACTGACTATTTTATGCACACCTTTTAGCTGGCAAAAGTTTATGGGGAAAACCCCTACATCTCATATATTTCATCTCATATACAAATGTATAACTCTTGTGATAAGGTTAAAATTTTAATTCATGACTTTTATACATTATGTGGTGTTTGACATTAGTTTTTTAAATAGAAATTAGATTCATTCATTATGTTTTAAATAATTAAAGCATATATGTACAATTTGCATTAGAAATCCCACATAAAATTAATGCATTTAACATTAAACATGGTATCCATATACACATACATAATAGTGCATCCATACATCTAGACTACATAATATAGTCATACATCCATCACCTAAATTGCATATCATTAGTACATCGCATGTATAAATCAATACATCATATAAGCATTACATTCATCATTGCATCCATTACATAAAACAACACAACATAAACACATGATGAGTCATAAATGAGATCTCATATATATGTGTGTGTGTGTGTGTGGAAATGTCAAAGTACATCATGATACAAAATTGCCTATAGGCTACAATCGAGTAGGTCCTTAGACATTACACCAAAATAAAACTGATACATAAAGATAAGTTAGGTGGGACCTACACCCCTAGAGTCACCTCCACCCTCGACCTCATCCCTGCAAGGTTGCCTGGACCCACTAGCCACTAATCTCTCTAGATGAGCTGATGACCTGTGACTAGTTTGCATTGAGGACTTCCCAGATTCACTGCATCGGCTCCTCTAAGATCCCCCTACTATAGTTCACTCAGGTAGAGTACCACCAAGTAGTTCCACCTAACCCTCTAACTACAGAATATATGCACCGTCAGACTAGCACTGAGAATCATACTGACCAAACAAGACCCGCAGTCTAGCCACCTCTACCTGTAGCCCTGCAACATCCCCTATAGCCTATGTACCTACTGTAACCTATCCCTAACTTGCATTCATGATGGTCAACTGAACCTATAGAGCATCTCGCTCTACTACCCTAGCATCTATCTCTATTGTATGAGCCATCATCTATCTTTATATTGTCTCGCTCTGCTATCACTCTATCTCTCTTTGTTGTCACCTTTTCTATCTTGACCTGGGCAGTGTTTACTTGGGCCTTGAGGAGATATCTCTCCTCATAGAATCCCCTCCGTAGTTGTTGCTCACTACTCAATTATCTTTGTACTATCGCTAGGATAGTCTCTCGCTCTGCCAGCTACCCTAGTAGGGTCTATACCCACACTCTCAACTAAGCCACCTCATTTTTTAGGTCATCCTCATCCCCCTTGCCTTCATCCTACGACTCTTCTACCCCCTTTGTGGGCTAACCCCACTCTCCCTTTGTTCTATGATGATCTCATCGCCCAACCTCATCTACACCCTCCTCCACTGCCACCTTAGCAGGCCTGCCCATCGGTCCACCTCCCTATCATAATCGAGTCACCCACTAGGTGTCGTACTCTACACTGGTCCCTGGGTTTGCTAATCCTATATTGGCTATCGTAATATCCTCCTCATTCACCAGTACCTCCACTCGAGACCATACCAATTTTATCTCATCTTCTCGATGGCAATAGATGATCGGATCCTCTAGGACATCCTGATAGATCCTGAACTATCGTCTAATGTGAAAGTACTAGAAGTACTTCTGCTCTATATCATGATGCCCAATGAACCACCATCCACACCTCATGTGCCCTAGGTATACCATGACCTCTATCCAATGAGATCAATCCAAGTAGGGCCTCCAAACCACTTGTTCTAGTTGATATCCCTCCAAAGATCTCACATAATGGGATAGTCTACCTGCCTGTGGTCGTCTTTGACCTATCTCTCGATCTCATTGCCACTGAGTCACATATCCAATCTCAATGTCATCCAACTCAGTTTGTGGTACTGGTAGTCCTACTAGTCGATCTACGTGGATGTTCTCTCATTCCCAAATATGGAGGAGTAGACTGCAGCCCAATCTCATTTGACTTCAATGTTGAATCTTGTACAACTCATCATATATACGAGCTAATATGGTGCTTCCAGATGCCATGATGATCAGATTTTATGTGTCACACTTGATTAGATCCTAAACCATATTGAGGAGGTTCCACGTGAACCTCACTCCTAAAGAATCTGATAGTAGGATGTTTGAGATGACGTACATCACTACTATGTATTATCGAGTTAATACATGGGCATCATACCATGCTCTGATGAGCACCACACCATGGTCCATCCGCTATAGTGCAACCCTTGTTTGAGCTTCAAAAACCCTCTGAAGTACTCTCTCCCACTGTAGAAAGGAAGTGGAGGTGATGGGGCATCCCTTGATCAGAATGCAAAATATTCGATATACATCCTCCAATGTCATAGTCATCTCACCAGTAAGGAGATGAAAGATGTTCATCTAGCTATCCCAATCATCAACCAAGGCCATCAGATAGGCCTGATCTGACATCACGGTGGGTCTCTCAACAACCTGTTTGAGGCCAATCGCCTCAAACCACACCTAATCCTCATCTATGAGATGACCTTACAACTCCTCAAACAAGGTGGGTATTTTGTATCGGGTTATAAATATCTGAAGCCCAACAAACATAAAACTCAACAAAAATTCAAAAAAATAGTTTAAAAAAACTTAATAATTTTACATTCAAAATGTAGTTGCCTCATCCTAAGACAGTTTGTAGGTGAGGTCGCCCTACCCTGGGGTGACCGCCCCAACGATTAAAAATTTGATCTTTATATTTTGAACACAGTTGCCCTACCCCAGGATGACCCTGCTGTACCCAAAAATGATACAACATGAATGAACCCCTAATTCCAAAATTTTGAAGGTCATTAGAGGTCCATAAAATTTTGTGATGTTTTAAATGAGCAATTCAAATTTCAAGTTATAAATCCATAAGCATCTCAAAATATAACAATGGATTAATATGTTTCAAAAATTGATAAAGCCTTCAAAATGCTTAAGTCATTCACTTTCAATAACTTTGTCATCATGTTAAGTCATCCTTCATAAAATGGCCTCAATTGCAAAAAGCTCTAAAACTACCTTGCACCCTTAAGAAGCAAAATAATCCTTTTAAATAAGCTTAAGAGGTCCCTTGCCCATATTTCCCTAAATCTATAAGATACAAGTCTGATCGGCTAAAAATTGGAAGCAAAGCAAAGGCTATCGACCAAAATAAAGCTAAATCGACTGAAAAGAGATCAATAGATCGATTGACAAACAAAAGGCCACAATTAAAAAGCAAAAATTCAAAGAAATGAACAATAAAGTATTTGATTGATGCGAAGAAAATATCGATCGACCGATCAACCAATGGAATCAACACAAAAGACCTATCATTTTACCGATGAGAATAAAATGTGAGCCAAGCAATAGACCGATCGATTTGATAGGAAAAATAGAACACAACCAAAAACTATCGATTTGAGCACAATGAGATTAATGACAACATTATATTTTTCGACCCTAAGGCATCGATCAAAAATAGTCAAACTACTCGGTCAAAGTGATGCCCAAAACACATACACCAGCATTCGATCACAGATATTAAGAGACCAATCGATTAATTTGGTGCAAAATTATCTCGATCGAAGCTAAAATCAAAGAACCTAATCAAATTTGAAAGCTCAAAAGTCAAGAGCAAAACAAGGAAGCATTCGACCGAGAAGAGGAAGCGATCGACTGACCATGTGGCATGAAAATGGATCGTCGATCAAAAGCACATTAATGGCCAAAATCGATCGATCAAAATCCAATAGAGACCAATGGTCAACAAAAGTGACCCAAAGCCTATCAACCGAAAAGTCAATCAAACCCCTTAGTCAAAGCCAGTCGATTCATTAAAGATAAGACCCTTCGACCAAACGAAAAGCCCATGTGGCAATATCAAGGCGGTTCATGCTCTTTTTGACCAATGGCCATCAACGTTCAAAGTTTATTGGCCCAAGCAGAGTAAAAGTTTACAAAAATCTTGAGGCAAGGCCATTCAACCGAAAAGTGACATGGATCAATCGATCGATGCCAAGTGAAACTAAAGATGCTTGACCCACCAAAGGAGTGACGTGGTAAAATCTAAGTCGTTGAAATCTCTTTGATTGATAGAGATTGACACCCCAGACTAATCAACCGAGAAAGAGAGGAGACATGCATAGTTAACCTACGATGATATTTTCTTTGAAAGAGGATCATTAACATGTTTCCTCCCTCATTGAATACTAACACCATCTTTTTCCTAAGCCTAACTAGTTTATATATCCGTGAAAGAAAGGACCAACAAGTTTTGGTCAAAGGAAATCATACTATCTTTGGCCCATGTGAGGGAGAAAAGAACCATCGATTGAGAAGAGATAAATGCCCGAAGTCGGTCAAACAGATCATAACCGTCGAGGGGTACCGACCAAGCGATACGGATAGTCAAGATGAACCGAACAAGATAAATGTAAAATGAGCAAGGTACGGGTAACATTAATTCTCGCATGCATTTTGATTTAGCTAACGTCATTATTATGTTGATCCCCCAATAAAGGTTGGCATAAGTTTAACGCAACATGTACAAGGGTACTCTAGGTTACTCGATCAAAGAGTTAATAGCAAGCAACCGAAATCACCAATCGTACTAAATCATGAAGGAGCTAACTGATCGAACATCCAATTAGCAAATGAGAAAGATTTGACTGAATCACAATTAACCACCGATCAACAATCTTCGCAAGGAAAGTAATTAAAACATTGATCAGTCGATCAACCATCGATGATAACCAAAGCACGCGTGTCTTGAAATCCATGATGGGCATTAGTCAATCTATCGCACAATTAAAGCAATGTTTCACTTAAGCAAGATCTTGTGGACCCCCATTTAAGAAAGCCAACAAGGCACTCGAATTGATGATGATTTCACAGACATGACTGAGAGCCAATCAGAAAGGTGCAGGCACACAAGTCAACTATAAACCTTTTCCTCAGATTTATCTCAACACATGCTTTAATACAATGTGGGTAAATCAAACGATTTAAAACTGAACATGTGTATGATTCGACGATCAATCACGCAAATCAACTAAAAGATAACGACTCACGATGGGGTAATTATTATGGAGAGTGAGGTAGTAAACCAAGTAGAGCAGCATCATAGTGGTAATTGGTGTGAAATTAATGATGCTTTGTGTGGGAATCATTTTAAAAACATGCTAACAGCAGCAAGTGACTTGTAGAGCTAAGAGCATCCTTAAAATTGTAGAGAGTCGAGAAAACCAATAGCAAAAATTCATAATATGACATCTTCCAGTGCAACTACTCCCAAGATCAAGGTCGAGAAGTTAGAAGAAAAATTGGCATTTAAGAAGATGATAGCAAGAAAACCCGTTGAGCAAGTATGGGGTGAAGAAGAGCTTGTTGAATTCTGCTTCCAATCAAGCACAGAAGAAATGCAACGTTCACAACATTTGCTAAAAAATATTTTCAAGAAAGAGTACACATATAAAGATAAGAAGAGCCCCCACTACAATAAGTGGAGGACCAATTTGGAAAAACTATTGTGCCCAAGGATGCATTTCCCTTGAACTTTTGTAATGTTTTCCTGTGTCATATGACCCGAGGACTAGAGCTATAGTCAATGGCAGGAATAAGCCCATCTACAGAATCACACCAGAAAGGGTTGAACAAAAATTCGAACTCAAAAAAACTACACTAGTTTACAACATGATAATAGTCTCTACACAGACCCGACACATGGTTGGCACCATATTTTATGGAAATTTATTTAACTACAACAAATTAGTGTCAATAGACTTCCCCATCCATAAATTATAACTTCATAAGTGGGTAAAGGATTACGCTGACATGATCCACATAATGATGGGGGTTCAGGATCTAAATTGGGTCAACATGGAAGTCATGTTTCTTATCATGCAATGCAAAAAGACCCAGAATTTTCCCATGTATAGATGGTAGGACTTCATATATGACACGATAGACCAAGAGTTCAAAGAATTACATAAGTCTATAAGCAAGGATCGAGATTTCATGCCCCGCTTTTCCCAACTCTTTTCTAATACATTTGATTATTGGGCAATTCAAAGAGAGTTCAATCACCCAACTAGGAGGTGTGTTAGAGGCAATCATTCAAGATATATTACCTTGCATATATGGAGGTACCTCCACTTTTCAAAAAAATTGTGGTAAATTTTTGACAGTCATGTATCACGTGATCACTGAGAAAGAACCCCCCAGGATGAGTCCGGGTATAGTAAAATACCTTGAAGAAAAGGAGGCAGGGGACTTCTTTCTCGCTAAAGACTATAACTTAATTAGGACATATGGGGTGAAGGTGCCACCCAAGGCGTTACCAACTTTCTATCCCAGATCATTGGACGCCTTAGAGATAGTAAGGCAATCCGCAAAAGAAGCCAGATTGAGGTATAAAAGGAAGCATACGAGAATTCCTTGGGTCACTGCACCCAATAAGATAAGGTAGTACGTATATAGAGGATATCCTAGCTTAATGAAAGCATTATAAAAAATGGACTCCTATTGTTTTACAAAAATCACTTTGAGACCATATGATCCCAAGGGACGTTACAAGGACATTGCTATTGAGCTGAAACCGATGATACATAGAGGAGATAAATTCAAGGAAAATATTTTATGGGCTCATAGGTAGGGGGTAAAATTAGAACATATATGGAATAATAAGAACTTAGTGAAGGCACATACTCGTATAGAAATAGAAGGGAATTACCCCACATACCTCAAGTTTATAAGGGATAACACAGTGAACAAAATAATACCACGAGTATTCACCATACCTCCAGAAGACTTCTTTGATCCAATAGCAAAAATTGTTAATCAAAAACCTGAATAAATTGAGATTTTGGTCGAAGTGGTGACCCAAATAACAAGAAGCACTCTCGACGCTTCCACCATTCCTTGACCTCCAAACATGGACAAAGGGAAGGAGATTGTCCTTGCTTCTCCTGCATCAAGCTAACCCACAACTGGAAGTTTGGTGATGACTTTAATGAGCCCACAACACTTGTAGCATATGATAACAGGTTCACCCCAAGCAGTACCTATAGCCTTCTGGATGAACAACAAAGAGATTAAGATCTCTGCAATAGCTTGGGAGAAGATACAAAAAAGTGGAGGATTTGCTGATGTTTTCAGATATTACCAAGTAGAAGTTCCCAACCCCTCAAAATATCCTCCTCATAAGAGAGTTAGAATTGGAATGAGTACTAGAAATCCTGTGAGAATCACTCTGGTCAAAAGGAAGGAAATCACATAATTCACTACTAAGGAGGAAGAACATATCCAAGCCATAATGGAATGGAAAGTGATAGGAGCACAAACAGGGATCAAAATTGAGAGTCAAATCCCATCCTCAAGTTCTTGACCTACCTCTAAGACCACAATCACCATTCCTATAGAGGGAGTAGAGTCACTTCAAATAAATCCTAAAATGGTATATGCAAAAGTGGCAGGGAAAATAATAGCCTTGTTGAAACATGGAGTGCAAGTACATGCACAGACTTCACTGGCCATAGAAAAGGAAATAACAGCCTGGAAGGCTAAAGCAGAATTGCTACAAGCAAAAAATAAAAAGCTACAAGCTGACGTCGATAAAGGATAGGAACAAATGCCTTCAGGGAGCAAACAATTACAAGACCCAGTGATTATAACAAAATATAAAGAAAATATGGTCAACATCATAAAAATAGAATAAAAAATGATTGAGAGTTGTTGTAAGGATTTTGGAGCAATAATAGAAGCAAATAAGAAAATAAAACCCTTGATAGAGAAGGTAGATAAAAAATGGTAGTTATTTCCCTAGTGTATGAGAAGTGTAAGACTAAGTATGAGTAGATCAGATCCAAACAAGTGATCACAACGGATGGTCGAAGTCATAGCTACCAAATAGAATATGAAAAAGTCACTAGTTTTTTGGTCGATAGACCCCGATGGAATTATGCAGTCAAGGAATTAGAGAATGTGGAGCGAGATACAATTAACAAATTGAAGCACCTCAATATCAGTCTCCATAAATTACTCAATATAGGAGGGTTCAACATGTTAGCCATCAAATATATTCAAGAGTTCCTGTGTGAAGAAACTGATAAAGATAAATTATCTAACCAACTCATTTCTTTATCAACAACCACCCTTGACATAGTCAGATATTTTCAGATCAGACAAATGGTCCTAAGAGAAGACAAGACCAAGGGAATAAGGGTGTTAGATAGAATTAACACACTCAATGCAATTGATGAAGAAATCTAGATACATATGGCTAACTTGGTTGGTGCTAGTCAAGAAGAGAAAGACACAATCAAGAGAAGCCAAAAGACATCAGAGTCAACAAGCAACGTGGGGCCCACAACAGGGGAGAAAGGAAAAGGAAAGGTGGATGACAACTAGACAAAATTTTGGTCTATTAAGAATAAATTCCAATTTTGAGATAGTCAATATTAGGCTTTAACACACCCAGCCAATCACAAGGCAGGAAATGATGCCAAGTGAAGAGGTCATAAAGCCGACACAACTATAAGAAGGACGTTCGCAACCAGAAATATTATCAAGCTTTTAACATAGCATATTTTTGCTAAGAGGTATACTTGAGTGCCCTGTTCTTTGCTATTGTATTTCCTTTGTGTATTTCTTATTTTCCATCCCTTATTCTTCCCATTGTTGTGCAGGTTTTGATAGAAAAGTACCCAAGAAGCTGAGATTATTTCCATATTATTGAGCTAGAGGTCTAGAGACTTGACTGTTACCATATTGGAACGGGAGAGTGAAAAATCCTTGTTACAACAATCGAATGAGGAATTTTATTGTATTAGTATTTAAAATATTTTAATGGTAAATTCAAGCCAACTCTTCATGTAATCAATTCTCAAATTAATACAATTATGGGCTTCTTTCCAGTTATATTTTTGTCATCATTTTTGTGTGTGTCTTCATTATGGGTTACATTATTTGAACGTATAATGAGTGTTTCTTTCGTTGGTCAACTATTATGTTTATTACGATATTCTAATGAATATAATTGCACCAATTATTTTTTTTCTCCATTCTTGCTATTTCACTGAAGTGTTATTAAATCTTACTACAATAGCCCAAAGGATTAAGGCATCGATCATACATAAGGTATAATTGAATTGTTATTGTTTTAGCTTGGTCAACTTTATAAAAACTTTAATTCAACACCATAAATATGGAAGAGCATGAACATAAAACATTAAAAACTTTAAGTTCACCTCAAGGGTTTCCTTACCATACCTAGTCTATTTAGAAAATATTAAGAACTCTATTCCTAGGTTAAAGAGGCAGGTCGACTAGAGCCTGTAATTGCTCGTTGGAAATTGGTTTTTCCTATAGCGTAATAGCTTATCCCAAGGATCCAGGAAAAATCTCCAACAGGTCCCCAAGCTACCAAAGGAGAGTCACCCCTGCATAGGACGGTCCCACAGCGACATCCAAAAAATGCTCTCAAAGCACAATTTTTTTTTTTTTAAATTAACATCTAAGCCTACACTAGCCTAATCTAGATTTCCTAATCTAATGTGAGGTTTGTTGCCAACAAGTTTAGTGAGGTTCATTTTCCAATTACTTAGTGAGGTTCATTTTTAATTTACAAAATCACAAGAAGGAACGAGGTTTCTACCTTCCTAGCACCTGCTCCTCCGCTCGTAGATGCCTCCAACTGATCCATTACAATGGTAGGTCATGTTTCTAGCAACGTTTCATGTCAAAAACCTCTCTCCTCCACCTCACATCACCTTTTCTCTCACTACCACCTATGCAAATGATATTAAAAATTTGCAAAAATTATTTTTATATTTTCCAAATTCTGAGACCGCCCCTCTGTGGGACGGTTGCATTTCGATGCGACCGTCCTACCCTGAGATGGCCCCAAAATTTGCAGATGGAAACCATCGTACCCTAAGATGACCTCATAATGACATAAGTTGCAAGTATTTTGTAAGCATCATTGGCGTCAATTTGGGTATTTAATGACATCTAGTGGTCCAAAATCACAAAATTGCAAATCACACAAACATTTTCAAACATCAATTGGGGCATTGTCCGTATCATACTTTCCACAATGAGCAATCAAATAATCATGCAACACGAGACAAATCAAGGTAGCATGCATTCCTGATTAAAAATCTATTTTAATCCAATCAACCAATCAGTTGCTAGATTTCAAAAGGTTGCGCCCTTTGCCTCGTTTTCAATCAATCCAAACACTTCAAATACTAGGATTAAAAGGTTGCACCCTTTACATCACATGTAATTATTTAACCAATCAACTGTCAGGCTTAAAAGGTTGCATCCTTTGCCTTGCTATCTCAATTTCAAAAGACCCCAAAGATGCCTAACTTCTTTGGTCAATTTCAAAAAGACCCCAAAGATACCCATTTTCTTTGGTCAATTTCAAAAAGGCCCAAAGACACCTAATTCCTTTGGTCAATTTCAAAAGGCTCCAAAGATGCCTATTTCTTTTGGTCAATATCAAAAGGCTCCAAAGATGCCTAATTTCTTTAGTCAATATCAAGAAGCCCCAAATAAACCTATACCTTTGGTCAAATCAATCCAATCATCTTGGTCAAGCGGCTTGTCGCTTTCATCACTTTCCATCTCCTCATCGACTCGTTGCTTGAGGGGGTAGTCATAATCACAACATTCACAATCAAAATCAATAATCAAACACTCAATCATGCTAATTGAGTTCATCCATGAATCATTGCAAAAACAATCATGCTAATTGCATTCATCCACGAATCATTGCCAAAAATAATCATGCCCTTTTTGCTTGGGGTAGATAACAAGCAAAAATTTAAACTAAATAGATATCTTGGTATTCTTGCACTGGAATAGTGTACCAAGATCAAGTATACCTCATCGAAAGGTTTACTTGAATTAAGCTCTTTAATTTTGTTAGAGGTTGTTGGCAATTTGAGTTATTTTATGTTGTTATTGATGTCACATGAATCATTGATGTCATATGGATCACATTGAGTTTTGATGGGCAAATGATATTTTGGAAAGCATGGATAAAATTAGGGTTTTTGTGAAAACCAAGGTAGGCAAAATAAAAGGATTTATATAAAACCATGGATGACAGATTTGAAATGGGTTTTTCTTAAAACCCAGGTTTACCTTTCATTTCGTCGAAAAAGGTGCCCCGGTGATGGAGATGTTTAATTTTAAATATTTAGTTAAAATTTAAACTATTTAAAATTTTAATTTTAATTTTAAAATTTAAATTAAAGTTAGCGTCGACATCTAAAGAAAGAGGGAAAATCAATAATGCGTCGACGTCATCAAAAATGAGGAGAAGACTATATAAAGGGGGATCTTAAGGTTCATTTGAAATAAATTCTTGCTCATGTTAATCGTTGGCTAGCATCCGAAGAGAGTTCATGTGAAAATTATTTTGAAAAGGGAGACAATGAATAAATCCAAGGTTGGTCGAAAGCCCAAGACATTGTGGGCAGAGTGGCACATTGACAATTGGATTTTTGTTAAGGTGTGTGGCAACGCTTTACATCAAGGTTAGAATCTCCTTGACTACATTCAAAGTCATTGGAAGGAAAGCGCTCAAAGTGCTTTTGGTTTGCAGTGTATAGCCCTATGGCATTTGGACATAGGGCTATACACTACAGAATCCATGGATCAAAGAAGTTTGATTTTGCTAGAAGAAACTTCAAAGGAAGAAGGTATGGTTTTCATGGGCATTGCTTCTCATGTAACAATATTGGTCATAGATATTTTTAGTGCAAAGGAAATGAGCAACATGGTTTTGGTTTTAGAGCTTCATAATTCATAAGTCATGGGAGTAATGGTTATGAAAATAGAGCTTCACAATACAGGGTTCAGGAAAGGAATGGATATGGAAATTATTTCAAGAAAAAATTCAGGATATGGGCATCATCCAAAGGCTACAATATCAAGTGCTTTAATTGCAATTACTTTGGGCATATTGCAAAATGGTGTAGGACTCAATTCCAAACAGGTTCAAGGTAAGAAGGTCAAACAGGTTCTAGACAAGAAGATCAAGTAATTCATCAAGATAAGGATATAAGAAAACATAGAAGGAAGTTGATAGAGGAAAGAAACAATGTGATATGAGAGTAAAAGTACTCCCACCCCAATATTAATCACCTAAAGAGAGAAGGTGGTGAGGGGGCTAAGTTTAAGAGTCATATATTTTAGCCCCATAGGTGTCCCTTTTGCCATTGATGTCAAAGAGGGGGAGATTTGAGTAAGGGGGAGAGCATTAATTTAGGAGGAGCAGCCTCCAAAGAGAGCATTGAGTTAGGGGGAGCAGCCTCCATAGAGGGTATTGATTCAAGGGGAGCAACTTTGATTCTCAGAGATGGTTTTTGCAGTGATTGTGGTTTTTGCTTTAGAGGTGTTGCCATCAATAACAAATGGGGATATTATTGGTAATTTGAGTTATTTTATGTTGTCACTGATGTCACATGAATCATTGATATCATATGGATCACATTGAGTTTTGATGGGCAAATGATATTTTGGAAAGAATGAATAAAATCATGGTTTTTGTGAAAACCAAGGCAAGAAAAATAAAATGTTTTATTTAAAATCATGGATGGCATATTTTAAATGGGTTTTTATTAAAACCCAGGTTGGCCTTTCGTTTCATTGAAAAAGGTGCCCCTGTGATGGATATATTTAATTTTAAATGTTTAGTTTAAATTTTAATTATTTAAAATTTAAATTTAAATTTTAAAATTAAAATTAAAGTTAGCGTCGACGTCTAAAGAAAGATGGAAAATCAATAATGCACCGACGCCATCGAAAATTAGGAGAAGACTATATAAAGGGGGATCCTAAGGTTCATTTGAAATAAATCCTTGCTTGTGTTAATCGTTGGCTAGCATCCGAAGAGAGCTCGTGCAAAAATCGTTTTGAAAAGGGAGACAACGAATAAATCCAAGGTTGGTCAAAAGCCCAATACATTGTGTGTAGAGTGGTGCATTGGCAATTGACTTTTTTTTAAGGTGTGTGGTAGTGCTTTACGTCAAGGTTCGAATCTCCTTGACTACATTCAAAGGCATTGGAAGGAAAGCGCTCGAAGCGCTTTTGGTTTGCGTGGAAGGAAGGAAGGACTTAAGGCACGTCATACCTTTTCCCTTCAAACGAGTGGCTAGCTCGTGTGGCAACCTTAGCCACGACTAAGGCGCTCGTGGTGTGTGCAAGTTGGGGGTTCGAATCCCCTTGAGGAGGTAATTACGTTTTTCTCTAATTCAATTTGGTTGATGCCCTAGGATAGGAGTTATAAGGTGGTTAAGGAATTATTAAAGTTTTTAGTTTAAAATTATTTTTATAAGGGCTGTGATTATTATTTTAGAGGTGGATGAGTTGTTGATTTATTTTGATATTTATGAAATTGAAAATTAAGATTTAGGAGAAATAAAGAGTTGTTATAAAATATTTCTGAGAGCCTTATTGATTATTATTTTTGATAAGGGTTTTTATTAAAAAGGACTTTGGTGGATGTGTTTATTAAGTTGGAGTAAAAATGTGTAAATTGAGTTATGCTTATCTTGTGATTATTATTTGAAGTCCACTAATCCTTATTGAGATTGGAAAGGAAAGTTGTGTTTAGTGTGGCAGATTTTGTGGACAACTTCTTGGCATCAAAAAAGCTATGGGCACATTATCCTATTGATTGTTTATGGTGGTTGATTTTTGAAATATCATTGGAGTGAAAATAATTGATTGTGGTTTGCTTTTCGAAAGTGGTTGGTTGAATGCTTCAAGGTTTTCTAGTTTGATAGTTGTGTTTAAACTTGTTTTATAAGCATGGTCATTGAAGCCCATTGGTTGTGAAAGAACTTGAAAAGAACCTGAGTATCATTGTTATGTGAGATTTGTGGTTAAGCATTGTTGGAAATATTTGAGTTGGTTGATACATGCTTGGAGTAGGGTGTTTGTGAGAAAGAGTAGTCCCTTGTGGTGATTGGTTGAGTCGAGTTGATTGAGCCTAGTCAAGTGATTGTGTGAGGTGATTGGTCAAGTTCCATGAAACAAACTATTCCATAATTCTGATTTGAGATGAGAGTGATATTAGAACATATTGAGTCTCTAACAATTCTCTTTATGCTTCTATGAGTTGACTTGAGTTGAGTTAAGATTTATTTGAGTTGAGTTGAGTTGAATATTGAGCTTAGAATATATTGAGTCTCTAACAATTCTATTTATGCGTTTATGAGTTGATTTGAGTTGAGTTGAGTTGAGATCATTGTGGATCATTGTTGTCATCCATTTAAGAGTGCATTGTCCTTCATTGTTGATTTCATATTTTGTGGATGAGATTTGAGTGCTACTTGAGCATCATTGATTGAGCCTTTGAGAAGGCCTTTGTGGACAGTTTTGGGACAACTTTGTGGATAGATTTGTGGATAGCTTTGGGACAGATTTGTGGATAGTTTTGGGACAACCTTTATGGACAGCTTTGTGGACAATTTTGGGACAGCTTTGTGGATAGTTTTGGGACAACTTTGTGGACAGTTTTGGACAGCTTTGTGGAAAATTTTGGGACATATTTGTGGACAAATTTGAACAAGTTCTTGGTGAGCTTGCTAGAGCATATTTGGGCAAGTTCTTGGTGAGCTTGCTAGAGCATATTTGAACAATTTCTTGATGATATTTTTTCGAGCAAATTTGGGCAAGTTCTTGGTGAGCTTGCTAGAGCATATTTGAACAAGTTATTGATGAGCTTCTTAGAGCATATTTTGGCCAAGTTCTTGGTGAGATTGCTAGAGCAAATTTGGACAAGTTCTTGGTGATCTTGTTGGAGCATATTTGGACAAGTTCTGTGTGAGCTTGTTATTCAGTTTTGGACAAGTTATGTGTGATCTTGTTATTCATTTTTGGACAAGTTTTGTGTGAGCTTGTTATTCAGATTTGGACAAGTTATGTGTGAACTTGTTATTCAGTTTTGGACAAGTTATGTGTGAGCTTGTTATTCAGATTTGGACAAGTTCTATGTGAACTTGTTATTTCCTAGCTTTGAGTAGATCAAATAAATCATTGTATTGGATAAGGATCCTTATTTCTCTAAGAAATATTTTAAGGAGATTATATTGTGCAGTACCCCACATTGGCATAACCACGTTAAATCTTGTGTCTCAATTGTGTGTGGTGACTTGTGCTCTTTCTTACTACTATTATATAAGTTATTAATGCACACTACTATATTTGGTTATTGCAATTAAAGAAATTAATTGATATTGATTTGGAAAGAAAGTAAAAAGTGGTCTTATACTATTCACCCCCTCTCAGTATAAGCTTGTGTTCTTCAATTGGTATGAGAGCGGGTTCCTTCGAAAAGGCTAACGACTTGAGAGAAAATTTTACAAGAACACAGATGGCTTCACAGAATGGATCATCTACAAATAAGGCTCCATTGTTTGATGGTAACAATTATGCTTTCTGGAGCATGAGGATGAATAACTACTTGATATCACAAGGATATGAGGTATGGAAAATGGTTGAAAAAGAGTATAAGGTTGAAGGTGATCCTGAGGCAGATAAGACTATTAAGAAATTGGTTAAGATCAATGCAAGAGTAATGAATTATATTTTGAGTGGGCCTCGTGAGACAGATTTTGCAAATGTCATGGTATGTAATTCAACTAATGAAATGTGGACCAAGTTGTGGAATACTTATGAAGGAGATTCCAAGGTAAAGTTGGCAAAACTACAAACTCATAGAAAAATATTTGAGGAATTGAAAATGGAAGATTATGAAGATATTGCAAAGTTTTTCTTCATGTTGATGATATTACTAACACCATGAGAGGCCTGGGTTTTGAGATGAAAGAATGAAAAGTTACTCAAAAGGTTTTGAGATCACTTCCCATGAAATATGATTCTAAGGTTTTAGCAATAGAAGAGACAATAGATATCAACAAGATAACAATGGAAGAATTGCAAGGTACTCTCACAACTTATGATATGAGGGTAAGTAAGCATTAGGTTCCAATAAAAGAGATTGCATTCAAGGCTTCAGAAAAAGAGAAAGGGAAAGTTTTAGAAACAAGTAGAGGTTCAGATAATTATGAGGAAGCTAACTTCATCAAAAGAAATAAGGACTCAAAGAATTTTAGGGATATAAGGAAAGTCAGATGCTACAAGTATGGTGATCTTAGTCACTATGCATACATGTGTCCACATGAAGAAAATGGTGATGATGATAAATAGGGTCATAGAAGAAAAGAATATGGAAAGCATAAGCATGACAAAGATGACAAATGCAAGCAAAACAGGTATGAGAAGAAGAAAAATTTTCGTAAGGCAAAGAAATCTTACTACATTGTAGAAGCAAGTGATAGCTCAGATCATAGTGATAAAGACAAGTCAGATGATGAAAAGGAAGAACATTTATTTCTAGAAATAGAAGGTGAAAGAGAACAGTGCTTTGTGTGTGGTCAAAGAGATCACAGATTAGGATATTTTAATGGTTTCAGTGATAGTGAAGATGAGATGACACATCAAGGAAACAGGTATGGTCAAAGAAATCTTGAGATTTTGTTTGCTATAGAATATTATAATGATCTTAGTGACAGTGAATATGAAGAAGGTTTTTTCTATGGAATAAGAGAAGTAGAAGAAGAACATTCACTTCAAATAGAAGAAGTTAAGCAAGAGGATAATGTCTCAGTTGATCTAAAGGAAGACTTCAATGTTATCCATCAGCAACTACAAGAGGTTAAAGAGAATCTGAAAGAATTGAAACGTTCCTTACTTGAGAAATTTGATCCATCATATGACTCAAAAGGTCAAGATATTTTCACTAACAAGGAAACATGTGTTTCAAAGGCTATAGAGATCGATGCCAAGTTGCTACTTGACACAAATAAAGAAAAAGAAGAGGAAGATTCCAAAGCACCAAAGGTCTCATATTTCAAGTTTGGGGAATTACACTCAAAAGGAAAGGAAGTTCTAAAATATGAAAGCAAGGAAGCACCTAAGGTTTGTGAGGAAAGTTCCAGAGTTCCTACGGCTCCAAATATTCAGGTTGGATCTTGTTTTGAGATAGGTGAATCAAGTTCAAAAGAAAAAGAAATTATTGAAGAAACTAAGGAAGAGGATTTAGATGCTACAAATAAGGTTCAAGGATGCAATGCACAAGTTGAAAATGATCATAAGGATAATGGTCAAGAAATGCATGAGGAACCAAGGCATGAACAAAGGGCTTTTCAAGGACATTGTTTTTCTTGTAATGGATTTGGACATAGGGCTATACACTACAAAATCCATGGATCAAAGAAGTTTGATTTTGCTAGAAGAAACTTCAAAGGAAGAAGGTATGGTTTTTAGGGGCATTGCTTCTCATGTAACAAGATTGGTCATAGAGATTTTCAGTGCAAAGGAAATGAGCAACATGGTTTTGGTTTTAGAGCTTCACAATTTAGAAGTCATGGGAGTAATGGTCATGAAAATAGAGCTTCACAATACAGGGTTTAGGAAAGGAATGGATATGGAAATTATTTCAAGAAAGAATTCAGGACATGGGCACCATCCAAAGGCTACAATATCAAGTGTTTTAATTGCAAGTACTTTGGGCATATTGCAAAATGATGTAGGACTCAATTCCAAACATGTTCAAGGCAAGAATGTCAAACAGGTTCTAGACAAGAAGATCAAGTAATTCATCAAGAAAAGGATATCAGAAAACATAGAAGGAAGTTGATAGAGGAAAGAAACAATGTGATATGAGAGTAAAAGTACTCCCACCCCAAAATTAATCACCTAAAGAGAGAAGGTGGTGAGGGGGCTAAGTTTAAGAGTCATATCTTTTAGCCCCATATGTGTCCCTTTTGCCATTGATGTCAAAGAGGGGGAAAGCATTGATTTAGGGGGAGCAGCCTCCAAAGAGAGCATTGAGTTAGGGGGATCAGCCTCCATAGAGGGTATTGAGTCAAGGGGAGGAACTTTGATTCTCAGAGATGGTTTTTGTAGTGATTGTGGTTTTTGCTTTAGAGGTTTTGCCATAAATAACAAAGGGGGAGATTATTGGTAATTTGAGTTATTTTATGTTGTCACTGATGTCACATGAATCATTGATATCATATGGATCACATTGAGTTTTGATGGGCAAATGATATTTTGGAAAGAAAGGATAAAATCATGGTTTTTGTGAAAACCAAGGTAGGAAAGATAAAAGGTTTTATTTAAAACCATGGATGGCATATTTTAAATGGGTTTTTATTAAAACCTAGGTTGGCCTTTCGTTTCGTTGAAAAAGGTGCCCCTGTGATGGATATATTTAATATTAAATGTTTAGTTTAAATTTTAATTATTTAAAATTTAAATTTAAATTTTAAAATTAAAATTAAAGTTAGCGTCGACGTCTAAAGAAAGATGGAAAATCAATAATGCACCGACGCCATCGAAAATTAGGAGAAGACTATATAAAGGGGGATCCTAAGGTTCATTTGAAATAAATCCTTGCTTGTGTTAATCGTTGGCTAGCATCCGAAGAGAGCTCGTGTGAAAATCGTTTTGAAAAGGGAGACAGCGAATAAATCCAAGGTTGGTCGAAAGCCCAAGACATTGTGGGCAGAGTGGCGCATTGGCAATTGGCTTTTTGTTAAGGTGTGTGGTAGCGCTTTACGTCAAGGTTCGAATCTCCTTGACTACATTCAAAGGCATTGGAAGGAAAGCGCTCGAAGCACTTTTGGTTTGCGTGGAAGGGAGGAAGGACTTAAGGCACGTCGTACCTTTTCCATTTGAACGAGCGGCTAGCTCGTGTGGCAACCTTAGCAATGACTAAGGCGCTCATGGTGTGTGCAAGTTGGGGGTTCAAATCCCCTTGAGGAGGTAATTACGTTTTGCTCTAATTCAATTTGGTTGATGCCTTAGGATAGGAGTTATAAGGTGGTTAAGGAATAATTAAATTTTTTAATTAAAATTTATTTTTATAAGGGCTATGATTATTATTTCAGAGGTGGATGAGTTGTTGATTTATTTTGATATTTATGAAATTGAAAATTAAGATTTAGGAGAAATAAGGAGTTGTTATAAAATATTTTTGAGAGCCTTATTGATTATTATTTTTGATAAGGGTTTTTATTAAAAAGGACTTTGGTGGATGTGTTTATTAAGTTGGAGTAAAAAGGTGTAAATTGAGTTATGCTTATCTTGTGATTATTATTTGAAGTCCACTAACCCTTATTGAGATTGGAAAGGAAACTTGTGTTTAGTGTGGCAGATTTTGTGGACAACTTCTTGGCATCAAAAAAGTTATGGGCATATTCTCCTATTGATTGTTTATGGTGGTTGATTTCTGAAATATCATTGGAGTGAAAATAATTGATTGTGGTTTCCTTTTCGAAAGTGGTTGGTTGAATGCTTCAAGGTTTTCTGGTTTGATAGTTGTGTTTAAACCTTGTTTTATAAGCATAGTCGTTGAAGCCCATTGGTTGTGAAAGAACTTGAAAAGAACATGAGTATCATTGTTATGTGAGATTTGTGGTTGAGCATTATTGGAAATATTTGAGTTGGTTGATACATGCTTGGAGTAGGGTGTTTGTGAGAAAGAGCAGTCCCTTATGGTGATTGGTTGAGTTGAGTTGATTGAGCCTAGTCAAGTGATTGTGTGAGGTGATTGGTCAAGTTCCATGAAACAAACTATTCCATAATTCTGATTTTAGTTGAGAGTGAGATTAGAACATATTGAGTCTCTAACAATTATCTTTATGCTTCTATGAGTTGACTTGAGTTGATTTAAGATTGATTTGAGTTGAGTTGAGTTGAATATTGAGCTTAGAACATATTGAGTCTCTAACAATTCTCTTTATGCTTCTATGAGTTGATTTGAGTTGAGTTGAGTTGAGATCATTGTGGATCATTGTCATCCATTGAAGAGTACATTGCCATTCATTGTTGAGCTCACATTTGAGCTTTGCCTTGATATATTTATGGATGAGATTTGAGGGCTACTTGAGCATGATTGATTGAGCCTTTGAGAAGGCCTTTGTGGACAGTTTTGAGACAACTTTGTGGATAGTTTTGGGACAGCTTTGTGGATAGTTTTGGGACAGATTTGTGGACAACTTTGTGGACAGTTTTGGGACAGCCTTTGTGGACAACTTTGTGGACACCTTTGTGGATAGTTTTGGGACAGCTTTGTGGGCAGTTTTGGGATAGCTTTGTGGATAGTTTTGGACAGCTTTATGGATATTTTTGGGACAAATTTGTGGATATATTTGATCAAGTTCTTGGTGAGCTTGTTAGAGAATATTTGGGCAAGTTCTTGGTGAGCTTGCTAGAGCAGATTTGAACAAGTTCTTGATGAGCTTGTTAGAGCATATTTGGGCAAGTTCTTGGTGAGCTTGCTAGAGCAGATTTGAACAAGTTCTTGATGAGCTTGTTGGAGCAGATTTTGGGCAAGTTCTTGGTGAGCTTGCTAGAGCAGATTTGGGCAAGTTCTTGGTGAGCTTGTTGGAGCATATTTGGACAAGTTCTATGTGAGCTTGTTATTCGGTTTTGGACAAGTTCTGTGTGAGCTTGTTATTCATATTTGGACAAGTTCTGTGTGAACTTGTTATTCAGTTTTGGACAAGTTCTGTGTGAGTTTGTTATTCAAATTTGGAAAAATTCTGTGTGAACTTGTTATTGCCTAGCTTTGAGCAGATCAAAGAAATCATTGTATTGGATAAGGATCCTTATTTATGTGTGAAATATTATAAGGAGATTATCTGGTGGAGTACCCCACATTGGGGGATCCACGTTAAATCTTGTGTCTCAATTGTGTGTGGTGACTTGTGCTCTTGCTTACTACTGTTATCTAAGTTATTAATGCACACTGCTATATTTGGTTATTGCAATTAAGAACATTAATTGATATTGATTTGTAAAGAAAGTAAAAAGTGGTCTTATACTATTCACCCCCCTCTCAATATAAGCTTGTGTTCTTCAGAGGCAATGAATTAGATATGCATGCTCTTTTCATGATTGGAGCATCTAACATTGATCAAATTAATGAACATCAATCAACCTTCAACTTGACTTTTGGTTTTTCTATTTTTTCTTTGTGTTGTGCTTTCACACAATGCATCCCAAAAAGGGGCATCTGTAGACACCTAAAACACGTCATTTTGAGGAAGCTACCTATATGGACACCTTTTCAGGCCATATGACCCACCTTGGACAGCTTTAGGGCTTAACAATGGTTTTTACCACTCAAACATAGGTAAATTAGCTTTTGTAGTCTGGATCGTCATACCCAGGAACGACCTACAGAGGCTACCCTACCCTGTGATGGACATCAGTCATAGCTGCCCTACCTTAGGATGGCCATTCTTGTAACAAACTCAAGATCTTGAGTCGACGAAAAATCAATTACAGGACAACTGAGCATCAATTGTCAAGCGCAAGAAGGTTCTAGAATTGGCGTTTGGTCTTCCTAGATCCTAATCATTTCTTGATTCTTGGCTTCTCCTACAAGCCAAGATTTCCATTTGGGAAATCTATAAGAAGACACCAAGCCTTCATGAAAATATATCTCAATCTCATGCAACGAAGTGTTGTCGGATTGAGGAGTAAGGAGAGCAATTGGATAAGCAATGAAGTGCTATTGGATTTTAGTCATGGAGCTCTCAATTGCAACAATGGATTCCCTTGGAGTTTGAAGATCAAATTCAACACTATTTCACCATAAATGACCTTATTCCATGCTAATTTTCGTAATTTAATCGTGCTGCAAGTGCGCGACCCTTGAACAATCAATTTTATAGATCAATCTTGACGTTTCCCACATCGATCATGAAGAACTGTGTTGCTATTTAGTAGTTGTCTCACCCCGAGATGTCCTGCAGGCACCACCGTCCTACCCTAGGACGATCAATAGGCTAGATCGCTCTGCCTTAGAATGGCCTCTCGGTGATATCTGTTTTTACTATTTTTCAAAATCACAATAGGATTAGTTGCATTCCATTTGTTTTCTAACATAGTTTGGTTTAGTTTTCATGCATTTTTTTATCATTTTTAGCATCTCTTTTCAGTTTCTTATCATGGATATGGACCTCATCATGAGAGGTTCCTCATTTGCTATTAATGTCTTGTGAGTGTTCTTGTGTGTATATTTTAGGTCTTGGTAGGAGCTATTCAACATAAAGATTCATCAATATTTATCTCACCTTCATAGGTCACAAGAAACTCCTCCCCAAATCATTTTTGAGGGTGCAAAGATTTTGCATAATACACCTACCATTGGTAATTTATTGTAAAAGTTGTATCAAATTGGTATTAAATCCCTAAGAGGGATATCATTGTAACCTCCTTGTGAAGGATAATTTCAATATTAATGAGAAGGACACCATTTCTTTATTTCTTCTCTTATCTTGATGGTTACATGATTATGCTTTCAATTTGATTTCATATAATTGCTTAGGTGTACAATTTTTGCATACTACACTTGCCTAGTTGTAGTCATTCCACAGGGCATGCTCATGTTAGGTATCTATAATGTGTTAGTATCGAGGTGTATGAAGCGATGTCATCATTTAGAAGGTCTCCTTGCAAAACTTAGAGCTTTAGAAGAACATAATATAAAACAAGGTGAAGAGATAACAAGTCTCAAAGCTAAGGTTAGGGATCTATGCCACATTGCAGAACAAGTCGTTGAATGCAGAGCACTTGGAAATATTTATAGCTTGTTCCTAAGAGAACAATATTACAGATCATAGGTAATAAGAATTTACTCCAATCTCCCATATAAGTTGACTTATACTCAAGATTTTGTTGAATCATTCTTGCATAGTTCAATGGAACCGTTCTTGCATAGTTCAATGGAACAAAAGGACTTATTATACAAATTTTATTTGCATAAATTTGCACTTTCGTATGATGTCCAATTTCTATCTCATATCTATATTGATAATGTTTAGATATGAGCATTCACCTCCACTCTTCATAATTAGTTGAAGTGGTAGGAAAAGGTAAAATAATATAAGTCAACTGAATTAGGACCTAGTTTATTGTTAAGACATGATCAACCAAACCCAAGGGCTCTTATTTGTGCACATTATTCTATGATGGGAATTGTAGTTGTCAAAGAAAGATATTTGAATCATGTAAATGATTGTTTGGAAAATATTTAAAATTTTTGCAGAGACAATTTCAATAGGGATAGGTTTGTAGACAGAGATGGAATGAGTTGTCTATCACTTTAAGGAAAAGGGAGTCTATTTCACCAACCAACCACATATGGTCCCATAGGGGAGTAATTGCAATGATGAAGGTAATTAGAACACTACAACATGAATTAATAGGCTTGTGATTTTGACCACTTACTATGCTCATCCATATTCCATACTATTTTGATACTAAGCTAGAGCCAAAACACTAAATCTAGGAATGGTTATTAGAGATACAAAAGAACAAGGGATATCATTCTCCATAAAATCAATATTGGAGCACCCTTTATAAGGAATTGGATATGCATACAACTTTAGCAAGGTAAAATAGGAGTGATGAGACTATAAAAATATATTATTTTTCAAATAGTCTAACCCTTTTTTGTCCATTTTTATTAAAATAACATAGTACCTACCAAGTATTAATCGTTATTTATGTTGATATTAAATGTTAAATATAGTGAATGAAAGAAGATGTTTCCTTTAGTTGTTTTGAATTGGTTTTTGTGTGTTTTAAGGACTAATTGCATGGTTTATTCTTATTGAAGGATAGAATAAAGTAGTAATAATTTTACAAAGTCTTGTGAATAAATCCATAAACTTGAAGTGTTTGGTAGACCACCTCTTCGAAGTCTTTTTTAAAATTACCATGCATAAGCATGCACCGATTTGGTGCTAGAATAGCCCATGCACTAGAATAACAAGGTATGGATATCATGTCATAATAGTAGGACATGGCTAAACCAACGACGATCCATAGATGTTGAGAAGAGGATAATGCCACGGTGACGGTGATCGAAGGTCTACGTAGTAGCAAGCAAAGTCTACCTCCTAGCAACTTTCGATCTTTTTTGCAAGGGTTTGGTGTTCGACCATCTGTTTCCCTCCTTTTCTGGTTTTTGATTCCATGTTTTTCCTTGGCAGATTCTTTCCTACCCTTCACCCATCATCCCGTCACTTCCTAGGGCTAGCCAGGCGCCTTCCTCAACTCCCAAAACTGGGTCATGCTAGCAAAATGTTTCTCACAGGCACCCCCCATGGCGATGCACTTAGATCTTGATCGTTGCAACAAAGACGTCGAGGGCTCCATCAGGCCTGGCACCATGGCCAAGCAAGGGCCCCATATCCTAGGCAAGGTTCCAACAGTAGGCAACAAGCCATTTGTTGACTTGCTAAAAAAAAATGAATTCCTATGTCATCTACGACCAACGAATTCATCACGCAAGGGAATAATGTTCTATGCCCTAAATCCCTCATGGAAAACTATGAATCCCGGGATACCAACTCCTTGGTAGGCAAATTCATCGATGGGCGACCTAACTTAGATGCTATTCACAGATGGGCAGCTTCAAAATGGAAAACCCTAGGCAACTTGGATATCTCAGCAATGACAAGGGGTTTTTTCATGATTCAACTCAATTCCCATGAAGACATAGAGCGCATCTTAATCGAAGGGCCCTGGTTCTATGGAAGGCAAAGTTTGTTCCTCAAAAAATGGCAACCAGACTTCAACCCCATCTCCTAGAACATCAAATTCGCCCCCATATGGGTTAGACTTCCAGATCTCCCAGCCCACTTCTTCTATGAATATTCCTTGCTTGCCTTGTTGTCTGAGTACCACAACATCCTCACCAAGGAGAAAACTTTCTAGCGCTAGAATTCAAGATAGCTTTGGCTCAAGGAAGGTGATGCCAATACCAAGTTCTTCCACATCTCAACCTTGAGGCATAGGAGTGCCAATAAGATCAAAAGCCTTGTCTTGCAGGATGGAGCAGCCATTTTGGATATCCATGCAACAAGAGAAGAAGCCATCAATCATTTCAAAAGCCTCCTAGGTTCGAGCCCGCCCCAAGCCCCTGAGGCCATGGAATCCCTCCTGGCCATCATCCCCACCATCATATTCCAGGAATCAAATGATTTTCTCCTCAGCCCCATCTCCTAGGATGAATTTCACCAGGCCCTCTTTTCCATGAAGCTCGACAAAGCCCCTAAGTTGAACGAGTTCTTGCCCAAGTTTTTCCAGACCTTCTGGGACATCGTGGGGTAGGATATTTCTAATGACATTAGGAAAATACAAATCTCTAGGTTCATTCATAGAGATGTGAATTCCACCTTCTTGGCTCTCATCCCCAAAGGGGCCAATTCTTGATCCCTCTTTGATTACCGACCCATTAGCCTGTGCAATGTCATTTAAAAAATCATCACCAAAGCCCTGGCATCCAGGCTATCCAACATTATTCCATCCATCATTGACCCGTGTTAGGGTAGCACAGTCAAAGGACGCAATATTCTTGATGGGGTCATCACCATACATGAATTGATCCATTTAGCCTAGGTTTCAGACATGGTTGCTTTCTTACTCAAGTTGGACATGAACAAGGCATTTGATAGAGTCAACAAGGAATTCCTTAGCCAAATCCTTCTCAAGTTTGGGTTCCATGATTCCTGGGTAAACTTGATCTACAATTGCATTTCCTCTTCTTGGTTCTCTGTCGTGGTAAATGGTTCTGCTGCGGGTTACTTCCCGAGTTCTCGAGGCCTGAGGTAGGGTGACCATCTTTCCCCCATTCTATTCATCATCCTGGCAGAGATTTTGGGGAGAACTATCAAGGAGGCCTACTCTTGCAGTCAGCTTTTTAGGATCAGGGTAGCATCTGGACTTCCCCCCACCACTCACCAACAGTTTGTAGATGATACGTTGATGGCTACTAAGGCTTCGATAACAGATGCCAAGGTGATCAAGGATATTCTCAACCGCTTCGAGGAAGCTGCTGGCCAGAAAATCAATTACACTAAAAGCAAGATGTTCTTCATCTGTACCTTGGCCAAAAGACAATGCAAGATCACCAGAATTCTAGGATGTTCCATTTCTGAGTTCCCAACCACTTACCTCGGGCTCTCCATGTTCCATGGTAGGGCCCGACCAACCATGTGGGCAAACGTGGTGGACAAGATCCATAACAAGTTAGCTGGGTGGAAAGGGGCCCTGCTCACCAGTGTAGGGAAGACAACTTTGGTCAAATCCATCTTGTAGAGCATCCCCACATATTTCATGTTTGTGTTCAAAATCCCAGCCTCGGTGGGAGAAGCCATTGAAAAAATTCAAAAGTAGTTCCTTTGGTATGGATTAGAGGCCTCAAGAAAGCTCCACCTAGTAGCTTAGGATAAATTTTGCTCTCCCAAAGATCAGGGAGGTCTTGGTCTGCACCGAATCTTAGTTTCCAACCTAGCTCTCCTAACCAAGAAAGCTTGGAGAGTAGTGACTAAGGCCAATATTGAATGAGTAAACATCGTGAAAATAAAGTACCTTCAGCACCAGGCCTTCCTCCAAGCACCTCCCTCGCGCAATGGTTCCCATTTTTGAAAATCCATCACTCATACCTAGAACATCATCCTCGAAGGGTCTTCCTAGAAGCTGGGGAATGGGGCCAACATCAACTTCTAGGAAGATACCTGGGTCTAGAATTCCCCCCTCATCAACAATCCAGTTTTGATCCCTGCTAGGCATTTGACTGACAACAAATTCAGGCTCAGGGTTGCAGACTTCATTTCCTCTAGCCCGAAAGCCCAGAGTGGAAGAAGATCAATTTTAGAATAATAAATGAACCCATCAGGGAAGCCGTGAAAGGGATTCAGGAGATCCAGCAATCAAATTTCCTCCCCCATGTCAACAGGAGAGATGAGCGATGTTGCAAAGGCACCAACGACAAGAATTTCTATGTTAAGACCGCTACCCATCTTATTGAGAAGATGGGTTCCCAGGGCACCCCCAACTGTGAGAAGGTGGTCGCTAATAAGGTGTGGATCAAATCCCTCATTCCCAAAATCATGCACTTCTGTTGGACGACCATCCACAATAAAATCCTTACTGGGGACAATCTCATGCGACGAGGGATCATGGTGCCGAATAGATGTTTCCTATGCCTCCAAGCCTGGGAATCTGTTCACCACATATTTATGGATTGCCCCTACTCAAAAAGTGTTTTCTCCCTAGCCACCCAAAGCTTTCAGGTTAGTTAAACCTGGCCAAACTTTCTCAAAGAGTTCATTTGCCAATGGCCTAAGCCCTTCAAGCATCCCAGGCTAAGCTTTTTGTGGGAAGTCCTCATCCATCACATCTTTTGGAAGCTCTGGTTGGAGTGCAACAAGCGAGTTTTCAACAAAGGCCCCAGAACCAGCGAAGCTATAGCTACCAAAGCCCTTGCTTACGCCATGAAAAATTTTGGACTCATCCCTTGTCAGGTCAGCCCTACTCCAGGGATTAAAGAATTGCTCTGTTCCATCCTCAAGATTCCCCAGGATCACAGTAAGTCTCAAAAACCCAAAAAATATAGATCTCAGGTCACTTGGGTCCCTCCCCCCAAGGTTGGCTCAAGGCTAACTTCGATGGTGCCTCCAAAGGGAACCTAGGAAAAACGGGAGCAGGAGGGGTCTTCAGAGATCATAGTGGCAAAATCCTTAAGGTCTTTGTTGAAAATCTAGGGTCCTAGACCAACAACTTCACGGAAGCCAGGGCCCTCTGGAGATGTATTGAAATTTCCAAAAACCTGGCAACCCCTGTCATCTACGAAGGAGACTCGGAGATCATTGTCAAACTCATCCAAAGAAATAGCAAGGGTGGGAAAAATATAGAGAACATTATCCAGGAATGCCAGCTAGGCATTTACAACAGTGAGCAATCCCAGATCAAGCATGTGTTCAGGGAGGCCAATCAAGTGGCCGACACCTTGGCAAATAGAGAAATCAAAGAGAGCTCCCTCACCATTTGGGAAGACAACTTTCCCATGGAAGTCATCGAGAAAGTCAACCTAGATAATGACAAAAGATCAAACACTTAGCTCTGCCAAAGCAGGAGGGTGCCTCTTCTCTAACGCTATTAGAATGTTCACAAAGGCCAATCATCAGTGGCCAAATTTTACCGGTGGTTCTAACCACATAAAAGGTGTCTCTTTGACACCATCGGTCAGTTTGTTTTGATTTAGTTCGGCTATTAGTTTTTGTTGGTTTTCGACTGTGGTGCTGGTGTTTTTGCCCTGCATTACGAATGCATATGAACTATTGTAAATTGGTGTTTTTGGCCTGCATTTTGAATGTAGATGATCTTCTTGTAAATAGGGGCGGGTCCCTTCAACCCGTAAGTAAATAAATTTTACTTTACCTACCAAAACAAAATAGTAGGACATGGAGCACTCCATAATATCCATGCAAGGGAAGAAAAGGTAAACTAAGAGATCAAATCACCTCAGAAGCATTCAATCAAGTTTATGAGTCACGTGTTTGAAATTAATGTTGATCAATAGCATATGTGCAAATATGCAATTATGCACATGAATATGAGAGTGGACTTGTTGACTATTCTAGAGTTGTTGTTGTTATATCATGTCAGAATAAAATGCAACTGCATGATGACAAGGACCTTGATGCACATAGATCGAAGCTAGAGGAGCATGTTAGAGGTTTGAAATTTATTTCATACCAGTCAACAACCAACGAGAGTGCAAAAATAAGGAGTTATCCAAATCAATATGCTATTATAATCTTATTGGTCAGATTTAACTTGTAGGCTCATGTATTAAAGTAGAAAATAGGTCACTACCTAAAATAAACCCCATTAATAAGTTGAATAGTTAGACACTCAACTATAAATAATAGTGTATGCCTATTGGACAAAGCTAATAGTTAGAATAAGAAAGTTTGAATAAAAAGATGCAACAATTTGACTCTTAGCGCATTGTCTTAATTCTGAATTGTTCTATGAGACTTTGACCTTTTTAGACTAATTTTCTGTTGAATTCTTCTTCCTCCCATTAAACCTCAAAGCAAGGGCCCACTCTCTAGGACAAAAGGATTATTAGCATAGTTGTAGGTTTTTATGATTAATTTCCTTTCTATCATTTATTTTGGCAATTGGAACAACATAGTCAAAGTTGATGAGTTTGTTTTCATTTTTAATTTACCTTAGTTAATTTCTATTTCTAGCATAGTGTAATTTGATTTCCTTTTTTGCAAGTGTTTGTTGTTATTTCCATTTAATTCCTGTAATATAATTTTTGTTTAATCTAGTTTCGTTTTAACATTGAATTATGTTTTCTTTCAACAATTAACTATGTTTCATTTCATTTCAGATTAGCTTAATTTTTTTCAATTAAGTACAAGTTGCTACTTGATTTATTCAAATTATAATTAAAAATAGGATTTCTTTTAGTAACTGCATGGGCTTTCTCTTTCGATCTTTGTTTTTCTGTTAAACAACCCCTATGTGGGTATGTTTTTTCTCTGGTCTGGTTCATGGAGCGGCTAGGGTGTAGACACCATGTTTTGTGCTTCTCTAGGTACTTTTCATCATATGCTTATGTTTATGGTTTTGGGCACCAATTAAAACTCATATAATATAATTTCTACCACCTACCAAAAAAAACATTTAGTATAGTTTGATTTATGATGTTGCAAAGGCATCATGATTCCCAATTTTCATAGGTTATTTTATAAATCTAATGTCAAAGACGTAATTCTAAGACCTCTAACGCATACAACGTTAGGACGTTACCCTGGTCTAACAAAATATTAAAGCGAGAGTATTAATGACACTCATCACTTGGCATTAATATTCACTACAAAGATTGTTTACTTTGAGATAAGTAATATTTGAATCTTTCGAAGGCTTCCATTATAATGAATACCTATATTTTAATAAATGTGTATCTTTCCTTGTAATTGTGTAGCATTTTTCTCATGAAAGATATGGGATGTTCTTCATCTTTAGCATTCTCTTGGGTTAGAAATACTACAATTCTTACATAAGTTCCAAACATATATAGCCTAAAATCCTTGGAGAAATTTGGGTTGATCGATACTAGGGATTTGGTAGTTGTATTTTTAATACCTTAAAAAATTTGGTTTTCTTCTTCAGTCCATGTGTAATTGAAATCCTTCTTGAGCATTCTCGTGATTGGTCTAAAGTGGAAAATTAGTAATAAACTTAGCTACAAACTAGATTTGACTTAGAAAAGACTTGTTCCCCTAAAATAATGAAGGTAAAGGTAGCTATTGGATAGCTTTTATGTGATTAGGATCGATTACAAGCCCATGCCACTTTCAAGAGACCATAACCCAATATTTTCCATTCCCTAATAAAGAATATGGACTTCTAGGATTTAAATATATTCCATACTCTTGACATTGTTTGAAAATAGCTTCCAGGTGTTCCACATGTTTGCTTCTATCATTTATGAACACAATCAAGTCATTTAGATGGATTAGTATGACCCCATCAATCAAACTTGTAACACTATGTACATTGCTCTTTGAAGGGTATCTCCTATGTTTGATGGACCAAAAGGCTTTTTTTATAGGCAAAGGTCTCTCACTTATTTGTGAAGGTTGTCTTATATCGATATTCATCCTTTACCCATATTTGGTTATATTTAGAGAAACCATCAAGTAATGACATCATCTATGATCCTATAACCTTTTATAGCCTATGGATAACAATGGCTAATGATATTTGAGGAAATCACTATTTAAATTTATGAAGTTAACTCAAAGACGAATGTCTCCATTCCTTTTCCACATAGGTACAAGGTACACAATCCATGTAGAGTGCTTAATCAAGAAGATCATTTGTACTTGGAGTAACTTGAGCAACTATTTCTTCATAAAAGCCTTTATATTTGGATTGATCGGTCTTTGTTTCTATAAAAATGGTCTAGCCCCATGCTCAAGATTAATTATGTATTAAAATATTTTCCTATCATATACTTTGAGATTTTTATATCCCAATGCTATGACATTATTGTGCTTTACAAGGAGTTTTGTAATATAGGTAAATTTTACTTTCTGTATATTGTTTTCCCAAAAACAAACTTTGCCCTTCTATAATCTTGATTGGTTGGTAGAAATGAATATTTAATTTGATGCTCGAGTCCTTTGCACTATCATTTGGATTAAAAAAGGTTTTCCATGGTAGTTAGGCCTCAAGGAAGTTGGTTGTTTTTCAATTGAATTATGCCATATTTAATATCATTTTGTACTTATTTCACTCTTTTAAATATTGGGCCTCTCAAGTAGAAAACTTAATTGTTTTTTCATCATTTTTTTAATGAGTTTACACAGGTTTTTATGAGGGATCTCGGTCCCCTCATATCGAGTGGGGTTTGAACCTTGGACCTCTCAAAGAGAGGCCAAAGCCCTTACCATTGTAGTAAACTTGTAGCTTATTTGTTCAGAATTGTTATACACTTATTGGTGATTTGATTTATCGAGAATTGTGGATCTAAAAAGACTAATAAGTCTTTTGGGTTTTTCTATGTATCTACAACTAGGTCAAACTTGGCAACAATGTAAGCTAATTCATCAAACCTTATATTATGTTCTCTTGGTAATGTTGTAATTTTATATGTATTGAAGCTTTCAAGTAGATTCCATACCCAATGTTTACAACCTTTGATTGTTTTTATGGTATAAAATAAGTTTACCTAATTGACCACTAGCTCTAAATAACCAAAAAACTTCAACTTTTTGATGGCAAGTTTCTCTATTTTCCTTAATGGTCCTTGGTATGTCCAATCTAGGAGCAAATTTTTTGGTCTTCCCTATATTTGAATTTGATAGCACTAAGGTCCTTATCCTAGGATTTTTATTGGTCATACTACACTTGGTACTATGGCAAACCCATATATGTCAATTATTGAGGAACATATGGACCATTTGTTGATTAGTTATAACCCAAGGATTCTAAGTAATCATTGGTTATTTCCACTGTGATATGTTATGTAGGGTACACTATTGGTTTGGGTAAACCTACCGTGGATTAAGATTTTACGTCATAAATGTATTAGGTAAACGTTGTTGGTTTTGAGTATTCAAACAATATTGTAGGGTTGGTTGATTCAAATTTTGTAAACTTGTTATGGGTTTCGATAAGGCTACATGTAGGTAGGGAATGGTTGATTTTGGATAGTGCATTCCCTAGTTACTAGGTGAGAACTACCAATTATGTATGATATTTTGATCTAGATGTTCATTTTGTGAGACCAATGGATTCTACATAGTATTTTGATTTTATAGGTCTTATTGCACCTATCCCATAGGTTGGTTTGGCAAGTTGTTTGGGCCTTGTATCCTTTTTTGATTTTGTACAACTTATGGATTTAGGATGTTTGCTTATTGAATCAACCTAACTTGTTGTTGGTCAGTGCTTGTTGATTATATCCAATTTGTTAATTTTAAATAGATTGTCAATTCATTATATGTATTGATTGACTGGTTGTCACTTGTGGTTGTTGAGTTTAGGGTTGGACCATCATTTTTTATAAAGTAATGGGACTTACCAATTGTAGATTAATGACATTTGACTAGGATTGTAATCCAAGTGGTATGTCATATAAGGGGTTTGTTATTGTAGTTTGGAAAAAAGGACTAGTGGTTGTCTAGGTATGGCTAGCTTATGTAGTTATTAGTCCTATTTGATCACTAAGTGACCCTACATAAGTGTATAAGTGAACTTGCAATAGAGGGGTCAGAGAAGATAGCGATGAAGACATGGAAATTTTTTGGGTTTACGTTTATATCAACTAGAGTCACCATTATTGTTTACCCTTTGAAGCTTTATTAGTTTTTAAAGTTCCCTATACTTCTCTTGGTTCTTGTATCCAAACTGCTATTATGGGTTTCTTCTCTTTGATGTCTTTTCTTTGGCGTGTAAGAAATCTAATTGGTTCAATTTTCTTACTAGATTGATGAGATATTGACCTTGTACTCATAAGCTTCTAAGCCTACTTCTAATGTACCTCTAAAACAAAAAAACTCAAAAGCTTTTAGAAACCAAAACTCAATGCAAGTGATCAAATTACTCTTGAAGAGAGTGAATCCTTTTGTTGATTTTGGGTAAATCACTCTCTAATAATAATGATTTGTTTTCCAAATACCTAAATGCTTTTATTATTTATTAAAGGCAACTAGTAAATAACTTTAAGAAACAAGTCACTTTAAATCCAAGGAAGTGATAGCCCTCCTAAAAGTTCACACATATTTTGAAAGCTTGAATGCAATATTTCCATCAAATTGGATTGCCTGGAAGGTGAAAAGGACCTATAAAACCTAGAATAATTAGTTTTGGGTAGTTCATTCAATTTATTTTGGATAATGGACCACTCTTTCAAATGATGTAATTTTCAACAAGTGTAAGTCACTCTCCAATGGATGACCAAATTGTCGTAGAAGGGATTTGGTGATTTTTTTCAAACAAAAGGAGAATGGACTTTTCCATTAGACACCTATAGATTTAAATCAATAAAAATGCATGAAAAATCATCGATTTAGTAAGGGTCATGATTGTTTTATTTATAATTTTTTTGGGGAAATTATGGAATTAAGTGAATTGATGAGTTTTATACACTAAAGTCACCATTTCATGTTGTCCCTACAAATCTAAATAAGGTTATGTAAAATGAGTAGATTTGATGTTAAAATAAGCAAATCTAACGAGATAATTATAAGTCATACCTGATCTAGTGTTATGAGTAAACCCTTTATAGATATGAGAAGATTTAAAGCAATATACGTAGATATAAAAAATAAAATACGAGCGGGTAAGCCTAAATTCATGAAGAAATCGTACCTTTATCCCACTATGCATACCATAATCTATTGTTCCATGAAAGTGAATATATTTGTGAGATTGCATTTCAATATTAGAAAAAAATAAATTAATGCTTTCAACCTTCAAATTCAAACCAACTTCCCACTAATCTAACTAAACTAAGACCGATAAGCAAATCTCGAGAGAGTGGGAGGCTCCCACTCTAGGTAGGATGACCCCCATTCCATTTTGCCCACTCTCCCTAATCTAGGCCTGCGTTCCTCCGACCAGGAAGAGTTCTTCCTCAAGCCCCATAGGATCTTCCTATAAGTCTTCCCAGAAGGGTTTTCTCATCTCAAACTAGATTTTTGTAGTTGTTTAGACCGTCTTGGAGATTCTACCCCTGGTGCTCGTTGGTGTTGGTTGGATTTCGACTGGCTCAACTTGGGGAGGGTTGTGGATTTTGAAAGAGGGTTTGGCATCCTATGTGCCTGTTTTAGTAGCCCGAGATCCCTATTTACATTTTTCTTGGCTTTTATGGGGACCACATGTTTAACATCTATAGATGGGTATCCCTCTTGGCTTATGATCGGGTTTTCAATGGTGCCTTTGGGATCTCTAAGTAGATATAGTGTTTGTTCACTTTAGGGTTTTTTTGTGGAACCTATTTTGCAGTCTTTTTTTTTGTCTTGGGTCGGGACCCTATGCTTCCTCGTGTAGTTGTGGTGTTGGTTTCCAAGGTTTTATCACTGAGCATACTCTAGTGGGATTGAGCGTAGATCTGATACTAGTAGTTGTTTGGTAGATTGTCTCTACAATTTTTTTTAGGTCTTTGGAAGGGGATCTCATGCTTTTACACTTGTTGCAAACATCAAACCTTGATAACAATCCCTGTGTTCAGTTATCACTTCAATTGTGGGTCACCCTGGTGGTTAGCTTCTCTGGATTGTTCCACTTTCAGCTTGTATTTTCAATCTTCTTCGTAGGAAGACCTCATGGCCTATCGAGGTCTCTGATTACTACAGATCCACTTTTCAGACTCTTTCCAGTTGTAGCTGTTGACAGTGGTTTCCCCTAGGCACGAAATCCAGTTTCAAATTATTTTGTTGCAACTATTTTCTTCAAATTTGCTCGATGGTGCGATTTCCCTGGGCACCCTTTCCTTAGTGAACAATGCTCTTTTTAGTGGAAAATTTAGTTTCAATTTTGAGCAGAATAGATGCTCTTTTCGACGGTGAATCCAATTTCAAATATGAGTGGGATGGGTGCCTTATCTAACAGGTTTTCCAATTTCAAATCGGAGCGTGATAGGTGTCTATTTTTAGTTTCTAGTTTCGAGGGCCCCTCTTGGGTGGGATTTTGCTTTTTTAATTTATTTTCCCAATTCTTCTTGGGTGGGATTGTGTGTTTTGAAGTGTTTCTCGGACCCTTTCTAGGTGGGATTGTGTTTTCCAAGTTTGCTGTTCCTAGACCCTTCGTGGGTGGGATTGTCTTTTCATATCTGGATTTTTGATATTGGTGTCGGTTTCTATGATTATCTCTTATGGAGATCATCTCCTTACAGAGATTGTCTCCTTGCTTATTTTGGAAGGTTCTTATGTAAAAGGTTTGAGGTTCCTTTCAAAACCCCCTTTTCAACCAATTAAAAAAAAAAACTAAACTAAGACCAATTTAATACAAATAGTGTAAATCTGATGGAAAAGGGGATGTAAGGAATAATCAAATTCAATAAAAGAAATATAAGTGATTGATTATAATAAGATTAGTGTTAATCCATCCATAACATTTGGAAGTGATCAAATAACATTGGTATGATCAAATTTATGTATAACCTATAATAACAAAAAAGGTAAAGGTAAAAATAAAGTAAAGTAGTTTTTAACATCTACGATATGATAGGGCATATGAGACAAATAATGTTTACCCAATATATGGTTATCCCCAACCATACTCTAGTTACCAAAGCGTTATGTACAATTTTACCCCCTCAAGATTCAAATTGTGGACCCTATTTAAAGTTCCAAAGTCTCCACCGTTAGGCTACTCAAGCTATACCTCATTAAAAGGGATGATCAAGCAATACTTTCCTAGATCTAGTGTATGTTTCTATCTACAGGAAAAAGAATGACTATCCAGAATGAAGTAATCCTTTACATAATTTTCCCTCTCCTACAAAAAAAAGGTGAAGGTTGAGATAGGTTCAAAAACTATTGTTATTGAAACAAAAAGATCTTTTTAATCTAATTAGAAAGTAAAAGAGTGAAGCCACAAATACTATACAGTCATAATTGAAGTGATCACAAAATATGGTTGATTCATAAAAGTCATTTACAATCTTTCCATTAATTACAATATGATGTCAAGTGTAGAATTAGTTATCATAAAGTATAAGCTCTAATATTGATAAATGACCAAAAGATCTTTATAAATGAGCCCTTAGCTTATATTTAAAGCAAAAAATTTCACCCAACTTTTACTTGATATAAATACTCTACCTTTAGTAAATTTATATTATAGTTAACCAAAATTAATGTTTTGCTAATTACAATTGCCTCTAAATTGATTCTTTATGACTTTAATAGCTTCTATCTTCCTATTAGCGCCACTTGGGGATAAAATATCTCTTTCCAAATAATTATCTCAAATTTCATGAAATATTTTTACCTTGTTGCCTTAAGAAGTTATTTGCTCCATGGGATGACAACAATTCATTCCCTTGCTAAAATAATGATTTGCTAAAATAATTTTTTTTTTTTGATATATAGAAGCAATGGTTACAATCACGATTTTTAGTAACTACCAGCACAGTTGGTAGGGTTCAAACTATCTACGAAGGCTCTCAGGACTTCCACCGTCTCGGTACATGGTAACCCGACGTGAGATGGGGACCGTCGGACGCACAAGGGTTGCACCGTCGTCATCAATCTGACGCACCACTCAGAGGAATCGGATCTGGGCTACTGTCTGTGCATGGGCAAGCCCGTGGGATTGGATTAATCCTATGGGAACAAATCACATTGATTGCTATTTAACCAAAATTTGTAGTTTTGTCATAATTTTTTTTGTTAGACTACCTAAAAAATAATGGTTTTTTTTAACCCACTTTCCTACTTAAATATAATAATAATTTTCTAACCCACTTTCCTACTAGAATATAATAATAATAAATATATATATATATATATATATATATATATATATATATATATATATATATATATATATATTTTTATTTTATTTTTATTTTTTATTTTTTTTTCAATGGGTTATTGAAATGGGTCCCACCAATATTACATCACCACCACATAGTGGTATTACAACAAAGCTTCGATATTATTCATGTATCATACGTAGTGGTATTACAAGGATATTATTCATGTATCATTTGACAAGATTTGAACCATAGTCTCCTCCTTGAAATGTTAAGGAATCTAACCAATTAACCAATTAAAAAAAAAAAAAAAAAAAAAATATATATATATATATATATATATATATATATATATATATATATATGTTAATGGGTTATATGGAATTGAAATGGGTACTGGTATATATATATTAATGGGTTATATGGAATTGAAATGGGTCCCACCATATTACATCATCACCACATAGTGGTATTACAACAAAGCTTCAATATTATTCATGTATCATACATAGTGGTATTACAAGGCTATTATTCATATATCATTGGGCAAGATTCGAACCAAAGTCTACTCCTTGAAATGTTGAGGAATCTAACCAATTAAGCTAATGCCACTTAATTCAATGAGTTTATACAGGTTTTTAAACAAGGTCCCGTTCCCTCGTAGTAAGTGGGGTTTGAATTTTAGAACTCTCACAGAAAAGTCAAAACCCTTACCACTGTAGTAAGCTTGCAACTAGCATAACTAGTACATATTAATAATAATAATAATAAAAAATTCAACATAAAATTACTCTATTTATCTAAATTTTACTGTATAATATAATTAAAACTTAAAAATGTTTGAAATATAATCAATTTTTATACCACGTGACATCAATTACAAGGGATTGCTATTTGAGTATCCACAAGTGGAACACAGGAGAAATAAAGCCCTTGTTGGTTTCTACTAGCACACGATACATTCACCAAAGATGCCATCTATCTGCAAGGTGGACACAAGGGAATAGAAAGTAAGTTGACCTCTACCAACACCCAAGACATTCACCAACTATGCTACACAGTTAATAGAATCACATTTTAATTATATATAATTTTTTGCACGCCAACCCATGTATATATAGACTGGACTTGAATTGTAAAATGTATAACCATTGAAAAATAGATTCGATTGAAAAAATGATCCTTACGTTGACATTTTGCTAAACAAATTCATTAAAAATACATTTATCTATGAAAATGTAAAAAATATAATATGATAAAGTTACGCATGGGACAAGATGACCCCACATAATCCCTGCCCACATATGAAGTCTTCCAATAATGAGCCCTCTCCTTTAAACGGCGGGTTGCTTAGTATATAAGAAATCATTCACATCTTTGTGACCCATTACTTCTCATGGGGATTTGATAATGGTTACTGTGAAATATATGCATACGTAAGCCGTGACATATGCATTTACAACTATAGGATTGCCTTCCAGGATAGTGGAAATTGCCTCACAATATATAGGATTGCCTTCTAGGTTAGTGGGAATTGCCTCACAATATATACTCCGTTTGCTATCCTATAAAGTCGCAGGCGAGATGCAACATTTCATTGTTAGTGCCCACAATGTGTTACAATCAAATAGTCATGCTGGTTCATCGGTTGGTCATGTTCGTCCGTTTATTCTTTCATGTATAGGTAGTATGATTCATTTAGTTATCTATCAATTATTAATTATTATTCAATTATGTAGGGTGAGAAATCGCTTTTTTTAAAGTAGTTACAAGACTTTGGCTTTCTTAAATAATGTATTTAAGCGGCTACAAGACTTTACCATCCTTAAATGATGTATTTGATTAATTTCATTAATTTGTGTGATATTATTCCTTGTTAAATTAATTTATGTAGCGGAACGCTACACAATGTGAAACTTTTAACAGAAGATATTATAAAAGGATGAGTCAAAAGTAAAGTAATTTTAATGTTATTATAAAGTATATATTTAAAAAGTATATTTATTTAATTATATTTTAATTATTATTATTATTATTATTATTATTATTATTTTTTGAATTGATATGGTGGAATCGGTAGCCTCCACAAATTCGGGTAGGCTGCCCAATTTTTATGGCTGTCACAATATTCTGCGCTGTCCGTCCTAGAAGCTGCCACACAGATCTTCGCGCAGTTTGTCTCTATAACCACCATGCCACAATCATTTTAAACCTTTTATGCTACTGAAAGCACCAGGAAAGGGACAAGCGTTCAGTCCGGCGAAATTATATTTTAATTATTAAAATCCGATCTTAAACTTAAAATATTATTAAATATATTTAAATAAAAAAAAATCAAAATCTTATCTAACGTTGTAATGTGATGATGCAAGTGGCATATGGAATTCCGTTCACGTTAATGTGATGATGCAAATTTAGTGGCATATTCCATGATTGAAATTCCGTTCAGGTTAGTACCTATCAGTAACATTTTTTTATAGAAGAGTCAATAACTTTCCTTTAATAGAAGAATTAATAACTTTCCTTTATTTTCTATTACCAGACGCGAATTCAACTAACCTATCAGTAACATTTTTTTATAGAAGAGTCAATAACTTTCCTTTAATAGAAGAATTAATAACTTTCCTTTATTTTCTATTACCAGACGCGAATTCAAATCTCTGGAGCTAACTTTATAACCCCTACCTCACCTTATTATAAGCGACCTCACATGAGGGAGACCATTGGTAGCTTGGGATTGGTACTATTAGGCATGCATTAGTGGAGTCAGGACAGTCTACTACCTTTGCCCTAAGAAAGGTTTGTCTCCAAGGTTTAAACTTAGGATTAGTACCATCATCGTCAAGCTGACATGCATTAGTGGATTCAGGACAATCTACTATCTTTGCCTTAAGAAAGACTTGCCTCCAAGGTTTGAACCTGGGATTGGTACCATCATCCTTAGACCAGCATGCATTAGTGGAGTCAGGACAGCCTACTACCTTTGCCTTAAGAAAGGTTTGCCTCCAAAGTTTGAACCTGGGTCTCCTCTTGATAAACGCCAATTTTTTTTTTTTTAAAGATTTGAACGTGAGTCTCCTCTTGATAAACACCAAAACTTTTTTTTTTCCATTTTGATTAAGGGTTTAGGATTGAAACCACCAACTTCAAGCTAATAAACACTTGATAAAAATCAATGAATCTACTACCTCATTTTAAATAAATAAACACCAAAACTTATTAATCCACCCACCTTTGGGACTATCTTACTCAAGGAAGATAATATGTGGAAATGTGGGACTATCTTACTCAAGGAAGATAATATGTGGAAATGATAAGGATGAGGGTACACCCTTCTCGAAGGACGTTCCTTTTAAGATTCTACCATAAAATTTGAATGTTCCTAGTGGAGGCTCTATCTCGAATAAAACAAATGTAAATTTATTAAAAATTTCCACAGAACTTAGTGCAACCATGACGTAAGTAAGTGTTGTACGAGATGTGGTATGAGAACTGGTCCCAGGCAGCCTATAAATGAGGTGAACACGTTATTAGCGTGGACCGTCAATTGTAAAACATCTATGTATGAGCAAAAGAGCATGTAAATTAGGTTGGGAAATTCCATCTCCCACAAGAAGTAACGTGTCCTCGAAAAGTTGTAGCAGATATCTGACCGACATTATTTACAGTTTCCCTATTAGATTGGTCAGTTTTGTCATGCACTGTACAAACGTGGGCGAATTTGAAACAGACAATGCTTCGAAAAACCACGGAAACTCTTTCGTCATTGTGAATGTGTGATCGCCATTTATCCAAAAGTACGGACGGACAGAGTCTCACCAATGGTTTGCATTCACACGTGGTGTGTCTAGAAGGAGTCTTGCTGAGGTAGGTTTACTGGAATTTCTCTCCCACAAGGAAGAAGGGGCCTACACGGTACTATAGACTAGTCTAGTCTACATTACACTCTCTTTCTAGGGGTGGGGTTAGATGCTCTCTCTCTATGGGTGTGGGGTTAGATGCAAAGAATGTTGCGTCAATGTAACAGACCTAACCTCTGGACCGAAACATTTTGGTCTTGGTCTCGTTAATCTTCTTTATTTTTAATTTTCAGATCTGGTGGCGGAGGGTTTTTTTTAATTATTTTCTAAAGTCAAATGAGTGGTGATGTGAATTCGAATTAGGTCAATTTGATCTGGAGCTGGAGCTGCAATTACATTGAAGATAGTTTTTTTATTTATTTTCTAAATGATAATGAAAGCTAGAGGTCTGCTTTTGGAAAAAATTGGAATGTATAACACCAGCCATATTTGTTTTTGGGGAAAGCTCTTGAGTTTTGATGTGGGAGGGCAGGTGCATTCGAATTCGTAAGTTGAAGATCATTAACATGATTGTGATTGAAAATTTGTGAGTCAAATGCACTTCAAAAACATTAGAGGGATCTGGATCTGCTAAATTTGATATGTAAAAATCACTATAAGAGAAGACTTTTGAGTTGTTTATACAGGCGTTGATCGGAGAGAAAATGGTGAGTAAACCCTGGTTTGGGTTTTTACAGGCGTTGGGGAATTTGTGGGCAGGAAGAAAGATTATGGTTTTGAAGATAAGGGTTTTAAGTATTTGATTGCGAGTGGAAGGATTTAAAATGGAGACACAATTTGGAATGAGTGAGTGTGAGGGTGAGGGTTTTGAGCAGCAACAGTTTTGCTCTGTTAAAAGTTATAATTTCATGTCAAAGGAGAAAGAGGTAATTGAAGACGAAGATCATGAATGGGACGCAAATGACTGGGAATGGAACAGCTCTCTCTTCACTGCCAAAAATCTTAATATTGAAAAGGAGAAAGATTTTGAGATGGCAGTTCTCTCCATCTCGAGTTGCTTGCCTGAAACTCACAATCAAAACATAAATAGTACTACAATGGATAAAAGGAGAAAAATTTTAACAAGGGAAGAGGAGGAAATGGCACAAGAAGCAGCATGCTTAACTCTTAAGTTGGGAGCAAGTGAATATTCCATTGCCAATGGTGAGGGTGAGGGTGAGCCCGATGGTGGGAGTGGGAGTAAGGGTGGTAAGAGGCCCAGGGGAGCACCAACTTCATCTCATCATCATCATCCAATTTGTCAGGTGGATGACTGCAAAGCAGATCTTAACAATGCCAAGGATTATCACAGGCGCCACAAGGTTTGCGAAATGCATGCCAAGGCTACACAGGCTCTTGTGGGCCACCATATGCAGAGATTTTGCCAACAGTGTAGCAGGTGAGTGTTACTCTTAGTGTTAATTTGTTTTTAATCCATCTTGGACTGCATCATAGTGGCATTGCATTTCTCCTTTGCTATTCTTAACTTAGAATTGGACAATTTTAATTGAGTAGCATATTGCCAACGTTCTGCACGCATCTCCACACGAACAATAATTAGGCAGGCATCTAAAATACATTTGATGCATCGGAATCTAGCCACATGTACTAATTTGAAGACTCTACATTTTATGGGTCAGGGTTTCAACTCTTATTTGATTGAGATTGACAAACATGGAGTTGTTAAATGGTTGAATTTGGACACATTATTGTAGAATGATTCCTTGATTATGTTGGTGGAGTTTTAGATAACACACGGATGTACTCATTTTACGTGTCAACTTGGTCATACACCAAAAAACTTAGTCCGTTTATGGATAGACAAATGTGTAGGGGTGCTTATTGTATTCTCACCTATAACGAAAGGATGCATCTCAATTACTGCAAAAATTGATTCTACGCGAAATTATGAAGTCTCTTTAGTAATTTAAACTCAACAAGTAAAAGTGAAACGAAGTTATTTCTTAGAAGTATTCTTCTCTTAAAAATAACTTGCTAATTCTTATATCTCACATTAAATTCTAATTTCAGGATCTTTTTGCAGCAAACTTGTATGTGGGATCTATAATCTTAACTCTGACAGTATTTAGGAATATCTATCTAAAATTATCACTGTAGGAAAATATCTGAAAGTTGGCCCTAAAGCAGGTTGCCACTTGGTCATTCAGCACCCACCAAAATCTCCCTCATAATAGGTTCCTGAAGTTTCAGAAAGAGATTCCATATTTTGCAGTTTTTCAAACAATCACGTTGTATAGGGCCACCTGGTGAGAAGAAGGGGATGTTTGTTCCCTTTTACTTGTCCCCAATCTAACAATCAAGTGATTCATTTTCATTTTCATTGAGTATGTTATTAGAATAGCTTAGAGTATTTTACTAATGTCTTTTCATTTCTTGTATACCCACTTCGAACAATATTTGTACACTTTTCAGCCAGCCTGTTCCAATTTTTCTTCTAACAATATTTGACATTTTTCAGTTGGTCTGCTTTAGTTTCAACTTTTAAAATAACTTGTTACATTTTGAGGATGTCTGAATTTATTGTTATAGAGTGGTTAAGTAGGTAAGAGTCTAACTATTAAACTGATGAGATGTTATTAACCTTAGAAGATTTGGTACGGAAACTTAATGGAAATCTGAATTTACTACAGATTTGAACCTGAAAGTGCTGAAAGATATCTAAAACCTAATTTACCAGGTTTAGGTTTGGGTTTGAATATGACAAGGATAAAAGTAAAAAATTGTCATTAAAGAAATTAGTCTAAAAACATGGCATGAAGTTCGATTTTTTAAATTAATGTGAATGTCTGAAATAAATATAAATATGTATAAAGAATTTCACAATTCATTTAAAAAAAAAAGTGAGTACATAAATGACCTTTTAAAATAAAATAAAAGTTCATTTATGATGAAGTTTGAATTTTTTTAATTAATGCAAATGTTTAAAATAACTATAGATATTAACATTTTATACAAAAATGAGTGACTTGCAAAGGCCTCTATGAATGAATTGTCAGTTTTCCAATTTGCCTTTTTGACATCATTTTAAATTTTTCTTTGTTTTTTTTCAACCTTTAGTTTTTCTAGACGTAAAATGAAGTAACCCTTTTGATATCATTATAATTTTTTCTTTATTTTTTTTCAACCTTTAGTTTTTCTAGAAGTAAAATGAAGTAAAGTAAATGTTGGAAATGATAGACATAAATGGGACAACTTTAAATTTCCATTGACCATTATTTGTACAAAACTTTATATTTAATTTGTTTGTGTAAGGTAAGAAATCACCAAAAGTTCAAACATTTTTGATAATATTTAGCAAATATGACAATACTAGCCATTGAAAATGTAAAAAGATATATAAAGCATCTGAAGTGATGTAGAACCTAGGGTAGAAATCTAGATATTAAGACTTAAATCGAATTTGAGAACTAAATCTCAGTTTTGTTTATAATTAAAACTGGAACTGCTGGGAACAATAATATGATCTAGAACTGTTTATTTGCTGTAAAAAGGAATGAAATGTGTAAATATAAATAGTTTTTTTCTTTTTCCTCCTCAAAAACTGAGAAACAAAAATTTGTATTCCTGGAAATAGAGACCAAAAATTCAATGAAAGAGGAGATAACTGTATGAGAATTTGCAAACACCGGCTCAGGTCAAATTTAAGAATAGCTTAGAGGCTTCCCTAACAAAACTTTAGTGTCTTTTCTATGCACAAGATTTCCTTTCACACTAATATACAGATATTTCTAGGGCCTGAGTGTCTATTATAATTACGTCCCATTTAGAATTTGTTTGCTCAATGAATATCTCCTTCAGTTGTTAATGTGGAGAATGGAGAGTTTCTTTTCTGCTGGATGTTGTTTTTCAACCTGGCGACTCTGAAAATGCCAATATTCTTTGTATTATCCTTGTGATCATCTCTCTGTATGATGACAATGTCAATTCTACATGCTATTAATTCTTAAGCTTTTATCTTTTATGTTTACATGTACAACATATGCAATGAAACTTGAATATTGAGCCATATGTAGAGTATCTCCCATTTGAAGAAATGAGATTCTGAGATGCATTTTAGAAATATATTTTAGTTGTCATGCAAACCAGGTATGTTGTCTGTACTTAGACGTCTCGTTAAACATAGTGAATTGCAAATTGTTATGAATTATGATTGTATAAGTTGAAGAATTGAGATTAAAAGGAACTCTTTCTTTAACATAGTTCATATGGCAATACTTAATATCAATGATTTATACAGCAAATTTTGTATTATTTACTGAACATTTTCTGTTCAATCAAATTTGAGCAGATTTCATCTTCTTCAAGAGTTTGATGAAGGGAAGAGAAGCTGTCGAAGACGACTAGCTGGTCATAACAGGCGGAGGAGGAAAACACACCCTGATGCCATTGTTGCTGGGGCTTGTTTGAATGATGAGCATGCTAGTGTTTCTCTTATTATAAGTTTGTTGAGGGTTCTATCTCAAATACAGAGTAAATCTCTTAGCCTGCTATTTTTCTTTAGTGAGCAAAAATGAAAAACATCATGTTTCGCTTGCTTTTACATGCAACTATATTAATAAAGGACAGGCAGGACCAAATTTTGACCTTGATATCTAATATTCTAATATCTCAAGATCTCTTCTTGAGTATTGATTTTATCATTGGGGAAAGAGTGTAAATGAATACAACAATAATAATTAAGCTTCTCACAAGAGACTTAGAGTACATGCCAGTTAGATTTTAGACTGAAATTATAAGAGGAAGCAATAGGCTGACTAGTTTGTATCAAATATTTGCATTGATACCCTTTGCTTAATTTCTAGCCTTCTGCATAATTACGTGATTAAAATCATCTCAAAACTGAATTTAGTCTTCAATTCTTAGCAGAAATATTTTTTTATCCCAGTAATCATCTCCCATCCAGTTGGCCCTTGAGTGAGATAAGTGATTTTTGAAATTTGCACCACATTATGCAGACCAGCTTCCAATGTCGTGGTAGCATGTTTTACCTGTCTTGAATCTTCTGATCATATTGACCTATAATAATGGATTTTCATCTAAGAGGCTGTTGGTTAGTAATGGCATATTTAAGCTGCCAGTGTACGAATCTTGAAAAGACATTGTGTGTTGCCTATTGGATTTTTCCTTTTAATCTCAATTGCTTGCAATAATCAACTTTTGGCTTGCAATGCACCTTGTGGCTTTGGCGCTCTTGCGAGCTGTCTTTTACTATTTATTCATGCTTACAAGTTCCTTAGTCAGATCGGTGATATGGAAGAGGCAAGGGAATTCAACAAAAGGCAATTATTGGTTGCACTGTTTTGAAAGCTTTTGTAGTTTAGGCTGTTTCTGTGCTCAATTGTGAAATCTTGTCTGTAATGTTGCAAGTTAATAAGATTATCTTAAAAGGCTATTTTAGTGAAGCTATTTATAAATGGCTTTCTGGGCACTGTGATGTTTATGCCTATTGGAGGGACAAAAGGTTTAATTTTCATTATGAGTCTAAAGTGGACAAGTATTAGTTCTGTTTGCAGTTGATTGTACTTCATGTGATGAGAGGTATAACATGAAAGTAACAAGATTTTTGTAATAAAGTTGTCAAAGTTTTCGACAAGAGCAATCTATCATTGTGGCTTCTCTGCTACTTTTGAAGCATATTAATGATTTTCTTCAACTATATTTACTAGTGTATACGGGTATGTGTTATGTTTCTAGTTTGAACCCTTTGTAATCTTTTTATTTTGGTTGGCAAATTCCCTCAGTGGGAGGGAGAGCCTTTGGCTTAGCTGCCACAACTGTGAGGTATCTCTTCTGCCAAATTCACCCAGGATTTGCACATGGCCATGTCTGTTGGGGTATTCTGCATCTAGACTTGGACACAGTAATTTATCCAATTTTCAACTCAACATTTTGGCAATTATGCACATATTGCCTGACAAGATTTGAACCTGGGTCTTCTCAATGGGAGCCCATGTTTTTAACCACTTGAACTAATGCCATTTCATTCCATGGAGCCAGTTGTAATCTTAAAAGTGTTGGAATTCACAATATTTTCTAGAAATGAACAAAAGCAACCCATTCACTCAAATCTTATACAGAAAGCCAAAAGGAGGACGAAAAAGAGAGAGATATGGTGGGTACCCATAAGGCACCATAGATAATTACTATATCCATAGATAAAATTACACAACAATCCTATAATAAAATAAGGAGTGGAAGGGGGTATTTTTACCAATTCCAAAACTCCACTTACGTAATGAAGTTTAACCTAATCCAACATAACAAGAGGGCTTAAGGTTAATTACAAGTTATAAAGTAGGTTTAACCATAACAAAGTTAACTGCGGTCTATAGGGCTTACATAATAAAATATTACAATATATTAATACATTGTACAATGAGATGCCCTTAGGCCTAACCAATAGATCATACAATGCCAGTCTTGGCCACGAATCATATTACAAAATCAATACCCTCCCATAATCTGAACTGAGGGGCCAAGGAGAGAAGACATTAGTAACAATGATATCTACCCCCCTTAATGGATGCTCTGGGGGACCTCCGCATTTTTAGGTAGACTTGTTTGGAACCCCCCCATCATCTGAAATCTGGTGCTGCAAAAATATTTACAGCACAACGGTCTCCTTAGGCTGAACCGTAGTCACCATTGCCACTATTAGAAACTCCCGCACACATCCAAAAAATACTTCCGCTAAGGCTTCAAATGAAGAAGAGAAGTCAAGATCACCACCTCATTTAAAGATAAGCTCCTTCAATCTTCCATGTTTGCATAAGGTATGTCTTGAAGGCACAACTTTTCCTCTTATAACATACATCACCCTATTTGAAGACTTCCTCTTGCCCTTGGGCCACCTAATTTTAGTCACCAAAATAGGCTTTGCATGAACCTGCTTAAAAGAAGAGCTGTAACAAACGTCCAAGAGTACTTTTACAAGAAATAGGAGGAGGAGATTGCGAAAGATTAGATCTTCATCAATAAGTTGAATCAACTGCCCAAAGGAGGAAAAGGGATTGACTAAAACACATCTTGAATCCTTTTCCTGCAAGCCTCCAAAAGACTCAAAATCTATTGCAATTTTTACAAATCCATCTATATCTTCCAAAAAATCAGGCCAAAGATTCCGATTGCGTAGAAAAATATAAATCCACCCTTTTAAAATAGGACAATAGGGCTTGAGGACTATTCCACACAATCAGGCCCCAAACACTGGAACAGGTTTGTAGATTGATGTTACTAATGCATAGAGTTCGAAAAATCGTGTGATTTGAAAAAAAGGGCTCTAAATGTTTTTGTATTCAAAAGTTATGGCCTCCGGAAGTTTTGCCTTTATAGCCCTTAAAAATTGAAAAGTTAAAGCCTCAAACCTTGGGGAAATGATGCTGAATTGCAACCCATCACGTGTTACCCGTTTATTTGTTGATGGTCACCACCTATCATGCGCCATCTAGCCGCCATTGGTGCACTCTGAATTCAACATCTGTTTGCTCCTGGTTGGTCGAAGGGTTATAAATATGGAAAGAAAAAGAAGAAGTGGCACACGAAAGTGCCACGTCGGCTGTCTTATCAACCACTCCATCAATTCGTAAAATAGCTGTTGAAAGGGTTTGAACCCAGGTCTTCACACAATGTAAACCCTTGAGCTAACCAACATGCTAGGCTTGTAGTTGAAACAAGATGTGGGCTCAGCCACTGTTATGCTCGTTGTTGTCCAAAGTCTCAATGACAGGCTTAGCAAAAAGGTTGTGCTATGGGGATTCAACCCCGTGCCCTATCATTTGTAACATGTTCCTTCTGTTTGGCCTGCCCTTGCAAAGCATAATGAGGATTTTGCATGTGCTCCTTTAAGACAGTGCAACCACCGCTGCAATTTTTGTTGCAAAAATGGAGGGGAGGAGTTTCAAAACCTAGACATCCGCCAAATCAAAGCTTTATTCTTAGCAAGCTTGCCAAGACGCCAGGTGACGGATGAGAACGAAGCATAATTAGTCTTATACTATTCTGGATTTCAAGCAAATAAAAATAAAAATAGCATGACCAGGATTCGAATCTCAGTTGTAGGTAGCAACAGAGTCTTACATGTGCCTGCATAGCCATTACGATGCTCTCCGCAATCGAGGGCAGGGCAGGGTGCTTGCTCCTTGAAGATGGGTACAACACCATTCAAGATAGAGAAGTGCTGCACTTGGGGTGTGCAAAAGCACCAAAAAGGAGTTTATGAAATGAAATGAAAGATTTTAATTACGTCCGCGAGACCCAAATATGGTCTATGGGACCTCAAATATGGAAGTACAACTACTCAAATCATATCATATGATCTTTAATATCTTTGAGAAGGTTGTTCCTTCTCTCGCTGATTTGGGTTAGCAATTCCCCAACTTTTTTTATTTTACTGTCTTCAAATAACTCTGCCATAGACCCGTTTCCAAGTGTTTCTTTGTATTTGCCACGGATATCTGAAAAACTCGGGCATTTATAGATGAAGTGTTCCTCTGTCTCTACTGCCCCTGTGCTGCATAGAGTACATATCCTTTCTTCCCATTGTTCTTTGGGCGTTGTCCATCTCCCTGTTTCACATCTAAGCCTATGAGAGCTAGTCCTTATCCGAGCAATGAGGATTTTTTCCTTCCACTTGATTTCAGCGCCTATATACGCTTTTTCCTTGTGGTCATACGTTGGGTTAAACTTTGCAATATAATATTGTCTTTTCCTGCTTGCATTTTTCCACATTCCACTTCTAAACTTTTCATTCACATAATTTTTTATGTCTTTGTTGACATTTGGGCATTCATTTATGTTGATTTCCCAACGTTTCATCCATTTCTGATTTTGTTTCATCCATGTATTCTTCCGCCTATGCAACTCTTCGTCCCTAGCTGCCCTAGGCCATCTGTCGTTTTTCATGTTTTCTGTTTTTTTCAAGTAACATAACAGCTTGGTCATAGCAATTGCTTCTAAAGGGAACATTCCAGTTTCAGCTAGAATAATTTCATAAGGGGTTGTGGCCTTAATTTTGAGAAAATTTGTGATTAGATATTTTTGAATCCTTTCTATTTGCCTCCATTTTGCATTTGTTGTGCCACTAGCCCACACCTCGCAACCATACAACAAAACCGGTGTAACAAGTAGGCCAAATAAGACCTTGGTGGTCTTCCAGTCCCACAACTCGGCATTCCTACACCTGTTTTGAAGTGCATATAGTGCTCTCCAACCACTTTGAGTTCTTTTCATCCTACATGTATTCCAATTAAGTTTGTCATGAAAGTCTATGCCCAGGTATTTGTATTCTACTACTACCTCAAGCGGTTCTCCTGCAAACTGAAATTCGAGCTGTTGCTTCTTTTTTGCTGAAAAAATCATAATTTTTGTTTTGCTCGTGTTCACCTGCATCCCAACTTCCTTACAAAAGAGTTCTAGAGCTCGAAGGTGATCTTCTAGATCTTTGGCTGTTTTGGCCACAAGAATTACATCGTCTGCATACATGAGGAGTTTTACCACATATTTGGCTAAGTGCACACCCTCTCCCCCAAATTTGTTTATCCATTCTTCTAACTTGTCAATGTACAACCCAAATAAGGTCGGAGATAGAGGGCAACCTTGTTTGACACCTATGTCACTACCAAAACATTCAGATAACCCTTCTTGTGTTCTGATTCTAGCCTTTACATGCTCATATAGTCTGTGAACTGCTGCCCTGTAGTGAATTGGAACCTCTAGCTCTTCCATTCTGCTCCATAATTTTTTCCTTGGCACTGTGTCAAATGCCTTTTTGAAGTCTACAAAACAACAAAAAGCCTCCTCTTTTTTGTCCCATATTTTTTCCACTATGTGTCCGAGCGTGATACAGTGATCAATAGTTGAGTGCTTGGGCCTAAAACCCGCTTGCCCCTTTGCTCTCTTTCCCTTTTCTTCTGCCCATATGCTGATCCTACGCTCTATCATACTCCCAAACAACTTTGCAAAGAGAGGGTTGATCATGATAGTTCGATAGTTTGAGGGATTATTTACATCTCCACTTTTAAACAAAGGAATGGTCAAGCTAGTTGTCCACTCGGTAGGGAAGCCATTTTGTATGACCTCATTGAAAATTTCTTTGATCTGCGGTGCCAGAATATCTACCCCCCATTTTATATGCTCTGCCTGAAGATTGTCTATGTCACGGGCTTTACCAGTTGCTAACTTTTTTATCCCTTGAATAATGTCTTCATTTGTGAAAAGTTCTTTCTTGACAATGATAGTAGGGGGTGTCTCCTGCTGGTTACTACGCTGATACAATTGTTTTGAATACTCCAACCACTGATTAACTGTTATGTTATTTTCAGTTTGCATCCTTTTCACGCTTAGTTCCTTCCAAAATTTCTTTGGTTCATGCTTCCCTAAGTAAATCAATTCTTTCCTCCTTGTTCTAGTGTATTCTTCTTTTTTTGCCCTTACCAGTTTCTCATATGCTTTTCTGTTTGCTCTTGTTTTACCCGTTGGTTCCTTTAGTAATCTTCGCGCTTTTTTGCAATCTTCATCGAACCATGGGTTGGTTGGGAAGCTATTCCTTTCTTTCTTTTTAGGTTTAGCTCTCTTGCATTTGTTTAGAGCTTCTTGGATAACGTGCATTAACCATTCACTCTTATTGTAATCTCTGCTATTGTGAGGTAGTTCTTCCCTTTCCTGTAACTTGTTATTTAATACTGCTCTAAAATTCTGCCGATTTTCATCTGTTAAGAGAATGTTTCCCTTGTGAGGATATTTATTTTGATTGCCTTGCAAGTGTTTTTCCCTTGGTTTGTCTCCATGCATTCGAAGTTTCATAACAATTGGGTTGTGATCTGACTTAAGTTCCACTGGAGAATCTTCCACTTCTAGCTCCTCTATTTTTGGTATGTAATTTTGTGAGCATATTACATAGTCTATTACACTTTGTCCCTTATATGTTTTGCATGTATACTTTCCTGAATTTTTCCATTTGTTCATCCCATTGCAAATAATCAAGTTGTGTATTCTGCAGAGGCCTAACAACTCTTCTCCATATTGCGTGATAGCCCCATGCTCATCTTCTGAAGTCCCGGTCCACTGCTGATTTTCCTCTTCTGGCATCCAAAGAGGATTAATCTCAATATCTTCGCTACCTTCTAGAATGTTAGCTTGCTTATTTGCTGTCCTTGCATTGAAATCTCCAATTAATATAATCTCCCCCAACTTACTGTATATCGAAATGTCTCTTTTTAGGGAGGAGTATGGGTCTTCTCTGTTAAGATCATGTTTCTTATAGAATTTAGAATTCTTGGGAGCAAAATAACATGCTGCTATGCTAATAACTGACTTATTTTCTAGGATCTTTATCCAGATGTACTGTTTGTTTTCATCTTGTTTTTCAATTTTAATGACCCTATCCCATTCCTCTTTTAATTAAAACCATAATACCCCCATGCCCTTTGCCATTTTCCGCTGCTTTATTCCATATTGCTATTTTTTTGTATCCCACAAATTCTGGAGTCCTACATCCATCGTGTTCATGTGTTTCCGTCAGTATGATTATATCTTTGTCTCTAGCAATGGGCCCTAACCCGGGTCCTCTTCTCCAAGGGTAACCTCTATAGTTCCAACTTACCATCGTAAGATGTTCTCGGGCGGGCCATACTCCCTATTTGTTTTGGGTTTGTTTAGATGTGATGTATGCCTTTCCATTTCTTAAATATGCTCGTTTCCCTTCATTCCTTGCTGCCCTCACCTTTTCCCATTCCTTATTTCTTTCTTCCTGCTGTAAAAATGTTAGGTCGTCATCTAAATAGAATTGTGACCCTCTCAGCATGCCTCTGTTTTTTAGTAACCTTGTTTTATCCTCGTAGCTCATCAATGTGACCCGAATATGCCTATCTCTGCCTCCTTCTCTCAGCCTGCCAATTCTGCTTGCTTTTTTTATCTGACCTTTCCATTGTAATCGATCTGACAAGAAGTCCCTGGTTAAACGATTTGTGTCTTCCCTATCCCCATAATCTTTCAACCCTTTGATGATTATATTTGATAACTTCTCATGTCTTTCTTTCTCTTCTGTTATTTGAATTTTTACTTGCTTCTCTATCAACTCTTTTTGTTGATTGATTGGTTCTTTTACTACTTGAGACCATGTCTTTGCCTTTGCTAATTCATTTCGCAGCTCATTTTCTCTTGTTTCCATGTTTTGGAGTGTTTCCCGTACCTCTTTTATTTGATTTGCATTTGTTTTTTCCACCTCTATTGCATCATTGATTGGGGGGTGGATGGCTTGTTTGAGGACATGCCATTCACGCTGACCCATGTTTGCAAGGTTTTGTAGCTTTGACACTTGCTCCTTGAGTTGGTTGTTTTCCTTTTCCAGCCTCCGAATGGTGTTTATAACCTCATCTGATTTAGTATCTCTTAATTTCTCCCTCCTTTCCATGCTTTCAAGTTTCTCTTTCATCTTCATTAGCTCTTGCACATAAAGTCTTGGTGCCCACATGAGTGGTGTGGTTGTGGGACCTGTAAGTTTCTTCCTCGTCTGAAAACTCATTTTGGTGACCTCCATTTTCCATGCTGAATGCTTTCTTGCGGTTATTTCTGATTTTTTTCTCCTCGCTTGTTTTTCCTTCGTATTCTCTTGTGTTGTCATTTTGCCTTCGTTTCTTTTATCTTCTCTCTTTTGTCCCCTCTGTTGGGCTAATTGATCTCCTCGTTTGATGATGGTTAGTGCCTTTGATTGTTCCTTATTCTCCACTTGTTTATGTGGTAGAATATTTTTTATTTTTATTTTTCGATATGTCCTCTTCATTGTTGTTGCCCTTGCTCGAGCTTGTCGACGCCTTAATATCCTCCAATATTGTTTCTCATTGACATATATCGGTTCTTGCAATTGTTGCTTCCCTTCTTCCATTGCCGAACCCTTTATACTATTGATCCGATGAAATAGATGTGTAATAAAACCCTCCGCTGCAAACCCTCCTCCGCTGCAAACCCTTGCCGAACCCCCTATACTATTGATCCGATGAAATATATATATATATATATATATATATATATATAAAACCCTCCGCCGCAAACCCTCCTTGCTTTGCAAATCCTCCTCCGCTGCAAACCCGTTGAACGAATTTGTGTATATATATTTGTGCAAACCCTCCTCTGCTGCAACCCTCCTCCACTGCAAACCCATTGAAACAGACTCGACCCTCATTGTTTTGTGACGGGAAAATATTTGCCGTATGTTTTGCGTTGCTGTTTTTGTCGTATGTTTTTCTGAGGGTGACAAAAACCCTTTTCAAATTTGAAACAGACTCGACCCTCACTGTTTTGTGACGACAAAATATTTGCCGTATGTTTTGCGTTGCTGTTTTTGCCGTATGTTTTTCTGAGGGTGACAAAAACCCTTTTCAAATTTGAAACAGACTCGACCCTCACTGTTTTGTGATGGGAAAATATTTGCCGTAAATATTTGCCGTATGTTTTGCGTTGTTGTTTTTGCCGTATGTTTTTCTGAGGGTGACTAAAACCCTTTTCAAATTTTTTGTTCTAGCTAAAAGCTAGTGGAGCTCGCAACTGGGGTGTTGAATGAAGGAACTATATGTCCACATATTTCTCCTATCTACTTAAATTGTTTTATAAATCGAAAGAGGACGGAAAATGTGCTTACCCGATGAGATAGATGTGTAATACAACACTCCGCCGCAAACCCTCCTTGTTTTGCAAACCCTCCTTGCTCTGCAAAGAAATCCTATTGTCGTGAATACAAATTTTTCCGCTTCAACAGATTTGAAACTTCCTGCCATCTATAGATTCAAACTGCCCCTCTTTGCAAACTTGAAGTGATTTTTTGTTTGCAAACCCTGGATGATGACTAAGCAAAATTTTTTCAGAGCATTGAGAAGAATGGTTGAGAGATGTAAAATAATTTTCTCTTGATCTTTTATGCAAAAATTGCTTTTAAGGTTTTGAGAATAAGTTCGTCCTATCATCTAGAGGAAGAATCAAAAGCTTCAAATAGCGCTTCCATGTGCCCAAGTGAGGCAGCTTCAGATCTGCTCTAATACCATGTTAGAATTCACAATACTTTCAAAAAACGAACAAAAGCAATCCATCCACTCAACTCTTATACAATTTGCAAAAAGAAGGACGAAAAAGAGAGATATGGTGGACATCATAAATAATCACTGAATCCGTAGATAAAATTACACAACACTCCGTTAATAAAATGAGGAGTGGAAAGGGGGTATATATACCAATAACAAAACTCCAATTACATAACAAAGTATAATCTAAGCCGACATAGCAAGAGGGCTTCAGGTTAATTACAAGTTATAAAGTGGGTTTAACCCTAACACTGTTAAATGTGGCCCACAGGGCTTACATAATAAAATATTACAATAAATTGATACATTATACAATGAAATGCTCTTAGGCCCATCCAATATATCATACAATGTAAGCCTTGTCCATGAATCAGATTACAATTTCAACAAACAAATATCTTGAATTGAAATTGAAAAATGACCAATTTTTAGTGTTGAATAGAAATCTCAAGTGCAGTATAAAAAAGGGACTCAAACTGCTAGAATGAAATGCTTGAGAAAGTTGAAATCTAAAATTGTTGGAGAAAACTGAATATATTTGAAACTGAAAGGAATAACAGAATTTAGATCTGCTAAAGAAATCTCAAACTTGCAGAGACTGAAGCTAAAAGGGAATTTTAATATTACTGAAAATATATAAGAGAGAACATAAGCATGAATATAAATTTTGTACTAAGGTATGGCTTTGATTTGGGCCAATGAACCTCCAAGGGCAATATGAACACTACCCTTGTCCAAGAAATAGTCTTTGCAAGACTATCCACACAGAACTATTCCAGAACATGGCTTACTTTAGGGCTTAAAGGGCGTTATTTTTATTTTTGCCTTTTTTCCTTTTATTGAAAACCACCTTTGCTGCTTTAACTAGGGTTGTATTGGTGTTAGGGAGCAGGTATGGAGCACTGATAGTTCCAAAAGTTGGTTACCCAACTATGTGGGTGCAAGGATATATAAATGGATGTATATATAATTTTAATTTTATTATTTAAAATATTAAAATTTATTAAAAATAAATAAACATTTTTACCTCTAAAAATAAATCAAACTAATATAATTTAACTAAATTTAAAATCAAATGGCGTTAACTCAACTAGTTAAATTCCTCAGTTTTCAAGGAGGAGACCCAAGTTGGAATTTTGTCAAGCAATACATGCATAATTGTCAAACTATTATAATACCACTTTATATAAATATATATATATCTTCAACATGGGATCCATACATTCTGGAATTCCTAGCTATCAACACTTGTATCCTCCTGAGGTCTATGTGGAGTTCCTTTCCTAGTTATTGTGATCCCGTCTGAACGGCGCTCTCATAAAGATGTTGACAGTAAGCATATCCATTCAAGGATTCAATAGAATTTCAATAGGTCTTTGTGTCGTCTTGGAGATCTTAACCGCTTTATTATCGCGAGTTTCCTTCAACTGGTTGTTGAAAATAACAAATTCTTTTCACAAGCTTTTGCTCGCTTCCAAATATAGCTCTGTTCACGGTGATTTTAACCCTCGGTCAATCTGCCTATTTTTGAATGAATTTATGTCTTTTTTCCAGAATATTTCCTTTGCTGTGAAACGACGAGTGCCTTGCTTTCCAATATCATGGGCCACTTGCCTTTTAACCTTGATTGCACGCTTTGACTAGAACATTTACTCGGATGTTTGATTTTGTCCTTCTGTCTCTGTTGATTCGCCTTTGAAATTAATATGTAACTTGTTTTGCTGCAAATGCCTTTTGAATCTCTCTTCAATATTTAACTTTTTGTGCCTAAAAAATTTGCTTCAATGGTCCTTTTAATCCTTTTCAATTGCCTTTCAAAAAGACTGCACTAATTTTCTTTCTATCTTCCTTTCAAATTTTGAGCTTCAATGGCTGTATTTTAGCCTTTTTCAATCTTTCTAAATGCTTTTCAAAAATGCTTTAATGGGCTGTAATTATTGAGCCTTTTTTTATTTTTTTAAAGTTTCCTTTCAGATGCCCTTTTCTAAATGATTTCAATGGGCTATTAAAACTTCTTCAAAAAATATCTTCAATAGGCTATACAAGCCTTCTACAATTTTTAAATTTCTTCAAATTCCAAAAAATGCTTCTTTTTTTATTTTCCAAGAGGAGCTTCTAAGGCTTCCTTGATGCTTAATTTTTCCTTTTTGTAATGAAGCTACTATGGCTTCTTTTGTGCTTCAACCCTTTTAAGGGGAGCTTTACACTTTTGCAATATTTTTGCAATGCTTTAAAAAACTTTCAATATTTTTTTTATAAACTTTTTAGAGAGCTCTCAATAGCTCCTTTTTCTTAAATCTGCCTTTGCAAGGATTTTCAACCCTAAGTACTTTTCAAAAATCTTCCTTTTCTTTTCTTGTGGAATTCTTCTTCATCGATTCACAAATTCTATAAGGGTACTTTGCCCTTGAAATTTCTCTCCTGCGGAATTTTTCTTTACGGATTCACAATTTCTATAAGGGTACTCTGCCCATGGAATTTTTCAGTAACTTCTAAAGTTTCTCCCATGGAATTTTTCTTTATGGATTCACAATTTCATATAGGGTACTTTTGCCCTTGTAAACTTCTTTTCTCAAACTACTTGAAACTTTTCTTCAACCAAACTTTTGAAGGGTAAATTTCCCTTGAAATATTTTCTTCTCTCAAACTTGAAAATTTTCTAAAACAGAGTGCACCTTGGCTTTCTTTGTGTCGAAGCTAGAGGAGGATCAAAAGGGAATTCTTTCTTCCTTCTACCTTTGATACTACATGTTAGAATTTAAGTTTTGAATGGATTGCATTATAACATGATAGGTATTTAAAGTACATAGGATGCCTTATTTAGGCATAACAAACTTGCAACTACTTCTGTCCTATACCACATGCATGGACCTTATGAAGGGTGGTTAGATCACATGCCCTATCACATGGACTATGATGGTGGTTACACCTTTGTCCTATAGTAGACCATACAAACCATGTGTTTGAGTGGCTACTCACTTATAAATACCTACTATGATGTAATAATTCCAAACACCATTGGCAATCACTTGCGTTAGCTTATGCCCAAGCAACTTGATATGGATCAACGCAAGTTGCTTCACGACATCTATCATCGGAATTGTTGGGTGTACGTATTGTTCCTTGCTTATTTGTTTGACAAATGTTGGGCAATGCATTCTTCTTCTTTGTGTGCATCGACTCTCCTACCGTTGCGTAAAGCTCCGTTACCACATGAAATACGCTGGACATCTTGATTGAAACATTTGACTCCAACACTTGCAACGACCACTGTTCTGCTGATGAATCTTCGTCTAGTACGATGGGTTCCTTTTGTTTTTGTGTCTTGTTGCAATTCTTAGTCATGTCTTCTTCCACATGCGTATGTGCTTCCGACCATCTTTCCTTATCCTTGGCAGGATTTGGATACTCTTTTTTTTTTTCTTTGCTTGTGCACGTGTAACTGCAAGTACATGTTTCTCTTTCTGCTTGTCTGATTGGGTCTCTTCAATGTCAATAAAATTGACATTTTGCGAGTTGCTACTACTCGCCTTCTTTAGGTCATTTGCCTCATGGTTGCTAGGACCGCACCATCAACATATCATTGCGGCATTGTTACTGCTTCATCCACTTAGTGCATTTGTGCAATTTTGTACGTAGTGCCCCCTTTCCTAACACCTTCTGCAGTAAATGATCAATCTACTATTAGAATCATATTGCAACTAGTTTTTGCACTCTTCCTTCCGTTTGTGTTGCTGTTGGGGTCACCACCACTTGCTCTGACTCATACTGTGTTGGGTGATCTTCTTTGTCATCCTCCACGTTGGTCTGATTTGCTTGTTGCATGCCTTCCACTTGCGTGTCTTCCTCTGTTGTCAATAACAACGTTTCCCACCAGTCACTTTGTCCTTTTTTAGGACTTTGCTCCTCTGGAGGGTTCCATACGTGCTCCAACTCTGGCAATGAAACACCAACAAGGTTGCTCTCCTTTGCTTTTTCTAGTGGTGTTTGCACTTCTAAATTGACAAGTTGTCTATCACATTCTTGTACATTGGGGCCTTGTCTCTCATGCACTTGCATGTTGGCAAGTTGCTTATCATGTTCTTCGTCACGTACTTGCTCATCCTGTTCCTGTAGAGTCTCTAACTTCTTCGTGTTGGTTCTTCACTCTTTCGTCTATTCATCTTTCCACATCAACGTCTCTCATGTCCTCACATCAGATTAACTGTCATTCACATATTTCCTCTTCAAGATGTCACCATGGTCAAAAGTCCAAACTTAACGTGGCAACAATGCCAAATGTAGCACAGTGTGTACTCCACTTTGAAGGAACAATCAAAAGTAAATGACAACAATAACAATTCAATATATATGAGTAAAGAGAATTCAGAGACAAGATATCAAAAGGAACTGCACATTGTCATTGATATATTCAAATATGAACAACAAAACTTATCATGAACACAACAATGATCAACAATGTCTGCATATACACATCAATCTACAATGTATGTATCAACCTTATGTCAGCAACTCTACATATATCAGCATGTATCAATCATGTTTCTTGCTGAAATGTAAGGGGTCTATATGTAATGCATCTGATAGAGGAGGTAGTTGCGTACTTGTTCGCCAACTACCCACTAGGAACCCTTACATGATAATGATTACTGTATAACTACGTACGTGCATAATGACAACATTTTGCCTTTTAACACAGTATGGTGATAAAATGACAACACTCGCCATTTAACACAATAGGGCGACATTTTGGTAAACACTTTATGCTCTAACTACAAAATGACAAAACAACTATACAATCAAAATTGTATTTGCATAATCATGTCCTTATACGTTCGTCTATGCTTGAGGTGGTGTAGTAGATGGCGCCACATCAGAACTAGCCGCTACAAAACTTGAAATCCCTCAAATTCAGTAGCCTTGCTGGTGCATAATTTATATATAGCTATTTTTATGTCCTTGGAAGAGAAGAGGTGACATGATTTTGGTGGGGGGGAGGGAGATATGAATGGTAGGGGCTACCTTGAATTAGCTTATAAGGAATTGGATTTGGAGATCAACGACTAGATATTGATGCACATAAGAGGAGGCTACTACGGAAGTAGAGTGGACATGAAGGTTTTTGGAGAGTGATGAAGAGCATCCAAAAGCTGACAGCGCCTAGTGGCAAGAAGCTCCTTTTTTCATTGAATGAGGCACTTATACTCTTTGGGTGGAAGCTATAGTAGTAGGCTCATGGATAAAGGCAAATGGAGCTTTTGATGAATGGACTTAAGTTTTTAATTATACCAAGGATTCATGGGGCAAGAATAAATGCAACAGATAGTCTTTGGTTGAGGAAATGTGTGGACAAAGAAGTCAAGGGCTGCATGTCATAACATAGGACAAAAATTCATATCTGGTAGTAGGCATGGTGGAAATAAGAGATTAGTATTTACACATCCCTTGGGAGAGATGAGAAGCATAATCATTGGCAAACCGAGGATCAAAATAAATCAGGGGATGGTTGGCAAGATTGGGCAAGGGGGGAGGAGAAGAAGAGATAAAAGAGGAAGAATCCAAGGAGAAAATCAGCATTGTATGATTAACCAAAGCAAGCTGACTAGAAACTTGAAAGCTATGAATATTAAAATGGAAGGTCCTATTGGTGAAGTTGGAGGAGTCAAGAAACTAAGGAATCTTGTACACTTGAATCAAGTGTTTTCTGCAAGTAGTGGTAGGATGCTTTTGATTTGTAGGGGTCTTGTTGAATGCAATAGTTGTGGAGTTTTAAAGAGACAATACTCCTCTGTGAAATAATGAAAAGGTGCATGGTGGTATCCACTATCGACATTGAAATCACCTAAAAGAATGACATCATTCAATAGTAAATATGTGGAAATATTTGGATAGAGATCAAAGTATGGGTCACCATCAAAATGGATGACAAAGCTTGAGGAAATTAACACATTGCCATAAAGATGTCTTGAAGAGAGGGTGGGTCCCACTACATTTAGAACCACATATATCTAGAGTGCTCATATGATGCAACAAATTACACTAGTTGACAAACACAATCCTAAATGAGGCAATCCACACCACTTGAACCGTGAATGCAACTTGATCGGCGTGTCATGCTTGAAAGCAGAAACACAACTGCTTATAAGTGGGAGAGCCTGTTCAAGGTTTTTGTGGGTATTTGTGATGAAAACAAGATCTTGTGAAGACCATATGACCCCATTCCACTTATAGCATGTGATAGAGAGGCTACTATTACCTAATGGGACCCAAGAACACCTTCATTTTATAGGCCAAGGATGAGACCACCTTGGAGGAGGGGGTCATGAATTATTGCTTTCTAGTCATGGATAACTGCCTACTCGTCTTTTCAAACAGCTATCATTTGTGTATTTGCTTTCTGCACTGCTAACTCCACAATGGGAGAAATCTTTTTGCCCTTGACTACATGAACCCATGAGCTATGTCCAACTTGTTTTTGAAGTGATTTTTTTCAAATGGGTTATATGGGATTGAAATAGGCCCCACCCGTATTACATCATGACCACATGGTGGTATTACAACAAGTTTGACAATTATGCATGTATCACTTGGCAATATTCGAACCTTGGTTTCCTCCTTGAAAGTTGAGGAATCTAACCAGTTGAGCTAATGCCATTTGATAACTTTGTTTTTGAAGTGATTGTTGATAAGCATTTGTCTCGTTTTTGAGATTCTCATGTTAGAAAAGGATATTTGTTTGCTTGTGTTGTATATTGCGAAAAAACGCTGCAAGATGATGAAGACATCAGGTAGAGATGTATGAGGTCGTTCAGATTGTTCTAGTTTGACAATCTTTTCACCTTGTGGCTGCATTTGATATTGTAGGGCCTTAATGGTGGTGTCCTTGTGAAATTGGTTTTGCAGCTGTGATATTTGTCTTTCAAGCTCAATCCCAAAAGGTTAGACTTCTGTGATCCATCTGTTGAGGTGATTGTCCTCGACTTTGGGAGTTAACTCTATTTGGAGAGCATGCAAAGGCAGAGTTTATGTTAGATCGGAAACGCTATCCCCAAATTCAGTTAGAACAGGCAGGAGGAATTTTCTGTGTAATGTTTTCAGTTGGAACAGGCAGGAAGGCAAATCCTAGCTTCAGTTTCAGTGGGGAGAGGCAGGAGGAAATTTTTGTTAATCGGTAAGACAAAATAGCTACTAGTTAGCTAGCAAGGCATAGCTACTAGTATATGTTAATTCTAATACTCTCCCTGAATATTTACTTCATTGCTTCTAATCCCAAGTTTTTCTCCAAATTGTTCAAAATTTAACTCTATTAAGAGGCTTGGTAAAATATAAGCCAAATATTATTTTTCAAAGTACTGCTATACAATATGGTAATTATCTAGTTGTATGGTGTCCTCTGATGTTACTACTCTTGCTTTATTTGGTCTCGTTGTTGCCTGTGGACTATCTGCCTTTAATACGAACACAAAACTGATGGCTTCTTTGTCAAGTAGAAACTTATTATGGGCCAAAAAAGATCTAGCTTATACTTTCAAATGATTGGTTCTGTTCCTTTTAAGCATGCCTCCATAGCACATTGTGTGCATGCGTCCATACATTTGCATGTTTGTAATTATCTGTGTATGCTTGTATATTTGAACATATATGCGCATAGATTCATGGACAATTAGTAAAATAATATAAATGCACACAAAATTGACAAACTGGTTCTTCATAGTGTTTTGACATACAAGCTAAAATTTTCTGGCTTATGATGTAAGAATAAGCATTGCCCTTTATAGCATTTTTGTTCTAGACAGACAGATCCTGCTTGTGAGTGGTTTAATGATCTATAAATTGATGCTTACACTCAACTATGCAATTGACACTTAAATTTCCTTTCCAGTTAACCCTTAAGCTATTTGGTCAGGGAACTTGGTTCATGCCTTTCAAATCATCTGTGTTGTTACTACTTGTTATCAGGAGGCCATTTTTGGTTCCTTGATTATTTTCATACGTTAACCTTTCTGAGTAGTTTGAACATTAAACAATTCTATGCTGTGGTTACTGTATATCGATTTATACTGTAGAGAATGCTTGAAGGTTGACAGAGAACACTTAAAACCAGATGATATGAACTTACAAAATTTAGCAAGAAGATACATACAAATTGCAGTGAACAAAAATACATAAGAGTGAACACAGGGAATTAATTAATAACCCTAAAATTGGATGTATTTATTATTCTTATTTTTTCATTGAGCCTTATATAATTGTTTTTATTACAATAGCTCTTCCTTTAACCTTCTGACCACCTGTTCTCTAATGAAGTACAGAGAAGTTAGAAATCGGCTACCCATTCATTGACGCTGCTTCATGTAATATCCTAGCTTTTATGATTGTGTGATAGTCTGTGAATGCAAAAGGGATTAAAATAGCACACAAGCCAAAGTCATACAACTTCTAACATTGTTTTTCTTTTCTTTAGGGTTCATTACAAGGAAAAATATAATGTTGTCTGCTGAGGCCTATTTAGTATATGGTAATGTTTGCACTGTTCAAGGGCTGTATTGATGAACTGTGACCTATTGAGTTCCTCCTTGTCCAACTTACTCACAGATTGCTTCTGTTATTAAGTTCTAATATCATAATGCTAATTAGGCTATAATAACTAATTGCAAATTCTTTGTAGTATGCTGACTAGTGGAAAAGTCCAGTGAAATCTTTAAAATGATAATGTGGAAACATCCTGAAAATTATTTTCTAGTGGTATGGAGCGATAACCTTTTTAATCAACTTGTCAATAAGTTTAAATCTCTTTTTGGTGAAATAGATTTGTAGAAAATATGAGCTTATTCTAACTTTGGGTATCGCATGTCATGCCTTTGGATACCTTGTACTTTATACTCAATATTTACGCTGGATTTTTCAACATGTGCAGCATCAAATAATTCTGAGCACACAAGTAACCAGGATCTCATAGTACAACTTTTGAAAAAACTTGCTAGTTCTCTTGATGAGACAAATAGAGAACCTGCAACACACACCACTGCAAATTGGCAAGATAATATTCTTACATGCAATGGTACCTCGGAAATTGGAAAACCCCGTGACTCAGTTAGGCCTCAGGATGCACAATGTAGCATGATAAATGGTTTGACTGTTGCATCATCATCCAGATTGGGAGGTGTGGGCCCTCATCCTGATGCGTTCCAGAGTAGTAAAGTTTCTTCTATCTGTGGGCAGGAACAGACTTTTTGTTCAACCGATATGCCACAGAATGTGTTTAATGTGCAAGGCTCTGCACAGACAACTAGCAAGATAGTTCCCCCTGTCTATTCTCATAACTCCCGGGAGAGACAACAGGGTTTTCATCAACAACTCAAGTTTACAGCATCTTTGCCTCATTCTGTGCAGCAACAACCATCTGAGCAAACGAGGTGTAGTGTTTCAAATGATTTTGATTTGAATTGTGTTAATAATGCATCTGAGGAATCAAATCCAGGATCAGATGGGCCTTCAAATTTGATGCTTTTCAGAGGACAGGACTCTAGGAGCAGACAGACTGCTTTTTTCCATTCATTGGTTGTTTCAGACATTCATCAGACAAGTCCTCCTCAAATCAGTGAGAATTCAGAATCTGGCTCTGACAGATCACCATCTAGTTCCCAAGGAGATGGGCAGGTACACAAACCTACAAGCTTGGGAATTCCATTTAGAAGCTTGCTTTCTTTTATTACGGTGTTTGCTTTTCAACTTTGATGAGTGAAGAATAATGCATTACAAATAATATACTTATGTTTTAGCACATATGTGTCACAACATTTCTTAGCTTTATGAGTGTGCCATTTATTTTGCAAGGTGAATCATTGATATTTGTCTTGTTGCTCCTTATCTTGCTCTTGCCCCTCATCCATGGTTTTCATCAGCTTTATCTTCTTTCTTATCTTCTTTGGTGGTTGGTTATCCCGTTGCATGGTTATTAGTCCTGCTGAAGGTAGGATCTATAGTGTAAGTCAAACAAAACAAGTGAATCAAATTGAATAATTTATTTATTTATTATTTTTCTGGCATTTCCTTCTATAGTTTTATGTTGTTTAATCGTCTCATTTTCTCCTCCACGATCGAGAATAAGATGTGAGGGCATTTATTGCGTGGGGGGGGGGGCATTTATTGTTTGTACTGTCCTCATGGCCAGCCTTCCTAAACATTTGCCGCATTGGCAGTTTCTGTCCTTACCACCTACAATAGATGGTCTCTTTCCTCACTGGCCCCCATGATGTGACCCCTGCTCTGTCTTCAGGGTCTGCTCCGGCCGGTGGGCCTCCCCAAATGACAATATTACTGGATGTCCAGAAGTCGGTCGTAACTGGTTATTGTCCTCATGTACCAGTGACTCGAGCCACTGTACCCACTTTGCCTTGTTGATCTACGTCCTTGAATCGCACAGGATTGACGAAGTAGACCTGAAACTTATCTCCAGCCTGTGCTACGCAACAGCCTGATTGTGCCACTTGGGCCCCTGCTTTGTCCTTTATTCTCCTCAACTGCAGGAGGTGCATGTACTGCCCGTACACCTCGCACTCCCAGGAGCTCCGCTCCACGGACTTATCCATCTGGCAATTAATTAAAGTCTGCCCCGTCACTGTTCTGTGATACTTGACCAAGACCTCTATCTCAGCTCTGCCTCATACAGTTCCTAGGTCGCAGGTTTGAAACCTTAAAAACAAACTCATTCTTTTAAACTGAATGCCCACAGAAATAGAAACAACCACAATTTCTTCGCAGAGTTATGTAGGGCTAGGTCCTTAATAAGGGCATGACAAGTAACAAAATATTTTAATAAGCCGCACCGTTCCCCCAATTTGGCAGGACTAAAGCCATTACGTGGCCCTTGTTTGTAATAGCAGTACTACATGGTGTTATCTAGTCTGACATGTTCAGGGTTATGTGATTTGTGTTAACCCCTTAGAATCTTTTGTGATTAAGCTTTATTTCTTAGCTCCTATATTTCTTTCTTTTCACTTTTGAGCTGGTTTTCTCTGTTTCATGCTATTTAATGTGATGCTATTTCCAAGTCCTATTGACATGCTTTGTTCACTCTGGACACATGATTCCTATCTTATTTATTTTTTTATTTTTTAAAATACCTGTATATTCATCATCGATTTTGATTTGTCCCTTAAATGTGCAACATCTTATACCCAATGGGTGGTGGGGTGGAGTGTCCTCCGCCACAGTAGGAAGATATATTTTAAAATTGCACCAAAATATCTTAGGTGAAACCTATGTCATTGTTTCCTTTCCTTTTCTTATATATTGAAAAGGGATTTTTTTGAGATGTTATGTGGGTGGTTCATGATTTGCATTTTTCTTAAGAAGTATTTTAATTCCTGTCAGTCTGACTTAGTCAGGCAGTCTTCTTCTTTCTTTTGGCATTATGTTACTGTAGCCAGTACCTTAGTCATGTGCAGTATTTTCTATAGATTTATGGAAAGGAGCCTCAACAGCTTATCTTGAGTGGTCCTTATCAGCAGAGTTTTAAAATGTTTCTATCCGTTGTAATACCCATGTTGAATTGAAACAGCTGAAGGCCCAAGGTACCAGAAATCATAAATTGAATCATTCAATGCATTTCATAGAAAGATCAGAATATTTTTTGAAGTAATGTTTGGCTACTTACATGGAGGTATCTCAATGTGCAAAATCTGCCTAGGTATTTAGTCATTAGGCTTTACAGTTGTTTTGTCATAACGTCATAAAATAGGCAACATAAGTTGGAAACATGAAGTTAATGTGAATGACATGTTAGTGTTGTCATGATAAGCTTGTTATTACATGGGCAGTTGTGCCTTTGGGACATGATAGGTTGCAAGATTGAAAGGCTTTGTGATTCCTGGAATGTTCCTTGGGAATTTTAACTTCTAAGCAGAGTTATCAACACTGCTTAGTACATTTCAACTACAGGGATTGTATACAGTTTAGGGTTCTTTTGGTTGGCTGATTCAGTTGGTTTATTTCCTTGTTGGATCCATTCATGTACATATTGTTCTTCCAGTCAATATTACTTTGGAAGTTCTTTTTCTGACATTCATTGTACTCTACAGTGCAATCAATCTGTCCTTTTTTTTTGCTATTTCCTTCATTCACACGTTGGTCATTCTGCACATTGGTTATGGGAAATTTATTTGTTTAATGAATAATTTTGAAACATGGTAGTAGAGCCTAAGGTCTAATGGTCCTGGATAAGAGATTGGTGTTTTCAGTCATGGTAGGTAGTGTTGTACATAATGGAAAAGTGTTCTCAGAGCTAAGGGAGAACGATAACCACAACTGTTATGACCCCAACTACAAATCTGTTATAACTGCTGTAAACCCTGAAATTTTTTGAGTTGAGTCATATTTGGGATATAACAGGAACAGTTTAGTGTACTGGCTACATATCCTTACTATATCTGTATTCATGCCTTACCTCTTTCAGATATGCCAGGTTGGAATACTACAGGGGTACCTTGAAGTATCTGATAATTCATACAAGACCATAGTCACAAATTTGTCTTGAGTTGTTAATTTTGGTTGTTGGCCTCTTACAACCCTCTTTCTCTTTCAGTCATTTTTCAGCCATCAAACATTGGCCTTTGAAGGTGCAAAGTGATAAATTGATTTTTGGGGAGTGATGCTGCATACAGTGTAACCAGAAAAATCTGACAAGCTTGCCTACCTAAGTCCTTGGCTTAATAACTTCTCTGCAGCCATCAAATCTGGGATGACATATCTTCTTCATTAACCTTTGATTTATGCGGTTCATTCCCTAGCTAGCTCTTTTTGCCTGCCTCTCCTATCAAAGTTTCCTTGGTTTCTGCACGTGATCATGATGTCCAGCCTTATCCAATCTTGGAGCCTTTGCTGACCGTCTGCTTGTCCATCATTACTGTCTGCCTTCTGCCCATTACATAGCTTGATGTCCCTTATCCCATCCATGGGAGTCTCTGGTTTTTTTACCAATAATATCATTATTGGTTTCTAGTTTGAGTAGATAAAATTGAAGCCATTGTGGATGATCATCTATGAATTCAGGAAAATGTCTGTAATACCACTGTGATGGACCCAATTGTAAACCTGTTATAACCGTTGTCAAATTTTAGAATAGAAACCTTAAGCCTGGACAAATTGAATCTGAATTGATGGATTATAATTTTGACAGTTGAATGCCCACCGGTGCTTAAAATAGCAAAACAGAATTGTAGTATTATGGAAATTCAGTTTAGGCAGTATATAGAAGAGAAGAGAACGTTTTGAAGAGTTAATGGTTCCAATTCAAGCCAAAAGGTCTCTAAGAGCTGTATGGTCGGTTCACTTGGCTCAAACAGTCTCCATAGACCACAGCGTAACAAGACAAATTTCAAGGACAATTGGGGCTTGGCCTAGTTTTGTGGGGATTGTGGCACAAAAACATGCACAAAAAGCATGTGTGCTCGCGCATGTGTGAGGTCTGTGTTCCTTGGAGAACCCTTTTGGTGGGAACAAGAAAATGTGAGGACGTGAGAAGGGAATGACCTGGAGACAACCCAAATGTTGGTTAAAAGGGTACAATAATATAATTTTTTTTTATTAAAATAGAAAAATACAAATGAAAAACATTTTGAGTTGCACATATTTGAGTCAATCATTCATTTTCTTATTACTAGTCAGTAATCATAGAAAAAATGAAAGTACAATGATGCATTATTTGGAGAAAGTTGAGCATAGTAATGTGGCCCCTGGACTGCCAAGGATTCTCTTCAAATTATTCTGTTCAACTTCTCTTTTTTGATTTCCCATCTTTCGATTATATGTGGCTGTCCCAAAACATCCAAAAATATTTGGTGGCAATTTCATGCATTCACTGCATGTACATAAATGGATGCAGAACTTTGTTAGATATGCTAGAATTATGTATTTCAATAAAAGTTGTACAGGCATTGCACATTTGTATTTTTGTCTCATTGAAAAGTCTTTCATTTTTGGAATATGGGGGAGTTTCCAAATTACTCAATTTTCAATTATCTTTGTCTGTCTAAAAACAGCCAAATTTTTTTGGTGGTAATGTCATGCATTCACTGCATGTACATAAATGGATTGCAGAACTGATTTAGATATGTTGGAGGCGTGTTTCAACTTTCAACAAAATCTATGCAGACACTGCACATTTGCATTCTTGTGTCATTGAAAAGTCTTCATTTTTAGAATATGTGAGGGAATTAGGTTTCCAAATTCCAGCTGTTTATCTTTATCTAACATGACAAATCTCTATATTATGGAGTTGAATCTGTATCACGCAGACACTTCTTCATATATCAGCTGAGTAGGCACCCTACATTTGTATTCTTGTGTCTCTATATTAAGTTTCAGGATTTCAACTATAGAATATTGCATGTTATGTAGGGATACCTAGGCGTCCTTTGTGTGTCCCTGCATAGATTAGGATGGGGGGGATGCGGTTGGGGGCATCCCCCAACTTTCCTCTCCCATGTCCACCTGCCCTAGGGGATGCTTGCCCATGGTATACATAGAGGGGATGGCTAGGAGATGTTCCCACTGTGTTCCCCTATCCTCATACCCCGAGGGATGTGTTCCCACACTCATACAAGCCTGGGAATGCATACTTGTGGAATGGATATCACAAACAATATGGATTTTAAAGTATGAATATACAATGTTACCCATTATTTTCTTATTTTTTGGAGTAATACTTCTTATACACATCCACCATGGGGATTGAACCCGGGTCACATCACCGATAATGCAAGTGGCGTCCTTGCCGGTAGACCATTCTAAATGTACAACGTTACCCATTCTAAAAGCTAAATAATGTCATAGCTTCAAATTTCATAAGGGATATGGAAAACATCAGTGAAATCTGAATCTGTAGATCACAACTTAAATCCATAATGATTTGAGTAAATGTTAAAAGTTTAAATTTCAAAAAATGACCTAATATCCAGTGCATAGTCAAAATCAAAATGAAATATGAAAATCTACAGAATCCTATAACTTACTGAAAAATCAATCATCTTCTGTCCTTTTCTCCCAGGGATCATTGAATGTGTCCTTATTATTAGTGTCATTGGAATCATGGGTTTCTTGTAGTAGCCATTAGAACCCCAAGCAATCTTGTATGCACCTCATCATTCTCATCAATTTGTCTTGCATCCTTACAATCAACATTTTTTCATATTGAACTCTAACAAGACTTTGTTGTCTTTCAATCCAAGAGAGGGAAGGTACCATGCACTGCAACTATCGTCTTTGCTCTTACAGAGGTAATATAAAAAAAAGGAAAATGAAAAATGTAATACCTCTTGAGAGAATGGACGAAGCGACAGGTTAACCAGTCTATTGTAGCAGCAAAGGAGCTGGCAGCCTGCAAAAGTATGTGAACATCAAACATATGTAGCAATGGAGCTCCATCCCCATGTAGTTGCCACCTTCCAATGCGGTTCTCTTGGGAAAGGGGGTGTCAATTCTCCCTAGTCTCCTGTGTCTTGAAGCCTTGAACTTTAATCTATGCAAATCTGACGCATCGATTATATAGTGATTGTGCCTCATCTGTAGTGTACTTTTTGCTTTTGATTGCCTTCATAAACACCTTATTCACGTAAATGTTATTTCTGGAGATACACTTCCAAGCCTTGCCATGTGCCTATTGTAATTAAGAGCATATGCTGCCATACACAATCGAGAGTTTATCCTGTTCCACATCTTCTAAATAATGGGCTAAATGTGCTGTTCATAAAACACTAGTGTGACCAAGCATGCTGTCAAGAGTCTCATAAATCTTCCAAGAATATGAGAGTCCTTGACACTATGAACACTACACGTTGGACATTGTTACACCAGTCATCATTTAGTACTTTTAGTTTTTCTCCCTTCCCCTATTTGTTTTTGACTTTCTGCATCTTGTCCACTCAATACACAAAATAGTAGACAGTAGGTCCCCTTGTACATGAACCATCCTTGATGAAGAAAAATTTGGAAATAACATCATTTATCTCTTTACATGCTTGTACATTGTACTATTATGTTGGCCTTCCATTAGCTTTAGTATACCCTCTTCCACATTAGTTGGAACACTTCCCCTCTGGATGTTGTCAACCCTAGTGGTAGGTAGATATAGAGGACAAGATCTTGGTGTGGCACACACATTTGGAGCTGCCAGGATTGATCTTCGAGGTAATGATTTTCCAAGAGCCATAGTCTCCATATGCAATTTTGTCATTTCAGCCCTCTATTCAAGTAAGACTTCTCACAACATCTCACCCCATCTCCAGGCGTGTGAGATGATAACAAACCCTCTAGCATATAGAGTATTCCAATCATGCAAACAAATGTACAATACAGTGCAATACAATTAAATGTAATAGTAAATATAATGCATTAGTGATTACAATTTGCATGCACAAACTAGTATGCAACTGGATAGATATGAGTCTTTGTATTCTCCAATTAATATAGTACAAGTAGGGAGAAGAGGCATGGTCAAACATTCTCCCAAGACCAAGATGATCAGGTTCATATTATTTTGCAAGTGGAGACATGTCAAACTACTCTCATTTTACAAAAAATAGAAAAACTTAAAAAGTACCCCTAAACAAATATAACAATCATGTGGATGTCATCCAATTATTATATCTTTTGTTCAAGTAAATCAAAACAACACAAGAAAATGTTTGAAAACATCATAAAATGTTTGATATATCTACGACTTATATGGTTGGTCAATATTACCATCTATATGTTGGAATTCACAATATTTTCCAGAAATATTCTGAAACATACATTTACCACAATCATATGTAGAATAATAGAAGAGTGAAATAAAGTTTACAAATAGATGAAATAGAGAGAGAAAAACGAAAAGAATAAGGCATACAGGCACCCCCATGATCTCAAAGATCATGAACTGATACAATGAATCAGTCATTGATGGGTATTTATAGTGAGATACCTAATCCCCAATAAAATGCTAACCTCAAGTCGACATGAGTTGAAGGTTATATTACAATATATTAAATGTATTAAATTAATTAAGAATGACCATAGAGGTGGTTTAACCGATATCGCTAAGGGTGAATACATCAAAACTGTTTGTAGGCTTACATAAATGACGCATGTATGCATACGTATATTACTCATGTATGCATACATATATGATTCTTGTAGGCTCACATTGCACTTGTTCATAGGGTAACATCTGGTGTGCTTGTATGCTCTTCATCATTGTGGGCCTTGGGCTAATAAGGTCAGATTATAGATATTCCAACACCCCCCATAATCTATGCTAAGGGGCCAAAGAGGAGAAATTAGAGATGGTACATCCCTCCTTGAATGCTTGAATGGGCCAATGAATCTTGTTATTTTCTCTTGCCAAGGTACATGAACTGGATCAAACCTTCCTTGAACATGAAGCCGTGACTCCGCCTTCTGAATTGAAGATGTTGAGCATCCGGTGAGAAGATCTTCAACATGTAATATGGTGATCACAATCTGTCCAATATTAAGAGAAACCAACTGAATGATCAAGCATCAAGTAGATCTCGAAATAATCAGCCCCTATGGTTAGAAAGGGACCCGTAGGAACAAGGTGTACCTTGCACTAATCATCCAAAACCTACTCTTGCAACTAAAAAATCCTTTGCAACACTATAAAAGGTTCCTGAACTAATGCTACCTATGCATAGAGCTTGAAAAATTGTGCAATATGAAAAAAGGGGCCTAAAACACTTAGGTATGCAAATGTTGTGGCCTTTGGAAGGTTGGGGCAAGAAATAAAAAATTAAGCCTATAAACCTGAGGAGGTGAGATGAGCCAATCACTTCCTACCACGTTTCACATTTTGAAAGGTGCCACTTGTCTTGCCACTGTGTTGGTATAAGGAATGAATGAATGCAATTTGGCTTATTTTGACTAGTGGATTGTCTTTTTTATATATATAAAAGGATATTCAAATGCAACATAGCACCGAATAAGCCGGTTTGGGAGGGAGGCCAAGAGATTCGAACCAATGACCTTTCCAAAGACGTCATCCCAAGTTGGATGGGCTGGTCAGTACACTGCAAGCACATGTTGATAATAAAATGAGAATGCCATCCCTTGGAGTAAGCAGAGCACATGCACATGCAAAATGGTGTTTTGAACCTTTGACCTCCCAACTAACAAGACCTTCACACTATCCATGATACCACACCCACAGTTTGGAACAAATTTGAAACCTGAAAAGGAAAAAGCAATGGTGATCACAAAAATTGAGAGTGAGTTCTCAAGAGGGTTTGAACCAATGACCACCTTGCTGAAAATAACTAGGAACAAGTTTTGTTAGCCAAAATGATGCTCAGTCTAGCTGAATCTAAATACCACAACCCTGACCCATGTATTAAGCTGGTAGATGGCATTGAAGGAAAAACGTCAACCTTTCTAAAAGAGAACGTGGAGGGATAGAACCCACAACCTTCTTGACGAAGAAGGCTTTAAAGCATAGTGAGTTGACCACGGTAGCACCTATGCCAATGGAGATGAAATGTCTAGCTATGGACAAGGCATAAGTCCATGATCGTTGCTGGAAAAAAATGCAGTCAACTCTTGTGAGGAGTAGAACGCAAGGAATTGAAACCACAATCCTGTGTATGTAGAGTAGGATTCTAATCGCCATACCAACAGACAATGTTGGAGAGAAGTTCGACTTTCCTCAACATAGATGACTGTTTTGCAAAAGAAAAAATGAAGAGCTGGATTTGATCCAACAACCTTTCGATTGGAAGGCTTTTAAAGAGAGTTGCACTATTGAAAATATTGAATCATCAGATTAAGATATATTTGCAATGACCATAATATGTTTTTCTCTAATTTGAAGACAATGTTATAGCGTGAAAAAGTGATGTACAAAGAATAGAATCTGTGACCTGATAGGAAGGCTTTAGATATCATTGTCCAATAAGTGTCATGCGCTGGATGGCAAAGGGTTACAAAATGCCCTTAATATGCTTTTGTTTGGTCCAAAAAGGCATAGGCGCACAAAGAAAATATGCACGGGGCATAGAGCTTGTGACCTTCTTGGAGGGAAGGCTTTAAGAGACTTCCATTGGCCAATGCACTTGCAACAAAGGATGTAGACAATTCGCCATGCTTCATAGACAGTGCGAACTGCTCCCATAAAAAAGGATGTGCCCTTGGCATGGTTTGAACCTACGACTCTTTGCACAAAAGTCTTGATATGTGGCCATAATTCTTGAGACATCAAACAGGTACATTGTTGCATTTTTCAAACAAGGTGTTTGCCAACCCATTGATCGGAAAAAGGCAAAATTTGGCACAAAGAAGGATTGGCGCTCAAAATTGGCACCATAATGTGAATTTAAAAATTCAAAATTTTATGAGTTTCCTTCCAAAGAAGAGAGAAGAGAAGATTTTGTCTTTTGTGCCGTTTGTCGCCGAACAAAGGTATTTTTTTTGCATAATTGAGTGGTGCAACTTCGAATAGGCTCTAACTCCATGTTGGAATTCACAATATATTCCAAAAACATTATGAAACATACATTCACCACAATCATTTGTAGGATAATAGAAGAGCGAAATAAAGATAGCAAATAGATGAAGAGAGATAAAGATAGAAGAAAAGGGCAATGGGTGGGTGCCCATAGGCACCCCCACAACCTCGCATGTCATGAATAGATACAATGGATCAGTCATTGGGAAGGACTTATAGTGATACCTAATCCCCCAATTAAATGCTACCTCAAGTCAACATAACCTGACTTAAAGGTTAAATTACAATTTCTTGAATGTATGAAACCCTTTAATTAAGGTTAACCATAGAAATGGTCTAACCAATATCGGTAAGGGTGAATACATTAAACTGTCCATAGGCTTATGTAAGGATGTTTGTAGGCTTACATAAATGACACCCATAGGCTTACATAAATGATGCTCGTAGACTTACATATAAGATGCTAGTAGGCTTACATAGTAAGCGCTTGCAAGCTTATATATAGAATGCCTGAAGATTTACATTGCACTTTATCACTATTGACTTTGGCCTAATAATGTCAGATTACAGATATTCTAACACCGAACCTTTCTTATTCAAATTAGTTGGTGTCTATGTTAATGAATCAATTGCAAAATTAGGTGGGTAGGATGAAGGTTGGTTGAGGTGGATCTCTAGAAAATTGGGGTAGCTAGAATAATTGAGTTGGAGCCACCACATATTGTGGAGTGGGTAGCAGTGTTGTAAACCTTGCCTTGGAATGTTGGATTTGTTGGTATGCATGATCATATAGTTGTTATTCCCTTTTGGAAACACCTACCCTAACTCAATTGTGTCCTATGTAGTTGCCAATTCATCTTAGCGAGTTGTGGTTGACAACATGCTGATCTTGCTCCTTTGCCCAATCCTCTATTGCCTTAAGTCGCTTTTGTAATTCTTTTGTCTCACTTGTGTTCTTGTGCACCTTTCCATCTCATCATGTTTGCCTTCATGTCCTCTTCAAATTAAAGGCTGTACTCTAATGCTCTACTTCATGCCTCTCCTATTAGGCATGCTCCGCTACAACATCTTTGTCATGCACAACTTACAACCTTTGCTAGTACAATCAAGGTCACTCTTAATGGATGTAACTAAACATATAGAAATTTGTAGGTAGACTATTTGACACATTTGTATGAATGAGTGTCTAGATGAGTGCATGCTTGCATGTACGAGTGTACAAAGGCATGCATGAGTGAGTGCATGTGCACGAGTTAAATGATACATGTAAATAAGAATTGTTATACATGTGTGTTTGTCATGTAGCGTTGTGTATGTACATGACAACATAAGTGTTTGTAATATTGTAACGTAATGTAATTGGGTTATTTTAATTTTTGATTTACATGGGCAGTTCGGTGGTAATTGGGTAGTTGCCAACCGTCTACTCATCCCATCGTATCTATAAGTATGCATCTACTTTTGGGAGTGGTTCGTCGATGTATGTTGTTGCCTGAAGTGTGTTCTTGGCTAGGGTATGCTTGTTGGTATTGTTTGTTAAAGCTTAATGTATTGCAGATAGTTGTGCAAGACACATGTGTGCGCAGTTATTCCTATTGTGTACTTTTGTTTATATATTAGTAATGGAATTATATTGCACTGTGTTGTATTCTAGTTCTACATTCTGGCATCGTTGCCTATACGAAGTTGGGTTGAATTTGGTGACATGGAGTTATGACGAGCAAATGGCTTGAGAATGCACACAACAACAACAATGGGATGATCATAGTGTAGTTGATGAAAGGCCTAGTCTTCCTTGGGAGGAGGGAAGATTGGAGTTAGCAACTAAAAGTGACATAGACTTGTTTATTGGCATCGATGAAAGGTCAAGTGATGAAGATTTGCGCATAAATGTGCATGTCGTTGGAAGAAGTGCATGAGGAGAGCCTGCATTATAAGCGATGCGATAAATTGCATGATAAGCGATGCAACAACTCACATGATAATGTATATGAGGAAGTTTGCATAAGTGAAGACGTGCGCATTGACAAGGAAGTTTGCATTAAGTGAAGTGTGCACAAACGTGCACACCAACAAAGAATCTTCGCAAGTGAAGAAGTTTGTGCAAAAGTTGTGTAGGAACAAGTTGCCATAGGCAATTGTGCGCATAGAGGACAAGTACATGTAGGCGAAGGTGTGCACACAAGTGGAGATGTGAGCCCAGACAAACAAGTTCATGCAGGTGGAGACATGAGTGCAAATGAACAAGTTTATATAGGCGTGTACACAACTGAATATGTTCGTGAAGGCATGCATGAAGTTGACGAAGGTGTCTATGACGAAGGCATATGTGACGATATAGGTCATGCCAACGAAGGTGTTCGTCATGAAGGGTGTGATGAAACCATGCACGATGAAGACGTGAGTACAAACATTAAAGTTTGCATTGATGATGTTGGGCATGACAAAGCAGATAGTCCAACGAAGAAGAAAATTTGGGTTGGCAGGAAAGGTTGATAATGGTTGGAGCAAGTTGTGCGTTAAACAATGCACATGACAAGAGTTTGGCATAGGAGCAATTGTAAATTGGTGTGTTTGATGGTGAGCGGGATGGGAGTCCAACATTGAAGTAAATGCAAGATGGTGTGTCTAGTAGTGCACATGATGGGAGTCTGACACTCGAACAACTACAAGTTGACACGTTTCATAGAGCGTGGGATGGGAGTATGACACGAGAACGATTGCGGAGTAGTGTCTTTGACTATGTGTGTGATGAGGGTGAGAAACACAATCAACCATTGCCAATGTTGAATCAACTTATTACGATGACCAATTTTAGCATAACGCACAAGTGTCCCATGTTTCATGGTGGTGAAATAGAGGACCCATGATGTGGAAGGTCAATGGGCAGAAGAATGAAGTAGATTAGAGGAGTTTATTCCCTACGACATTTTGTGGAATCGCAATGGACTAGAACAAGAAATTACTGGAGGACAAGTACCCAACTTGGGAGGAGTTAAGGGAAGCCTTTGTGAAAGAATTTTTCACAATGATGATGAGTTCATTGCAAAAATCTATAGGATGGAATAGGGTGAGATAGAGTTTGTTCCTACAATCGGAGGTTGAATGTGTTGTTTAACCATATGGAGGAGAATTTGTGAGACACATGGAAGAAGAGGTGGTTCGTGAAGGGCCTTGTGTATTACAAGAAGATTAGGGTGGTCCTTTGATGTCATATCAAGAGGCCTTTGAGTAGGCCTTAAACTTGGAAAGCAATGCTAAGACATCATTAAAATATTGGGGTCATGTTAATGAGGACGAGAGTGACGTTGAAGATGAAAGTGATTTTGATGATGAGAGTGACTCTAGTAGTGACAATGATGATTTTGAGAAGAATATTAACTTGGAGGATGATTTAAGGGCATCATTTGGAGATTGGGATTGGGAAGTGACTTTCAAAATGAGATTGACGACTCTGAGAACAAGTGACACGGAGAACGTGCATATGGACACATTATCATTGCTACAACTATGTAGTGCAAGAGTTTGTTCCAAGAAGGAATGCCATCGATGGTGCGAATAGTGACTGTGATAAGGGTAGGGAAGAATATTGCAAGGGGCCTCTCGTGGGATCTGTTGTGACTTGTAGAATTTGTAATCTAATTCATGGCTAAGAGCTGACATTGTGCGGTGTATTGGATAAGGCTAAAGGGTATTTATTGATCAATGTATTTATTATTTTGTAACATTTTATTATGTAAGCTCAATGGACCATGGTTAACCTTGTTATGGTTAAACCTTATTTAATATTTTTAATTAACCTAAAGCCCATTTGTTATGTTAACTTAGGTTAAACTTTATGATGTAATTAGGGGATTTGGTATTGCTATAAACACACCCCTCACACTTCTCATTCATCATCGGAGTGTTGTGCAATATTATCTATGAACAATGATTATTTATGGTGCTTACGGATGCCCCAATATTTTTCGTCTCTCTTCCTTTTTGTCTAAGATTTGAGTAAATGTTTTGCTTCCGTTTGTTTCTGGAAAATATTGTGAATTTCAACATGGTATCAGAGTAGGTGTGGAGTAGTGTTTCTTAGTCATGCAGGAAGGCATTTCGGTGCCTCAACTCATCCAGTTGGTGCGTTGACATAACCTTGGGATGTTTTTATGTAAATCTCCATCTTGAGGTTTCTTCCTTACATTCCTCTGCTTGAATTTTTGTTGGTAAAAACCACCTTCTCTTCTCCGAAGTCATCCTCCAAAGAACAATTTGGACTATTGTTGTTGGGTTAAAGGCTTCTCGATAGAATTCGAATTTTAAATATATGCATTTCCCTCCAAATGGTCTTATCTTGGTGCACCTTGTGCTCGAGGCTCACTGTGCCCCCCTTCATGAAGGTGGGATGCACCTCAACTCATCCACTCGGGCGACTATTGTGGTTAAGAAGATAGGGCTGAATATGCATCATTGCCAACCCGAGTTCGATCCCTATGACAACTCTCTTTGACTTGCCATGTTAGCGCGTCGAGGTTTGGCTGTTGTTTTTTGAGCTCAGGCCTGTGTGTTGGCGCGACGTTGTGGTTTGGCATGTGCTTTGGAGAAGGGAGGGCATAGGATTGACCTTATCAAGGTATGGTCAAAGTTGCATGAACATTTTGGAAAGGTTAATACTACTGAAGTAAGTTGCTTGGAATTAGAGCTTTCTTCTCTTAAGCTAGCTAAGTTTGATAACGTTGAGGACTATATTGCAAGATTCAAGGCTTTGAGGGTAGATATTGCATCTTCTGGAGGCAAAAAGAAAGATGATGTAGAATGCGTAAGATTGTTCTTGCTAATCTCTCCCCCTCCTTTTAAATATTGAATCTAATAGTTTATACGATTCCTATGTTATTGGAATCCCAAAAGACTCTTACTCTTGATCAACTTTTCTCTCTTCTAGTTCACTTTTAGGTTGTAATGTGGAATTGTGGTGGTGGAACTCCTCATATACAGGCTCATGCAAAGGAATTTCAATCTAAGGAGGCTAAGACCCAAGGGCCCATGGGCAAGGCTAAGTCTTCAAAGAAAATGAAGACCACTTGTGGATACTGTAAAAGGGAGGGACATCCTAGGAAGAATTGCTTGCTGAAGCTGCTGAAGATTGAAGCTAAGTTCTTGAAGCAAGGTGGATGTCTTTTAGATGATGAGGGAGATTCGGATGGATTTGCCTCAATTGCAGAGGCCCACTAGAGCATCCATTATGGGGGGGAAGATATTATTGTCACTAATGTCTTCTCTCCTTGGCACCTTAGTTTATATTATGGGGGTTTGTTGAATTTGTAATCTAATTCATGGCCAAGAGCCGACATTGTGCGATGTATTGGATAGGCCTAAGGGCATTTTTTGATCAATGCATTTATTATTTTGTAATTTTTTATGTAAGCCCAATGGGCCATGGTTAACCTTGTTATGGTCAAACATTATATATATTTGTAATTAACCTAAAGCCCACTTGTTATGTTGATTTAGGTTAAACTTTATGATGTAATTAGGGGATTTGGTATTGCTATAAATAACCCCCTCACACTTCTCATTCATCATTGGAGTGTTGTGCAATATTATCTACAAATAGTGATTGTTTTTGGTGCCTACAGGTGCCCCAATCCATTTTGCCCTTTTCTTCCTTTTTGTCTAAAATTTGATTATTTATGGTGCTTTCGTTTGTTTCTAGAAAATATTGTGAATTCCAACATGACTCTCCCTCTTTGCACCTCGACATTAGGGGCAATTTGTGAGCTTGGAGCTTAATGTTTGATGGATTAGTTTGAAGAACACCTACATTTCTCCTAAGATACTTCTTTGACTAAGCTTAACCTTAATCTAGTCCTAATGCAACATACAAATGCAATGATCAAGGCCAAAAGCTAAAATGCTTTTTGTTTTCGATAGGGAAACAAATAAGATTTCTTTTTAAGAGACAAGGGCGCAAGAAGAATGCAGCAAACAAGTCCTACATGTAGCTATATGTGATTTTGGTTTAATGCTAAAGCTTAAAGATTTAGTTGGTCCCCAATATGATTAAGACGAAACTAGTTCCTTCTTTCCCTTTTGCTTATTTGTTAAATAAACAAAAACAAATACTAATTTAATTAGACAAAAAGCAAGATTTAAGTCCTAAATGCTGAAATGATAGAGATTATGGAGTAGAAAAATTTGTTTCTACCACAGTTCGCAGAAGCGCCATCGGGACTTTCGCCTGTCGATGGCGCTTTTGCTTTCATGCAGATATAATCAATGGTAGAGGGGTTTGGATGAGCTGCTGGAGAATGTTGAACTCCCTTGGACAACAATCAGGTCCGTGTTTAGACAGGTGTAAAAATGACAAATGATAAATACATGAAATAAGTGCTAAGTGGCAAAAGTGCCAAATGGTAGGCGATAGCACCACCTACACTTTCACTAGATGATGGTACTTTTGTTGTGTAAACCAGAGTGATAGCACCATCGGACCTACAATTTGATGGTGCTTTCACTTCTGAGAGCAACAAAGCAAGATAGCCTAATTTAATGATTGAAATTGTGATGGTCTCTGACTTGGGAGTATGGAGACTGTCAAATGACATAAAAACAAAGACTTGCTTGCTTGAAATAAGGATTGAAATGATAAAGTGCTATGGTAACTAGATGCAAGTGCAATATGCAAGATTAGTTAATATGCCACAAGATAAAAGCTTAGAGCTGCAAGACAGAGAGTGCCAAAAACAAAAAAGAGGAAAGAGCACAACCCAAGATGCAAGGTTGTTTTCCCCTTGTTTGTGCAAGCTTGTTGACACTTGAAAGCTTGAGCTTGGAGGCTTGAATGCTTGGATGCTTGAATGCTTGAAGATTGCTTGGAGACTTGATTGCTTGAAGAAAGTTTGGAGATAGCTTAGGTGCTTGCAAGAACAAAAGCTTGAATGCTTGCAAGGATGGCATTCACAAGATTGTGGCAAGATTTTGGAGTAATCTTGCCATGCAAAGTGATTAATTTCTATGATTTTAGAGAGATTTTGGCAAATTTTGTTGATTCAAAAACGCCATGGATTGGGCTCTCCCAAGTGCTGGTTTTATAGGGAGCCATGGCTTCTTGGGAGAAGGATTGCGTTGAAGATAACAAGATTGGAGATGGTAAGAATTTGAAACGAGATCAAGATGCCATTAATGGAGGAAGATTGAAAATGACAAATCTTAGATTTGGTATTTTTGTTGGGAGTTGTGAATCAGATCTTAGGGACATGATCCCTTAATGGTAGGCAGCTTGGAGGGTACAAAAAGTCAATTTTTTTGATTTTGGCGCATGATAGTCGAAAGTGCTAGCGGCATTTTGCTATGGCGCTTTTGCTGTCATGACTGTTGGTGGTCAAATTTGGATGGGAAATGTCAAAAGTCAGAAGTTTGGCTAAAGTGCCAATAGGTCATGAAAGCACCGCCAATGTTTTTGCTCATGCCTTGGTGCTTTCGCTCTTGGAGCATTAAATAATCCGAATTTAGGCACAAAGAAGATCGATTCAGTTTGGCTAATTGAAAGTCTAATTGATGAGGGGATTGACACACTTGAGGATTAGCCATGCTCTCAAAATTGGGTGTTTATATTTGCCCCTTTTGATGCATTTATTGCATAATTAATGCGTCAAAAACTGACCTAGATTCCCCAATTTTGAGACAGGAAGATTTGTTGTTGCTTATGGTTAATGATGTAAGATGCTGATGCTTTGATTGTTTGCCTAAAAGTGATTTTAAAATTTGCATTTCAGGCAGCATTGAATGCTGGTGTGCACCCCCACCACACACACACACATATAGTTTCTGAGGGAAAATCAAGTTAGACCAAAGAAATTCGACTAGATTATGATCCACACGGGTGCCGTGATGAGAGATTGGGGTGGATGGATGATAGTGATGTAGACTTATGATTTGATTGAGATGAAATGTTTTGTTGAGTGTTGATTTATGATGATTGATTAATTAATATTAAAAATTAAATGGAACGATTGGATGTGATGAGAGATGCATGATACATGATGTGCCCAAGAGGGCGCTGCTATAGTATAGTTATTTACAGAAATATATGCAACTATGTACAATTATATATAGAAAAATATGCTTAGTGATTTGCCCAAGGGGACTTTAGTTAGCTTTGCTCAGAGGACTTTTGGTTAGCTTTAAGATTTGCCCAGGGGGGACTTTAGTTAGCTTTGCCCAGAGGAATTTTGGTTAGTTGTTATGATTCAAAGATATATGCAAACATGAAGAATAAATGACAGGCCTTTAAACAAATGTCTAAAGGACTTTTGCTTCGCTCGTAGGATTTTTTATTTGCCTTTAAAAAAATACTTAAAGGACTTTTGCTTCGCATGTAGGACTTTGGATTTGCCTTTAAACAAATGCTTAAAGGATTTCTGCGTCGTCTGGAGGACTTTTCATTTGCCTTTAAACAAATGCTTAAAGGACTTGCTTTGCCTTTAAACAAATGCTTAAAGGAACTTTGCTTCACCCATAGGACTTTTGATTTGAGATTTGCCTTTAAACAAATGCTTAAAGGACGTTTGGTTTGCTTGTAGGACTTTTGATTTGAGATTTGCCTTCAAACAAATGCTTAAAGGACTTCTGATTGAGCTTTGATTTGCCTCGTAGAGAAGTGTCATAAACGACTTAGGATTGATTGGTGTGGCAATGAATGATGCCCCCACTTCAAAAGATAAATTCATTGTTGACTAGTTGCCCCTACGCATGGTGGTACATGTGACAACAAATGATGTGATTGATCTTGCTATCAACACCTTGAACCTTACAATATTCATCATGTAGCAATTGATGAGTTAGAAGAATTGGATTTGACTGATTTTTGAAAACAACACTTACGAACCTTACAGTATTCATCATGCAACAAGAGATTGGTAGTTTGGAAGAATTGATAGAGGTAGAGATCTGGTTTGAGGCAAACAAGATTGAGATAGATAGAGATAGAAGGATGATAAGGATAAATGATTATGCGAACCTTGATTTGGTTTACGAAGATGGGACTAGGAGGATCCACTCACTTTAGTGACCTAGTGCATGAAAATGAACTATTCAGACTAGGATCATCATTTGCATGTCATCGTGGATCCCTGACTTGAGATGCAACAGACATTCTAGATAGAAACAGGCACATGCATACAAGCAAATATGAAGTCAAGTAAGATGCAAGCAAGTAGCGATAGGTAGCTAAAGGGAAACAGGCAGTCAATGCATCTTAATACCTTTTAATATGCATTATGTTCATTGGTTCTTTAAGTTCTTTGTCGTCAAGCATGGCAAGTCGGTAAGCATCCAAACCATACTTGGCAGTTATGATGTATGGATATAAATTGGGCTCAAATTTGCCTTTGAGCCCAGTTTTGGCATTGATATTCTTTTGAATCTCCTTGAGAACGAGATCACCAACCTCAAAGAAACAAGATTGTACCTTCTTGCTATAGGCATGTTTAAGCCTTTGCTAGTAGACCCATAGGTTCTCTAGGGCATAGATTCGCTTTTCGTCATGTAGTTCCAAGTGGCTAAGATGGGTGAGACGATATTTGTCTCCAACAAAGGAGTCATGTAATAAAATGTGCAAGGCACCTCTAGCTCAAAAGAGAAGATGACTTAGGTTCCATAAACCAAAGCATAAGACGTTGCATGGATGAGAGTTCTGACATTAGTGTGATAGGCCCACAAGGTGGGATACAAGTGGAGATGCCAATCTCAACCAGTTTTGATGACGAGCTTCTTCAAGATCTTGACAAGAGTCTTGTTAGAAGCTTCAGCGTGGCCATTGCCTTGAGGATGGTAAGGTGTCGATCATTTGTGCTGAATCTTGTATTTTTAGCACAAATTTTCTAGACGTCCTTGTTCTTGAAGGGTGTTCTATTGTTATAGATTAGCACAAAAGGGATGCTATAACAATTGAGGATTTGGTTGAGGATGGTTCTCAAGATCTGTAGGATCTAGGGATTTCTGATTATGGTCAAATGGTTTTGAGATAGTGACATTCCCGATTGGAGAAAATCTCTACCAAAATAGAAGTCGTCTTGGCTTAAATAGTTTGAGGGACCGTCTTGAGGAGGATCATTTGAGACATCCTCCATCTCACTGTTATTTTCATCGGCAATCGACTTGGGATAGGCTAGGGTTAGGAGATTTACATTGATAGATTGTGTAAATTGGAAGGAAACAGGATCAATGAGGAGTGATGAACCATCATCATTCTCATCCAAATCCAATTTGTTTGGAGAAACAGTGTCGTCATGGGATGCCCTATTAGGAAGATGGCTTCGTCTTCGCTATCGGAAGAAGAGGGAAAAGGCTGACTACGGCTGGGGATATAACCTATCCCACAACGTCCTGACCATGCTTTGGTTTGTAGGGGCTGCTTGATGCCCTGCCCATACAGGCCTAGTCCTTTACCTTGATATCTCATATTAGAAAGCATATGTTTAGGAATGGAATATAAGTTCGACAAGAAGCATGAAGCATACTTTGATTCAATCGCGAAAGGGTTATTGCCTTGGATTTTGTTATCGTCAACAGTACCAACACAAATAAAGGAGGAACTTCCCATTTGCATTGCTTTACCCTTACTGCTAGAAGGCAAGCCTAAGGTTCGAGATGGGGGAAACATGGCCAGGTCGAAGATAAGTTGATTGTTATTTTGATTATTAATGTTAATGTTGGTTGGATTAGGGTTTTGACCCTTAGATTCATTGTTAGGTGGATTATTTAAGGTGAAAGATCTTAATGCATCATTGATTGGAAGATGAGAAGAAGAAGATGATTCAAGAGTTGAACTAAAAGAAGGGCAGAGACGAGCTTTAGGGTTCTTGACCTCAATCACTTGGTAGTTTGGGGTTGGCTTGGATATGATAAATCTTACCCTTGTATTTATATTTAAGGCACTGATGAAGAGTTGAAGGGACGACCCACATTTCATGGATCCATGGCCTCCCAAGAAGAATGTTGTAGGTTAAGTCACAAGGCATGACATATAAAAGAGTGTTGAGAATAAGGGGTCTGACTTTGAGGAGTAAAATTGTAGTGCCTCTAGCCTTACGCTCCCCATTATCAAAAGCCTTGATAGCAAGATCGGATTTCTCCAAATCCTGTTTGGTAAGCGCATAATGATTGATGAATCGTAGGCTACAGACATTGAGATCAGAGCCATTATAGACTAGGATTTGCTTGCTAAATTTATTGCAAATATGGCCTGTAATGTATAATGGGAGACCTTCAACCATAGAGGATTGAGGGATATCATCATTGTGGAATAATATAGTTGCATGGTTAACTCTAATGGATCCCACCCCAAAAGTGAGATCATTTGGGTTGAGGTCTTGAGGAACAACTTGTTCACTCAAAATTTTAAGATGTCTCTATGGGTCGAAGAGGTCTTGAGAAGCTCAAGAAGGGAGATTTTAGTTGGGGTACTTTCAAGTTGATGAAGCAAATCAAAAGTGCCCTTAGCCTTAGCTCCTAATTGGATGATTAATGGAGGTCCTTTGGGGGAGAAGTTATTTCTGCACAAAGGATCGAGGGAGGTCTAGGAGGTTGATCAGATGAAGGATTCTTGTGTTGTTGCCTAGTTACAATACAAATGGGAGAGATATCATTAGAAGAATGGAGCATCCCACCCATTGTTTGGTTTGGAGGCAGGATGTTCTTATTGAAGATACATTATTTGGTAGATGTTAAAGTACCCCCATGGTACATTTATACATATTGTAAATATTAGATTAGGGTGAGTTATTAGATTAGGGAGTGTGATTTATATTTCCCCTAAAGTATGTGTCAATATGTGAGAAGAGTCCAAGTGTCATGTAATAAAGTGTGCAAGTGTGTAGAGTGTGAGAGTGTGCAAGTGTCATGTAATAAAGTGTGCAAGTGTGTAAAGAGTGAGAGTGTGCAATGTGTCATGTAAGTAAAGAGTCATATGTGTAGGTGTCAAGTATATAAGTGAAGATGTAAAGTCAAGAGACATGAGAGGTTTGTCATATGTGTGGAATAGGAAAGGATGCATCTTTCGGATATGTGAGGAGAGCAATAGTCAAGTATTGAAGAGTCACCTTCTAAGGTTATATTATGGAGATAAAGCTCCATGTATTGTAATCAAGAAATATTAAAGAAAATTGTAACAGAGAGCTTGTATGTTTGCTCAATAATATTGTAAGTATTATTCTGAAATATTGTATTATTTCATGATTGTAATTGAATAATATTGGCCAGATAGTTGTATGGTTAAATATTGATTTATATTTAGATCTTGGATATTGGAACTCGTGATTTAATCTGGCTAAAAAGCCATCGGTTCTTGTAGCGAACGTTATTTGCTGCGTTTTGATTCTGATTAGGCAACGGATTTTGGAAAATTCCAAAGTCTTGATTAGAAGAAGATTGAGTGTCAGAGCTATTGAGAACAACTTGACCTTTGTCAATTAGGTCTTGGCTCAGGTTTCTAAGGCATATGCATTTATCGGTTGCATGACTATTAATGCGGTGGAAGGCACATTGCTCATTAGGACGAAACCAAAGAGCGTTTTTCCTTCCAGGTTCTAGAGGCTTGGCAAGGGGAAGCTCCACCATTTTGGCTTTTAAGAGTTGGTCTAGGATGGCTGAAAGAGGTTCATCCGATCGAGAGTGCTTCCTCTTAGGTTTCTATTGTGGTGGCTTCTCTAAGACAAGATTTTGAAGGTTGGCTGCAACACTAATGCTGTTGGTTTATGGTGAGTCTGTAACTCCATCGCGTACAATGTTTGTTCTTGTATTGCTTCTTCGGGTGAGAAAAAGACTTATCTTCCTCATGGGATTTGGTTTTTAATGTCTCTTTTGACAAGGGCGGTCTCTACTCTTTTGGCCATGTTAATCGCATCTTTGAAAGAAGATACATTGGTTGTCTCTAAGTAGAAGTCCAATTGCTCATTAAGGTTGCCTATAAAGATGTCTAAAAGGTCTCTAGGTTGAGGGACATACTAAAGTCTCCCCACTGGGGTTCGTCATCTTGTTGAGAAGTTGGCAAAATTCCTGTCTTTAGATTGTTTGAGTTGGTATAGATCACTTATTGTGACCTTTTTGTCAATGTAGATAGAGAATTGCTAGACAAACATCTCAACGCGGTCTCTAAGGCTTTTGAGGTAATGCGTTGGTATTGGTAATACCATTCCAAGGCAGGACAAGTAAGGCTCTTAGGAAAGATTTTGAGTAGCAATGTTTCATCATAAGAAATATTGCTACAAGCGGTTCTAAACAACCTAAGGTGGTTGACATGATATTCCTTTTGTATATTTGAAACTTACGGGTTTGAAAATTGGGAGGAAAGCGACAACTAGCTACAAAAGGATCTAATGGTTGGTTGCACAAGTGATTATAAGAGTATTTGTGACTAGAAGAAGACCCTTGGATGATGGCGATTTGTTGTTTCAATAGCTCTAGTTGAGAAGTTAGAGTTCGAAGTCTGAAAGAAATAGGATTTGATGGCACAGAAGGTTTGTGCTGAGAGACAGGAGGAATTTGATAATTGACATAAGGAGGTTTATATAGTTGGGTGTACGATATTGAGGTTTGCATTGTATGATTTGTCTCCAAGGTATTTGAAATGAAAGGATGAGAGATTGCAGGATTAGGGTTTTGAGGGAAACTCATACTCGCGCTTGTGCGATTAGAATGAAGATTGGGAGGAAAACGACAACTAGCTACAAAAGGATCTAATGGTTGGTTGCACAAGTGATTATAAGAGTACTTGTGACTAAAAGAAGACCCTTGGATGATGGCGATTTGTTGTTTCAATAGCTCTAGTTGAGAAGTTAGAGTTTGAAGTCTGAAAGAAATAGGATTTGATGGTATAGAAGGTATGTGCTGAGAGACAGGAGGAATTTTATAATTGACATGAGGAGGTTTATACAGTTGGGCGTATGATGTTGAGGCTGGCATCGTATGTCTCCAAGGTATTTCAAATGAGAGGATGAGAGATTGCAAGATTAGGGTTTTGAGGGAAACTCATACTCACGCTTGTGGGATTAGAATGAAGATTGTTGATATGAGGATTAGAAATTGGGAAATTTGATATTACATCCTAATAAGGGATGTAGCTTGTGCTTGTTTATTGAGATCATAGTTGAGAAAATTGGAATCGACATTTTAAAAAATCGGCAAAATAATCGGAGAAAAACAAACTGAAGAAAACGAAAAATTTCATTGAAAAAAAGTTTTTTTCATGCATATTACGAGGAATTAACATTATGCAATTCAAATATTGCAATAAAAGCAATAATTCATGTCAAGACATCATACAAGGCTCAAGCTTTAAGTACACATGAAAGTGACAAAACACATCTTGTATTGCTTATAATATGAAAAGGTACAAAGTTACAAGTAACAAGGAAAAAAGGTTTCATTTTTTATATGCCTGCACATGGAAACAAGTAACAACAAAGTTACAATCATTTGAAAAAAAGGAAAAAAAAGCTAAACCTTAAACCAAAAAGAGGAGGAAAAAAAAAACAAACCCTAAAAAAGAGGAGGAAAAAAAAAGAGAGGAGGGTTTAGGGTTTAACATTGAAACATTGACAGCTGAAAAATGGGCTTGCATACATAGTTATCAGGCAGCAATATTTACTTAAAAAGAGGAGAAAAAAAACCCTAAACCCAAAACCCTAGGACCTAGACTAGGGTTTAGGGTTTAAACTTCAACAGCTGAAAAATGGGCTTGCATAGAAAAACCCTAAATCGGCTGAAAAATGGGCTTGCATAGAAAAACCCTAAATCGGCTGCAGCGTTTAAAAAAAAAGAAAAAAAATTGCTGATTTTTTGAAAAAATCGGTGATGCTGATTTTTTCAAAAAATCGGCAAAAAATCTTCAAAAAATCTTTGCATCGCCAAGAGTTTGCCGATTGCATCGGCATTTTAAAAAATTGGCAAAAAATCGGGATTCTGCAGATTTTTTCAACTATGATTGAGATACAAGACAACTTACATTGCCTTGTAATAGTTCTGCAAGAGTAGGCAAAGATGAGTAATGTTTCACGAATGGTGGGGGGGGGGGTTTTGCCCTCGGTCTCCGCAAAAGTAGTGATGATAGGAGGATTTGAATCAATGAAATTAGAAGTTGATGCATTAAGGTTTGCATTTAAAGATCCAAAGGATGGATCCAATTGGATAAGAGGCAAGGGGTTGAGCTAGGTTGTTGGGGATGGTTTAGGAGTGAACCTTCCCCTACAGAAACGCCTAGGGTGTAATGACCTTTCTTAAAGAAATCCATGTGACTAGTAGATTGGAAAACAACTCTCCCTTGCTCATCATGCATAGGGCTTAGAGAACCTGAAGGTGTAGAAACCCTGTCTTCCTCGAAGTTTGGGTTCACAAAGTTGGTTGGTCATCATGACCTTCCACCGAAGGGTTAGGGTTAATGGTCAATTGATGAGCACTGCCATGGCTTAAGTAGCACCTCTTGACCATGAGCTTGGAAGCAAAGGATTCAATTGATTAAGTTTTAAAGTTTATAGGGTTGATAAAAGTAGAAATATAAGATGTTTTACCAACCTTATATCCCCTTCCCTCAATATACCGAATTCAACCTATATACCTCAAGGGCCTCCCTATATACTAAAGGTCCCTATATACTTGATTTTTCTCTCTATACATGTTAGTATGTGAGAGAAAGCTGATATGTGGACCGCCTACGATACGTGGAAGTGATTGCTTGGATACGTGGGCAAGATGGTACGTGAGGGGTAATAGTATGCCTCCTTATGACTCCCACTACCCCACCACAACATACTCCTTACTATGCGTAAGTACGCATGAGACCCTATGTCGGTGGGTGGCGGCCCAAACTCGCTATATACCCAATATAGCCTAGTAGCTTGTATGGCAACTACTCAAAGGATCATGAAGACCCTTAGTAGGACTAGCAATTTGTTATGTTCTTGTTATCTAGATTTAATGTGATCTAATCTAAATAAACAAGATTAAGTGGTCTTGTTTAAAATTTGATAAATTTTAGCTTGATTAAGGTTTAGCTTGGACAAAGATCTTGGGACCCATGGTAGTGTTCACGTTAGGTTCACCAGAAATGTGAGAAGGGTAGGGAAGAAGATTGCAAAGGGCCTCTCAGGGATTTGTCGTGACTCCCCCTCTTCTCACCTCGAGATTAGGGGCAGTTTTGAGCTTAGAGCTTAGTGTTTGTTGGATTAGTTTGAAGAACACCTTCGTTTCTCCTAAGATACGTTTTTGACTAAGCTTAACCTTAATCTAGACCTAATGCAACATACAAATGCAATAATCAAGGCCTAAAGCTAAAATGCTTTTTGCTTTTTGGTGACGAAGTAAATAACAATTTCTTTTTAAGAGGAAAGGGTGCAAGAAGAATGCAGCAAACAAGTCCTACATGCAATTATATGTGATTTTGATTTAATGCTAAAGCTTAGAGATTTAGTTGGTCCCCTATAAGATTAAGACTAAAATAGTTCCTTCTTTCCCTTTTGCTTATTTGTTAAATAAACAGAAACAAAAACGAATCTAATTAGACAACAAACAAGATTTAAGTCCTAAATGCTGAAATGACAGAGATTATGGAGCAAGCCATAGAAGCAGAACCATTGTTGATGCTTTCGCCTATCGTTGGCGCTTTGGCTTTCCTGCAAAACAAAAAAAGAGATATAATTAGTGGCAAAGGGGGCTGTCTGAGCTGGTTCACAATGTTGGACTCACTTGGACAACAATTAGGCCCTTGTTCAGACAGGTGTAAAAATGACAAACGATAAATACATGAAATAAATGCTAAGTGGCAAAAGTGCCACAGGGTTGGCAATAGCGCCGCCGATGCTTTCGTTAGATGGTGGCACTTTTGCTTTGTGTAAACCAAAGAGCGATAGCACCACCGGACTTGCAATCTGACGACGCTTTTGCTTTTGAGAGCAGAAAAACAAGATTAAATGCAAGATAAGCTAATTTAATGATTGAAATGATGAAGGTCTCTGACTTGGGAGTATAAAAACTGTCAAATGACAACAGAACAAAGATTTTCTTGCTTGAAATAACGATTGAAATGACAAAATGAAATGCTAACTAGATGCAAGTGCAATATGCAAGATTAGTAAATATGCAACAAGATAAAAAGCTTAGAGCTACAAGACAAAGAGCGTGCCAAAAGCAAATAAGAGGAAAGAGCACAACCCAAGATGCAAGGTTGTTTTCCCCTTGTTTATGGAAGCTTGTTGAAAGCTTGCTAGCTTGTTTGTTGACACTTGAAAGCTGATATGCGAGTGCTTATCCTTATAAAAGTGGGGGCACCCCTTTGCCCTTTGAAATAGTGGTGGGGCAAGACCTTTTAAAATAATGATAATTCGATTCCTTGAGATCTTTCTCTCTCATTTTTAGGGACTGGATGAAAAGGCCATTATATTAATAAAATAATGTCTAATCATACAAAAAAGGGTGGGTGGGATTAGCACACCCTGTAAACCAATACACTAACCATTGTGGTTAGGAGTATACATGAGTGTTAGAATGGTTGGATGCCTGGATGCTTGAATGCTTGAAGATTGCTTGGAGATTACTTGGAGACTTGGTTGCTTGAAGAGAGTTTGGAGATTGCTTAGGTGCTTGCAAGAACAAGAGCTTGAATGCTTGAAAAGATGGCCTTCACAAAATTGTAGCAAGATTTTGGATTAACCTTGCCATGCAAAGTGATGAATTCCTATGATTCTAGAGAAATTTTGGAAGAATTTTGTCGTTTCAAAAAGACCATGGATTGGGCTCTTCCAAGGCTAGTTTTATAGGGAGCCATGGCTCCTTGGGAGAAGAATTGTATTGAAGATCACAAGATTGGAGATGGTAAGAATTTGAAAAGAGATCAAGATGCCATCAATGGAGAAAGATTGAAAATGGTAAATCTTGGATTTGGTATTTTCTGTTGGGAGCTGCGAATCGGATCTTAGGAATCTGATCCATTAATGGTGGGCGACTTGGAGGGTACATAAACTCAATTTTTTTGATTTTGGCGCATAACATTCAAAAGTGTTGGTCGGCAAAAGTGCTAGCGTCACCTTTGCTATGGCACTTTTGCCGTCATGGCAATTGGAGGTTAAATTTGGGTGGGAAAGATCAAAAATTAAAAGTTTGGCAAAAGCATTGGTAGGTTGCAAAAGCACCCTCGACGCTCTCGCTCATGCCTCGACACTTTTGCTCTTGGAGCATTGAATGCTCCAATTTTAGGCAGAAGGAAGATCGCTTCAATTTGGCAGATTGAAAGGCTAATTGATGAGGGCATTGGCAGACTTGTGGATTAGCCATGTGCTCAAAATGAGAATGACGAATCTGAGAATAAGTGACATGGAGAATGTGTGTATGGACATAAAATCGTCGCTACAATTATGTAGTGCAGGAGTTTGTTCCAAGAGGGAATGTCATTGATGCTATGAATAGTGACAACCACCATAGTATTGGAAGATGCTGAATTGAGTATGATAGTGAGGTCAAATCCATTGTGTAGTGTTAAAGATGTTATCTTTGGGGGTACTTTGGATATGAATGTCAAACTGCTACGAGTTGAGATGAGTCAATGATGTGTGAAGGGTTCAAAAAGTTGGAGAAGAGTCAAAGCCGTAGACATGAAGTGGAGGAAACTGTGAACTAGACTGAAATTTTGTTTGAAATCATGCAATCGGTTGAGACTACATAGGTGGTTGAGACTGCACAACCGGAGGAGATTATGTAACACATCGATGTGGTGGATGATGTGCTGATTGCATAATTCAGTTCAAGTTAGGAAGAATGATGCACACAAGCTTTGGGAGGAGAATTTCACAAAGCGTTGGGTGCAAGACGGCAAAGTGAAGTATGCAAATTGCAAAGTGAGTGATGTAGATGATGAATACTAAGGCTGTCTGATGTCAAGGCTGTCTGCAGTTGGGGCTGTGCTTTGTCGAGACCCAAGGAGCATTCACCAATAGACTTGCCATGAGTCTAGGACCCAAAAGTTGAAGTGCTGAGTGCTGAAGAGCATAACCCATGGTTCTGTCGAGGCAAAACCAATTAGACAGAGGGAGAAGAAACCAATAATAGCCATTTCAGAGAGAATTCCATTCTGGTGAATCTAGAGCCAGGGCATGGATTTGTGCAAAAACAGATGAGGGTTTTGCGGAACCAGCTGGTATGGAAGAAAACCTTTGCATATTTGGAATAAAATTGCAAAGCCTCGTGAGCATTTCAGGGCTAGTGTTTTGCTGCCATAATGGAAGTGCTGGAAAGAGAAGCCCTAGCTGTCCAAGAAAATGTATAGGCCATTTGTCTAGAATAGGAGTTGTCATAAAATAGGCTTTCTTGAGCACCTGCATCCTCGTTATGCCTTTTTTTTCCTTTTTTTTTTCTGCAAATGCTGCTGCTTAGGGCCTTTCAGAGATCCATTTAATGTTTTGACACTGTTTAGGACTGCTTGTAAAACCTTCACAGATTCAGTCCAAGTTATTTGGAAGGAGAATTTCACAAAGCGTTGGGTGCAAGACGGCAAAGTGAAGTATGCAAATTGCAAAGTGAGTGATGTAGACGATGAATACTAAGGCTGTCTGCAGTTGGGGCTGTGCTTTGTCGAGACCCAACAAGGAGCATTCACCAATAGACTTGCCATGAGTCTGGGACCCAAAAGTTGAAGTGCTGAGTGCTGAAGAGCATAACCCATGGCTCTGTCGAGGCAAAACCAACTAGACAGAGGGAGAAGAAACCAATGATAGCCATTTCAGAGAGAATCTCATTCTGGTGAATCTAGAACCAGGGCATGGATTTGTGCAAAAACAGACGAGGGTTTTGCAGAACCAGCTGGTATGGAAGAAAACCTTTGCAGATTTGGAATAAAATTGCAAAGCCTCGTGAGCATTTTAGGGCTAGTGTTTTGCTGCCATAATGGAAGTGCTGGAAAGAGAAGCCCTAGCTGTCCAAGAAAATGTATAGGCCATTTGTCTAGAATAGGAGTTTGTCATAAAATAGGCTTTCTTGAGCACCTGCATCCTCGTTATGCCTTTTTTTTTACTGCAAATGCTGCTGTTTAGGGCCTTTCAGAGAGTTATTTTATGTTTTGACACTGTTTAGGACTGCTTGTAAAACCTTCACAGATTCTTTCCAAGGAAACGGAGGAAAGGAAATGTCATATGCTGAATGCAATTGATTTTATCTAGCTTATTTCTAAAGTGTGATCCATCAAGTTGGCACTCTAGAGTTTTGAATGGACAGGGTACACGGTATTTTGAAGTGGGATGGTGGGAGACTTTAAAATGTCTCGGGAGGTGTTTCTCAGTATCTGGAGAAGTCTCTAAAATGAGTACCGGTCTTTGAGACAAGTACTGGTACCTAGTACAAGTACCAAGTAGGGGAAGACGAGTCTCCAAGTGACTTTGCTTATCTCTAAAATAAAATTATGAATAAGACCAATGCAAGTATTATAATAATAATAGTCAGTGTATCAAATGGCATGAACTCAAGTTAAATATACCGCGTTCCAAGGCAGAAACCCAGGTTCAAATATTACCAAGCTATATATGCATAATTGCCAAAGCATTGTTGTAATACAACTATGTGGTTTGTTGAAATACTGTGGTGATGCAGTCATGATATAATACGGTTGAGGCCTGTTTCAATCCCATATAACCAAATTATTAATATATTTATAATAATAATAATAGGAAGTGTAGCATTTTTGGAAGTTGCATTCCATGTTGTGAAACCGTATTTAACAAAAATGGGGAAAAACTTTATATGAAAATACATGGAAAATAGTTGGAACTCTTGCAATGAATGTGCACAAATATGAATGCTTAATACAGATATTCTAGCTCTCACTAGTTTACATTCATTGTCATAAATCTCCTTTGGCTGTAATACCGAGTTGGTGATTTGTTATTCCTGTTGTGGGCTGGGTGTGGCTTTACATTCTATGCATAACATTATGCTGTATTATATTTTTTAACAATATGTATGCACATCAGCTAGGTTATAATGTATCTCTTCTTTCTCTGATTCTTCTTCCTACTGAGGACTTGTGCACTTCTTCTTTAAAGATTTTTAGTTGTGTGTGTCTCTTCATCTATGTGCAGTCTGATTTGGTTGATTGTGTGCATGTGTTGCATATTCCATTTGTCTGTCTCTTCATCAATGTGCAATCTGATTTGGTTGATTGTGTGAATGTGTTGTGTATTCCATCATCTGGTGTGTAACGTAGGAGAAACCCATGGATCACTTCTCTCCTTTTGTCATATTTATTTAATATACAGTCTTTTCTTTGCCAGTTTTTGCTGGTAGTTATTATACAGTTTGGAATGTTTTGTAAACTGGTAAGAAATCAGTGTGTCTAAATCTATCTAGAGATCAATGTATAATAAAAAATCCAGGGAGAAATTCAATCTTTGACTCCATGAATATTGCTAAACCATAATCTACTGTTTTGTTGTTAACAGTATGTAGATATTGTCAAATTCCAAATGATGTCAGTGATTGGTTATGAGTCAAAACTTCTCTTGATCCCTTAAAAATATGGAATAGATATAATCTACTTGGACAAGATTTGGTATCCTCCATTTAATGAAATTAGAATCTGCGATGCAGTGGGATATTTGAATGGATTAGATGAATGTGAACGTAATTGTCAAATGAATGTAGAAGTAAGTTTTAAGATGAATATAAAAGTAATTTTTTTGTTGTTTCCTGTTTTAGACAAGGGACATTATCATTTTGGATTAAGGCAATTACACTTGTGGATGAAGAAACAGAAAAGTTCCATTTGAGTTCTAATCATCTTATTGTGCTCTTTTCACCCTTGACATGTGATGAATTTATTACAGGATCGTACTGGACGTATAGTTTTCAAACTGTTTGGCAAAGATCCAAGGGAAATCCCTCAACTTCTACGTTCGCAGGTACTTAGATCACAAGACATCGATGAAATTTGTCATTAGTGTAGTTCATTCAAAGTTCCATGAGTTTGACATTGTTAAAATCCTTGAAAAACGTTTAGAAGGTAGAATAATGAATTCATCATTGATGATGTTTTGGCTTTGTTAAAAGCATTGGTCTCTTCATCTTGAGTTAATACTTGTATATTTCTTATGCATTTAAATTTGCATATCCATCAGATTCTTAATTGGCTGGCTCACAGTCCTTCAGAGATGGAGAGCTATATAAGACCTGGGTGTATAATCCTAACCATATATTTACGCTTATCTGTGTCTATGTGGGAAAAGGTATGTCTTTCAATTACAGCATTATTGCTTAACTTCCAGCTAGTAGTTAAAAATTTGTTTGATCAAGTTTCTTTCTCTATGCAGCTTGACACGGGTTTCAAAATTAGCCTTGATAAGCTTCTCAAGGGTTCAGACAAAGGCTTCTGGCAAAGGGGGTGGATCTTTGCCCAAGTGGGACATAGGATAGCATTCATATGTGATGGTAATATTGTAAACTACTAGGCATTCCTTGGGTAGAAGCTATAGATAAAATCATATTTGCTTTGGTTGAGTTCTAATTTAATATTTCTTGTAACAATGGCTTTAGTTGACTTTCAATGCTCGTGTGGAAAGATGGAACTAATTCTTATAGTTTTTGTCCCCCCTCCTTATATATGGATCCATAGCCGAAGTAAAGGAGTTATTTTGTTATTTGTGCTCCTAACTATATTTAACTTTTGTTAGGAACCTATTAATTGTAAAATCTGCTTGCCCTTGTCACAAAGAAACTGATATTCTGTTAAGGCTTTACAATGCCTGTACTTGAGCTTGATTTTTAAAATGTGTCATCAGTTCGTTAACTAATGCATTATTGCCATGGTTCAGGTCAAGTTGTCTTTGATGCACCCTCAGAATTTGGAAATGCTCCTAAGCTCTTGAGTGTTACTCCTATTGCTATTACTGCTGGAATGAAAGCGAATATTGTGGTTAAAGGCCTTAATATTTCCAGTTCGACCTCAAAGTACATCTTCTTTCTTAAATGACTTCATAGACATGTCTGCACTGGATTTGAATAGAATTATACCAAAATGCAGCAAATAAATGTTGGAATTTGATATAATTACTAACTAGTATTGTTATGCCGGAGACTGATTCTCTAAATTTTTCTGATGTCGCTTATGAACTTCACATCTATTTTCACATGCCATTTTCTTAATGTACAGTAATATTCTTTCCTTCTTGTTTTTGAATCATGCAGGATTCTTTGTGCATTCCAAGGAAAGCATTTAGAGCAAGAGGCTTCAACTGAATCTGTGCAGGAGGATAGTGATTCACCTTGTTGTGGTACTGGACATTTCAAGGAATGCATACAGATTCAATGTCGGAACTTTTCCTGGACCCCACCAACTTTGAATGGAAGATGTTTTATTGAGGTGCAATATCCATTGGAAATTTTTACTAGCTGAATGATCACTTTTTTTGCCTTTCTTTCTTTTGAAACTACAGTGTATTGAAGATCCTTTTCAATACTGTTTCAGGTCGAGAGTCATGATCTTAGAGGAAGTTCCTTTCCTGTTATAGTCGCAGAACAAGACATCTGTGCAGAAATTCGCACATTGGAAAAATATTTTGAGATTCCATATAAGACCAGCCACTATGACACAAGACAAAACTCTTATTTTGAAGTTAAACAGAAAATAGAGGCAATAGAGTTCTTGCATGAATTGGGTTGGTTATTTCAGAGGAGTTGCTCAACACATGAACCAAAGCTCCATGTCTTGCCTGTGACTACATTTTCGCCTATTCGATTCAAGTGGCTTCTTGAATATGCAACTGAACAAGACTGGTGTGCAGTGATGAAAAAAATTATGAACATAATGTTCAGTAGTTTTGCAAAGAGTATTGAAGCCAAAACCATATTGGATGAAGTTGGTATTTTACATAGAGCTGTGCGGAGAAATTGCAGGGCAATGATCGAGTTTTTATTAGCTTATGTTCCTGATTCTGTGACAGAAAATACAGTCACTACACCTGCTAAAGGAGATGAGACATTTTATAGTAGTGATAACTTTTTATTTAAACCTGACATGCCTGGACCTGCAGGCCTCACCCCGCTTCATATTGCAGCTAGCATGGACAGTGCTGAAGGTGTATTGGATGCGCTCACCAATGATCCCTGCCAGGTAAATGATACCATCTTAATTTATATTACTATATATAGTATTCATATGTGGATTGCATATGCATACACACAAACCACTGATTATGAAGAATTGACAAAGTCAATTGGTTAAGGTTCCTATTTGGCAAACTTAAAATCAAAGAAAGGTCTTGCAGTTGCAAAACATGCACCTATAACATAGGCCTTGAGAGCATAGGCAAGGTTACCCAGAAAAGGAACCTCATTGTTGTGCTAGAATATGACCATGGCATTTTTCGATGTCAAGGTCCCAGGAATGAAGAGGTATCTAACCTTTAGAATTAATGCCATTTTTGTCCAGATTGGAGCAAAGGCATGGATCAATGTTCGTGATCAAACTGGAAAGACTCCTGAAGATTATGCATTGCTTGGAGGTCGTCATTCTTACATTGAACTGGTTCATAAAAAACTTGAGAAGAGAGGGACACCTAAGGATGTTAACATTGACATTCCTAAATTATTGTCTGCTGAACAAAACCGCCTAAAAATGCCATTTTCTGGATCACATTCAGCATCACAGGAAGGGGCTATAGAAAAAGGTAAAGTACAAGGGAACAAAGCTGACATAGAGTTGTCCCCAAGGATTGAACAGTCTGCTGGCCATTGCTCTGATCTTGGTAAGATAAAGCGGTTGCCATCCTATTGCAAACTTTGCAATCAGCAACAACTCAGCAAACGCAGAACAAGTACCCTTGTGTACAGGCCTGCAATGTTGTCCATGGTGGCTATTGCAACTGTGTGTGTCTGTGTTACTCTTCTTTTGAAGGGACCTCCTCAAGTTCTCTTCGTGATGCCTCCTTTCAGATGGGAAGCAATAGGCTTTGGACCTAGATAGTACCTTTTCCCCTTGTTCATGTCAAGCAACAAGCCTAGATCCCTCAAAATAATCTCTGCTGACTGCAGAGCTTTACTTGTTCTGTTTATTTTTAGGTCTTGATTTAGGCTTTGTAAATTGATCACTTTATTTTGCATCTTCAATATGTGTATCTGTCAATCCAAAGGGAGAGATGTAGCTCTTTTGACCCCTGGGGTGGCATTAGCATATTGAAGGTTATCACCTGTTCTTAAACAAACAAGCAGCACCCTACTCTCGTTTATGGCATAAGTGGATATCTTTATTTTTATTTTTATTTTCTTTTGGCCAAATCATTTGACAGACATCACTATATTTGTAACATATAGTTGTACTTTTATGTGGAGAAATTGATGCTCAAAATTATTTAGATGTTTTGGAAATGTGTTTGGAATTAGAAATAAAAAATGTTGGTATCCAATCAGTTCCCAAGTAAAAATATTTCAGATCCAATTTCTTTCTATGCCCTGCACAGTGATTTACATTTTTCAAACGTGGTTGTTTTATTTTGTTCTTTTATGTATGGTGATAAGGTAAGCTCTTGAAGTTGAGTACGTAAAAGATTTCCTCGTAGTGTTATTAATAGGTTTAAGATAACTCTCATGCATGAAGTACAGATTTGGTAAGAAAATCTGAACAATTCATGTATGGCTGTTTTCTCCTTTAGACATAGGTGTTCTTGATAATACTAGGATTTGAGGATAACTTTGTCATGAACATTCAAAATATAATAACAACATTTTTTTTCCTTGTTCCATTAAGCAAATTATTATTAGTATTATTATTTTTCAATGGGCTGCTATGGATTTTTGTTTATGGTCGAGTCGGGATAACACATTTTGGGGTCAAGCAACCGCCCATTTACATACACAGGCCCTCTATGTCTGGTTGAGAATTTAATCTGAGCTATATTAGTAAAAGATGTCTAGTCTAAACCATGGGGCTCAGCTTTGCGGATTATGAAGCAATTATATCATTATTATAAATTGACTATCAGACAATATTTTTTAAATATGACTATGCCATGGCACATTAAATTATGGCATGGCTTCAACCTTATATTTTAACTATAATTCAATTTTGCCAAAGTTTCACTTTTAGAAAATTCAAGCAAGCAATGGGACATGAAGCATCTGAATGTTCTGAATAAGGAGAGTGGTTCGATTAAGGATAAACATGGTTGCCTATAGCTTTTTAAAACCTTCCATTTTTTTGTAAGAAAAATTTTCTTTTATATATATATATATATATATACACACTGATAATATACACATTGATTTTTAGTAAGATGTATATATATTATATATGGGATCTTAGGGTTAGGTTTGAGAATAGCCAATAGCATTTTGAGATCTTAGTAAGAAAAAATTGCTTGTGCCACTTTGATGTGAGTTACACCATTGGTTTTTTAAGGGATTCAAATCATGGTGATACTCTGACAAACATTTAAATTATGGTAGTACTTTGACAAGCATTCAATTTATGGTGGTCCTGTGACACTGAACCACTTTTAATCAATCTACTTATAGGGCCTTAGTTTTTGAAGTCTTAAGGTAACTCAAAAAGAAAAAGAACAATTTTTGGTTGTTGTGGGAGTTTTCGTCCTCTTGAGTATAAAGGCGAATATAATCCACTATAAAAGTGTTTTTCCCTAAAATCTTTTTGTTTCACATAAGTTCTGTGTAAGAAGTTTATGCATGTAATCTTTATGGCTAATGCTACCTTGAAGATGAGAGTGGATGAAGATCCCAAAATGTCAATTGAAGATGAGAGTGGATGAAGATCCCAAAATGTCAATTGAAGATGAGAGTGGATGAAGATCCCAAAATGTCAGTATCATTTATGTAAATGTGAATATAAGGTTGAATCCAAAAATCTATTGATCTATTACCTATTAATAAAAAAATAATTATTTGTTTAAATGTGATCACAACTCAAACATAAATGTTAAATGTTTAATAGTTCTTCAATGAAAAATAATATCAAGAGTGTTGTTTTGTAGTTTGCAAAAGAAAGCACTAGAAAGCTTTTGCTTTTTTTTTTTTTTAATATTTATATATATATATTTTTTTAATGTGCATTGGTAATTCTTAGGTTTGTTAATTTGTTTTTTCAATGAGTTTACACAGGTTTTTACGAGGGGTCCCGTTCCCCTCATACTGAGTGGGGTTTGAACCTTGGACCGATCAAAGAGAGGCCAAAGCCCATACCACTGTAGTAAGCTTGCAACTATTAGGTTTGTTGATTTGTTTTTATATGAATTTTTGTGCTTTTTTTTAATTATTTATTTTTTCATTTTTCATGTGAATTACACTTAATTAGTTTTTAAAAAAAGGTAAAATTATTTTTTAGAATAGTTAGGTGCTTTCCAATAAAAATTAAATACCAATAAATTCAATAAAAAATAAATATCTTAAAATTGAATGATATTTGAAACTTACGTCAATATGATCTTATAAATAAAAATGTTAAAAGATAGTCTTCCTTGAAAGCTGAGTATGTTTGATTTTCAATTAAAAGAGAACTATTATTCACACTAAAATTATGTTATATATAAACTTTTTTTTTTTTTTTTCAATTGGTTACATGGGATTGAAACGGGTCTTACTTGTATTACATCATCATCACATAGTGGTATTACAACGAAGCTTGGATATTATCCACGTATCATTGGGTAAGATTTGAACCTTGATCTCCTATTTAAATATTGAGGAATCTAACCGGTTGAGCTAATGGCACTTGATAATTATAGTTATAGAATTTTAAATAATCTTGTTTTGTTTTTAGAAGGGGTTTTATTTGGTTTGCTCACCATTGACAAATCACAACTCTCTCCTTTAATTTTCGAGAGTTTACAAACATGTTCAATTGTCATCTCAATTGAAATGCTATAGTTAGATACTTGCATCATTTTTCATAAAAAGTTTGAATGGGTCTTCAATTTTCTTTGTAAATAGAAATATTCAAAATCCTTCCTCTTGACATTTTCCAATCTTGTTCATCTATCCTTCCAAGTGAAATCTTGATAGTTGGTGGTCTTCGACGATGCCAAGCTACCATTATGCCACTTGAAAATCCATAACTACTCTATTCGTTCCATTCTTTTGTTGCTTTGCTCTGATACTTTGATTGATTGGTCTTCTTGTTCCTTGATGTTGTTGCACCTCTTTGAAATTCAGAATCACTATGTTTTTTCTGCCAAACACTGCCATACTTGATGCCTTTTTGACTCCATGTAGATCCATAATATTGATGCCTTAAGACATACCTCCAAGATTGTTGTTGCTCAAGGTGGTTAGGGTGTCGATATGTTGCAACCTTAACCTAACATTATGTTTCTTTGATTCTTCAACAATTTTTCTATATTTTAATTTCTTCTTCACAAGCTTCTCTTGTGCCCTCTTTTTGGTTGTCCTTGTGCACTTTTGATAGAGGTTCCTTGGACTTTGTTGTGCTTCTTCCATGGAATTTATTGTTGTTGCTATTGTAAATTCAACTTTTGAGTCTTATGTTGGTTCTTCAACTTGTTTCCTTGCCATAACTGCTTCTTGCTTCTCCTTGGATCCTTGCTTCTTAAGCTTTTCCTTTTGAATGCAACCATGAACTTGCACATTGTCATATGTATTTTTCCCTTATATCCTCTTTATTCATTTCTTTTAGTTTCTTTTGAAGGTTTTTTTATTTCTTCTTCATATCCTTTGATGGAGACCTGTTATATTTTTATATGGGTCCCATTGACTCAAGAATGCATGCTCCATTTCATCCCAAATTGTAAATATAATTCCTTTCTTTGGCAAAAATTTTCCACCAAACATGTGCTTCCTCTTAAAATTTTGCAAAGTTGGAATTGCAAAAAATGTTCACTAGGATTTAGAGATCTAAACTTCATCCACCATTCTTGAACATCAGTGTCATCCTTTCTAGTGAAAATTGACAACTTCATGACCTCAACTCAATTTTTTTTCCTAAAGCAACTAGGGATTTGGAAAAAAAAAAAAAGAACTAGTGGTTTTCATTTATTTTTCAAATCTCCTCTATTCTTTTCTATCAACAAATGATTATGTAGATATTCTTCAGAAACAAATTAAATTGTATCTATTTTGCTTACTCAAAACATGCTAAAACTTATCCCAAAAATAAATTCAAATCTGGTGCAAAACTTGTCCAACCTACACAAAATCGGGCTTGTTCATGTTGGCTTGATCACGTATAACTTTCTATTGGATAAAATTTCAATGTTTTGCAATCTGCAATGAAGCTTTTTGTACCTAAATTGAGCTCCAAACCCTTGCATTGCCTCTTGGCTTTTAAAACCATGCCATTCTCTCTATCATTTACAATTTCGATGTCTTCTGTGATTTTGCCGTTGATAAACCCTTTTGAAAAACCTAGTTGTTAAGCATTCAAAGTCATTTGGGCTTTGAAAGGGGGCAAGGAGCGAAAATATGAGGGATTAAGATCTTTAGAGGCTTTTCCATTTAATTTCCATAACGAGAGAGCAAAAACCAATGACAAAAATAGTGCTCTAAATAATCTTGTTTTAATTAAAATTTAACATGGTAATATATGGGATTGAAATGAGTACTGTGTGCATTATGTCATTGATCACATTACAATAATATTTTAACAAATCACATAGTAGTCTTATACTTGCCAATTATACATATATTGTTTGGTAAGATTTGAACTTGGGTCTCCACATTAGAAACCTATGTTTTTAACTAGTTGAGTGTTTTTTTTCTCAAAAGTTGAGTTTTTATGGGATTGGAACCTTGCTTTATGATATGAAGGCTCTCACTCTCTACCACTTGTATCAAACCCCTTGTGCTAAATGTTAGTTTCATATATGGGATTGGAAGCTTAGCATATGATGTGAAACTTGTTGTTCTTAACCATTGGTTTGAAATCCATTGGACACACCTACTATGTATATGTAGACAATTTAATTGTCTATATATATAGTTTATGAAAAATTCAACCTTTACATACTTTCCTATTCTAAAGAGTAAGTATTTTTTTTCTTTCTTCTTCTTTTCGCTTTGCTTTCCTTTGTTCCTCACTTTTACATGCCTTCCTTTCTAAAATCCTTAACTTTTATAAAATGCAACTTCCTAAATCAACCCTCCAATACATGCATATTGTTTTTGTGAATGCATGTTTTTTAAGTTGCATGCATTTTAACTTGCATGTTTGCTTTTTTAGTGCATGTATGGTTTTTATATTGCATGATTGATTTTTGAACAGTCCATCCATGCATTATTTGTACATACAATTTCAAACACAAAAATTAATCAAAGAAAAAAAACATGTTTTTCACTGTGAGGATTTTAATACGCTTTGAACCTTCTGAACCCCTTTCATTTAGTAATTCATTACCATGATATGAAATTGACGGTGAAGTACTTAAAGTAGGACTCCAACAATCTTACTTCCACTTTATATTGTTCTTGTGCACTCCTACATTTTTTTCTTTAGTTATGTTAACGACTGACACAGGTCCCTTGATGCTCTGAGCTTCTCTTGATTTTACTAGAGAAACACATGGTTGAGCTCTATCAAACATTATTTTCTCTTCTTGGTGAGGTGCAACAACAAAATACTTTTTTATAGCACCCTTACACCAATAGATTTTGCCTTATTTTTTTGTTGTACATATAAAAATCCTTATCAATAGAAGTAGTATGATCTGTTGACTTCTATTGGACTTGAATCTTCATCCTTGGATGGGAATTTGGTAGGTGACCATATTCATAACTTTGCCTACATCTAAATGCAATATGTTCATAGTCCACATTTTGGCTTCGAAACAAGCCTTTGCTCAAATTAGCCTTTACACACAAATGAGTAGAAGTGGTCTTGTATTTCCCTTCTCTTGAATCATCTAGGGAAATATATTTCCATATGGCGTTACTAATATGTTCAAGGGTTGACAACATTCAAAAATGCAAAGGTAAATTTAGAAGCCTAACCTATACAAGGACTGAAGAAAGAGTCTTCACTAATGAATTAAAGCCTAAAAACCAAGGTTTCTAAAATTTCCTGTTACGTTATGAAACCAAGAACCATCACTATAAAGATCCTTCTGGGAGCTTGAAAAAAAACAAAGAGATTTGGGCACAATGACATATTTCAACACTATTTGAAAGGAGAGGTGACTAGTTTTCACCTATCCACTTAGTGTTGGTAGAGTGGGCCACAAACTATTTAATCTAGAGATCAAACCTCCTTCCAGGAACTTGGAAACAAACAAAGATATTTTATTATATGGATAGATAGAAATGAGAGAAATTTTCTATAATAAACCCTTTGCCTATGAGAAGGGTAACGTTATTTGATCTAGAAAAATATTTTTATACATCTAAAGAACCTTTAATATGTTGTTTTTTACTTCTGTTAGAACCATTACATGATGAGTTTAGGGTCATTTCCTTGAGTAACTTTACGCAAAAACTATGAAGATTCCAATTCAACTTTGCTTGACGTTTGATTCTATTAGAGCTCTTGCATCTAACATTAAATCTCTTGCATGCAACATCAGAGATCTTGCATGTTACCTTGGATGCTAGACTTGAAGAATTTCCCTTAGAAGAGGTTGAACCTCCACCTTGTCTCTTATATGTAGAATTGGAATTTGCTTTAAAAAATTTGGCTATTTTGAACCAAAAGCTCCTTATTCATATTGTCTATGAGAAATTAAAAAATATGTAAAAGCATTATAATTACTCTTTTTTAGTCAAATTGTTTATGAAGTTTCAAACATCATAAAATTATTATAACTAATATTTAAGATGCATTTTAAAGGCCTTGAATTCATAATTAATGAGTTTTAGTAAATAAATTTTAAACTCAAACATGCCAAATTATATATACATACAATTAGCGGAGAGTAAGCTGAGTTTGAAATATGAATTGAGAAAGTTGCAAGGTCTATAGATGAGTTGAATCTAAAAATAAAGATAAATGGTGAAAAGTTATTTAAGAAGTCCCTGATTGGAACTTGAGGCCTACGGTGAAGATAAAATGAAATTAGAATGTATAGAGGGTAGGATTGAGGTGGATATGAAAGTCCTAAATGTTGTGCTTAATAATGAAAAATTAACTATAGCATATCAATTCTCAAAATTAGAGGCATCCTTTGTACATTTAAGGGGAATTGACAAGGATTTCAAAGGTTTGAAAGTTGACTAAGAGAAAGTGCAAGATGACTCATCAATATTGTGTGACCTTTACTACAAAAAGGATAAAGATTGAAGCTTTGGAGACAACCCTTAGTTTATGGGGAAGGACATGTTTGTATGGAAGACCTTAAACCTATTGTTTTTGCCAAAAACCTAGCAAGCATCTTAATATGGTTTAGATTGTTTGGTTTTCCTTTTAAGATCATTAACATTGAGATCTTGTGGAGTAGTACATATTCCTTGGGAGAGTTCATTCATGTTTCATCTTCATTAAAAAGAATTTTGATAGTTTATGCAAGAACTTCTAAAGTGATGGATATTGCCAAGCCTTTATCAAATTCAATAGTGATAAATTTTAAAATTAGAATTTGGATGTAGCAATTGACTATACAAACATTACTTTTAGGTGTCATGTATGTCATGAAACTTGTAATATTTTTAGGGATTGTAGTAAGAAAAGGCATTATAGTATGGTTGAAGAATCTAAAAAAGATGAAAGTAAGGACGGGTAGAACATGCCTTTACTAGGAGAGAACAAAGGTATGACCAACTTAAAATAGAGGATTAAGAAAATAATTTTCTCCAAAGAAAACATGGGGACTAATATCCTCACCAATCAGCCAAGCCAATAATATTCACCCACCTAAAGACTTTCCAGGAAGATACAAAGAATATCCCTCAGTCAAATATCTTTGCAAGATATATATTGAAATATGTGGTGGTTAAGCTGCATTTAAGACCACAACCAACTTTATATTGTATTGCATGTATAAGCCTATTTGGACCTTAAAACATTTTTTTTTTAATAGGGTTTTGAAAGGGTTACCCATTCCATTTTACACCGATTTAGTCACATTGGGCTATTTGGTGTCGCTGAGATTTGGACCTTGGTGTTGGAGTCGTGTTTCATACACCATAGGGGATAACTATTTACCTATCTTTCAATCTTGAATTCCAATGCACAAACAACAATGCAGAGTATGAAGCCTTAACCTTAGGTCTTCACACAACCATAGCTATGGGCATAAATTATATCAGGATATTTGGTGATTCTGAACTTGTTCGTCAAGTAAATGGAGAATACCAATGCAAAGAACCAATAATAAAGCTTTTACCATGAAGTAGCAATGAAATTGCTTGCCAAATTTGACTATTATGAAATTGATAGTTTTCCATGTTCGACTAATAGATTTGCAGATACGATGGCCTCTCTAGGATCATTGATTCCAAAGAACTCCATAGGAGAGGTACAACCACTCATTGTTACAATGATATCTAAATATGCAATTGTTCGTGCTGAATCTAAGAATGAAAAGGATGTTTGCTTTATCCATTTAGAGACATATGAGCCTTGGTCCAACCAAATAGGAGCCTTCCTCAAGTTCGAAACACTCCCATTAGACATGTCACAGACTTATAAACACACTTTCAAGTAAAAGGTAGCTCATTTTACTCTCTTGGGGGATGTGTTATATAGATGTGGTTATGATGGAGTCCTTGTCTCGACCCTGCAAAGGTACAAAGAGCCATAACTGAAGCTTATGATGGTACTTGTGGTGGTCGTTTTAGTGGAATGGACATTGCAAAGAGTATTCTATGCATGGATTACTATTGGCCCACCATGGAACACGACTATTGTATTTACGTCAAGCATTGTAAATAATATCAACAACATGCTAATTTAACTCATGTGCCATCACAAATATTACAACCTATTCAAAGCCTTTGGCCCTTTTCACAATGGGATCTTGATTTGATTGGTAAAATATTACCTCCTTCCTCGGGATAACATACATTCATCATCACAACCACTGAATACTTCACAAAGTGGGTTGAGGCAATTCCTCTAACCATTATGATAAGACCTCAAATTGTGGAGTTTATACTTCACCATATCATCTGTCATTTTGGTATTCCATTGAAAATCATCTTTGACAATGGTAAGTCTTTCAAAAACAAGGATGTTCAAGCACTTTATGAGAAATATAATATCCAACACAGTTTCTTGACTCCTTACCACCCACAAGCAAATGGACAAGCTGAGGCTACAAATAAGACCTTAAATACTATTCTCAAGAAACTAGTCAAAGAAAATCATACAGATTGGCATACTCAAATCCCCCTGGCATTATGGGCTTATCAAAAAAGCATCCATACGCTTACCAGGGCAACACCATTTTCACTGGTCTATGGAGTCGAGGCAATTATGCCTCTTGAGCTCGAGATCCCCTCATTACAAATTTTATTGCAAGAATTCATAGATGACGATACTGCTAGACAAGCATGTTTCGACCAACTCACGCTTCTTGATGAAATATGGGTCAATAGTTTAGAGCATTTACAAGTTTATCAAGACTGCCTCAAGCATGCTGACAACACCAAAGTTCATCTACGTGAATTCCAAGTAGGAGACCTTGTTCTTAAAGAAAATCAACAAAACACCAATGCATTATTGCACCTTCGTGATAAATTCGTGGCTAATTGGTTAGGTCCATACATTGTCACTCAAAAAGTGGGTAAAGAAACTTATAGGCTTGCCAGTATAGAGGGAGTTGAAGAGCCCGAACCACTTAACATCATCCACTTGAGATCATTCTATGCTTAATGTGATATATATATAGATATACATGGCTAATACACAAAAACAACATTGCATTTCACACATTTTACACTTTGCATTTTACACATTGCATTGCACACATTTCATTTCACAAATTGCATTTCATACATTGCATTCACAACCATATTCACACATTTTAGGGGTCATTTATTTAGTTTAGATAATAATTGGTCCAATAAAGTTTTGTTGCCTTAATCAGGGGCACCCTCAAAATCATCATCCATTTCATTACACCATTCCATAAAGTCAAATTATCATTTGGAAACCGTATTTCTATAATCCCTAGGTTTTTTCAGTCACTCAACCACTCCTAATGTTTCTAGAAACCTCCAATACATGTCGAGTTTTCTTTAAGACCAAGACACATTTTCACTAATAAAATCTTGAGTTCTAGGAATTGACTCTAACATTCTTGAACCAAACACAATCACACATCTTAAAAATATCTTGTGTCAAAGAGGGATAACACCATGTTTGGGTTGAACCTCAAAGTGAAAAGGGTATTCCTTGCTTGTCCCATTATGCACATAGTCCAAAAATCATAAATAATGGTTTTTCATCACTATCACAATTATTTCAAAAAAAAAGAACGAGTAGTAAGGATAGGGTAAAATTCTCATCACACTTTGGTTGAGAATTTGATTTCCCAAAGCTCTAAATATTTTACACATCACACACCATAGATCCTCAAGTTGTAAGGATAGAACTACATTTCCAATCATATAGTTAGGTAATTCGAATCCTCAAATCTTAGAGATCATATTCTTGGACTATGGAGCTAATCTCCACCAAGGCTATAGATGCTTGAGTGGTAGTGGAGTATGCTCATGCGTGGTGACACATATCTCTTGAAGAGACCTATGATTGCACATAAGGATAAACTAGCTTCTTGGTCTTCTCCATAACAGGTTTCATCTCAATTTACTCAATATGGGTTAATGAACTCACTTGCACACACATTAGTTCTTGATTTCCTCGAGTCATTACCATACTCATGATTTGGTAAATGAATCCACAACATACACATTTGATCCTAAAGAAATTAGGCAATATTTAGTGAGTTTGTTTGATATCACTAGTATGTCCGAGTCTTCGCAAAACAATCAATTTTCCATATTAGCATCTATATCTTCTTCCATATCAACATCCATATCTTCCATATCAACATCCAAAATATTTCATGAGTCTTCCATTTTCATGCCACCGTTTTGGTGCCCCTAATTAAACAACAATGCTATCCATGGTCAAGTAAAATCTAAACTATGAATGATCATTAGAAGCATTAATTCATTTGCATTCATACACATTATCATTGCATCACACATATACACATGCATTCACACAAAACCATCCACACAAAAACATAACACAAGTAAAATCCATGTATGTATATAAATATCGCATATAAAAGGAATATTCGAAGGCTATATACAATGGAGTACCAAGGCTCATATACAAAAAAAGTGCATCTAAGCACTAGCTAATACCTATAGTAGGATCCCATTACCCTAAAGGAACCCTAGACCTAAAGCCACTATGTCTAGATTCACTATGCCTAACAGATCCAGATATGGATGAGGAGGGTGGATCTGGCAACCCAATGTGGTGTTGCATCAATAGATCCTTCAAATATAAAATGTATCCATCTCAAGCCCAAAGGTGTAGTACATCATGTCTCTAATGACAGTTCCTCTGAAGTAGCTCTACCTAGAGCCTCAAAATCCTATCCTCACCTCCATTTGCAATCGTATGTACCTCTAGATTTGCTCGTAGTTGAGCTATATTTGCATCTCGAGCTGATATTTTTGCATCTCACTCAACCATCCTCTACTCAAGCCTCACCCAATCATCCTCACTCTGATTGGGATGTCACTCTAGAACCTTCTCCATATCATCATCATCACCATCTACATCAACTCCAATATCTAGAGCCTGCTCTATTGCGTCCCTCATCCATCTCCATCCATAGCTAGATCAAAGGTGTATCTAATGTCTAGGGACTTCTTCTACCTCATATACCTCCTCCACCTCAGCCTCAGCCTCATCCTCATCTCCATTCCCATTATCTACTACTAGACTCGGTACTTGTAGACATGAAAAATTGACCCATTTTCCTTAGTTTTCCTCCTAGAAAAGTAAGGTCATAATCAAGAGAATTTCTTACCTATCAAATCATCTCAATTCTTCTAAAATTTTATACCATTGGATAGGGCTCGAAAATAGCTTTCCAACGGTATATTATATGTAGAATTTTGACATCATTTTCCTCGATTTTTATACCAATAACAAATGTTGTTGCAATCGTGCGGTGATATCATCTTCGATTAGACGATATCGTCTTTAATTGTACGTAATCGTCCCGAATTTCCATACAAAACCATTTGGACAATTTTGTTCAAAACCAAAATCTTCCTAGTTTGATAAGAAGACAAAATTAGCTACAGCTGCCCTGGTTATCTTAGGATAAGCGCATAGATGTTATGGTTTTGAAATCCACCGAAATCCTCCTAAATGGAAAAGAATCACAACTCCCCAAAAAATCCCCAAGCCTATTTAATCCAAGCCATTTTCTTTGATTTCTACTGCCCCTTTAACTCCGAAAATCATTAGCTTACAAAATATTTAGAGCCCCCCTCCTTTGTTGCATTGTCTTTTCATTGTTTTATTACAGGTTTGGATCGCACATCATCCTATAGTGTACGATATCGTCCGAGACTATTTTGTCAAATTAGATACGATTTCATCAAATTAGAGACGATCTAATTGAAGATGATTTCATCACCAGATAACTTGGGGGCAACTTTAGAACTATGTTTGCATCTATTTGATTTTGATTTTAACCTGCATTGCATTTGATTATTATATTTAATTATTGCATCTTGTGTTCACCTTCATTTTGTTTCAATTTACATAATGTTATTATTTAAAGTATGAATCATCACATTACTTTAGTAGAGTTAACATTGATCATTTCGTAAGCATTCCACATAATTGATATATCCATTTAACCTGGATTTGTAATCATATAATTGCTTGTTGCACCATTTTTGCCATCAAGTTGTTATGTTGCAGGTTTCTAAAAATCCGAGACGATTTTGTCAAATTAGAGATGATTTTGTCAAATTAGAGATGATTTTGTCAAATTAGAGATGATTTTGTCAAATTAGAGACGATTTTGACAAATTGCAGACGATTATGTAAAATCAGAGACGATTTTGACCTGCAACAAACGATAGGATATTCATCAAACGTTCGGATTAGGTGCATGTTTAAATTTATTTCTGAATCAAGCTTTAACATTGCATTAGCATTCTGTTTTCATACTTGTCTTCATGTAAATTAGAAGTGCATATAGTTTAGTTTAGTTTGCATATTGGCCAAACTTAGGCATGTATGTGATTTTATTAAAAATGAACACATCAAAACAAATCCTACAACCTAGGCATGGAAGTAGCCACAAATGCTTCCTGGTGAACCCAAACCCATTCGTCGAAAAATCACCATTTTAGAAGGTATGATTAAGTACCTCTCTTTTGAGGTGTAGACCATCCATTCTCCCATTCCCCTCTAAGGTGCGGATCCATCAGCCTTGAGGAAAGGAGTGCGAGAATTTTTGGGCTACATTCTTTGGTGAACTTGACATGAATAACATAGGCATATTTTTGATTAAAAAACATCAAAAACATAAAATAAAAAAAATAAAAAAATAAAAAAAAACAAATAAATAAATAAAATATACAAGAAAAACAACAACAAATCATCATTTCAAATTTGTATGTTTTAGATTCAATTCTAAATGGTAGATACCAAATATTACTTTTAGAAGTACTAAAGAAACCATGAGTCTTAACTCAAATCAATATGAGCCCATCAGTAATGTTGGGAAAATTCAGCCAAATGCATTTGTTGATTATGACCAACCTCATCCATATTCAACATCACCTTCATCACACTTTTCTCATTTTTCATCCTTACCACAACAAGACAATCCCTTTTACAATCCTCTTCATAACGATATTATCTTTTCTCCCACATATTCATATTATGCCTATCGATCCAAATACAATCCTTCTCCACCATTTCAACGTTCTTCTTTCAACACAACACATCCATTTCAACAAGAAAATACTTCTCCTTCCAATCCTACCATGCACTCACATCATACTTCACAATATTTTTATCATCATTCTACCCATAATAAAGAAAAAAGAGGTAATAAACCATTAAGTCCTTTTATGGCTGAATTCCTAAGCCTATTATCAAAAGCCTCTCAAAAACCTTCACAACGTAAATTTACTAAGCTCAATCAACCAATGGATATAAATCTCAAGCATTTACTTGATACAAATAGGATTGAGTTCCCTCCCATAAGACAACCTGATACCACAACAGATTGGTATAAACCCGAGCTACATTGTGAATATCATAGAATGGATGGACATATGACACAAAAATATAGAAATTTAAGATGTGCAATTCAATATTTGATTGATAAGGGTCTTTTCACTATAAAGGAATTACAATCTACAACTAACTATAAATCTCCAATAAACAATCAAACTCCTACACAACAAATACCCATAATCAATCAAGACATGGGGATCTCCCAAGAACCCCTATTCAATTATCAACAATAGGAAACCAATCAAATATTGCATCTTAATATGTCCCATCACAATGATATCACTAATATTGTAATAGAAACTACAAATGAGCAACCTCAAGTTCAATCAACTCAATTTGATATTCAAGAGATGGATTCCTCATTTGACCAACCTTTAAAACTATCTTTGGCTCTAGAGAATGATCCAAAATGGAATGTAAGCATAGAAAGCCCATATTTAGCATCAAAATATCAATCTGAAATCCACTTTGATAGACAAAAAAAAGTGATTAATAGTCAAGCAAAGATATCCATTTTAGAAGTATTACAAAGTTCTCATGTTCATAGGGAAACTTTGTTCAAGATACTTAGCCAACAATTTGTTCCTCATGATATTTTCTCTAAGAACACAATTAATGGTGTAAGCCCTCTTGAGGTTAACCATATTTCATTCTATGATGAGGAGATTCCTTCCTCTACTCCACAAGAAGACTCCTCTCCTTACATTACAAGATTTATTAAAGACACATCTATTAAAACTATCATGGTAGATAATGACTCCTCTCTTAATTTATGCACTTATCAATTATTCCAAAAACTCAAATTAAAGGAAGAAGATCTCAATGAATCAAATGTTATTATAAAATATTTTAACAATGAAATTCAAGAAGCTCGAGGCACTATAATTCTTCCCCTTAAGAGTGGACCCAAGATCCTGGATACTTTGTTTTATGTAGCATCTTGCCCTTCACCTTACAACCTACTTCTCAAAAGTCCTTGGATTCATACGATGAGGGTTGTCCCTTCCACTCTTCATCAATGTTTGAAGTTTAAACTTGCAAATAAATTTTTTACCATACATGGTGACCCAACACCATTTGAAGAATATTTAATGATTGAAACATCAACTTCTATATATTCTCCATTGTCACAATTACCTCCTATAAATCACTTTTCTTCATCCATATCCTATCATCCTTGTTTACCAAATAACACCCATGCATATCTTTCACATATGCTCCCTCCATATTATCAATACTTGGAAGATAGTGATAAGAATTAAGAACCTTCTTATCCTTATGACATTTTGTTTGGTAACATGATCAATTTTACAAATATAAAAATCAAATATTTTGCTACATTATAACAAATATTTTGTTATCGCTACCTTTTATTCATCATCTTTTGTTCTTCATTATTTATTTCTTTATTATTATCACATCAAGTTCTCTATTCTCTTCCTATTTATCATCATCGCCACCTTTTGTTCATCACCTTTTGTTCTTCATTCTCTCTTTATTTATTATTGTCACATCAAGTTTTCTATTATTTTCCTATTTATCACCTTTTATTCATCAACTTTCTTCATCTATATTTGATCATCATCCTTCATCACAACAATCTCAACTATCAACTAATCAATTTCAATCACTTACACCACAACCAAATTATCCTTCAAAACCTCTTTTGATTTTGAAGCCACCTTAGACATGCTATACACAAATCATCTCATATAGTGTATATAGATCATCTTGTATATACCACCAATTCCATCATCAAAAGTAAAAAATCAAAAAATAAAAATAAAATAAAACAACTAAAAAAATAAAAAAGTATCCAAATCTCAAAATTATTTAAAATAATTATGCATTGTTATTTATTGTTGTATTTCAAATTTTTGAAGCTGTATTTTCCTTTATTTCGGATTAATTCAGAAGTTATCTTGAACCATACACTTAATTTCACAAATTAATTAATTTGATTTTATCACTATGATTATAAATCTCTCTTGTATCGAAGATCACTATTTCACTAAATAATATTTTGAGTTTTGGGAAATGATCCTGCTACTTCTTGAACCAAGTACACTCTTTCACATATTAAAATGATTTGTTGCAAATTCGAAAAATGATACTACATAGTAGTCTTAGTCTCTTGAGCGAAAATTTTCCCCTGCTATCCTATCATGCGTATGGTCTAGAATTTTGAGAATTGGCAAAAGGACAAGCTCACCCCTGCCCAAATAAAAATCCCTTGCTCTATGTCTAATCTAAGCAAGTATCCCAAAAAGAGAAAATGAAAGAAAAAGAAAGAAAAGAAAGAAAAAGAAAAAAAGAAAACCAAAGAAAAGCACTCTAGTACAAAGAAATAAAATCCCCTTGTTCAGAAATGGACAAGAAATCCCTATCCAAAAATTTGAAGAAAAGAAGGGAGTATTGAACTTGAATCCCTGGAATTTCTTAGTTATTCGAAAATCATGAGGTAAGCCCCATAACAGGTGATTTGTGCCCAACTTACTTGGCCTTGGGGAATTCCTTTTTGTGTGGCGATATGTCTGCCACATTAGCGACCTTATTTTGTATAGACCTATGTCCGCTTGTGGATTAGCTAGATTTTGATGACTTGACTTACATAATAGTCTGGTACGGTTTCATGCACAAAAATCATGGTTAATGAACCCTTCACTTGCATACACATTGGTTTATTCAAGTTTTCTTGCATCACTACCTTACTCAAAATTGGTAAATGAACATTACAAAGCACACAATTTGATCCTTGAGATATTTTGTGTCATTATGATGAATCAAAATGAAAAATAAATTCACATAATCACACACTAGGTTCTTGATAAATTTGACTTTATCCTTGAAATAATTTAAAATATTTCTTTGATTTTTGCTATAAAACATAAGTTTGTAACCATTTGCATTAATCCCCACAACTCACTTCATTTTAGCACATACAATATATATATTGTCTTCAAAATTTTCCAACATGTGACACAATGATTTATTTTCAAAATATAAATTGCATTTTCAAAATAATATATAATCATGCATTTCATTTTGATTTTCGCAATGATGGTATAATTCCTAAGTAATTATTTCATATAATTTCACACTTAGGAATTATATGCTTAGCGCAAATCATCTTTCAAATTTTTCATGCTTAAATTCATACATTTTCACATCTATCAAACATCTTGTCCCAAAACAACATCAAACATTTATTTCTCATCATAAAGCCTTAAGATTATTCTTAAGCACATATTTTTTTGGTATTAGCAATACAAAACTTCCTCACAACATGATCCACTTCATGACCTAGCGAGCATTGATCTCCACCAACGATCATATAACAACACTACATCCTTCGATGTTCATTGCTAATTCATCAAATCTATCATCACACAAAAACATCTTTTTTAAAACACACTTTACAAAATCATTTTCCTTTTATGTTAAGCATGATCAAAATGTTAAAAAATTAAAACATGATTATAAGAAATAATGTAACACAACCATCATAAGCAAATGTAATAAATCATCCAATAAATCACACAAAGTCACATAAAACAAAGATCAATTTCGAGTTTTCCACCAAACGTAGAATTTGGTGTAAAAACTCGAGGGGGCATCCTAGTTAGTAAATTAGTAATTATTTTTCTAAAACATCAATTTCTCATAAACTATTCATTCTAAACCATCTACTCCAGTTTTGCCCATGTCAAATCATAATCATTTATACTCAAGTGTCTACACTTTTCTTTGACGCATTTATCGTTCATAAATACACCGGAGAGGGCAAAATGTAGACATGAAAAATTGACCCATTTTCCTTAGTTTTCCTTCTAGAAAAGTAAGGTCATATTCAAGAGAATTTTTACCCTATCAAATCATCTCAATTCTTCTTAAAATTTATACCATTGGATAAGGCTCGAAAAGAGCTTTCCAACAGTATATTATATGTCCAATTTTGACATTGTTTTCTCTATTTTTGCGCCAATAACAAATGTTGTTGCAACCATGTGACAATATCATCTTCGATTAGATGATATCGTCTCTAATTGTACGTAATCATCCCGAATTCCCATACGAAATAATTTGGATGATTTTGTTCAAAACTGAAATCTTCCCAATTTGATAAGAAGACAAAATTAGCTATAACTGCCCTGGTTATCTTAGGATAAGCGCATAGACATTATGGTTTCGAAATCCATTGAAATCCTCCTAAATGGGGAAGAATCACAACTCCCCAATAAATCCCCAAGCCTATTTAATCCAAGCCCTTTTCTTTGATTTCTCCTAGCCCTTTAACTCCCAAAATCATTAGATTACAAAATAGTTAGAGCCCCCTCCTCTGTTGCATTGTCTTTTCATTGTTTTATTGCAGGTTTGGACCACGCATCATCCGATAGCGTACGATATCGTTCGAGACTATTTCGTCAAATTAGAGACGATTTCATCAAATTAGAGATGATATTGTCACATTGGAGATGATTTCATCACCAGATCACTTGGGGGCAACTTTAGAACTCTGTTTGCATCTATTTACTTTTGATTTTAATCTGCATTGCATTTGATTATTATATTTAATTACTGCATCTGGTGTTCACCTTCATTCTGTTTCAATTTACATAATGTTATTATTTAAAGTATGAATCATCACATTACTTTAGTAGAGTTAACATTGATCATTTCGTAAGCATTCCATATAATTGATCAGTCCATTTAACCTGGATTTGTGATTACATAATTGCTTGTTGCACCATTTCTACCATCAAATTGTTTTGTTGCAGGTTTCTGACAATATGAGACAATTTTATCAAATTAGAGATAATTTTATCAAATTAGAGATGATTTTGTCAAATTACATATGATTCTATAAAATCAGAGATGATTTTAAGCTGCAACAAACGACAAAATATTCATCAGACGTCCAGATTAGGTGCACATTTGAATTTCTTTCTAAATCAAGCTTTAACATTGCATTAACATTCTGTTTTCATAATTGTTGTCTTTAGTGCATATAGTTTAGTTTAGTTTGAATATTGGCCAAAATTAGGCATGTATGCAATTTGATTAAAAATGAACACATCAAAACAAATCCTACAACCTAGGCATGGAAGCAGCCACAAATGCTTCCTGGTGAACCCAAACCCATTCATCAAAAAATCACCATATATAGAAGGTGCAATTAAGTACCTCTATTTCGAGGTGTAGACCATCCATTCTCCCATTCCCCTCTAAGGCACGAATCCATCTACCTTGAGGAAAGGAGTGCGAGAATTTTTGGGCTACAGTACCCATGGTGGTTGTACATCAAACCATGAATTGTACTCAGAGGTGGTCCCTGCATCATCCATATCAGGGAGATCTATCTCCTCATAATCCTCATAATTCACCTAGCATACCTCTATAGAAGGTAGAACCATATCATCCTGATGATACCTATATAGCACTAGTGCCTCAGGAACCCCCTAATGCAGCCCAAACTACCTATTGGAGCAAAATATGACTCAACATCAAATACCCCCAATTTTAAAATTTTGGCTTAAATAAAATTACCAAATGTTGTTGGTCTCTGTTGCTTTCCCCTCTAAGAAATTGATTTTCAATGGTTTAGTCCCTAAGAGCAGTTATAAAAATGTTCATCTTAATCAAATCAAAAGTTGTGGCCTTAATCATTAATAAAATTGTCTTTGTGACCGTTAATCTTATCCAATAATTAAATGTTCACTAAATTGCCTTGATCGTTGAAAGCATCCAAATATTAAAAGGGTTTATGAAAATCAATTATTGAAATATTCATTAAAGTGAACCCCTAAGTCCTTGGGTGTCTAATGGAATTGATTAAAGCATTTGGACCTAAGCACATGAGCCTAAGGTTTAAAAATTATTACATGGGCAATTGAGGGCATGCACACCCTTCATGGTTAAAAGTCATGCAAGTCCAAATATCTAGATGATAGTGCTCAAACCTCCGAAAAATGAACGAATGCGCTCGCATAACCAATCCGAAAGACAATAAAAATAAAACGACCATAGTGCAATTTTTACAACCTAAGGTCTTAGACATATGAAGTCATCAAAGGCAAATAAGGGTCACGTGCCCCCCTTTGGGTAAACATCGAGCACTTTTTATTAATCCAAAGGCAGCACTCAGATCCACCTTGATCGCATGGATGCACTACATAATTAACCCAAAGGTTAAATCAAGGTCTAAAACATAATGCCATGATAAAAAGGGTTACAACATAAGGTATAAAATAAGTTAATTAATGAGTCAACAAGGGTCAAATTATAGGTTAAATTAATTAAAGCCTAAGTATGATACCCATTTAATTAAATATTCGACAAGTCCAAAAGATCCAAGGGCAGCGCTCAATTGTGATAAGATCGGATGATCGCGCATCACTTGGGATATCAAAGTTTAAATATCAAGTAGGTTAAGCGGCCGAAGATTAATTAATCTGTCAATCACAATTAATGAGAGTCTTAATACATTGATAAGATTTCTACCCTTGCTTAATTAAAAATTATTAAGTAATTAAAAAATTTGCACCCATTTGGCTATTAATATTGCAAATCTGAAGGAATCGATGGCTACGCTTTCTCTCGAGTTAATCCGATGGTAGCACTCACAAAAATTTGACCTACCATTAAGGGATCACATATAAGTTAAAATTAAATGCCCCCATATTTGGTAGATCTAATGGCTACGCTTAATATAAGATGATCCGACGATCGTGCACCAAGAAATCCAACTGAAGATTAAAAAAATTCCTTTTAAGAGGTTAATAAAAGGCTCACACCTTCATGGAATCCAATAGTCACACTCGATCTGAAGTAGATCTAATGGTAGTGCTCTTACAAAGCAATCGAATGTTGATGAGTCAAAATACAAAATTATAAAGCACACATATCCATAAGATCCGATGATAGCATTTGAGCTCACCAAATCTGATGGATGTGCTTGATCAAAAGAATCAAAGGAATGTAAAGCACACATCATTTTTTCTGGTCCAACGGTAGCACTTGATACCACTCCAATCCTATAATAGTGCTTCCTCGAAAGTAATTGTAACTAAAAAGTGATCAATACCTGAGTAATAGTCAAATCAATATCCAACAACCATGCTCTTTCCCGTCTAGATCCAATGGTAGTGATTCAGTGGAGTGACTGATAAATGATGACTCAAAGTTTATCAGTGTGCACTTTCGATTGATCCAACAACAACACTCTAGCTCACCTAAATCTGATGGCAACGTTTTTATCGATATGATCAAAGGTAAATCACATGAGGTTTTGGCCAAGTGATCAATTAAATATATTATTAAGGCTAAGGAAGAGCGCTTAATCAAGATTTATAAGGGTTTAATGTGTGGATAATTTTCCCCTTTTATTTTGCTAATCCTTGCGCATGTTTGGAGAATCCAACAGGCGCACACGTCTAATTTTTGATCTAATGGTGAACACATAGGAGCGTGATCTGTTCATGAATAGATTATGTCTTAATGAAAGGTTATTAGCTTTCTATAAATACCATGTTAACATTAATAAATTTAGATTAGATGGAGATTAATACATTGGTAACATCAATTCAGCAAATTATATTTTATGACTGCCATAACATGCATCCATTATGTTGTACAACTAATGATTATGTAGATTCATAGATATCAATGGTAGAAACAAAAACCAATAAGATCTAATGATAAACATGGTATGCGATGCTCAAGAAGGTTAACCAAACGTGCAGATTAGCGAATTTGGATGGGCACATGCCTCTATGAACAAATCTAACAACCGATCCCTAGAATAATGACCACTTTCTAATGATATATCTTCTTTTGAAAGTTGATTCCTATATAAGGCCAAGGTGGCAGAGTGTTTTATGAAAAATTCCTGCAAAAAGGCCACCACTACCATGTTCATAATACCACATCAGAAGGGAGAGTAGCTCAACAACCAATAGAAACACTATGAATGATTGCAAGTACACAAACCAAGGTCCTCATGGATGTGCAGGCCAAGGAAGATCACCTACCATAATTATCCGATTTTAGAAATGACACTATGGCAGATATCCATTGGCCAAATTCAAAAGGTAGTTGGTGACATTACATTAATGATACACTATGCGAGACTAGTAAAGCCACTCTATCCTCAGTTACTTAAAGTCCCACTATCGAGCGCCATCACCACCCTGGTTATCTCAAAATGAAGAACTAGTTTGAACGAGCAAAGAGTTAGAAGAAACCCAAAAAGTGTGTATCACGGTGAGTCAGAATAATTCTTGTGAGCATAATGGCCACTTGGAGAAATAGCTTCATACCCAAGGACACTCAAGAGGCAATAAATTTCATTACTGACCAGTATCCATACACAGAGCTCCCTAAAGGAGCAATGGCTACGATAGGGATGTATGACTTTTCAAAAAATTCTAGAGAAAAAAAAATCTCACACCAACCCAACAGTATGAGATTGAAAATATGTGTGTTCGGAGCTTCGAGGCCATAATGGAAAATTGGTAGCACTCTCCTTGGTTACTGGCTGATTTATTCTACAAAGTGAAGAAATCACAAAACCAAGAGAGCCCCTAGGAGAAATAGATGGACCAACAATGTAGGGAAATTAATATGCCCTAGGGTGTATTACTATGTAGACCTGATGGTATGGCTAGTAGTAGCCTATGATGAGAATACCAGGACTTTCAGAGATAATAAAGGACGTCCAATTTTTAGCATAGCAGCCAGGCACATCAAAGAAGTATTTCACCTGGAGCCTTCGAACACCCGACTAATTTACTAGGTAATTGAAAGGTAATCTCATCAATTAACTGATTTAGATTCCTTTAAAATACTTTTTGATACATATGAGGAGGTACAATATAAATTCCCCATTAGAAAGACTACATTCAAACCCTAGGTCAAGGATTTTTATGACATGATAAACATTATTTTGGGGGTACAAGAACTTAGTGTGGTAGGGAGAGATACTCTGTACTTAGTAACACAAAGTAATAGAAGAATAAATACCCCCATCTATGCCTGGGAGGAGGAATTGAGTAAACAAATGCATGAGCAATTGTCAAAATTAAAAAAGGTAATTTTAGAATAGAGGAAAGAGATGCCCTATTTTTCTCATTATTCGATTCTCATGCACCTGTTGGCTGGACAATTGGGAGATGAAAGTCAACATAGAATAGGAGCCAGTGATAGTCCATATGTACAAAATAGATTTTGGAGGATACATGAGGGACGCACCCACTTAGGTTGGTTTTGTGACAACTTCATGGTAGAAATTCATTGGATTCTGATAGGTGATATGCTCAAGAGATTAGGGCCAGGAGTAAAAGCTTTCATCAAAGAAAAAGAAATAGGGGATTACTTCTTCTCAGAAGGTTTCATGTATATGCGGCTTTATGGAGCTAAAATTCCCCCTAAAATGTTACCTATGTATTGCCCTTTCTCCCTAGCTGCCTTAGAACTGGTAAGGCAAGTTGCAAAAGAAGCTAAAATGAGGTAAGCGAAGAAGCATGGTCGAGTCCCCTGGCTCAATGTCCCCTACAAATTTGGATATCACACTTTTACTGGATACCCAACCCTGTTCAAAGGCATGTATGATTTAGAAAACTTGGATTTCGAAGAGATAACTTGGAGACCCTATGATCCCCATAAAAAATACAGGCAGATGATGAATCATGAATATGCTTGGGTCGAACATAGAAAAGACCAATATGAGGAAGCACTATTAGAAGCCATGGAGAAAGGAGAAGATTTATGGAAGGTATGGAATGATTTTCCTTTTAAGGATAGGGGAAATTCACAAATTCATAGACCATATGAATACCCCCCGAGCTCGATGCAATAAGGAGGATTATTGTAGATTCAACAACCCCAATTTTCCCTACTCCCACTCAAGCCATCCGAGAGGATGCACTATTAGAAATTATAGAAGAACAAGGTATTGAACAAGTGGAGGTTATAGTGAGTACTGCTGATATAGTGGAACACCAAATACAAGTTCTAGAAAATTCTCAACCCTAGATAGAAGTAGCACCTAGTACTTCACAACAAACTCTCACAGGGCCTGATGCAGACAAAGGGAAAGAAATGGTTGCAGTGTCATCCCAAGAGCTTGCCATTTTAGGAAAACAAGTTGAAGCTCCTATTTTTGACCAACTATTGGCCCTAACTAGTGTAAAGAAGTTAGCCCCTCAGGCTATTCCCACCTCACTGAAGATTAATGACAAAGAAATACCAATTCCATCTATAACACAAATGAAAGCTAATGGTTTTGGAGAAATCTTGAGAGATCATAGGGTAGAAAAGCAAGAGGTTGTATCTGCCCCTAAGGCAAAGAAGCCTAAGATGGCTCTGACCTCGACAAAAGTTACATTAAAAAGGGTCGAAGAAGAAATGGTTTTTAGTGTTGCTAATGAAAGAGAACTGCAGATGATAGCCAAAATAGGTGACATGGAAGAGAGTCATACTTTGGGAGCAGGGGAAGACATGTATAGAGCATCCATGGCAAAAATAACCATACCTGCTCCACAAGAACCTTTTGTTCTCCAAGTTGATGATGAAATAGGGAAGATTTCAATGCATGGGAAGGAAGATGACATGGTCAGAATAAATAAGGCTATGAATGCACAAACCATAGACCTTCTACACCAGGAAAATAAAGAATTGAGGGGCCAATTGGAAACTAGTGATAAGGAAAAGGTTGAGATGCAAGCCTTGATCAATAATCTGAAGGAACAGTTAGCTAAGGCAACTGCCACACCAGTACAACCCCCTCTAGTTGTGAAAATAATAGACTATGCAGACTATTTGTCTAAAATCAAAAAAGAAATATCATTTAAAATTAAGGACAGGATCCATGGAATCACAGAGATGTTTAGATAGATCAGAGTGATCCAATTTACTACCAAGGAAATGGAGAGTCTACTATACTAGAAAGAAAAGAATTGGAAGTCATCCATCCCACTCTCCACCTGATGGTAGAAAATTTTGAAGAAATGCAGAATAAAGAAGTGATCTTAAAGGATGGCTCTGAGGTAAAAAATAATATTGAATTCATGAAAGCAACAATGTTCGAAGAAAATAGAGAAAGGTGGTATAATGATGCTGTAGAAATGTTTGCCCTATTAAATGATATAAGAGAAAAGCTAGCAGAAATTGGGTTATCATTGGAGGAATTCTTGGAAACTGCTAGCATAGAAGACCTTCTCATGAATAAGATCGAAGGGTTTGATTATGAACCTGATGATGACAAAGCAATGGCCAGGGAGACTACCTTCTTGGTAAATACTATGGATTCCCTTGTTACCCAGTATGAAAAGAATAAGGTTTTTATCAGCATACAAAAGAACAAAATCCTCCAAGAAATGAATATATTGAGATTTTCTGTGACTTTTAATATTTACGCTTGGAAGCTTATTGAAAAGCAAATCAGAGGGCTGCAACAGAGCAAGAAAAATAAAGAAACCAAAATATGCAGTTTACAGCTAGAACTAAATACACCCCCAGAGGAAGAAATAAAGATTACTCAGGGAGGAGAAACTTCAAAAGTAGGAAGCTAGTCAGAGGTTGAAGAAGGGATAGAAGAAGAAGACTCTTCAGGCACTGAGATTACCGGTTAAACAATTGAGTTAAAAGAGTCCTAAATAGAGTGTACAATGTAAACAAAAGAGGATAATGGAAGATAGTTGTACAAGTTTTTGAAGATCAAACCAAAGAGTGATAAGTGTAAGGCCCAAATGAGGCCAAAAATAATAGATTCAAGAATTCAGAGCTATAAATACACCAATTACGATCAGAATCTGCATCAAGCATTAGAGATAGAATATTTTTCTAAGAGGTATACTTGAGTGCCCTATGAGTTGTGCTGTTGTATTCCCTTTGTCTATTTTTTTTCATCCCTCATTCTTCCCTTTGCTATGCAGGTTTTGGTAGAATTGTGCTTGAGAAGATGAGAATATTTCCAGTCCTTTTTGAGCTTGAAACTCAAATATTTTTCCTGTTACCAGATTGGAATGGGAGAAGTTGAGAAGTCTTGTTACATTATTTGAACAAATATTTCTCATTGTATTAAGAGCTTTTAATAGAGTTTAATGGCATTCTGCCAACTCTGCATGTAATTCATTTGGAAAATTAATACAATTCTGGGGGTCAATTCTATCAATTTTTGTCTTCAGTTCTATGTGTTTCCTCATAGCAGATTACATTATTTGAATGTGTTATGAGCATTTCTTTCATTGGTTAAATTTTAGATTTATTATGATATTCAAATGAGTTTAATAGCACCAATTTCTTCTTTTCCCCATTCTTTCTGTTCATATTATAAATGTTGTTAAAATTGCTATAACAACCCAATGAATCTAGGCACCGGTCTACATAAGGCATAATAATAGTTGTCTTTGCTTGGTCATTTTAATATAAGTAGTGTATAACTAAAATCTGGAGTGCTTAAACTTGTAATATCTTAAGTTTATCACTAGGGTTTCCTTACCCATTCTGGTTATTTTCTTTAGCAATATATCTTTTATCAGAATAAAGAGGTAGGTTGACCAAAGCCTGTAATAGCTCGTTGGTTCCAAACGATTTCTTGTAGCGTGACAACTCAAATCCTATGGATGCAAGAAATTGTTCCAACAATTTTTTGGCACCGTTGTTGGGGAGGAATTTTTAAATTCTTAACCTGGATTTGACAATGATTATTATTTTAAATCAACATGCGACCAATTAGAATAAAGAACCCGCGTTTTGATTTTTATGACTTTTACGTTCTTTATTTTCTTTTGCCCATAATTTTCAATTATCTTTTGAAGTGTTCTTGATGTTTCTTGATTTTCTCCCAAGAACCATCTCCTATGAGGCTGAGAGTAAAAATATCAAGCAATCTTGATCATACATTCTATTCTTTCTGCACTACCTATGCTGGCGACTCTGTCTGGACGAACCCAAAAATCAAAAATCAAAAATCAAGAAAGGAGCAGAACGTGCTGGCGCACACCAGGAGAAGCGGTAAGGAGCTATTTTCAGAATTTGAGAACCCTGAGGTACTTACCTATAATAAAAAAGTACCACTTCTTAAGAGTACTGTGCATGAAAGTAAATCTTGTCCTACAAGTAGAAAGTACGTGAAGAAAAATAGAAATCAGAATATCACTACTACAAAAATAGTTGTTAATAGTGGGTTAAATTTTGTTGTAGATGATACATTTGATTATTCTCATTGCCCAACTAATAGTAATATTATAGTAGATAATTTAGCTGATTATATTAAGGTTACCCAACCCCATATTCCTGTAGGCAATGTTTTTGTGAATCCAAATCCCATTACACCTATAATCACAATGGCTCAACCAAATCAAAATAATGTTCAATTGTGGAGAACTAATAGGTACAGGCCTTTTACTTTACCTGTAAATTTGAATGCCTTACCAAATAAAGCTCATAAGTATCTCCCCAAGTTTCAAGGAAATAATGCAGTAACTGGAGAAGATCATATTAAAAGTTTCTTATATGCTTTGGATAGCTTAGAGGTAGAACATGAAGATGTAGTCCTAAGGCTATTCCTGCAAACTTTAGAAAAGGATGCCAGAGAGTGGTTCAACTCTCTCCCAGCCAATGACATTCTAGATTTTTCTAAAATGGAAACTGTGTTTCTAAAGAAATTCGAAGAGAGGAAAAATGAACAATCCCTGTTAACTGAGTTAGCCACTATGAAGAAAAAGGAAAATGAAGCTATCAGTGATTTTAATATAAGATTTTCCAAAACTAGGAATAAAATCCCTATTAACCTCAGGCCTAGTGACATCCAGTCAATTTGTTTCTATAAAAATGCTTTTCAAGGAGAATTCAATTATGAATTAAGGCAAGAACAAGCCACCACTATTGATGAATGCATGGATAAAGCGATTGAAATCAAAAGAAATATGCTAGATAGTGGTAAAATGAAACCTTATTCTTTAGAGATAAATCAACCTGATAAAAATCCCAAAAGAGTAGCTTTTGATTTACAAAGAAGAGTTGAAGTAGATCCAATGGAAAAATTGACTAATCAGATGGTTGAGATGTTTAATACCATGAACAACAGGTTAGCAAGAATAGAAAGAAATAATGGAAACAATGGAAACAATGGTGAGCCATCACAACCAGAGAGACCACATGTTGATAATCACCCTCCCTTCAAGAAAAATTTCAATAGGAATTGGGGAAACAATAATGGCTCTGATGAAGGAAATAGAAATAGGAACAATGGGAATAATAATTGGAAGAATAGAGAGTCTGATAGAGATCAAAATAGTGTTCCAAACCCCATGCCATCTGCTAACATAACATAAGGTTTTCCTTATTTTTTTCAACCTGTGATGCCCCCCATAACCCAGAAGGATGTGGTATTTACTTAAGTAAACAACATAATATAGATCTTAATGATGATTCAGAAGAAGACATAAGGATTAATGTCTGTTGGTCTCTAGAAGATGAGTCCAGAGAAAGGCTCTTTGAAGAGAACATGGACAAGTATGCTTCAAATCATCATCCTCAGATCTTAGTAGCTGAAGGTACCAAAATATTGCAAAAACCACATGAGTCAAGATATGATAAAATGAAGTAGGGGAAATTAATCCCCACTGCTAAAGAAGTGGAGGAATTAGAAGCTACCAATACTCTAAATTTAAGAAACATAATAGTTCCTGATAGAACAGAGAAAGCTTCCACTAGTGAAACAAGAAAACAGTCCTTCACAAACAAAAATATTAGTAAAGAGAAAACTGATAGAACCCCAAAAAGGTAATCCCTGAGCTAGTAGAGTTAGAAGAAGAAACACCTAAAGAAGAATGCAACAAACCACTTGATATAAAAAAGATAGAATTTGATGTTGGGTCAGAACTCAGTAAACATAAAGTTAATATCACATTTGGTGAGCTTATGAAAGTTCAACAATATAGAGAACAAGTCTGTAGAGCATTTGGACTAATTGAGCAAAAAGAAGATCCAACTTGCCATGTTGCTAGACAAAATCAACATGATACAAGGTCACCATCCTCTGTTAGACCCTTCTATGTGTCATTAAGATATAATTCTGATGAAGGAGAGAGGTATGTAATTCATAATTGTATGCTGGATAGTGGAGCTTCACATAATATCATGCCCAAAATGATAGCTGACCAAATGGGGTTAATCTGTACAAGAGATTCTGCCCCTGTTTCAGTAATGGATAGTAGGCAAGTACCTTGCGTTGGAGTGATAACTGGATTATTGGTTTTCCTAGACCAACACCCCAAGAAAGGTATAGTGATGGATGTTGCAGTAGTGGATGTTGATCCTTTCTTCTCACTACTACTAAGCAGGCATTGGGCAGAATAATTAGGGGGGATCAATTCAATTGGATTGGTCTTATGCTACCATCCCAATGTCAGATAAAGAAAATGTAACTCTACAAAGAGAACCTTTCAACAAATATTCTGTAGAGTTAATTAAAATAGATGAAACCATGATAAACTTAGTAAATTCAATGGAAGAAAAAGGAATGGGAGTTTATTCAATATGGCATAACCCATTCCTGGTAGAAGTACCAGAGGCCAAAAACATGGATCCAAAAGTCATGAAGATGGTTGATGCTGAATCAGATAGAGTATTAACACAAGAAATGTGGACCATGACTTTTGATGGAGCTAAATCCCAATCTGGAGCAGGTGCAGGAGTTAATTTGACTGACATAAAAGGAAACTACCTTGGTATTCCTTACAGACTAGAATTCCCTTGCACCAATAATGTAGCTGAGTATGAGGCTCTATTGCTAGGATTGAGGAAAGCCAAAGAATTGGGAATAAATTACCTGACTGTAATAGGAGATGCAGAATTAATTATCCAACAGATAAGAGGAAAGTATCAAACTAAGCATCCTAGGTTAAAACAATACAGAACTGCAGTATTGGAAGAGATTGATAAATTTTTAGCTTTCAATATTTCATATATTCCTAGAGAACAGAATCATGTTGCTGACCTCTTAGTTGTAAATGCATCAGGCCTAGATCATCCAGAAATTACTACAGAATATATGGATAGGTTCCCAACCATTTCAGTCTATAAGCCTTCTGTACCAGATAACATTGTTTACTTACAAGTCTTTCAAGATGATGTGGACATAAAAGACTTCATGACCTTACAAAATCAGTATGCTGATATAATTTGTGATGAAAAGGATGAAGAAAAATTAAAAGATCAAATAGGAGAACCAGTAGAAGTAATCCAACTAAAAACAAATAGAATACCAAAAGGATTAGTTTCTCTGGAAATTTTATTTGATGATTTTGATAAAGCTTTCAAACCTCTCTTGAAAGAGACTATAGCCGAAGATGTTAATATTGGTACAGTTAAAGAGCCCAGAATAGTGAAAATAGACACAACCTTACCAGAAAAAGAAAAAGTTGGGTATATAAGTTTTCTAAAGAAAAATAAAGAACATTTTTCTTGGACATATGAAGATCTTAAAACCTTCAAAACTGATGTAATGTCACATATAATACCTCTGAAGGAAGATTCCAAGCCATTCAGATAGAAATAGAGGAAGTATAACCCTACCCTGCACCCAATAATGCAAAAAGAGGTACAAAAATTATTGGATTCCAAGATCATCAGAAAGGTAAGATTTTCATCTTGGATATCCAATTTAGTACCAATCAGAAAGAAAAATGGGGATATTAGACTCTGTGTAGACTTTAGAAACTTGAATAAAAGCTCCTTAAAAGATAATTATCCATTGCCTAATATGGAACAACTATTGCAAGTTGTAGTTGGTTCATCTAGAATGTCCTTGTTAGATGGATTTTCTGGATATAATCAGATACAGATTAATCCAGAAGATAGACATAAGACAACATTCACCACACCCTGGGGCACCTTTGAATATTTGAGAATACCTTTTGGTCTAATGAATGCAGGTGCTACCTTTCAGAGAGCAATGGACTTTACCTTCAAAGGATTGATGTTCAAAATAGTAGTGGTATATTTGGATGATATAACAATATTTTCTAAAAATCTAGAGGACCATTTAGAACATCTTGCTGTAGTCTTTTCCCAGTGCAAAGAGTTTGGAATTTCCCTAAATCCTAAAAAGTGCATTTTTGGAACAACACAGGGGAAATTACTAGGACACATAGTGTCAGAAAAAGGGGTGAGTATAGATCCAAAAAGAATAGAAGCTATCTCAAAAATCCCCCTCCTAGAAACATCAAAGGAGTCAGGTCATTCTTTGGCAAGATTAATTTTGTTAGAAGATTTATTCCCAATTTTGCAGAGATGACCAAACCTATAAATGATATGGTTAAAAATACTGGAGAAATAAAATGGACAACAAAAAACATGGAAGCTTTTAGAAAGATAAAAGAGGCCATTTCTACTACCCCAACCTTAACCTGCCCCAATTACTCAAAAGATTTCAATATCTATTCATTCGCATCTGAACATTCCATTGTTGCAGTCCTTTATCAAAAGGATGATGAAAATAATGAAAGGCCAATAGCCTTCATGAGTTCAGGATTGAAAGGAGCACATCTTAAATATACCCTATTAGAAAAATATGCTTATGCAGTGATTCAATCTTTAGAACATTTCAAAGGTATATTCGGTTCAAATAAAGTTTATTGTTGTATCCCTTTCATAACAATAAAGGATGTCTTCACCCAATCTGAACCACTAGGAAGGCCTACAAGGTGGATGGTGAAACTATTACAGTATGATGCAAAATTCAAAATAGTCAAAACTGTAAGAGGGTAGGGCTTAGAAAAATACCTGGCATATAAAGGAGAAGACTCTAATAATATCATTACAGTAGATGAGATGCATGACATCAGGAGAGTTAATAATGTTGAATGTAAATGGTATGATGAAATATTAGCATACCTACAAACTCTATCTTTCCCAAAGGACATGCCAATTAACAGAATGAGATCAGTAAAACTGCAAATATAGAAATATCATGTGCAGGATGGTGTGCTCTATTGGAGACACCCTGATGGTGTGTTATTAGTCTTCTTGTATGAAAGTGAAGTCCCAAAAACAATGAAATAATTTCATGATGGTTTCTATGGAGGACATTTTGCTCCCAAAGCTACAACTAATAAAATTATGAGAGTAGGTTATTATTGGCCTTCACTTTTTAAAGATGTATATCAGTATGTTAGGAATTGTCATAATTGTCAAGTTTTTGTAGGTAAGAAGCACTTGGCTACTATGCCTCTCAAACCAGTGATCATAGAAGCACCTTTCACATAATGGGACATTGATTTGATTGGAGAGATCAATGATCTCTCCAATAAATTCAATGATCAATGATCATAGAATCACCTTTCACATAGTGGGACATTGAATTTTTGATCATGCTTACATTTTTTAAAATTGAATTTTCATGCAACTGTCATATGGTATGAAATAAAACAGAGTAAAATTAGAGTTGTTGTAACATCATGCCAAAGCCTCACATTGCAAATACTATTTAAATAAATTTTAGGATCCAAAGGATAAAATTGTGTTTGGTAATATGGTTGAGCTAAAAATCATTACACTCTATCCTTTAGCCAAAAATTGATCCTCAACTTAGGCACACTAATTGCACAATTTGCTTATATCCAAATATTTCTTAAAAAGAGAAAATTTAATAATGTTGATTGAGTTTGTATCTGAGATATCTTGGAAATCCTCTATCGGGGCTATAGATGCCTGACTGGCAGTAGAGTAAAACTAGATGGTATTAGTAGCATCTCCACCAGGGCTATAGATGCTTGACTGGCAGTGGAGCCCTACAAATGGCAAATTTCTTAAGGAGTAAAATTACTTATTAGGCTTGATCATTTTCCAAACATGGTGAAGTTTTGGAAGACCCAGGAATCAAAATGAATGCACTAACACACACTTAGGCCAAGGCATGATGGAGCAAGTGACTTTGATGCATTATGTATGATCATATCTTAGGAATTTGTAGAACAATAATAACAATATTTCAAAGCTCATCTAAAACTAAAATTATGATCCTTAGATCCAAATTTTACTGAGGAGAATAATAGTTCTTGGATACTCTATTTGCTTTGATATCATGTTTGATGTTGTTTTATTCTATCTTTTCAGTTTTAAGTCTTTCTTAGTTTATATTTTTTATTTCCTAATCAAGCTTGATGTTTTGTGGTTCTATTTAAGGCTAAAAATAAAACCAAGAGATTCTAGAATTCTCAAGTGCCTCATATTTTCAGTACATTGTCCTAGTTAGAGCCTATGTTGGAGCCAAATCTGACTCAACATTAGATACCCCCAATTTTAAATTTTTGGCTTAAATAAAATTACCAAATGTTGCTGGTCTCTGTTGCTTTCCCCTCTAAGAAATTTATTTTCAATGGTTTAGTCCCTAAGAGCAGTTATAAAAATATTCATCTTAATAAAATCAAAAGTCATGGTATTAACCATTAATAAAATTATCTTTGTGACTGTTAATCTTATTCAATAATTAAATGCTCACTAAATTGCCTTGATTGTTGAAAACATCCAAATATATATATATATATATATATATATATATTAAACGAAAAATCCTTTGCGGGGCCGCCTTGCTATAAGAAACCACGAACATGGGGTTCTACACTATCAAAGTCACCCGAGAGTCACACCCGACCCTGCTCGCACCAACATTATCAATTGGATTTTGGATATCCAATTCAACTTTTTGGTAGGGTGGAGATTTGAACCTGGGACCTCCCTTGGAGGATTGCCCTCTCCTCTCCAAATAACCTACAACACCTGGGTGAAAACATCCAAATATTAAAAGGGTTTATGAAAATCAATTATTGAAATATTCATTAAAGTGAACCCCTAGGTCCTTTGGTGTCTAATGTAATTGATTAAAGCATTTGGACCTAAGCACATAAGTTGAAGGTTTAAAAATTATTACATGGGTAATTGAGGGTATGCACCCCCTTCATGGTTAAAAGTCATGCAAGTCCAAAGATCTGAACGATAGCGCTTAAACCTCCAAAAACTGAATGGATGTGCTCGCATAATCAATCTGGAAGATAATAATAAAAAAAAAACCATAGTGCTTTTTGTACAACCTAAGGTCATAGATATATGAATTGATTAAAGGTAAATAAGGGTCATGCACCCCCATTTGTGTAAACATAATTTTTTTTTGATTAATCCAAAGGTAATGCTCAGATCTACCTTGATCGCACGGATGCACTACATAATTAACTCGAAGTCTAAATCGAGGTCTAAAACATAATGCCATGATAAAAAGGGTTATAACATAAGGTATAAAAGAAGTCAAATTGATTAAGGAGTCAACAAGGGTCAAATTATAGGTTAAATCAATTAAATCCTAATTATAGTGCCCATTTAATTAAATATACAAGTCCAAAATATCCAAAGGTAGTGCTCAATTGTGATAAGATCAAACAATCACGCATCACTCAGGATATCAAAGTTTAAAGATCGAGTGGGTCAAGCGCCCAAAGATTAATTAATCCATTAATCACAATTAATGAGAGTCTTAATACATTGATAAGCTTTCCCCCCTCTCTTAATTAAAAATAATTAAGTAATTAAAAAATTTGTGCCCATTTGGATATTAATCTTGCAGATCTGAAGGAATCGATGACTGTGCTTTCTCTTGAGTTAATATGACAGTAGCGTTCACAACAATTTGAACTACCATTAAAGGATCACATCTAAATTGAATTCAAATACCCCCCATATTTGGAAGATCTAACGACTACACTTAATCTAAGATGATCCAACAGTCGCACACCAAGAAAACCAACTAAAGATTAAAAAGATTCCTTTTAAGAGGTTAATAAAAGGTTCGCACCTTCATGGAATCTAATGACCATGCCCACTCCAAAGAAGATCTAATAGTAGCACTCTTACAAAGCAATCGAACAGTGATGAGTCAAAACACAAAAGTATAAAGTGCACATCTCCACCATATCCGACAACAGTGTTTGAGCTTGCTAAATCTGACGGTTGTGCTTGATAAAAAAAATCAAAGGAATGTAAAGCACACATCATTTTTTTTGATCCAACAGTAGCACTTGATCTCACTTTGATCCAACGGTAGCACTTCCTCAAAAGTAATTGCACTAAAAAAGTGGTCAACACTTGAGTAATAGTCAAATCAAGATTTGATGACCGCACTCTTTGCCACCTAGATACAATGGCAACGATTCAGTGGAGCGGTTGACAAATGATGACTCAAAGTTTATTAGTGTGCACTTTCGATTGATCCGACGATAGTGCTCTAGCTCACCCAAATCTAATGGTAGTGCTTTTATCGATATGATCGAAGGTAAATCACATGATATTTTAGCCAAGTGATCAATTAAATATATTATTAAGGCTAAGGAAGAGTGCTTAATCAATATTTATAAGGGTTTAATGCATGGGTAATTTTCCCTTTTTATTCTACTAACCCTTGCACATGTTTGGAGAATCCAATAGGCGTGCACATCTGATTTTTGATCTAATGATGAACACATAGGGGTGTGATCTGTTCATGAATATATTATATCTTAATAAAATGTTATTAGCTTTCTCTAAATACCATGTTAATATTAATAAATTTGGATTATATGGAGATTAAAACATTGGTAAGATCAATTTTATAGATTATATTTTCAAGCCTAAGCATTTGTGATCGACTTGATACTAACCATATTTTTTGACTTAATATATGTGACTGCCATAGCATGCATCCATTATATTGTATAGTTAACGATTATGCAGATTCATAGAGATCAATGGCAAAAATAGAAACCAACAAGATCTAACGATAAGCATGGTATACGATGCCCAAGAAGGCTAACCAAATGTGCATATTAGCGAATTTGGATGAGCATACACCTCTATGAATAAATCTGACAACCAATCCCTAGAATATTGACCACTTTTTAATGATATATCTTCTTTTGAAAGTTGGTTCCTATATAAGGCCAAGGTGGCAGAGTCTTTTACAAAAAAATCCCAAAAAAAGGCCATGACTACCATGTTCATAATACCACATCAGAAGGGAGATCAGCTCAGCAACCAATAGAAATACTATGAATAATTTTAAGTACACAAACCAAGGTCCTCATGGACGTGCAAGCCAAGGAAGATCACCTACCACAATTATATGATTTTAGAAATGATATTATGGCGAATATCCATTGGCCAACTTCAAAAGACAATTGGTGACACTGCATTAATGATACACTATGTGAGACCAGTAAAGCAACTCTATCCTCAGTTACTTATATCCCCACTATCAAACACCATTACCACGCTAGTTATCACAAAATGAAAAATTAGTTTGAATGAACAGAGAGTTAGAAGAAGCCCAAAAAGTGTGTATAACAGTAATTCAAAATAATTCTTGTGAGCATAATGGCCACTTGAGAAAATATCTTCATACTCAAGGACACTCAAGAGGTAATAAAGTTTATTATTGACCAGTATCCATATAGAGAGATTCCCAAAGGAGAAACGATTGTGAAATGGATGTACGACTTCTCAAAAAAGTCTAGAGAAAACAAAAATCTCACACCGGCCTGATAGTACGCGATTGAAAATACGTATGTTCAGAGCTTTGAGGCCACAATAAAAAATTGATAGTGTTCTCCTTGGTTATTGGCCAATTTATTTTACAAAGCGAAGAAATCACAAAACCAGAGAGCCCCCAAGAGAAATAGATGGACCAACAATGTAGGGAAATTAGTATGCCCTAGGGTGTATTACTGCGTAGACCTGATGGTATGGCTAGCAGTGGCCTACGATGAGAATACTAGGACTCTCAGAGATACTAAAGGATGTCCAATTTTTATCATAGCGACCAGGCACATCAAAGAGGGTTTTCATCTGGAGCCTTCAAACACCCGCCTAATTTACCAGGTAATTGAAAGGCAATCTCATCAATTAACTAATTTATATTCCTTTAAAATGCTTTTTGATAATATGAAGATGTACAATATAAATTTCCCATTAGAAAGATCACGTTCAAACCCTGGATAAGGGATTTTTATGACATGATAAATGTTATTTTGGGGTACAAGAACTCAGTTTGGTAGAGAGGGATACTTTGTACTTAGTAACACAAAGTAACAGAAGAATAAATACCCCCATCTATGCCTAGGAGGAATTGAGTAAATAAATGCATGAGCAGTTGTCAGAATTGATAAAGGTAATTTTGGAGTAGAGGAAAGAGATGGCCTATTTTTATAATTATTTTATTCTCATGCACCTATTGGCTAGACAATTGGGAGATGAAATTCAACATAGAATAGGAGCCAATGATAGTCCATATGTACAAAACAAATTTTTGAGGATACATGAGGGATGCACCCACTTAGGTTGGTTTTTTCATGGTAGAAATTCATTGGATTTTGATAGGCGATATGATCGAGAGATTAGGGCTAAGAGTAAAAGCTTTAATCAAAAAAGAAATAGGGGATTACTTCTTCTCAGAAGGTTTCACATATATGTGGCTTTATGGAGCCAAAATTCCCCCTAAAATGTTACCTATGTATTTCCCTTTCTCCCTTGCCGCCTTAGAACTGGTAAGGCAAGTCACAAAAGAAGCTAAAATGAGGTAGGAAAAGAAGCATGTCAGAGTCCCATGGCCCAATTTCCCCTAAAAATTTGAGTATCACACTTTTATTGGATACCCAACCTTGTTCAAAGGCATGTATGATTTAGAAAACTTGGATTTCGAAGAGATAACTTGGAGACTCTATGATCCCCATAAAAAATATAGGCAGATGATGAATCGTGAATATGCTTGGGTAGAACATAGAAAATACCAGTATGAGGAAGCACTATTAGAGGCCATGGATAAAGGAGAATATTTACAAAAGGTATGGAATGATTTTCCTTTTAAGTATAGGGGAAATTCACAAATTCATAGACCATATAAATGCCCCTTGAGCTCGATGCAATAAGGAGGATTACTGTAGATTAAAAAACCCCCATTTTCCCTACCCCCATTCAAGCCATATGAGAATATGCACTATTAGAAATTTTAGAAGAACAGGGTCTTTGACCAAATGGAAGTTACAGTGGGAACTGTTGATATAGTAGAACACCAAATACAGATTCCAACAAATTCTCCACATTAGATAGAAGCGACACCCAATACTTCACAGCAAGATATCACATGGCCTGATGTAGACAAAGGGGAAGAAATGGTTGCAGTGTCACCCAAAGAGCTTGCCATTTTAGGAAAATGAGTTGAAGATCCTGTTTCTAACCAACTATTGGCCCTTATTAGTGTAAAGAAGTTAGCCCCTTAGGCTATTTCCACATCACTTAATATTAATGAAAAATAAATACCAATTCCATCTGTAACACAAATGAAAGCAGGTGGTTTTGGATAAATCTTGAGAGATCATAGGGTAGAAAATCAAGAGGTTGTATCTACCCCTGAGGTAAAGAAGCCTAAGATGGCTCTAACCTCAACAAAAGTTACATTAAAAAGGGTCAAAGAAGAAACAATTTTTAGTGTTGCTAATGAAAGAGAACTGTAGATGATAGCCAAAATAGGTGACATGGAAGAGAGTCATACTTCAAGAGTAGGGGAAGACATGTACAGAGCATCCATGGCAAAAGTAACCATACCTACTCCACAAGAACCTTTTGTTCTCCAAGTTGATGATGAAACAGGGAAGATTTCAATACATGGGAAGGAAGATGACATGGTCAGAATAAATAAGGCTATGAATGCACAAACCATAGACTTTATGCACCAGGCAAATAAAGAATTGAGGGTCCAATTGGAAACTAGTGATAACAAAAAGACTAAGATGCAAGCCTTAATCAATAATATGAAGGAACAATTAGCTAAGGTAGTTTCCACACCAGTACAAGCCCCTCTGGTTGTGAAAATAATAAACTATGCAGACTATTTGTCTAAAATCAAAAAATAAATATCATTTAAAATTAAGGACAGGATCCATGGAATCATAGAGATGTTTAGACATATCAGGGTGATTCAATTCACTATGGAGAGTCTGCTATACCATAAAGAAAAAACTAGAACTCATCCCACTCTCCACCTGATGGTAATTTTTTTGAATAAATGTAAAATAAATAAGTGATCTTAAAAGATGGCTCTTAGGTAAAAAACAATATTGAATTCATAAAAGCAATAATGTTCAAAGAAAATAGAGAAAGGTGGTATAATGATGCTACAAAAATGTTTGCCCTGTTAAATTATATAAGAGAGAAGCTAGCAGAAATTGGGTTGTCATTGGAGGAATTCTTGGAAACTGCTAGCATAGAAGACCTTCTCATGAATAAGATCGAAGGGTTTGACGGTGAACTAGATGATAAAGAAGCAATGACCATAGAGACTACCTTCTTGGTAAATACTATGCATTCCCTTGTTATCTAGTTTTAAAAGAATAAGGTTTTTATCAGCATACATAAGAACATGATCCTCCAATAAATGAATATATTGAAATTTTTTGTGACTTTTAATATTTACGCTTGGAAGGTTATCGACAAATCAAAGGGTTGTAGCAGAGCAAGAAAAATAAAGAAACTAAAATATGTAGTTTACAGATGGAATTAAATACTCCCTAGAGGAAGAAATACGGATTACTCAGGGAGGAGAAGCTTCGAAAGCAAAAAAGCCAATCAGATGTTGAGGAAGGGACAAAAGAAGAAGAATCTTTTGACATTGAGATTACCAGTTAAACAATTGAATTAAGAGAGTCCAAGTAAAGTGTACAGTGTAAATAAAAGAGGATAATGGAAGACAACTGTACAAGTTTTTGAGGATCAAACCAAAGAGTGATAAATGTAAGGCCTAGATGAGGCCAAAAATAATAGATTCAAGAACCTGGAGCTATAAATACACCAGTTATGGTCAAAATCTACATCAAGCATTAGAGATAGCATATTTTGCTAAGAGGTATACTTGAGAACCTTGCGAGTTGTGTTGTTGTATTTCCTTTGTCTATTTTTCTACTCATCCCTCATTATTCCATTTGTTATGCAGGTTTTGGTAGAATTGTGCTTGAGAAGCTGAGAATATTTCCAGTCCCTTTTGAGCCTAAAACTCTGAGATTTTTCCTGTTACCAGATTGGAACGAGAGAAGTTGAGAAGTCTTGTTATATTATTTGAACAAAGATTTATCATTGTATTAAGATCTTTTAACATATTTTAATGGCATTCTACCAAATCTACATGTAATTCATTTGGAAAACTAATACAATTCTAGGGGTCAATTCTATCAATTTTTGTCTACAATTCTATGTTTTCCCTCATAACAGATTACATTATTTTAATGTATTATGAGCATTTCTTTCATTGGTTAAATTTTAGATTTAAGCCTTAAAAAAATTTAGATTTATTATGATATTCGAATGAGTCTAATAGTGCCAATTTCTCTTTTCCCCATTCTTTCTGTTTATATTATGAATGTTGGTAAATTGCTATAATAGCCCAATGAATCAAGGCACTGGTCTACATAAGGCATAGTAATAGTTGTCTTTGCTTGGTCATTTTATTATAAGTAGTGTAACTAAAATATAGTGTGCTTAAACTTGAAATATCTAAAGTTTATCATTGGGTTTCCTTACCCATTCTGGTTATTTTATTTAGAAATATATCTTTTATCAGAGTAAAGAGGTAGGTTTACCAGAGCCTATAATAGCTCATTGGTTCCAAATAATTTCTTATAGCGTGACAATCGAATCCTACGAATGTAAGAAATTATTCCAACACTACCATAGCATCCATGAGAACTAGACCAACTCCATCTCACTCCTATGTTGTCCAACCACCCATCTCACCTATTGTACCCTTTGCAATCGCACCCCATCACCAATCCAAGTAGCACCTCACCATGGCCTTCAATGAAACCGAGCAGGTTTCATCCCTACCCATAGATCCTTGTAATACTAACAAATTTGGATAGGATGACTTGATTAAATATCCTCGATCACCCACCATATCATAGCGTATGGATGATCTCTATGACACACCTTAGTAGACAAGCCCATAGGTTGGGCCACATTGAAGTGCTCCCAACCCCAATACTGTAGCAATAAACTGCAATCCATCCCATTTTGATTTCACCTCCTAACATTTTACAACTCTTGATATAGCTGAGCTAGAAGAGTAGGTACCCATGCATATACTCGAGGCTCATCGATTATATCATACACCAACTTGATAATGTTCCAAAGAAACTGATAGCCAATACTATTCGGTGCCACTATGTTGGCCAAAAAGAACATGACTAAGTTGGGCAAAGCCTCCAACTTCTTATTGACATACATTGCTAAATACCTTATCCCTCCACCCTTCACACTCACATCCCACCATCAATATCCAAATATCTGACTCATATCATACCATTCATGTCCAATATCGACATGTAGCCCCTCCACTGACACTTTGAGGATGTGATATACATCCTCAAGTGTCACTGTCACCTCTCCAGTAGGGAGCTAAAAGGTTCCCCTATCTGGATCCCATATCTGTACCAAGGTAGAGAGATACCCGTCATCTTTACTCACCACATCATTCTAGGCTGCCTCGACCAACCCCACAGTCTCCAACCACTTCCACTACTCATCCCCTATCACCTTTCTCACCCCAGGTATGAGGGATGAGAATCGATGTTGAGCCTTTAAGATCCTCAACTACAGCATAACACATATACAATACAAACACATTAATGCCACATTCATTGCATAATTAAAAAAAAAATTACACAACTCCAAACAAAGAGTGCCAAGGGAACTTACCTCAGCAACATGCACCTTCGCTCCTACTCCCACATCTACACACTCCACCGCCATAGCTTCCACTCCACCTTACTCCACTCCACCTCACTTCTTCACTCACTCACTCACTCACCTTTAGATGCAACTTCTATAATTTACAAACATAAGAATGAATTTGATTTCACCTCTGTAGACTATTTATAGTTGTTTTTGGTGCACTAAAATGCCCATGGGCATTCACAGGTGCATTGAAATTCTTACTAGTGTTTGTAGAGTGACAAACGCTTGCCGACATCTACACATTGATGTGGATGCTAGCTGACGTTTGGTGTCAAAATTTGTATAAAGATCAAAATAATCCAAAAAAGTAGCTTACCTTCACATAATCACTCCAAATTGCATCCATACATTCATTTCACCATCATGTCATGCTTTGTGAAAACAAAAATTGATTTGGATTCTTAGTTTTTGTTTGCGACCATGTCATAAAATCACCTTACAAGCTTCAAAAAGTACCAAAATGGTCCAAATTTTCACAAAATAACCACATTCATCAGTATAATCATCCACTTCATCATTTAATTCATATTTGTGATAACATGAATTGATTTGGGTGGTTAACTTTTGTTTGCGATCAATAGTCATAAAATTATCCAAAATTGCTCTAAAAAAGCTTCAAACCAATGCAAAATATCACAAACTCATGCAATTAATTCATCAATGCATTTTTTATCATCATATATTCATTTCAATATCATCAAATTCACCAAAAATTACATCAAACATTTTCCAAGTTCACATATAATTTCATGTGAACCTCATATCTAGTGGTTTATTCTATCTTCTTAACGATTGCGGTGATTGCCTATCCATGCAATTCGGTAAGATGGATAAATCACCATAAGGACACTTGGCCATATTCATTATCCAATATGTCCTTGTTCAATAAAAAAATCACTTTTGATCCCTCATCTTGTGAGTGAGACTATGCCAAGACCAATTTTCTCAACAATTGATATTGATGCCCTTTTCCATGGGGTTCCCAACATTGATAAATTTCATCATTTCTCTTACAATTGCACGAGTCTCCTGGGATGTAGACTGGTTAAAGTGATTAAGCAATCATTTAGGAATTTCATGTGGGAATTAGCTACAATCATGAGTGGCCCCAAGGACAGACTATTTTCTTTTTTTTTTCTTGCATTTGCATCTCTACCAGGGTTATGCATAAGAGGTCGGACCAAAAATGTACTTGTAAAAAATTGGTGAATCTATTTTGAAACCGTGGCAAATCCTAGCAAACCTCATGTTGGATATGGAAAAAAAATGAAAAAAATTGGTGAATTTCTATTAATATTTGGAAAAAATATTCAACAATAGCAAAATACTACCTGTAGATATGCATCCGGGGGAGGGTCGGGTGCAAAAATGCACATGGGGGAGGGTCGGGTGCATTTTTGTATCCAGGGGAGATCCAAGTGTAGAAATACATTCGGGGAGGCCCGGGTGCAAAAATCTATCCTGGGGGCTTGGTGCAAAAATGCATCCGAGGAGGATCGGGTGCATTTCTGTACCCAGGCCTCCCTTGGATACAAAAATGTACTGGAACCTTCCTCCCATGCATTTTTGTACCTGATCCAACCCTCCCTCGCCTGGGTGCATTTTTGCACTCGAGCCTCCCTCGAATATATTTGGGGGAGGATCGGGTTGGGTGTAAAATTGCATTTGAGAGATTCGGGTGCAAAAATGCACCCAATAAAGGGACGTCCAAGTTGTATGTAAAACTACATCCGACCCGGGCCTCAGATGCATTTTGCACCTAATCCAACCCTCCCTCGATCGGGTGTATTTTTGCACCCGAGCCTCCCTCGGATACAAAAATGTACCCGATCGAGAGAGGGTCGGGGTGGGTGCAAAATATAGAGGATTTCATCCACAATTGATATTTGTTCGAGTACAAAACTATGTTAGGAACATGGATTTCGGCTTGAATGCATAGCAAAATTTGGATGTCGATCCAGATAAAGAAATGTGCCTATCTGTCGTTCTAAGTGCAATAAAGTGTTCAGGTGGACAATGCTAAATGAATCTCTCTGGGTGCAGATATGGCTTTAGTTTTAGTCTAAGTAGAGTTTTAACCTGGATCAACTGGTTTTTGGACTCGGTGAACTCCAATGGAATTCTGCAATAGATCGAATGTATAGATAAATTATTTTTTTTGAAATTTAAAGCAAAAATGGTCCACAATTTAGGTAGGAGTGTTGGTGAGTTTAAAAAATATATAAAACTATTACCAACGAATGGCAAATCGACACCTAATTTTTTTTTTAAAAGTTTAGGCAAAAGGACCAATGTCCAGGGTCTCCCAAACTTGCCAATTTGAATTTTCAAAAATGCAAATATTCATCCTATTGGCAAATATTCACCGCTATGCATAACCCTGATATCTAAATTTCAATGACACCAAAATTGGGGCAACCAAATTTGATTTGGATTTCCCACAGTGGGATACATCTTACATGATCATGGCATCTACACTTGGCAAAAACCTTTTAATCCATTGGGGCAAAAATGACATCAATTTACATCATTCATATCATCCATATTTACATCATACACTTGCACTTACACCATTCACATACATCATTCACATAATTATATCAATTGGCTAATGAGACTCATTTTTTACTCATTCACCAATTGAGGGGGTAAGATACACATACAAATTATTTTATCTTCAAAATCATATTCATGTTCCAAGGAAAGAAAGCTACTTCATCATGCCAAACTAGGTGTCTCGTATTTTTGCATCGCATTGTGTTTCACGCAACATGGTATAAAAAGGAGCATTTGTAGACACCAAAATCTAGCCACTTATCATACATTCGTGTCCTCCAATAATAGTCATCCATTATTTATATATATATATATATATATATATATATATATGTATGTATTTAATTAATATATATATAGATATTAATATTTCATATAATATTATCTCTGAGCTGACCAAGGCTGATGGATCCATTGTCTCTGACATCCAAGAAATCAGACAAGAAGCTGTTTGCTACTTCCAGGAAATCTTAGGACCAAGCACTGGCTGCCATCCCCACACCTCAAGTTATCTTCTACAGAACATCCCAAAGTTGGTGTCTAACAATGATAATGGAAAATTGCTTGAAAGCTTCATTGAAGAGGAGATCAAAGAAGCTCTGTTCACAATGGAACCTGATAAGGCCCCCGGACCTGATGGCTTCCCACCCTAGTTTTTTCAACATTTATGAGATATTGTGGGCCAAGATGTCACTCTGAAGTGTCATTTACAAACTTATCACCAAATTTATGGCAAATAGGTTGAAAGACATCCTTCCCTCCATCATCGATCAGTGCCAAGGGAGCTCAGTCAAAGGCAGATTCATTTTGGATGGAATGATAACCGTCCATGAATTGGCCCACTTGGCATATAAAAATAAAAAACCCAGCATGTTCCTTAAGCTTGACATGAACAAGGCTTTCGATCGGGTTTCCTAGAAATTCCTATTCGAAGTCCTAGAAAATTTTGGGTTTCACAAAGAATGGATCAAGATGGTTCACGAATGTATCTCGACTGCTTGGTTATCTGTTCTTATAAATGGCTCACCCGTAGGTTTCTTCCAAAGTTTCAAAGGCATCCGTCAAGGGGACCCTCTGTCCCCATTTCTCTTCATCATTTTTGTTGAAACCCTTGGAAGAACCCTTTCAACTGCATGCAATAGTGGTCTTGTTTTCGGGATCAAACCAGCCTCAACATCCAAAGCCATATCCCATCAACAGTTTGTTTATGATACTATTCTATCCTCTCATGCTTCTGTTCCCGAAGCAAAAATCATTAAGAACATTCTTGATTCTTATGAAGAGGCGGCTGGTCAGAAAGTCAACTATCGTAAAAGCAAGCTATACTTTCTCAATACTCCCACTCATAGAAAAAATAGGATTGCTAAGATCCTTGGGTGCAACATTGGGAGCCTTCCAACTACTTATCTTGGATTACCACTTTTCCACGATAGATCAATCTCAGCTATGTGGAACCCTGTTTTAGATCACCTAAACAAGAAACTAGCGGGGTGGAAAAGCTCAATGCTTAGCCAGGAAGCCAAAGCCACTATGGTCCAAGCTTGCATTCAAAGTATCCCCATTTTTTTCTTATCTATATTCAAAGCTCCAGCTACCATATGCAAAAAAATTGAACAAATTCAACGCAGATTCCTTTGGACTGGAAATGAAAACAAGAATAAATTTTTGCTAGTCGCCTAGGACAGGGTCTGTTCTAAGAAAAAGGATGGAGGACTCGAATTCAGAGACATCAAGCGGATGAACATGGTCCTCATTGCCAAGCAGGCCTGGAGACTTACCATCAATGAAAAAGTCACTTGGATTGATATCATTAAAGCTAAGTACCTCCATCAGTTTTCCTTTCTTGGAGAGCACAACCTCCCTATCAGATCCCATTTTTGTAATGGCGTAATCAAAATAAGGAAAATCATCATGGAAGGCTTAAGGTGGTGTCTAGGAACTGGAACGACCATTCATTTCTGGGATAACCCATGGATCCGTGATAAACATCTCAGCCAAGATCCGCATCTTGCAGTGCTCAAGGTGACTACCGAAGCCACCTTTGGAGATAAGGTGTGTCACTTCATTAACCAAGGTCCTACAAGACCTGAATGGAAACACCTGGCTCTTAACGGGCCCAGGTATATCATCCCAAGCTCACACAAAGATGATTCCATGGTCTAGAACCTTGAAGAATCTAGAAATTTCACTGTCAAATAAGCTTACTACAGTCAAGAAACTCCCACAGATGGTTGAGACTTATCAAATCAGGTCCGGGTTCCCAAGATCATTCCCAAGGTCAAATTATTTTGCTAGTTGGCCATCCAAAACAGAATCCTCACCATTGACAACTTGATAATCAGAGGGTTACTCATTCCCAATTGGTGTATCCTGTGCAAAAATGCTTGTGAGTCAACTTCGCATGTTTTTTTGGATTGTACCTTTTCTCTAGCAGTTCTCAACCAGGTCCATAACACCTTTGAAATTTCCACAGTCCTCCCACATTCCATTCCCCTCCTTATTAAGCAATGGCCCCGGCCTTTCAAGAACAACCAACTAAAATTCATGTGGCAAGCTTGCCTCCACCTTTACCTGTGGCAGATATGGCTCGAGAGAAACACCAAAATTTTCAAAAATTAAGCCAATGATAAGAATATTATCGTTGTCAAAATCATGGCCCTTGTTGCGGAGAATGCCTCTCTTGTTTCGTCTCCAAAACCCCCCCCTCCTGGCTTAGAATCGGACCTAACCAAACTTTTCAATCTGTCTAACATCTCTGTCATACCTCGTAATTCTGTTGACAGGTCTGTCATCAAGTGGGTCTTACCACCTACTAGGTGGCATAAGCTCAATTTCAATAGTGCATCTAAAGGCAACCTAGGAGCGACTGGTAGAGGGGGAATTCTCAGAAACCACAGAGGAGAAATAATTTTGGCCTTTGCCTAGAACTTGGGAATTTAATCCAACAATATGGCAGAGGCACTGGCTCTGTTCCAAAGTTTGATCCTCATGGAAGGGTTGACCATCAATAAACTTATCATCGAAGGAGACTCATTGCACTGTATCAACTGGCTCAATGGTATCGCTAAGCCTCCCTGGGCCCTTGCTTCGATTTTCCAAGAATGCAAGGCCCTAATTGGCAATTACCCAGAATTAGTCATTAAGCATCAATACCGAGAAGGAAACAAAGCTACGGACTGGCTTGCTAACAAGGGAGTTGGCGAATCTGACATTCAAGTGTGGAGAGACTCCTTCCCCATTGGCCTAAGGAACGATCCTACAAGTTTCAATGTTTGCACAATGTGAGATGTTGCCAGGGGATTGGTTTGGTATGCTGTTGAAACTTGTAGCAATATCGTGACACTTTTTCCTTCTTCTCCTTCGGCAGTGAAAATGCAACATGTCGCGTTATCACGACACTTTTCACCTTTGGCCGCAAAAATGCAACATGTCACGATATCGCGACATTTCTTTCTCCTTTGGTCGCGATGTTGCAACATGTCATGATATCACGACACTTTTTTCTCCTTTGGTCGCAACGTTACATCATGTCACGATTTCGTGACACTTTTTCTCTTTCGGTCGTGATGATGCAACATGTCATGATATCGCAACACTTTTTCTCTTTGGCCGCGATGATTCAACATGTGATATCGCGACACATTTTCCTCCTTTGGCCGTGGCAATGCAACATGTCGCGATATTGCAACACTTTTTCTATTTCGGCCATGACATTGCAACTTGTCGCGATATCGTGACACTTTTTCTCTTTGGCCGTGATGATGCAACTTGTCGCGATATCGCGACACTTTTTCTCTTTGGCCGCGATGATGCAACATGTCGCGATATCGTGACACCTTTTCCTTCTTTGGCCACGACAATGCAACATGTCGTGATATCACGACATTTTTTATCTTTTTGTCGAGATGATGCAACATGTCACGATTTCGCGACACTTTTTCTCCTTTGGCCATGATGCTGCAACATGTCGCGATATCACGCCACTTTTTTTCCTTTGGCCATGACGACGCAACATGTCGTGATATCGCGACACTTTTTCTCTTTGGTCGCGATGATGCAACATGTCACGATATCGTGACACCTTTTCCTTCTTTGGCCACAACAATGCAACATGTCGCGATATCACAACATTTTTTATCTTTTTGCCGAGACGATGCATCACGTCGCGATATCATGACATTTTTTCTCCTTAGGCCGTGATGATACAACATGTCGTGATATCGCGACACTTTTTCTCTTCTGGCCGCGACATTGCAACATGTCGTGATATCGTGACACTTTTCCTCCTTTGGCCACGACAATACAACATGTTGCGATATCGTGACACATTTTCTCTTGTAGCCATGATGGTGCAACATGTCGTGATATCGTGACACTTTTTCTCCTATGGCCACGACAATGCAACATGTCATGATATCGCGACATATTTTCTTCTTTGGCCTCGATGATGCAACTTGTCGCGATATCGTGACACCTTTCCTCCTCTGGCCATGACGACGCAACTTGTCGTGATATCGTGACACTTCTTCTATTCTGGCAGCGATGTTGCAACATGTCGCGATATCGCGACACTTTCTCTCCTTCGGCCATGATGCTGCATCTTGTCGCGATATCGTGACATCTTTTCCTCCCTTGGCCACAATTGTGCAACATGTCGCGATATCGCTACACATTTTCCTCCTTGCTTTTTCTCCATGCTTTGGACCGTGAAAATGCAACATGTCACGATATCGTGACACCTTTCTTCTTGTGGTGTTTGGATTTTTCTTTGATCTTTAGCTCTTGGGCCTCTTCGATCGGTTTGGAAAACATGTAAAAAATACTTGTACAAGGTTCAGGGACATTTCAACACCCTTTCAACCAATCAAAAAAATATTTCATATAATATTTATATATATTTAATAAATATATATGTATTTATATAATTAAATCCTAGCCATCCACCATGTTTTAATCTCAGCCATCCATCCATCTCAATCCATGTCACTTGCCCAAGCTTAATATCCACCCTTCCTCATGTTTTAATCTTGATCATTCATTTTGTGTCTCTAAAACCCTAACATGTTTAAGGGTATATTATAAAAGTGATTCATTTTTATGAATCAAGGTCCACAAAAATTTCTCCTAGTCCCAAATTTGAACATTTGCCCTAGACATTTCATTATCATCTTCATATTTCATCGCCACCATCACATCACCCATTTTCGTTGCCACCAAACCCTCGCAAACCAGATCTAGTTTTGCTTCACTTCCCTCAACCCCTGAATACCCCTAGAGTTCATCAAACTCTGCTGGGCATTCTTGGAATGTTGGTGGGTGTTTACAGCCATCACCAAATGCCTCCATATGTTTCTCGTAGTAGATTTGCAGTCCTCCAACCTTCATGCAATTCTTGGTCATAAAAGCAAAAGCAAAAATTATTTGATGAGGTAAAAATATTTGGTGCATTTTATATATATTCTTGTATTTCTATTTTTAGTTATATTTAGTAGCATCTAGGATTTTAGTAGTTTTTATGCTTTTGAGGGCCTCACGTAGTGGAGCCCTCTAGGTACTTCTAATACATTTTTGTTGTTTTTCTATTTGCAAGTGTAGGAATCATCTTTTCGAAAGCTGTTAAAGCTAGGGTGGTCCTGTAGGGATACACAAGCCCACCCACAATCTTGTTTGGATCAAGGAAAAGTGAGAAGACATCAATTATTCACTAAACTAGGGTTTTGAAACCCTAGTATTTTGTAATATATGTATCAAAGAGCATTGTAAAACCCCATATTGGGGAAAATTCATTGTACAACTCAGGATATTTTCCCATAGTAATAAAATATTATTCATTTTGTGCAATATTATGTGGTTGTTGTGCTTTTTGTTACTTTATCTCCGTATTGGTGTTATCCGTTTTTGGTTTACACAACTTAGATTTTAGAAAAGTCAAACATAGATGTTTGCTTAATATATACATCTAAACATCTCCACACTAGAATTGGAGCAAGTCCTTAAACCATTTCTAGTGAACCCTTCAATCCCATAGCCCCTAAGTGTAGAGAATATAACACACCCCCATGGTCACCTCGACTCCTAGTGTAATAACCACAAATTACCCAACCAAAACTAAAGATCATCATTTTTTTTACAAACTTTCATACGGATGAGAGTCTTTTATATATTTATCCATTGAATAAGTAGTCACATGAGATTCCAAGGCTATACACCACACAAAAATCAACTTGGTCAGAGTTTATCCATGTGTATGGGACTAGCCAGTGTCCCATAATGATTAGGGAAAATTTTCTAGTTTGTTTCAACCAGAATGTTCATTTCCCTTTTCAAGTTTAACCCTAAGTTAAACTAGTTCCAACCATAGGTATCTTTTCAACCTAACCATGGATATCATTCAAATTAACCATAGGTATCTTTCAACCTAACCATAGGTATATTTCAACCTAAATTTAAGCGTATGCCTTGATGACTATTCATTGTTTTCCAATGATATAATATTTTTAGGTGCAGTGCTTAACCATCCAACCATACCTCATATGGTTTGTTAAGGGAATCATCCAACCGATTCTCATAGGCATATGTTGTATACCATTTTATCTCATTGACTATTAACTGTTTAGATCTCTCATTTGTATATTCTTTGATATGTTTAAGTTCATCATGTGTTTCCACATTTATACTTATAGAATTATAAAGATCCAATTTAACCATTCATACTCACAACAACCACTTGAGAATTCAAGTAATATAAATTAGATCAGGTAAACAATCTGTTTTTAGAACATAATACTTCAAAGAGGTTTACACTAATTATAGCCTATACAATCAAATATTTAGAAGTTACATTATGAAACCTTTTCAATGAATCATAAATTCCTACAAGCTATTACATCATTTCTTTTGCAAAAAGCTCTTAATGTCACAACAATAGCCTTATTGAGTTGAATACAATATCAACTTATTCAGGTCTACAACTCTCTTTCAGGTTCATCATGTTCTTTAGGAATAGTTGCCGTAGTCCAACCAGTACTAGGTGATAGGTTACTTGGGATCAGGATAATTCAAATTATGAACATGCATATCTAACTACAAAATGCCATGCAATAGTAATCCATAGAATACATACAAATTTTCAGCAACTTAACATCCAACACAATTCAAGATTAGGAAATCCCATAGTTTCCTAAGAATGAACTTTTCCCATTCCTTTCATCCCATATTTCCTCACACAGAAAATATGCTCTTAAATCTATTTTAACTGCATTTATTGACATGGCTACGAAAAACCCCCATATGTTCCCGAGAAATGCAACCCAGTTACCCTTTCTCCCATATTAGACTATGCCATCATAATATTCCGTTTCTTAATTTAGCATGCATGATTGTGTAAACATGATTCTATTTGTACAATGCATTGGAATAACAGTATGGTAAAATGTGCCATTATACAATTTTGTTACCAAGACTCAAGAGACATAAGCATGCAAAAATAACATTTAAACAATCTTGTTCATAACATAAAATCACTATGTCAAAAGCATCCACTACTAGCATCTTTGCTATATTTGGCCAAAAACATCCATCATAATCAATCAAACTCTCTAAGAGTAGACCAAACTATGTTTACCACATATTTTCAAAAAGGATTATTTCCTTTAATGTAAGTCACTCTAAGTTTCAACTTAGAAATAACTTCTTATATTGTGACATATACATATATATGAAGCATTGGATTTCATCAAACAATTTTGTGTCATAATAATATTGTTCATGACTAGATATATTCATAGACTCATGAACATTTCAAAACTTTATACCCTAAATGGACAAGCTACCCGTATAAAATTTCCTTGGGTAAACTTAAACTTCTTTTTTCTTTATTTAATAACAAATCCAAGTTTATTAAACTTATAGTAATAGTTGTACATGCTTATTAAACATTAAGGCTGTCCATTAAATTAAAGCTGTACATGTTTATTGAATATTAAATATGTCCTTTAAATTAAATTTGTACATGTTTATCAAACATTAAAGCTGTCCATTAAATTAAAGCTGTAATTTACCACATGTTACAGTTGTTATTAAATTAAAATCCAAGTTATTAAAATTATAGTAATTTTCCACATATTTAATAATAAATCCAAGTTTATTAAACTTCTAGTAATAACTATACATGTTTATCAAACATTTCCAATGATATTCATATCCATAAATAGAGTGATTCTTGTCCTTCATCCTGCAACCAGATCGCTCGGTTTATGACATGGTTATCCAAAACGTACTACACAGGGCATGAGAGTCCTATAATGGGGCTTGAGCATTCTTACCGAAGGTAAACGTACGCTCAAGATCATGGAATAGGGCTTCTTATATATAAAACTTGAGATCACTCTATTTCTAACACATTCAAGAGTCACTCTTTTTTTTTTAAGAATAAAACCTAGACTTAGCCCATATGCCTACTATACGTAAGCTCACATCAAGGCATATTCAATTTTGTAAGTTTATTTATAAAATGGTACATTAAACTTGAAACCTCTAAATTTATTTAGAAGAATATTTTTACATAAAGCTAATGCAAACCATATTTTCAGACAAGAATCCTCACAAATTGTAGAACAACAACAATATTATACTCAAAGCTTTTCTGTATACTCCATTAAATCCTTTATCACTTACAACAGTAAGGCTAATTTTATATTATCTTATATTCCATTAAACCCTTTATCCCTTACAACATTAAGGCTACTTATATATTATCTCTTCATTCCTTAATCAAGCATAATTATTATCTATAGGGTATTTGGAACTCATAATTTTGACCTGGATCTTTTGCTCACTTCCTTTGTCCCAAGATCTAGAAAGACCCCCAGTTCTTTGTCCCACATGGCTTATTTTTTTAAAAAATAAAGTAACGAGGCAAGGAAAACTAAGGTAAATCATGAGGCCCTGCTAGTTTTTGATTCGAGTAAAACCCGGAGAGCATACTCCCTAGGATCCTCTATATTTCCAAAACCAATTTGTAAAAAATACGAGATTTTTGGTTTCTGATCCAATTTCAATTGGAGAGCATACTCACTGATATCACTTCGCAAATGTCATTGTGTCCATGTCTTCCCAAATACCTCTATTTATAATGGAACTCACCCTCCCCCCATAACCATTATTTTATTATTAAAAACTGTTGAAGATGAGCCCATCATAAATGCTATCTAGAAATTGGAGTTAGTTTGAATTTGAAAACGAGGTGGTCCAATCACAACCCAACACATGAATTCTTCAAATAATATTTTCTTCATTGCTAAGTAACTAATTAATTAACTTAATTAATCACAATTAACTTGTAAATAATCTAGGGACAAAATAACACTAAATTTAATATTTCTTTAATGCTATCCACTAATCAATATTAACACAAATTAAAGATATTAATTAGCCAAGTAAACCAATATTAGTAATTCATTTCTATACTAACTAAGGAAACAAAGAAACATTCAAGTAAATGTCTTAAATGCCACTAACAATTTATATTTAGCAACAAATTCTCCTAGTTTAGCCAAGCATACTTTATCTATTTTTATTTCATAATTACCTCTACGAAATCAAAACCTTAAGCTATATAATGTAAACACAAAGTAGGGTAAAAATTGGGATGTTACATACTCCCCCCCAAAGGCTAAATACAGTCCTCTGTGTTTCATTCCCAAGGTTAGTCAATTGCATTTCATTCATCACAAAGAACAAATCAAGCATTGAGCTAATATATATTTTTGCAACCACATTTAAATCAAACAATATTTTATGCAAGCTAATCATACAAACCCATTTTCCACACTATTATTTTTCCTATTGTTGGCATTTTTAAGATAGTCAACTATCACCATTCTACTAGGAGACTAGTCTAGGACATCACGGTCCAATAGTGTAATCAGGGTGATGTGAGGGCAATTTTTTTAATACCCTCTGGATTGTCTTTGTCATCCTTTCCATTTTTCCAGTTCCTTATTCTTGGTGGTTGAGCAACTCTTTTCAAATGAGAAGAACAACCTCTCCCACCTAACGAGTGTAGCTGGACCTAAAATGTAGTAAATAAATATTAGCAGTATCATGTTCTAAAAATATAAAGTACTTATACTGCATAATCATGTTTAAGTTTTACATAGTAATATCCATAATTACATCAAGCATCATCAAAATTTATTTAAGCATAAGAAAATCCATCAGTCTACTTAATTTGCATAAGTGTTTATCATGCTATCACAAAGTCTTAACTGAAATTAGGCACTACATAGTGTCCTCAAATAAGTACAAAAAGTGTTTTTCATGTCTTCCACCTTTTCCTAGGTGGTATTTTTTTAGAGTAAAGATCCCATTGGACCTTACATTACTCCAGGTTCCGTTTCCTCATATGCTTAGAGTGGAACTCAAGAATCTTCATGGGCTTGACCTTGATGTACATTGGATATGTCATATGCAACTTCGAAAAATCCACAATATGAGTAGGATCAAATGTATATTTCCTAAGTAGGGACACATGGAAAGTATTATGAATCTTTACCAAGTTAGGTGGAAATTCGAGTCTATAAGCAACATGACTGATCCTTTCCTATATGGTAAATAGTCCTACATATTTGGGATCCAAATTAGTGGACTTAATTGCACTTTTCATATATTTGACTCTCAGGAACACCTTATCTCCTACGAAAAATTCCAAAGGAGTGTTTCTCAAGTCTGAATATTTCTTCTAGTGATCCGAGGATTCCCTAAGTCTCTAAAAATTTATCTTTAGTTGCTCCTCCATCTCCTTCAAATATTTTGGTCCAACAGTGACCCGATCTTCAGGATTATCCCTTGATTATGGAGTTCTGCACCTGCAGCCATACAAAGCCTCAAAAGGAGCCATCTTTAGAGAGGCATGGTACCCATTATTATAGGTAACTCAACTAAATGCAACAAGGGTTCCCAACGAGTCCATATAGTACATACATAGCATATCCTCTAACACCTATTGACTCTCTTAGTTTATCCATCTATCTTAGGATTATAGGAAGAACTTATATTCAGTGAAGTACCAATTTCTTGATGGAGAGCTTGCCAAAATTTTGATGTAAACCTTGAGTCTCTATCTGAGATGATCATTTCTAGAAATCTATATAATCTGAATATGTCCTTAGGAAACCTGTTAGCTATAGCACCCTAAAATTGGTGCAGTAAAATTGGAATAATTACATTCACCTTAGTAAATAAATTTAAATTCAAATTTAACCTCCCAAACCGCCCGTTAACCGTCGAGAAACCCGTTTCCTCCTTTTTCGTGCCATTTTTAGCGAGTTGTTTTGACCGTTTGACGATATCGTCGCCGATCGAGACGATATCGCCCCAGATTTGACGATTTCGTCCGGACTAGAACGTCCAGACGATTTTGTCGCAAAACTAAATTTGCATAGTTAGAATCCGTTCCAACGGGTCTCCAATCCGGGCAGAAGCGTGTCTGCGCCGTTGGGACCCTTCCCCCATTGGAGATCTCCCAAATTGGGATGATCTCCAACCTCCCAACAACTCTCCTACACCTATTTAACTCCTAAGCTTTTCCATCCCCAACCCCTGGCTGAATTTTTATGCAAATCGACTCCCTATGCGCTAAAACACTTCAAATTTGCTTTTGCACTAGTCCTATATTAATTTTATTGCAGGTACACCACTGGTTTTCAGTCGGAGCCAGCACCTATCGTAGCCGACGAACCTGTCAAGATCGGAGGCGATCTCGTCAAATTCGGGACGATCTCGTACTGATGCGAGACGATTTCGACTGCAGCACACATCGAGGCAATCAGTGCCTGGAGTTTGCTCTTCTCTCTCTTTTCTCTGTCATTTTATGCTATAAATTAGATTATTTATTCAGTTTTTATACTATATTGCATCTGGAGTTCACCCATTTAGCCTAGATTGCATATTAAGATCATATTCTGCTATCTAAACACAATGATTTGCATTTACTTTTGTTCTTGTATATTGTTCAATACTCATATTACTTTTTCATATAGTTTGCCCCTGTTTACAAAATAGAATTTCTTGTATTTCGCATCTATTTGCTATTTTGCAGGTCTCTGATGAATTCGTCTGACGAATTCATCAGATTGCAGACGATCCTGTCAATTTAGACGATTTTATCAAATTGAAGGCGATTTTGTTGAATTGCAGACGATCCAGACTGCTTCAAGAATCAGAAACTTCTTCAGACATCCGGATCAGGTAATCTTCATTGGCCTCCTACAAATTCTCTGTATTCTGCTTTCTTTTTTGTTTGTTGTATTCATTTAAATTGCATTTTCATATAGTATAAGTTAGAATCATTCGGCCAAACCTAGGATATGAATGCTTAAGGCTAAAACGAACACATCAAAACACATTCCCAAAACCTAGGCGTGGAAACTGCCACCAAATGTTTCCTGGTGAACCCACCATCCATCGAAAAATCACCAAAATACACCTCCCTTGAGAGGCGGGACCTTCGTAAAGTCCTCTCGTCCGGAGGTACCGCACCATCCTTTTCCCATCCTCCTTCCGGGCACGGATCCAATAGCCTGAAGGTAGGGATGCGAAAAATTTGGAGCGATACATTTTGGTGAACCCGACGTGAATGCATCATAACCTTTTGAAAACAAAAACAAAAAAATATATATATACAAAAAAAAAAAAAACAAAATCATCATTTCAAGTTTGTATGTTTTAGATTCAATTCTAAATAGTAGATGCTAAATATTACTTTTAGAAGTACTAAAGAAACCATGAGTTTTTACTCAAATCAATATGAGCCCATCAGTAATGTTGGAAGAATTCAGCCAAATACATTTGTTGATTATGACCAACCTCATCCCTATTCAACACCACCTCCATCACACTCTTCTTATTTTTCATCCATAACCCAACAAAACAATCCCTTTGCCAATCCTCTTCATAATGATATTATCTATTCTCCCATATATCCATATTATGTCTATCAACCCACATATAATCCTCCTCCACCTTTTCAATACTCTTCTTTCAATACAACACATCCATTTCAACAAGAAAATACTTATTCTTCCAATTCTACCATGCACTCACCTCCTACATCGCAATCTTCCTATCATCATTCTACCCATAATAAAGAAAGTAGAGGTGAGAAACCATTAGGTCCTTTTATGACGAAATTCCTAAGGCATTTATCAAAAACCTCTCAAAAACCTTCATCACGTAAATTTACTAAGCTCAATCAACCAATGGATATAATTCTCAAGTATTTACTTGACACAAATATTATTGAACTTCCTTCCATAAGACAACCTGATACCACATCAGATTGGTTTAAAATCTGAGCTACATTGTGAATATCATAGAGTAGATGGACATATGACACAAAATTGTAAAGATTTAAGATGTGCAATTCAAGATTTGATTGATAAGGGTCTTTTTAATATAAAGGAATTACAATCTACAACTGATTATAAATCTCCAGTAAACAATCAAACTCCTACACAACAAATACCAATAATCAATCAAGACATGGGGATCTCCCAAGAACCCCTATTCAATTATCAACAACAAGAAACCAATCAAATATTGCATGTTAATGTGTCCCATCATGATGATATTATTAATATTGTAACAAAAACTACAAATGAGCAACCTCAAGTTCAATCAACTCAATCCGATATTCAAGATATGGATTCCTCATTTGACCAACCTTCAAAACTATCTTTGGCTCTAGAGAATGATCCAAAATGGAATGTAAGCATAGAAAGCTCATCTTTAGAATCAAAATCTCAATCTGAAATCCACTTTGATAGCCAACAACAAGTGATTAATCCTCAAGCAAAGATATCCCTTTTAGAAGTATTACAAATTTATCATAAGGAAATTTTGTTCAAAATACCTAGCCAACAATTTGTTCCTCATCATATTTTCTCTAAGAACATAATTAATGGTGTAAACCCTCTTGAGGTTAACCATATTTCATTCTATGATGAGGAGATTCCTTCCTCTACTCCACAAGAAGACTCCTATCTTTACATTATCGGATCTAGTAAAGAAACACTTGTTAGAACTATCATGGTAGATAATGACTCCTCTCTTAATTTATGCACTTATCAATTATTCCAAAAACTCAAAACAAAGGAAGAAGATCTTAATGAATCAAATGTTATTATAAAATCTTTTAACAATGAAATTCAAGAAGCTCAAGGTACTATAATTCTTCCCCTTAATATTGGATCCAAGATCCTGGATACTTTATTCTATGTAGGATATTGTCCTTCACCTTACAACCTACTTCTCAGAGTCCTTGGATTCATACGATGAGGGTTGTCCCTTCCACTCTTCACCAATGTTTGAAGTTTGAAATTGCAAATAAAATTGTTACCATACATGGTGACCCAACACCATTTGAAGAATATTTAACGGTTGAAACATCAAGTTCTATACATTCTCTATTATCACAATTATCTTCTATCCATCACTTTTCTTCATCCATATATGATCATCCTTGTTTACCAAATAACATCCATGCATATCTTTCACATATACTTTCTCCATCTTATCAAGATTTGGAATATAGTGATAAGAATGAAGAACTTTCTTATCCTTCTTACATTTTATTTTGTAACATGATCAATTTTACACATATAAAAGTCAAATCTTTTTCTACATTATTCTACATTATAACAAAGCTTTTGTTATCACTACCTTTTATTCATCACCTTCTGTTCTTACCTTCACCTCAACCAGATTATCCTTCAAAACCTCCTTTGATTTTGAAGCAACCTTAGACATGCTATACTCAAATAACCTTGTATAGTGTATATAGATCATCTTGTATATACCACCAATTTCAATTCATAAATTAAAATCAAAATACAAAAAAATCAAAATCCTCAAAATCAACAAAAAAAATACTAATGCAACTAAGGACCTTAAAGGTAAATTTGAGCCCAACTGCTTGGACCATACATCATTACTGCTAAATTTGAATCAGGAGCATATAAATTATCTACCTTAGATGGTAAAGAACTTAAAGAACCCATGAATATTTTGCATCTTAAACGTTACTATGCATAAATTTGGTCATTTCATCCATGTATATATTTGTTTAAAATCATTATCTTGTATTTCTTTCAATTTATAAATTCAAAAACCTCAAAAACATTCATAAAATCTTCAAAAATCTTCAAAACTATTTATTGCATTTATTTAAAGCACTTGTAAAGTTCCTTTTGCTCCAAAACAAAAATCAACATAAAAATCCAAAAACAGCTATATGCTTGACTCTTTCGAAACCAAAACAATATACAGAAGAAAGAGAGAGTCAACATTCTCAAAACTTTCTCAAAATCATTTTTTCTTACAATTATTGCAGTTATATGTTTCAACTTATTTTGGATAAATTAGCATTTATTTTGAATCCCTCACTTGCACACTCACAACAATAAATATCTTGATTTTATCTGGCATGATTACTAATCTCTCTTATATCAAAGTTCACAAAATTCAATTAAATAAAGTTTGAGCATAGAGAATTGATCTTGTTATTTACTTAAACCAAGCACATCTTTTCACAATAAAATGATTATATTTGTAATTTCCATGTTTTGCTACATAGTAGAACTGATTTCTTGAGTGAAAAGTTTCCCTTGCTATCCTATCATGCACATGGTCTAGAATCTTTGAGAATTGGCAAAAGGACAAGCTCACCCCTACCCAGAATAAAAATCCCTTGCTCTACAACTAATCTGAGCAAGTATCCCTAGAAAAAGAAAAAGAAAAGAAAAATTCAAGAAAAAGAGAAAAGAAAAATGTTATTTCAGCAATGTTCCAAGCATTATCAAGCAAAAGAAATACAAAAAGAAAAATAAGCAAAGTTCAAAAGAAAGCAAGAAAAGCAATAAAATCCCTTTCCCTACCCTTTGAAAAGAAAAGAAGGGTTGATGAGCTTGAATCCCTGGAATTCTCAATTATTCGAAAACTGTGAGGTAAGCCCCATAACAGGTGGTTTGTGCCCAACCTGCTTGGCCTTGGGTAACTCCTAGCGTGGCGATATGTCCGTCACATTAGCGACCTTCTTTTGTACAGACCTATGTCTGCTTATGGATTAGCTAGCTCTTGATAATCCGATCTACATAGTAGTCTAGTATGGTTATATGCATCTACATCATGGTTAATGAACACTTATTTGGTTTCTTCAAATCACTTGTATCATAGTATCTTGCTCAAAACTGGTAAATGAACAATGCAATTGCACACACATTTGTATTTGAGAGATTTTGTCTATCATTATGATAAATCAAGATTGGCAATGAATTCACTTATGCACATGGGATTCCTTATAAATCTAACTTTTGTCTTCAAAATACTTTGAAATATTATTTTTGCAACTTGTTTGGAATAAATCAAGTACAATTATTTACCACAAAGACAACTATATAATAGAAAAAATCAAAAATTTTAATCAAAACATATCATATATATCTTATCGACTTTCGCAACGATGGTATAGTTTCAAAACCAAAATTGGAATTTTATGCCTAGCGCAAGTCCTCATCTTCATATTTTCTGTTCATCAAAAAATCAATCATGCAATAAAACTATCCTTTCTTTGATTTTCGCGATGATGGTATAAGTCTATACCTACATATTCTATGCCTAGCGCAAACCATTGTAACAATTTTTATTCCCCATTTATCAAAAATCATAAAAACCATATGACTTAATGTTACACAAATTATGCTTTTCAAAAGCAAACACATTTTCATTATTTCATGTCATTATGTCAACCTTCAATTTTGCAATGATGGTATAATTCCTAAGGAATTATTCAACAATTTTATCACACTTAGGAATTTATGCCTAGCAAAAATCATTTTACAATATTTCATGCATAATATTTTTATGGAAATCTGAAAACAAACCATCATCATCATCATTTGCACCATCACAACAAAGTCTTAAGACAGTCTCTTAAGCACTCTTTTACTTTTAACAATATTTCTATCCTGGGATTAGCTTGACGACCGAGTGAGCAGCGACTCCATGAAATGGTCTATAATAGCGACAATGTCCTTTGAAATTATTGTTAGAAGTCTCTTTTTATTTTTATCACATTTCATTACAAACAACCAATTTGTTACATCAGATTATTTCATTTAAAATATTTATAGCATGACATCCAAGTTATAATATTTTCCAAAATGACATAATTACATGAATCATCAATAAAATCATTACATCAATCAACTCAATCAATCAATCAAACATAAAAAGCATCATAAACATCACATAAGACAAGTCATATGATCAAAAAATATCTCATCTATATATATCAACAAAATATATACATCATCAAAACTAGATTGGTATGCCACAATCTATACCTCGGCATACTCAATCCTCTATCAATACAAGTATAATACAATATCAGTAGCAATATCCCGCCCTCTAGCCTCGAGAGCCCCTAGAGCTCTCAGCCTCATCTCCTCCCCCGCCCTGTGGAGGACGAGGTGGCCCCATCGCAGTATGTGTGGTACTGCGAGTCCTCATCATCGATCGGGATGAGCTCCTCGACGACCCTATCCTGATCGGATCTGCTATGGCAGGTGGCACCTGTATCCTCTGGCCCTCTGGCACCACCTGGTAGTATAGAGCCTGATAGAATGCGATCTGAGAAACCGACCGCATCAGCTCCTGAGTGCTCACCCCTCCGCCTCGTGCCCTGAGACGAGCATTCTCGTCTCGTAGCTGTGACACCTCAGCCTGGTGCTGTGCAGCTGCATCCTGTAATGTCTGCACCTGAGCCCGCAGACGATCTCTCTCTGCCCGGAGAGTAGCCATCTCGCTACTCTCTCCAATGTCCACACCCTTGCCCTTATCAGGCGATGGTGGCCTCTATGGAGATGGGGGTCTCGCCTCCCTCCTCTCCCTCTCCCTCTGCCATGGCCTCTCCTGTGCCTGTGGCCTCCTCTGCTCTCCTCTATCGTGACCCCGGGCTGCCTCTACCGCCGCCTGGCACCGCCTCCCTATCCGATGCACAACTACATGGATCGGACCCTGAGCCCTCGTCATCCGAGGAGGGCGGATGCCTACGTACCAGGCATCATAGCCATCGGCTACCCCTACGTCGTCCCCATCCACTGGCTGAATGGGGGCATCGTCCACGTCCTGACTCCAGAATCGCTGCATGTCCGGAGCCCCGCTAACTGTGGTGTTATCCCGGACAGTCCGAGAAAACTCATAATCCCTGAGAGATGGGATCCCCTACCGTAGACCGAACTATCACAAAACTCGATCATAGCGATGGAGCTCCACCTCTTCCCTCTCCATCCATAGCCGGCAGACTCGCCTGATGCGAGCCAGCTCCTGTCCATCCTCTGCCCACCCTGGATGCTGCCTCCATGGCCTCCAGGTGATCTGGTCTGGGACCAAGTCATCCAGTAGTCTCCGGGACATCGACAGGTCGATCCGTCACTGTGCCCCTCTTCGGAGCCACCAGTAGAAGACTCGGGGCCTCTCCCCGTCAACCCCTATCAGTGGAAGCCCTACCGGCCTCCGCACCACAATGTGCTCCCAGCACCAAACCTGTAGGAGCGATGTCATGACCAGACATCGCCCGCCCTTGTACACGACCCCATACAGGATCCTGTACAACCGGCATAGAACAAAGCTGCCCCAAGAAAATCTGTAGCCATGGTCTCGCATGTCGTAGATCACATCTGCCAGCATCCATGGTACCCTGCATCCGCTCTGGTGGCACAACAGAAGTCCACCAACCACTCCAGCCAAAACTCGTGTCAGTGTAGATGCCCCAGGCATCTGGCATAGTGCCTCGATGTTCACTCCGCCCTTCTCCAGGGCGAAGCTCGGGTCACCGCAGAGTCGTCCCATCGCGTGGCCCTGATTGGCCGTAGGTGTGATCATCCTCCCTTGTATGGGGATTCTAAGAATCCTCCATACATCCTCTAGTGTGGGAGTCATCTCCCCTGTCGGTAACCAAAAGCATGAAGAGCCCGGGTACCACCTCTCTGCTAGGGCCGTCAGTAGCCCCATGTCAGTAGAAACTTGTGGCATCTCTGCCACATGCTGCAAGCCGGCTTGTGCCAGCAGATCCCGCTCTGCCTGTGTGAGAGCGGCCAAGTCATCTCTCAATCCTCCATATTTCCACTCTCTGCTCTTTAGTAATCCTCTCTGCAACATAAACAACAAAACAACAAACAATCATTAATAACAATTCTAGTAATCAATAATGCAACTTAAAGATCAAATTTTTGCAATTGATGATATCGCCCACTATTGGACGATATCGTCCCAAATTTGAGCAAAATCGTCTCCGATTTCGCATGTCGAAATCGTCTCTAATTTGATGAAATCGTCCCCCTTTCGCCGATTTCGCCCTTGGGCGAAATTGACGAACTTGAGACGATTTCGTCGAACTAGGGACGATTTCGTCCGAACGACGTCGACGGCCAAAAACGGCCGCGATGCTCAAAATTCATCCTAAAATTCATCTACAAAGCATGTAAATTCAAATTAAATCATTCTAAACTAAGTTTAGACCCTTACCCGTAGACCGCGGCGGACCTCTGCAGATCTGTGCGCTGTCTCCACCATTTTTGCTCCGAGCTCTAAAAACGATAAAATGAACAATGAACAATGAATTAGGGTTTTACCCTATTTTTCTTAATTTTATTCAAAAATAATTCAAAAATAATTTTTTGCTTTTCGCGTTTTTACCTCAAACGTTCGATTTGGGTAAAAACACGGAGGGGGCACCATAGTAAGCTGTCGTACGATTCGACCAAGAATCGTCACCTAAAAATGGGAATAATTTTTGCTTTCTCGTAGATCGAGAAGAACTCATCTTTAACGCATTTTCTTCGAAAAATTCGCTAAAGAGGGGGCAAAATGTAGCACCCTAAAATTGGCGCAATAAAATTGGAATAATTACATTCACCTTAGTAAATAAATTTAAATTCAAATTTTAACCTCCCAAAAACCCCGTTAACCGTCGAGAAACCCGTTTCCCCTTTTTTCGTGCCATTTTTAGAAGTTGTTTTGACCGTTTGACGATATCGTCTCCGATCGACGATATCGCCCAGAACGATTTCGTCTGGACTAGAACGTCCGGACGATCTTGTCCCAAAACTAAATTTGCATAGTTAGACTCCGTTCCAACGGGTCTCCAATCCGGGCAGAAGCGTGTCCGCGCCGTTGGGACCCTTCCCCGTTGGAGATCTCCCAAATTGGGATGATCTCCAACCTCCTAACAACTCTCCTAAGCCTATTTAACTCTAAGACTTTCCCTTCCCCAACCCCTGGCTGAAATTTTATGTAACTCAACTCCCTATGCGCTAAAACACTTCAAATTTCCTTTTGCACTAGTCCTATATCAATTTTATTGCAGGTACATCATCGGTTTTCAGCCGGAGCAAGCACCTATCGCAATCGACGAACCTGTCAAGATCGGAGGCGATCTCGTCAAATTCGAGACGATCTCGTACTGATGCGAGACGATTTCGACTGCAGCACACATTGAGGCAATCAGTGCCTGGAGTTTGCTCTTCTGTCTCTTTTCTCTGTCATTTTATGCTATAAATTAGATTGTTTATTCAGTTTTTATACTATATTGCATCTGGAGTTCACCCATTTAGTCTAGTTTGCATATTTAAGATCATGATTCATGTATCTAAACAGATGATTTGCATTTACTTTTGTTCTTGTATATTGTTCAACACTCCTATTACTGTTTTATATAGTTTGCCCCTATTTGCAAAATAGAATTTCTTGTATTTTGTATCTATTTCTATTTTGCAGGTCTCTGATGAATTCGTCTGACGAATTCATTTGTCGATCTCAGACGATCCTGTCGGTTTAGACGATTTTATCAAATTGAAGGCGATTCTGTTGAATTCGAGATGATCTAGATCGCTTCAAGAATCAGAATCTTCATCGAACTTCCGGATTAGGTAATATTCATTGGCCTCCTGCAAATTCTCTGTTTCTGCTTTCTTTTCTATTTGCTGTATTCATTTAAATTGCATTTTCATATAGTTTAATTTAGAATCATTCGGCCAAACCTAGGATGAATGCTTAAGGATAAAACGAACTCATCAAAACACATTCCCAAAACCTAGGCGTGGAAACTGCCACCAAATGTTTCCTGGTGAACCCACCATCCGTCGAAAAATCACCAAAATACACCTCCCTTGAGAGGCGGGACCTTCGCAAAGTCCTCTCGTCCGAGGTACCGCACCATCCTTTTCCCATCCTCCTTCCGGGCGCGGATCCAATAGCCTGAAGGTAGGGATGCGAAAAATTTGGAGCGATACATTTTGGTGAACCCGACGTGAATGCATCATAACCTTTTGAAAACAAAAACAAAAAAATATATATGTATACAAGAAAAAAAAAAACAAAATCATCATTTCAAGTTTGTATGTTTTAGATTCAATTCTAAATAGTAGATGCTAAATATTACTTTTAGAAGTACTAAAGAAACCATGAGTTTTTACTCAAATCAATATGAGCCCATTAGTAATGTTGGAAGAATTCAGCCAAATACATTTGTTGATTATGACCAACCTCATCCCTATTCAACATCACCTCCATCACACTCTTCTCATTTTTCATCCATAACCCAACAAAACAATCCCTTTTCCAATCCTCTTCATAATGATATTATCTATTCTCCCATATATCCATATTATGTCTATCAATCCACATATAATCCTCCACCACCTTTTCAATACTCTTCTTTCAATACAACACATCCATTTCAACAAGAAAATACTTATTCTTCCAATTCTACCATGCACTCACCTCCTACTTCACAATCTTCCTATCATCATTCTACCCATAATAAAGAAAGTAGAGGTGAGAAACCATTAGGTCCTTTTATGACGAAATTCCTAAGGCATTTATCAAAAACCTCTCAAAAACCTTCATCACGTAAATTTACTAAGCTCAATCAACCAATGGATATAATTCTCAAGTATTTACTTGACACAAATAAGATTGAACTTCCTTCCATAAGACAACTTCGATACCACATCAGATTGGTTTAAACCTGAGCTACATTGTGAATATCATAGAGTAGATGGACATATGACACAAAATTGTAAAGATTTAAGATGTGCAATTCAAGATTTGATTGATAAGGATCTTTTTAATATAAAGGAATTACAATCTACAACTGATTATAAATCTCCAGTAAACAATCAAACTCCTACACAACAAATACCAATAATCAATCAAGACATGGGGATCTCCCAAGAACCCCTACTCAATTATCAACAACAAGAAACCAATCAAATATTGCATGTTAATGTGTCCCATCATGATGATATTATTAATATTGTAACAAAAACTACAAATGAGCAACCTCAAGTTCAATCAACTCAATCTGATATTCAAGATATGGATTCCTCATTTGACCAACCTTCAAAACTATCTTTGACTCTAGAGAATGATCCAAAATGGAATGTAAGCATAGAAAGCTCATCTTTAGAATCAAAATCTCAATCTGAAATCCACTTTGATAACCAACAACAAGTGATTAATCCTCAAGCAAAGATATCCCTTTTAGAAGTATTACAAATTTCTCATAAGGAAATTTTGTTCAAAATACCTAGCCAACAATTTGTTCCTCATCATATTTTCTCTAAGAACATAATTAATGGTGTAAACCCTCTTGAGGTTAACCATATTTCATTCTATGATGAGGATATTCCTTCCTCTACTCCACAAGAAGACTCCTATCTTTACATTACCGGATCTAGTAAAGAAACACTTGTTAGAACTATCATGGTAGATAATGACTCCTCTCTTAATTTATGCACTTATCAATTATTCCAAAAACTCAAAACAAAGGAAGAAGATCTTAATGAATCAAATGTTATTATAAAATCTTTTAACAATGAAATTCAAGAAGCTCAAGGTACTATAATTCTTCCCCTTAATATTGGATCCAAGATCCTGGATACTTTATTCTATGTAGGATATTGTCCTTCACCTTACAACCTACTTCTCCAGAGTCCTTGGATTCATACGATGAGGGTTGTCCCTTCCACTCTTCACCAATGTTTGAAGTTTGAAATTGCAAATAAAATTGTTACCATACATGGTGACCCAACACCATTTGAAGAATATTTAACGGTTGAAACATCAAGTTCTATACATTCTCTATTATCACAATTATCTTCTATCCATCACTTTTCTTCATCCATATATGATCATCCTTGTTTACCAAATAACATCCATGCATATCTTTCACATATACTTTCTCCATCTTATCAAGATTTGGAATATAGTGATAAGAATGAAGAACTTTCTTATCCTTCTTACATTTTATTTTGTAACATGATCAATTTTACACATATAAAAGTCAAATATTTTTCTACATTATTCTACATTATAACAAAGCTTTTGTTATCACTACCTTTTATTCATCACCTTCTATTCTTACCTTCACCTCAACCAGATTATCCTTCAAAACCTCCTTTGATTTTGAAGCAACCTTAGACATGCTATACTCAAATAACCTTGTATAGTGTATATAGATCATCTTGTATATACCACCAATTTCAATTCATAAATTAAAATCAAAATACAAAAAAATCAAAATCCTCAAAATCTTCAAAAAAATACTAATGCAACTAAGGACCTTAAAGGTAAATTTGAGCCCAACTGGCTCGGACCATACATCATTACTGCTAAATTTGAATCAGGAGCATACAAATTATCTACCTTAGATGGTAAAGAACTTAAAGAACCCATGAATATTTTGCATCTTAAACGTTACTATGCATAAATTTGGTCATTTCATCCATGTATATATTTGTTCAAAATCATTATCTTGTATTTCTTTCAATTCATAAAAAATCCAAAAACACCAAAAACATTCATAAACATCAAAACTTCAAAAATATTTATTGCATTTATTTAAAGCACTTGTAAAGTTCCTTTTGCTTTAAAACAAAAATCAACATAAAAATCCAAAAACAGCTATATGCTTGACTCTTTCGAAACCAAAACAATATACAGAAGAAAGAGAGAGTCAACATTCTCAAAACTTTCTCAAAAATCATTTATATTTTCTTACAATTATTGCAGTTATATGTTTCAACTTATTTTGGATAAATTAGCATTTATTTGGAATCCCTCACTTGCACACTCACAAAAATAAATATCTTGATTTTATCTAGCATGATTACTAATCTCTCTTATATCAAAGTTCACAAAATTCAATTAAATAAAGTTTGAGCATAGAGAATTGATCTTGTTATTTACTTAAACCAAGCACATCTTTTCACAATAAAATGATTATATTTGTAATTTCCATGTTTTGCTACATAGTAGAACTGATTTCTTGAGTGAAAAGTTTCCCCTGCTATCCTATCATGCACATGGTCTAGAATCTTTGAGAATTGGCAAAAGGACAAGCTCACCCCTACCCAGAATAAAAATCCCTTGCTCTACAGCTAATCCGAGCAAGTATCCCTAGAAAAAGAAAAAGAAAAGAAAAATTCAAGAAAAAGAGAAAAGAAAAATGTTATGTCAGCAATGTTCCAAGCATTATCAAGCAAAAGAAATACAAAAAGAAAAATAAGCAAAGTTCAAAAGAAAGCAAGAAAAGCAATAAAATCCCTTTCCCTACCCTTTGAAAAGAAAATAAGGGTTGATGAGCTTGAATCCCCGGAATTCTCAATTATTCGAAAGTGTGAGGTAAGCCCCATAACAGGTGGTTTGTGCCCAACCCGCTTGGCCTTGGGTAACTCCTAGCGTGGCGATATGTCTGTCACATTAGCGACCTTCTTTTGTACGGACCTATGTCTGCTTATGGATTAGCTAGCTCTTGATAATCCGACCTACATAGTAGTCTAGTATGGTTATATGCATCTACATCATGGTTAATGAACACTTATTTGGTTTCTTCAAATCACTTGTATCATAGTATCTTGCTCAAAACTGGTAAATGAACAATGCAATTGCACACACATTTGTATTTGAGAGATTTTGTGTATCATTATGATAAATCAAGATTGGAAATGAATTCACATATGCACATGGGATTCCTTATAAATCTAACTTTTGTCTTCAAAATACTTTGAAATATTATTTTTGCAACTTGTTTGGAATAATCAAGTACAGTTATTTACCACAAAGACAACTATATAATAGAAAAAATCAAAAATTTCTTTCAAATCAAAACATATACATATATATCTTATCGACTTTCGCAACGATGGTATAGTTCCAAAACCAAAATTGGAATTTTATGCCTAGCGCAAGTCCTCATCTTCATATTTTCTGTTCATCAAAAATCAACCATGCAATAAAACTATCCTTTCTTTGATCTTCGCGATGATGGTATAAGTCTATACCTACATATTCTATGCCTAGCGCAAACCATTGTAACAATTTTTATTCCCCATTTATCAAAAATCATAAAAACCATATGACTTCATTTTATTACACAAATTATGCTTTTCAAAAGCAAACACATTTTCATTATTTCATGTCATTATGTCACCTTTGCATTTTGCAATGATGGTATAATTCCTCTTTTTCCATGCCATTTTTAGCAGTTGTTTTGACCGTTTGACGATATCGTCTCCGATCAGACGATATCGCCCCAGATTTGACGATTTCGTCTGGACTAGAACGTCCAGACGATTTTGTCGCAAAACTAAATTTGCATAGTTGGAATCCGTTCCAACGGGTCTCCAATCCAGGCAGAAGCGTGTCTGCCATTGGGACCCTTCCCCCATTGGAGATCTCCCAAATTGGGAAGATCTCCAACCTCCCAACAACTCTCCCTAAGCCTATTTAACTCTAAAAATTTTCCTTCCCCAACCCCTGGCTGAATTTTTATGTAAATCAACTCCCTATGTGCTAAAATACTTCAAATTTGCCTTTGCACTATTTCTATATTAATTTTATTGCAGATACACCACTGGTTTTCAGCCGGAGCCAGCACCTATCGCAGCCGACGAACCTGTCAAGATCGGAGGCGATCTCGTCAAATTCGGGACGATCTCGTACTGATGCGAGACGATTTCGATTGCAACACACATAGAGGCAATCAGTGCCTGGAGTTTGCTCTTCTTTCTCTTTTATCTGTCATTTTATGCTATAAATTAGATTGTCTATTCAGTTTTTATACTATATTTCATCTGGAGTTCACCCATTTTGCCTAGTTTGCATATTAATATCATATTATGCTATCTAAACACAGTGATTTGCATTTACTTTTGTTCTTGCATATTGTTCAATACTCATATTACTTTTCCATATAGTTTGCCCCTGTTTACAAAATAAAATTTCTTGTATTTCGCGTTTGTTTGTTGTTTTGCAGGTCTCTGATGAATTCATCTGACGAATTCGTTAGATTGCAGACGATCCTGTTAGTTTAGACGATTTTATCAAATTGAATGTGATTTTGTTGAATTACAGACGATCCAGACTGCTACAAGTAATCAAAAACTTCATCAGACTTTCGGATCAGGTAATCTTCATTGGCCTCTTGCAAATTATCTGTTTCTGCTTTCTTTTCTGTTTGTTGTATTCATTTAAATTGCATTTTCATGTAGTTTAAGTTAGAATCATTCGGCCAAACCTAGGATGAATGTTTAAAAATAAAACGAACTCATCAAAACTCATTCCCAAAACCTAGGCGTGGAAACTGCCGCCAAATGTTTCCTGGTGAACCCACCATCCATCAAAAAATCACCAAAATACACCTCCCTTGAGAGGCGGGACCTTCGTGAAGTCCTCTCGTCCGAGGTACCACACCATCCTTTTCCCATCCTCCTTTAGGGCGCGGATCCAATAGCCTGAAGGTAGGGATGCAAAAAATTTGGAGCGATACATTTTGGTGAACCCGACGTGAATGCATCATAACCTTTTGAAAACAAAAACTAAAAAATATATATGTGTGCAAAAAAAAATTTAACAAAATCATCATTTCAAGTTTTTATGTTTTTAGATTCAATTCTAAATAGTAGATGCTAAATATTACTTTTAGAAGTACTAAAGAAACCATGAGTTTTTACTCAAATCAATATGAGCCCATTAGTAATGTTGGAAGAATTCATCCAAATACATTTGTTGATTATGACCAACCTCATCCCTATGCAACACCACCTCTATCACACTCTTCTTATTTTTCATCCATAACCCAACAAAACAATCCCTTTGCCAATCCTCTTCATAATGATATTATCTATTCTCCCATATATCCATATTATGTCTATCAACCCACATATAATCCTCCACCACCTTTTCAATACTCTTCTTTCAATACAACACATCCATTTCAACAAGAAAATACTTATTCTTCCAATTCTACCATTCACTCACCTCCTACATCGCAATCTTCCTATCATAATTCTACCCAAAATGAAGAAAGTAGAGGTGAGAAACCATTAGGTCCTTTTATGACGAAATTCCTAAGGCATTTATCAAAAACCTCTCAAAAACCTTCATCACGTAAATTTACTAGGCTTAATCAACCAATGGATATAATTCTCAAGTATTTACTTGACACAAATATTATTGAACTTCCTTCCATAAGACAACTTTGATACCACATCGGATTGGTTTAAACCCGAGCTACATTGTGAATATCATAGAGTAGATGGACATATGACACAAAATTGTAAAGATTTAAGATGTGCAATTCAAGATTTGATTGATAAGGATCTTTTTAATATAAAGGAATTACAATCTACAACTGATTATAAATCTCCAGTAAACTATCAAACTCCTACACAACAAATACCAATAATCAATCAAGACATGGGGATCTCCCAAGAACCCCTACTCAATTATCAACAATAGGAAACCAATCAAATATTTCATGTTAATGTGTCCCATCATGATGATATTATTAATATTGTAACAAAAACTACAAATAAGCAACCTCAAATTCAATCAACCCAATCTGATATTCAAGATATGGATTCCTCATTTGACCAGCCTTAAAAACTATCTTTGAATCTATATAATGATCCAAAATGGAATGTAAGCATAGAAAGATCATATTTAGAATCAAAATCTCAATTTGAAATCCACTTTGATAACCAAAAACAAGTGATTAATCCTCAAGCAAAGATATCCCTTTTAGAAGTATTACAAATTTATCACAAGGAAATTTTGTTCAAAATACCTAGCCAACAATTTGTTCCTCATCATATCTTCTCTAAGAACATAATTAATGGTGTAAACCCTCTTGAGGTTAACCATATTTCATTCTATGATGAGGAGATTCCTTCCTCTACTCCACAAGAAGACTACTATCTTTACATTACAGGATCTAGTAAAGAAACACTTGTTAAAACTATCATGGTAGATAATGACTCATCTCTTAATTTATGCACTTATCAATTATTCCAAAAACTCAAAATAAAGGAAGAAGATATTTATAAATCAAATGTTATTATAAAATCTTTTAACAATGAAATTCAAGAAGCTCAAGGTACTATAATTTTTCCCCTCAATATTGGATCCAAGATCCTGGATACTCTGTTTTATGTGGCATATTGCCCTTCACCTTACAACCTATTTCTCTAGAGTCCTTGGATTCATACGATGAGAGTTGTCCCTTCCACTCTTCACCAATGTTTGAAGTTTGAAATTGTAAATAAAATTGTTACCATACATGGTGACCCAACACCATTTGAAGAATATTTAATGGTTGAAACATCAAGTTCTATATATTATTTATTATCACAATTCTCTTCTATCCATCACTTTTTTTTATCCATATATGATCATCTTTGTTTACCAAATAACATCCATGCATATCTTTCACATATACTTTCTCTATCTTATCAATATTTGGAATATAGTGATAAGAATGAAGAACTTTCTTATCCTTCTTACATTTTATTTTGTAATATAATCAATTTTACACATATAAAAGCCAAATATTTTTCTACATTATTCTACATTATAACAAAGCTTTTGTTATCACTACCTTTTATTCATCACCTTCTATTCTTACCTTCACCTCAACCAGATTATCCTTCAAAACCTCCTTTGATTTTGAAGCAACCTTAGACATGCTATACTCAAATAACCTTGTATAGTGTATATAGATCATCTTGTATATACCCCCAATTTCAATTCATAAATTAAAATCAAAATACAAAAAAATCAAAATCCTCAAAATAAAAAAAAAAAAAATACAAATGCAACCAAAGAACTTAAAGGTAAATTTGAGCCCAACTGGCTTGGACCATACATCATTACTGCAAAATTTGAATCAGGAGCATATAAATTATCTACCTTAGATGGTAAAGAACTTAAAGAACCCATGAATATTTTACATCTCAAACGTTATTATGCATAAATTTGATTATTTCATCCATGTATATATTTGTTCAAAATCATTATCGTGTATTTCTTTCAATTTATAAAAAAAAAATTCAAAAACCTCAAAAACATTCATAAAATCTTCAAAAATATTTATTGCATTTCTTTAAAGCACTTGTAAAGTTCCTTTTGCTCCAAAACAAAAATCAACATAAAAATCCAAAAAAAGCTATATGCTTGACTCTTTCGAAACCAAAACAATATACAGAATAAAGAGAGAGTCAACATTCTCAAAACTTTCTCAAAAATCATATAATTTTCTTACAATTAATGCAATTCTATGTTTCAACTTATTTTGGATAAAACTAGCATTTATTTGGCATCCCTCACTTGCACACTCACACAATAAATATCTTGATTTTATCTGGCATGATTACTAATCTCTCTTATATCAAAGTTCATAAAATTCAATTAAATAAAGTTTGAGCATAGAGAATTGATCTTGTTATTTACTTAAACCAAGCACATCTTTTCACAATAAAATGATTATATTTGTAATTTCCATGTTTTGCTACATAGTAGAACTGATTTCTTGAGTGAAAAGTTTCCCTTGCTATCCTATCATAGTAGAAATGATATGCCTTCTTTTTCTAGTGCATCTGCCACCTTATTCTCTTTACCTTTTATGTATTCAATCCCGAAGTCATACTTTGCTAAAAATTCAATCCACCTTATGTGACATGCATTTAAAAATGGTTGAGTGAAAATATACTTCAAAATTTGGTGATCTATTCTTAATTTGAAGAGTCTTCCTAGTAGGTAATTTTGCCAAACTTTTAGGGCATGCACTACTATGACCAATTCTAAGTCATTTGTGGCATACTTTACTTCATGTTTCTTTAGTTTCCTAGACTCATAAGCCACTACTGCTCCATATTGAGATAGAACTCCTCCCAAACCCTCTAAGGAAGCATCGGTAGAAATTGAAAATTCACCTTAGGAATTTGGAATACTTAACATAGGAGGAATTGCCAATAATTATTTTAGCAGTTGGAACGTTGTTTCACATTTGTCCATCCATTGGAATGACTTCTATTTTATTTGAAGATTGGTTATAGGACAAGCTATTTTGGCATAATATTTCATAAACCTCCTATAATACCTAGATAGACCCATAAAACTTCAAATCTCTGTTACATTTGTAGGGGTTAGCCAATCTAAAATAACTTCTATCTTCTTAGGGTCAACTGCAATTCCATCTGTAGATATGACATGTGTAGACACCTAAAAAATATCATATTTAGGAGACTACTCATATGGGCACATCCAAAGACCACATGATTGATATTGGACCTTTACAAGAGCTAGCAGTGGTCCTAACCACTCACAAGGGGTAGTTTTGGCCCATTCAGGCGTGGCCACTATCAACCAAAGCGACTTCCAACATAGGCCACTGAAGCTCAAAGTGATCGTTGCTGGTCACTTATTTGGACAATGGCTAGCACTAAGACACAAGCTAGTCATGAATGAGGGCCTAAGTCATGGACAATGACTACACTTGCATTGGATTTGAATGGTTTTTGGTATGGATATCCTAGATTTCCTCCTGACTACCATTTCCATGCAAATATAGAATTGAGCCTCTCCCTCCAATGATCAGTGACATGCAGATCTGGATCTTAGCTTCTCCAAGAAGCCAAGATCTTAAATCTGGGAGGCCTACATATGCATCCTCCTAGGAACAATAAAGGATCTAAGTTTTTATGCAGTGAAGATCTAGCAATTTGGAGAGTGATTCTACACCCCCTTGAGGAGTAGCAAAGTGTTGTTCGATTGAGCAATGACAAAGCACCATTCAAGCATTCAATTATACATGTTTTTCACTACCAATTAGTATCTAGACACGAAGGTGACCCTTGAACATCAATTCAAATAAAGGATTAAGTGTTGCAATCCCTAGATCAAGAGGTAAAACATCATATTTTGTGGCTACTATCATCGATAGTGGCCTGCAGTCACGACCGCCTTTAGCGAAAATGGGTAGGGTTTGAGGCACTATTTTCTAAGTTTTAGCATTGATTTCTCATTGTTCCTATTTTATCAGCTTAGATTAGCATAAATATATCTTTTCCACTGTATTTGTATGGTGATTTCTTAGGTATTTATGCATTTCCACTTATCTTTGCACTTTTATGCTTTTATCAAAATTTTATGTCATTTCATGTAGATATTCAAAGAGAGCTTCACCATGAGAGGCCACATATGCTACTGATAATTCTATGTTGTTTCTTGACAATAGATCATACGTTCTTGGACCAATTCAAAGTATATTTGGCATTAGATCCCTCCCAAATAGTGATAAGAAGGCATTAGTAAGCCCTTGAGAAAATTCGTGTTGAATATAAGAACCCTGTGAAGTACACCATGCTTGTTCAGGGGCTATTTCATTTCATTATTTGTAATCATTGTATCAAGCAATTGGCATCCCTAAGAGGGACCTATCTGTAATCATATTTTAATATGGATTAATAGAAGATATCTCATGTTTTGTTAATTCATTGTCTTTCATGCTTTCATGGTTTTTCACTTGATATACTACTACAAATAGATTAGGTGTACACTTTTTAGGGTCGTACATATGGTGATCACGATGGGATGCCCACCTAGTTTTCTGTTTTTAGCTGATTTCTTGATATTTTGTGTGTTTTCTATGTGTAGGTCTAACCACTCTGAGTAACAGTGGGTAGCAGACAAAGGCCGATTTTGAAGGCAACAACCAAAAATAGCCATCCTTAGTGATAGCGGTCGGTAGAAAAATGCAACAGAGGTTAGCCTGTGCTTCATCATATGTGGATTTTAGGTTGGGATAATTCTATGAAATTTTTCTTTTCTCTGTCTGTGTTTTATTTCTAGAAGATAGTAGGAGAAATATTGTTTAATTAGAAAAACATAGAAATGGTTAAAGAAAAATGCATAGTTTGCTTAAGTTTTTTTTTCTAATCGTTGCTAGGAACAACAGATTTTTGATTTCAAATCTGCCCTATTCTCTAGCAGTTTAGGCTTATTTGTAGAGATTTCTTGCATGGGGCTTAGCTAGAGGCCATTGCTTCATTAAATAACAAATGCATTTTTTGAAAACTATGTAATCATTTAGATGTGCATTTTTCTAAAAATGAAACATTTCTTTTTAGGCATATAGGAAAGACCATGAGTGCTTCATGATGCATATTTTTATTTGTGTAAAATTTAAAAGAAACACACATGCACCATGGTTCATCTAAACGCTAGTGATTTGGACTTCATCACAAACCACTAGTAGAGTTCAACAATGGTGACTTTCATCTCCACTCATTGGTTCAAATCCCATGCACCCTTTATATTGGCCAATATCGGATCCAAGAACTAATGTAGCCTAGAAAATTTGCATGTACTTATCTTTGAAGGGTATGACGCTAACCAGGTGAGACTTGGTGAGGATATGGTAGGACCTGTGCTTCCTAATTGGGTGTGGGTTTCATCTCCACACGTTGGTGGGTTTACGTGACTGGAATTTCTTTGCCAGTTGTTGAGTTACGAGCATACAGGTGAAAGCCCTTAAATTTTTCAAGCATTACATCAATAAATGTCAAAACACAATGAGAGTAGTTTAAGTTATCAACAAATATAAACACACAAGACTAGTTTTAGGAACACCAAGAAGATTTAAAGGAGATAAAAACTTGTCTGCTTTGTTTGTGTGTTCTAAAATCTACATAAGAGATAATTCAAAAATTGTCATGGTCTTTACATGAAGCAACCACCCTTAGTCCAAAACTGAGGTAAAAACTAATGCTCCACATAATCATAGCAACAATCACAATGATGTTGAGCTACCCACACCCAATGACACTAAACAAAGTTCAACTAGCCTTAGGGATGATAACTCAACCTGTGGGGGTACTCCTTGAGAAACCCCAGCTAGAGAACCATATCCAGGTTCTTATTGTAGTAGGCATGAGGGGGATTCAAGGCCCCAATATTCACATAGACATGAAGGAGCTTCAATAACCCAATATTAACATGATAGAATTAGGTTAGATTAGCTCCCTAAGGGGTAAGATAGAAGGGCTGCATCCAATCATAGACCTGCAACAACTCTTGGCCTCCCTAAAAATGGGAGGATAGTCATATATCATAATATCATTAATGCCAATGGAACCCCATGAGATCGGCCATGGAAATATAGACAACTTCATGAGTTGGATCAGGTTTTCTTGAAACTAACTCAGAGAAGCAATGCTACTACACATTCCATCTCAAAAATTTTGCATAGCCATCAAATAACTAGGTACACTATTGAGCCAAGGGAAACCTCAAAATGCCCTCACAACATTCACACTATCTTGATAATAGGGGTACAAAACATAGGTTAGTCTACACAAACCAGGTCACCCTAATAGACAAGGGTAAAAGTGTAGCATGAGCCTCTCCAAGAGGCCTCTCCATTAGGAATCCTCATACGGAGTTACAGAGTCATGGACTTTCAGTGGTAGATCAATATGACCATGTGCATAGGTTAGAGGAAACATTGTGCATAGAACAATAGCACTTAGAAATCCTTGAACATGAGGAAGCACAAATAAAAAGGCATTTGTACCTAAATGAGCAAAATTTGAGAGAGGAAAAAATAGAGCATGAAGAGCAAGAAAATAGGTTGGCTCAAGCCAACTTACATATGCATAAATGTGTCTTTTCTTAGCATGAGAGTTGCACTAAATAGGGATATGAGCACACTCATCACACATCACATCATGCTTCAAAGCATCAACAATGCTTAAATCTAGAACAAGCACAACATGATAAAATACAGGCAGAGATGGAGGGCCAGGAGTAGACATATCCTAAAACTTCATACTTAGTCATGTGGGATGTATATAGATGCCCAAACTAGGAAAACATAGGGTTACCTCCCCGACCACCACAAGAAAACCTTAGAGAACAAGAAATAATTTCTTCAAAGACATAAAAAATACTCATTGAGAGAGTCAAATCTCTTGAGAAACATGATGCGATTGGGCAGAAGCCACCTTGAGCAAGATACATAATAAGCCTTTGTACCCTTTAGTACCGAGTCCTGCTTATCCTAGGCACTTTGAGATACCTAGGTTATATAAATTCAAAGGAGAGGAAGATGCATAAGAACATGCCACCAATTTCATGAATGCATGCTTCCAACTTGAACATAATGATGTTGTGATGCTAAGAACATTCATCATGACATTATCGAGCGTAGCAACTGAATGGTTCAATAAACTACCTAAGAAAAACATCATTAGTTTTGAGCAGTTGGTGAATGCATTTCTTGAATGCTTTTATTTTGGTGTCAAGAAGAAAGTAAACTTATCCAACTTGGAAAACCTAAAGCAATACAATGACGAGCTAGTCATGGACTATGGGAAAAGATGGAGAAAGGTAATGGTAATGCTAAGAACATATCATTGCTCTTACAACTACAATAGTATGAAATATTCAAGGAAGCCTTGGATCAAACCAATCTGATAGAAGATATCAAGGTTGAAGAAGGAGATCTTAAGGTTTGAAACAAAAAATACTGGAACAACAAAAACCACAATAAAAAAAAAAAAAGCAGGCCAAGCATTCTCCAGTAAATTAGGTTGTATTAAATGTGCTAAATGGAGGAAATAGCCAAAAACCATAGACCTATCAGGCTCAACCCCCATCGACCAATTACAAACCAAATAATAATCAAGGTCAAAACAAGCAATATCAGCCGCCTCACTACTACATGCCTTTGTCAGAATTGATGTAATCGATATTCAATCAATTAAGAGAGGCACAGAGGCTAAGGTTACCTGAGGTACAACTTTGTGACCCTAACCATCCCAAGCCCAAGGGATATAGGGAAGATCATTATTATCCATACCATTGAAAATAGGGGCATGATATAGAAGCATGCATCAGTTCCAAGAATGTTGTATAAAACATGATCGAGAAGTGCGAACTACAAGTTGATAATCCACTAGCACCTGATAATAGAGATATGTGCATATTTAGAAACTCGTTGTAAAACCATGAAGCCTCGAGAAATTAGGGTGCTCAAGTAAACCAAGTCCAAGTTGAACCTCCCACTCAGGGATTCATTAGAATGGTTGAAATAGTCAACGTAGTGACAAGAAACTGGTGATACAACCAACTAGATCCTCCAATGGCTCCTATTTGTATTCTAGTCGCACCTCAATAGAGGTAGGTGTAGAATAATCCTCCAGGTCTACCAGCGAGACCTATGATAACTGTCCAGAGTAGATTTGTGCAGAATCTCCAAATGATATCGACCAAGTTATCAATATATGAGCTCATTCAACAGTATCCCAGGAACATGGAGACTCTAATAGAAATCCTAAGATCAATTTAACTACAACCCCAAAACCTTGATGCATTTAAAAACTTTGTGGGGCAAGTGCAACAGTTTCAAGAGCCTATGATTTGTTTTTACGATCATGAAATAAAGGTAGTCCCTACTACCATAGTAGACCCGTCTCTACACATCATCACTTATATCAATAACATACCTTTCAAGTAGGTTCTAATAGACATAGGCTCATCGATTAACATTATCACAAAAAGAGCTATAGGGAACTTGAAAATCCCTAGTTCAAACATCGTCTCTACCTCCTACACATTGAGAGTTTTCAATGATGAACTATGATCCATAGTGGGCACAGTTGTCGTACCTATAAATATAGGGTATAATACCATCCATGTGATGTTTCATGTATTGGAGGGGGCCATGCAGTACAATATCCTCCTAGGGCATCCCTAGATAAGGGACATGAAGTGTGTCCCCTCGATCTTCCACCAATGCATTAAATATGTGCATGAGAAACAAGTACATATGGTTCCATCAAATGAAGAGCCATTCAAATATGTGCATTAGGTTGAATTGTTAGGGGATTTTATCGTCCCATCCACACACCTCTACATTCGGCCATAATCCCCAATTACACAACCAAAAAGAAAATCCAAATTAGTAGAAGGTGACCCATCCACATTGGCACCACCTCCAGCTTCTAAAGCTACTAGTGCTTCTAAGAAACCAACAATATCTAAAGAAAAAGACTCTTAGAAGTTAAAAGCACCCTTGGTGGAGGAAAGACCTAAGGAAATTCCAACCATAGTAGTAGTGGAAATTCCAAATCCCATGGAGGAGGAAGATTCCGAAGATATAGTTAAGGAGGTACCTCAACATGCCTTGCCTAAATCATCATCAACATTATCTGCACCCAAGGTGATAGTTCACCTAGCTAACACAGGATTAGGTGAATATCTTGTGTAGAATGTGACTTTCACTCCAATTATCGAGACTGCACAAGACATGGGATGACCGATAGTACCAAACTTGCTAATAGGAATAGTGGTACCATTAAGGATTCCCCCCAATTAGACCAATTTTATATCTACTGGTTTGGACTATGCCCATGATTCTTCTTATATTGAAGAGGATGAGGATGAGCCATTCACCACTAATGTTCATTACTTTTCCAATATTGAGTTTGCTCTAAGATACTTTGAATGCAACCATTGGCATGGCTATGATTTGGGTCTATATGAGCAAAGGTGATGAAACCCACTGGAACCATGATATCAGTTGCCTACTAATAGATATAGCTATGATGACTCATTGGTTGCATCCCTAGATAGGCTAAGCTTAGGTATTGAGAAAGACATTGAATGGAATCCCTATCAACCAAACATAAGCCACGTGAGTGATATATGGGTGGCTATGATCAATATAGAACCACCCGATGAGTATCATCTAGATTTCTCCCTCAAAGCAAAACCATCAGAAATCATCCTATGGAAGGACGAGCCAGACCATGGTTATGAACGTGAAGAGAATGATTATGCCACAAGTGAATCCAAGGATGAAGCTAGATTGGCCTATCATGGGCCTCGATATTTACATCATCTCATCTGGTCAAATAATACAGAGGGTGGATACTTCATAGAAGACACCGACTATGAGGATGAGACTAAATTAGCCTACCTTGGACTCTGAAATCCAGGTCACCACCTAGTTCCAATGGGTAGAAATAAGATATTCTTCATAGATGACAACGATTACAAAGATGAGACCGAAATGGCGTATCTTGGATCCTAACACTTACATCATCTCAATGAGTCTTTTGACATAGACAAGATGTACTATAGAGTATATAATGACCCTCACCTTAGAGGAAGACCACCCAATTCAGATATGATCTATCACATAGTCTTCCTCGATTTGCTTATATTTAGAAAGTTGCTTTAGCCAAATGATACCATATTATCGTCTATCCATAGACCAGATCCTAATATCCCCATACCCCTAGAGCTTCATCTTGGGTATAGAAGGCAAAAAAACAATGCAAATTTGCACCCACATGGTCCTAAAGATTTCATCCCATCCATCAACATGATCTCCATTGATTTGACCACTCCACTTCACAACCCAGCTGATCCTTCTAAACCATTGTGTCTTAAATTAGATGCTATTGATTGAGATTGCGTTGATTCACCCTTGGAGCCTAAATATTTCTTCCCCAATTAAGAAATGCTACAACTATTTTATTTTACACCAGGTTGCGCACATGATGTTTATCATGCTAGTTTTACCCATAATGCAATTGAGCCTTTAAACCCAATAGATGACATCCATTTGATCCCCACTCCTCACCATCTTGAGGAGGGGTCACATATGGCAATAGAGGAGACTTTCAAAGTGGACATCAACAATAATCCTTCTAATCCAAAGAAAGTCAAGTTCAGGAAAAGCTTATCTCTAGAAGAGCAGACCATCATCATACCTCTATTGAAAGAGAGACCTAATCTCTTTGCTTGGACCTATAAGGATATATCGGGTCTTGATCCAAAACTGGTTATCCATAATATTTTTCTGGATCCTGTGAAGAAACCGGTCAAGTAGAAGCTCAGGAAGATACATCCAACCATCACCTTGATGGTAAAGAACAAACCATAGAAGCTATTGGATGTAGTATTTATTACCTCCATCGACTATCTAGAATGGGTATCAAACATGGTGCCTGTAGGAAAACCTGATGGAAGGATATGCATTTGCATGGATTTTAGGGATCTCAATAAGGCAATACCAAAGGATTCATTCCTGTTGCCCAAAATATATGGTCTTGTAGATGCGACTACAGGTCATGAGATGCTTTACCTTATGGATGGTTTTTTTTATTACAATTAGATTCAGATTAAACCCGAAGACCCGCACAAAATCACGTTCACTACTCCATGGGGGACATTTTGTTACAAATTAATTCCATTTGGTCTTAAAAATACTTGTGCCACCTATTAGTGGGTTATGACATACATTTTCCATGACTAAATGTATAATATCCTAGAATATTATATCGATGACTTACTAGCCAAGTCATTACTGCATGAAGAGCATGTCGAGATCCTAAGAAAAGTCTTTGATTGCCTGATAGAGCACAACATCGGGATGAATCCCAAGAAATACATCTTTGGCATAACCTCTGGAAAACTCTTGGGATTCATCATTTCTAAATGAGGTATCAAAGTTGACCCAAAAAAGGTAAAGGCTATCCTAGAAATGGCCTCGTCCACTAACATCAAAGAGATAAGAAGCCTATAGGGCAAAGTAGCATCCATAAAGTGTTTCATCGCACAACTATCGGATAAATATTGACCCATGAATTGATTGCTACACAAGGAGATATCATTCCATTAGGGTGAGGAATGTCAACAAGCCTTTGCTGAGATTAAGAAATACCTAGAAATGCCACCAGTACTAGCTCCACCAAGGCAAGGCGTGCCATTTCTGCTTTATATATATGCTACCAATTTTTCTTTGGGTACCATGTTAGCTCAAAATAATATGCAAGACAAAGAGTAAGCGATATATTATATCAGTCGCACCTTGGTGAGATACAATATAGGGTACACATACATAAAGAAGTGCTTAGTGGTGGTCTTTACGACCAAGAAATTGTGCTACTACATGCTGAGCCATACAATGTATGTGATATCAAAACAAAATCCTTTGTAGTATATGATGAGCAAGACATATCATAATACATGTACTGCAAAGTGGATCATGCTACTAACAAAATTCAATTTAGAGTTCATAAGCCAAAATTCCATCAAAAGATAAGTCATAGCTGATCAATTAGCAAAGGCACCTCTTTAGAATAGTAGACCTCTCACCATGGAACTTCCTAATGATGTAGTCTTTACATTATCGGAAGCACTCAAACCTGAAGAACCTAAAAATAAATCTGACATGTATTTGTTCTTCGATGGTTCAAAGTGTGAGCAAGGGGATGGTGCAGGGATTGTGTTTTTCATGCTAGAAGGTGCTCAAATACCCTTGTCATTCAATCTAGACTTCCCTTCCACAAATAACAATACTAAATATGAAACCCTAATCCTGGGTCTCCAAACAATAATAAATATGAATATTAAAAGGCTAAATATCTTTGGTGATTCCATTCTCATCGTTAACCAAGTTAAGGGGTTATTTCTGTGAAGTGAAAATACGACACTAAAAAAAATATGAAAGTAAAATAATTTCAATGAAAAAGAGACTGCATAAAAGATAATTTTATTCAATAAATGGGGGGGAGCTAAGAAACTCCTTTGTTACAATATGTTTGTTCAAAAGAACTTATTTTGATACAATAAACATAGGTGCTAGGTTTCTTCAAAACCCTAGCTACAAAACAAGTAGTGTCTCCAATGTATCTTGCTTCCAATAGGATGAGTGGGCTTCTATTTATCCGTAATCGAGATACTCTAGCTTCAATAGCTACTCAAATATCCTTGATGAATGGTACCTGATCCTACACACACAACAAACATAGAGCTATTAGCAAACAAAATGAGGGTTCCATAGTGTGAACCCCCAAAAATGCAAACTAAAAACCCTAGATCTGAATAAACAAAACATGTAGAATCTAAATAACATCAAAGAAAAATGCATAAAATACTTACTGTGTTGTTTTGTTGCTCCTTTACAGATTGATGGCAGGGTGCCCCGATGGAACCTGATGATCTTACATAATAGGATCTAGTGTGTGGTTGTAGAGACAATAGGCTCTGTGCTGTACCTGTAGAATGTAGCAGGTGCTCTGTAGCACCAATGGGATGAGGCAGATGCTTGACAGTGCCTACGAATTAGGGTTAGATATGCATAAGCAGATCGAAGGATTATGAAAGGCTTAGCAGATGAACGATAATGACAGTGGTGGAAGTGGGCTGGGAAGATGGCTGGAACCAAGCAATCCTAGGGTAGACTAGGATTTTGGGGAAGGTTATGCTAGGGCACAACTAAGACAGTGTGGGTCGAATTCACTCAAAAGGTAAGCTCACGAAGGTTGGTTAGCAAGAGCTCTAATCAAAGCTAGTTTGCACTAGTTAGCCAAAGTTCTAGGGATTGAGCATTGATAATGCTCCTATTTATTATCAAGCCTAGGGTTTTCTTAGGGTTTTAGCTTAACACTTGATCTCGTGGTTAATATTAAAGCAGATCCAAAGGCTGATATTAAAATTTAGGTGTGACATATATTATGGAAGATGGACGAATGAGATTAGATTATATTAGACGACTGAGGATAATTTGGCTTATAAATATATATTTTATAATAAATATATTAAATTATAATATTTAAATATAAATAATATAAAATAAATATAAATAAGTCAAATAGGGGTCAAAAAATGGCTGAAAAAGGCTAAAGTGGGCCATTGGATGGTAGGAAAGGCATGGAATGACCAATTGAATGGTGGGAAAGGGGATGGTGGACAAGTGGCTAGGATTTGGTGTCTACATATGCCTCTTTTTGTACCATATTGTGTGAAACATAATATGGTGCAAAAACACGAGACACCTGGTTGGGCTTTGGGCGCAGAAGCAACTTCTCTCTCTTGTTGGATTTTTGAGCAATAATGTTGAAGACAAAAAAATAAAGAATTTTGGAATTTGTGTAGCTTACCACCTCAATTGATGAATGAGATTACAAATGAATCTCACGAGCCAATTAAAAAAAATTGTGCAAATGATGAATGATGTGATACCATTTTTACCTCAACAGTGCGAAGGAGAGGTTGGTGTAAAATGTGATATGATGTGGACGATATGAATGATGTAAAATGTGATACCATTTTTGCCCCAATGGTGGGAGAGGGGTTGTGTCAAATGTGGATGTCATGATCATGTAATATGTATCCCATTGTGGGAGGATAAAAAATCAAACATGGTTACCCCAAATTTGGGGTGATTCAATGTTGTTGAAGAAAATGCCTTATTGGCATCATTGAGTATGCAGGTTATGAATATGTAGGATGAAAAAGTCAATGTAGGGGCCAGGTAATGACTATGGAAAAATCTCCATATAATTCCATCATGGAACCAATCAACCTACTAGGCTTACCTGTCTTGTGACTATGGTCAAATGAATGAGGGATTGTGATATTAATTATCCATGTTTTCTTGCCCCACAAAAAAGGACATCAATGACTACTTTTGTGCAAATCATTCTTGGCAATGTTTCACTCAAAATGTGAAGTACCAAATGTGATTATGATCTCAATCAAGGAGATAAGTGATGATGATGATGACCAAGTGTTCCTATGGTAATTCATTCATCTTACCAAATTGTATGGATGCAAATCGCTGCAATCTCCAAGTATATATAATAAACCACTATTTATGAGATTCAAGAATGTGATAGAAGAAATGTGATGATGTCACCAAAGTTGGAGTTGATTTGTAAATGTTATAGATTTTAGTGGTTGATTTTACACTTTTTTGAATGGAAAAAATTGATTCAATGGTCAAATCAACTCCAATTTCTATGAAAATTTATGGGATGATGAAGAATATGAAGCAGAGGAGTTGAGTGTTGGTTTTTTGAAAATTTGTATTTATGTGATGTGTTTTGTAACTCAATTTATACATTTTACAAGTTTGTGCCGTGATAAAAAAATATGCGTGCAAAATGATTTTTGTTTTCACAAATCTTGATTTTATGATGTGTGGATGAAATTTGGTGAGATTTTGAGAGGGAAAGCTATTGTTTTTATCACTTTTTTCTTCATGTCATTTTGGCACCAGACACCCCATTGTGCTTGTGGTATCCTACAGGCGCCCAACTGCACCTGGGTGTGCCTACAGGTGCCCATGCATGCTTGCGGACTGTAGGCACCACCCTGCACCTGAGTGCACTTGGTATAGCTATAAATAGATTGCAGGGTGGATTTGGAGGCTCATTTGTACGTTTGAGAGATTGTGAAGGTGCACTTGAGGAGAGGAGTGGATAGGTGAGTAAAGTAAGGCTAGTGGATATCTATGCAAAAGCTATGGCATTGGAGGATACGAATGTTGCTAGTGGAGCTGAGGCACGATTTGCCCTGGTAATGTTGAAAAAAACTTTGTTCTTTTATGCAAAAAAACTTGATTTTTTTTTAAATTAATATTAATGTAAAATATTTGTTACTACAATTGCGGGAGATAGAGCCTCGACATTGGTTCTCTTGTACTGTTCCTGGGATGAGGAAGAAACTTAATAACGATGATTGGGACCTTTTGAAGAAGGTCGGTTTGGAAGGAGTGGCTTGGTTGGATGTGGTGAGGGTGGATGATGGGTACCTCTCATTGTTGATAGAGAGATGGGATTCAGATAGGGGGACCTTTTAGATGCTGATTGGGGAGGCTACCGTCACACTTGAGGATGTATACCACATACTCAAGGTGCTAGTGGAGGGTGTAAAGGTGACAATTAGGCATGATAATAATGTAGGGATGATGAATATGTTTGGTGAGTGATGGGGAGAGGCAAGGATGGGGGATGAGGGGATTTACTATTTGAGCATGTACAAGGCTAAGGAGTTGGATGCACTCCCAACCTTGATCATGTTCATGTTAGCAAACATAATTCTCCCCAATAGCATGGGGTGTAGGTTCCATTGGAACCTATTGGGATTGGTGAGTGACTTACTCACCAATCCAAGGATGTATGCATGGGCTCCTACTTTATTGGTGCAGTTATACCAAGAGCTATATGATATTACATAGAGAGGGAGGAAGGGGATTGGATGCAACTTCCTTCTTCAATGTTTGGTGTGGGAGCACTTCAATGTAGCTTGGCCAGAGGGGTTACCTTTCTAGGCATGGCAGATGGGTGACCCCTATGCTAGGATATTGGCTGTGGTTGAGGAGGTGCAACTGAGTCGAGAGGAGCATACAAGCCAGTGGTACATGGATATGTGCCAGGGTTGACTGTAGCTCAGGTGATATGGAGGCCATGGCAGGGAGCCATGTGGGAGGGTGATGAGAAGTAGTTACGGTGGGTAATGTAGACATGGTGGTTGGTTTGGAGGAGAGATGATGAGGTAGTGTACTTTTAATACTTGTGGGTGTTGAGGAAATTCGGTTTACCTCAGGGTGTGCCTGATAGGCCAGTGATATACTAGTGTTGATGAGATGAGGTGGGGCTTCCATGTGTAGAGCCATGGAGAGTTTAGATAGAGGATGACAAGCAACTAGAGGTCCCAAATATAGGCAATGTAGGAGTGAATCCTAAGTATGCAACATGGTTTGATACCCAACTAGTATGGGTACCAAAGGTGATGATGGGTGGGGATGCGGTAGCTACAAAGTCAAGGATGACTCTGAAGAGGACAAGTTATTGATGATTGATAAGTCAAAGGATATCAAGGGGATCATCAAAGTAGGCTCCTAATGTGGAAGTAGCAAAGGATGAGAGGAAGGATGATGAGGATATGGGAGAGATCTCCAAGGTGGCTAGGTTACAAGCTGAGGTGGAGCAACTTCGTGAGGAGCGAGATACTACTATAGAGGCTCATAGGGAGTCTTTGGTAGGACAAGATGTGGTCATAGTTGGGTTGTAGGCTACCATAGCCCAAATGGAGGTAGAGCGATCGATAGACGAGGCTAGTGCGGGTGATCAGGAGATGGTCACAAGGCTCTAGGTAGAGATATTGGTGAGAGAGCATCGTCATAATATTAACTTATAGTGACTATAGGCTAGTGAGACCTATGCACACTCTTTGGAAGAGTTGTGCATGGCTTATCATATTCCTTTGCTGCATCCTCCATTGTCCTCTAGGACTGAATCATCAAGGCATACGACATCTAGGTAAAGTTATAGGTCTAGGTCTCCTACTAGGTCTTAGGGGTCCTATCCTAGACATTAGCTTAGTGCTTAGATGCACTTTTGTATATGAGCCTTGGTGATCCATTGTAGCCATTTTGGCACTCATTGTACATGTGATAATTTATATATATATATACATGGCTTCTATGTTTATATTATTTTTTGTGTGAATGTTTTATGTGTATGCAATGCATGTTTTATAAAAATATTTTATGAATGTATTATGGATGATTAATGCAAGATAATAATGATGTGTATGCGTAATGATTATATGGATGATTAATGCAAGATAAATGGTAAATGTATGGATTATTAATACAAGCTAATCATGATGTGTATGCATAGTGATGAGGCCTAGAAAAACCTCATTTTTACATTTGTTTGACATATAAAAACTGCCATATTATCAAACATGACAAATTTAATTGCAAAATAGTTGATTAAAATATATATTTGTTAAGTGTTTGCATGATTTTATGTTAGAAACACTATATCTCTATTTTTGACTATTTTTAGCATTTTGTGACTGTTTTTGCTTGATTAAGTAGCAAATAAAAACATGCATTTAAATTAGCCAAATGTGGTATGCTGATATCCATTAACTTCACAATGGATTTTGAATGTTTTCCTACCCTTCAACTTGTTTGAAATCCACATTGAAGCTAAATTTTTAGGACTGTCATAAATCTAAAAATTTGCAGAAAACAACCATATAAAAATCAGCAAGTTGTCACTTTATAGGAGCACCTTGAATTTGTCAAGAAAAACATGAGGAAATAGATGGAATGAGTTCAAAATGACTAAATAAGACATATGACCTATTTAGAAGCATTCCCACATGGTCTAAATAGGTAGCAACAGGGTATAACAGAGCAGGGACAATTGTGCAGCTTTGTTGCACTATTTCAACATGGTTACTTGGTGAATGGAGTGTATAAATTTAGTAGCAACTTGATGTACTCCTTCATTTTGATATTTGAATGATTTTACCATGTTATAATTTGTTTGAACTTGCAAAAAATTTCAATATTTTACAACTATACAGTAGAGCTGGAACATGTAGTAATTTACCATGTAAATTCTATCCAGCTACCAATGAATGGCAAGGCCTAGAATTCACCAATAGAAGAAGATAAAAATGGTTGGGGTAACCTCTTGGGAGTTGGATTAAGTGCCCTAATAGAAAGAAGCAACCAAAACAAGCATTCTGAAGACGTTTTGAACTTAAAGTGCACCTAGAACCAATTATTTTGAAGATCTTCGAAATAGCAAGGGAACACACTTCTATTTGAATTTTTGTAGTTTCCAAGTGGTTGAAAAGGTAACTTAAGGATAAGAGAATATATAAAAATTCTTCTAAAACTATCCCCACCATTACTTACTAACCAGAAGACACAAATCACAAGAAAATATCAATTGATGCAATTAATCCTATCCTAAAATAGACCCAAATTAATTGCAGAATATTAGGAAATGATATTTTAAAGTGGAGAAAAATGTAAAAGATATTTCTAAGACTCCTCAAGCATACTTATACCACTGAATATGCCTTCTAAGGGCCAATGAAAACTACTATAGCACAAACTGTCCATAATTACACTTATCTCAGTTGCAAATTATTTGGCAGATCAATGAAAAATAGCAAATAGGCTGATTTGAGCACGAGATATATTGTGATATTTTATTATAAATAACTAAGATCCCTCCTTGGTTGAGCTAAGTAGGAATTAGAATATAGGAGATTAGTTAGTAGTAGCAAATAGACCAGTACAACAATTCTCTATAATAGTTTCAGCATGTTTTTACAGCACTAAAAGTGCAGTTCTTTTATCAATTTTTGTTCTTGAGAAAGTGTGATTTTTAATTAGTTAAGGAGTTTTTTTCTCACCTCCTTATAGCTTAGGAAACATGGGCCCACTTTTAGGTCTAGAAGGAGGATTTTTATGACAGGTTTTAATCTGTAATTTTGCTGTAGCAGAATTAACAAATTGCTTGTGAGATTTTATTTTCTTGTTTTAAGTTTGCGTGATGTTATTTATATTTTCCATTATGTTTATATGCAACATTTGTGTGTTTTTTAGTTGAAAAATTAGATTAAATATTTATTTCCCCTATTTCCTCTGCTTTCCATATTTCCCTTATTTTTATGTTTCAACAACTTTCAATTTCCAACAAATTTCATTTTGTTGTCAATTCCTATAGCAGAAGCTTGATGACCTTTTATGGTAGGACATTGACAGGTGTTTTTAGCATAAGTTTCATTTCCAAGCATCATTTCCATTCTGCAAGAGTAAACTAGGTTTCAATTTTGCAAGTGTAATTTAGGATTTCATTTTAGCAACATTTCAATTTAGCAATTTTAATTTTGTTATTTCAATTATGCAAAAGTAAATTAGATTTCAATTCAACAATTTCAATTTCTACACTTGTAGTTAACTTTAATTTTCTGAAATTAGAATTAATTTTCAATTCTTGCAAGTTTCCATTCTGCAGACTAGGTTTAGTGTGACACCAAAAGGTTAAACCTAAATCTGTTTCACCCAATAAATGCTTGAAATATGAATACCTAAATTGTACTCTACCCTAACCTTCTATCGTAGACAACCTTGGACACCACCCTAGATTGATAAATCATAATATTTAATGATTCTATTAATGACATGCATCATTTGACATCGTTGTCGGGGATCACAATGTTGTTAGAGGTAAAAGCAGTCAAATAATTATTATTGTGCTAAGTTGTGAATTTTAGAGTAAAATATGAATATAATAACTGGTATAAATAATAATTATTGATAGTTGCATTTCTGTCCATTTAAAAAACAAGCAAGAAACCATAGGGAGGTGATCTTCACACTTAGGGGTTAAATTGCCTATGTTTGAAATTCCTGGTAAAATTGAAAGAATTCATCATCATCATTATTAAGAAACATAAGATCTATTGAAAATTTTAGAGGAGCCATTTGATAGTACTACCATTTTTAGATACAAATCATTAGGGTAGTATAAAAAAAATTGTACTAGGTGTTGAGAAGACATCATGGTAGATATACAAGATTATCCCTTGAATAAAACAATAATTTCAGCTACTTGTAGCATTTTATCATAGGGACCTATAATTGATAAATGCCATTTACTTCCACAACTCAAAAATATCATAGAGATGCAAAATTTGTTGCCTAGTCTAAATTCTTCTCAAAGAGAGATCTCAACAACAAGAAACGGGGCAAGTAAATAAACCACTACCTCCAGCCCAACCTATGTCCAATATGAATAATACAGGACAGGTAACCCCTATCTATGTAGCTGAATTTGATAAAAATACTGTAGGCTGGAACAACATACAACTATGCTCAAACAATACCTTACTTGAGCTTGAAGAGATAAAAATCAATGGAGATACACAAAAACCCTTTAGTCCAAACACACAAAAATCAACCTTAGATAAAGGAGAAAAATTAGAAAATCAGCACATAGAAAATTTACTTCCATTAAACTCTTTAGTGGCAATTACAAAAGGATAAATTCTTTCCTCCTAGGAATGAAACAAATTGAAGTACAACCAAGAAAATTCTTGAACATTATTAGTTGGCTGACTTATGAACAAAAAGCAAAATGTTTTGCTGTTTTGAAATAATATTTCAATCCCTTTGCATGGAATTACAAGGGTATGTCAATATTTCATCTTGATGTATGCACTTAACATCTTTGGGAATTAGTATTGAATTGTTTTAAGCACAAGTTGACAAACTTTTGTAGACTAGGAGGCATGGACAACACTTGATTGAAGAATTTTTAGATATGGAGCATGTTAGGAATTCACCATATACACAATACATAGTCTATGGAAGAAAAACAAATAATAACAACAACAATAAAAAAATAGTTTAAAGTTTAGTTAAGTAGTGCAATAAAAAAAATCACACAAATGTAAGAGACACAAGATATACGTGGTTTGGGCAGTGTACCCTACTCCACGAAGAAACAATCAGTCCTTTGTATTAGGAACAATACAACAATCTTCTCTACTTGTACAATGTTTCCTCTCCTCTCTTCCTCCAAACCAGAAAAGAGCCTTAACCATATAAGGCAATATTTATAATATAAAATATATAGAGATTCGTGGCTTTTCCTCTATCCGAAAACACATAGTGGTGTCGGAATACAATGGGCCAAAAAACCATGAGTTGAAACCACCCATATGCTTATCACATTTTTAAATATTTACTGGAAATTAAATATTTAATGGTAATTAAATATTTAATGCTAATTCAATATTTAATGCTGCCTCTTAGAACTCCCTTCATGTTACTATTTTTGAACGTTGCCCATAAATATTTAATGGCCTTGGAACTCCGCCAACAATAATGGCCTTGGAACCCTACCAACAATATTTAAATGGCAATTAATTTCTTGTTATCAATTTGGCTCCATTACCTAACAATCTCCCACTTGGAGATAAGATTGATGCAGCATACCTGCATCCTAAGATTGAAAGTTCCTCATAACATGACCTTACTCCTTAAGGCCAACCGAAGTAGAGCAAAAGCTCAACTTCTCCCTGGTTACAATTTTAGTAAGCATATCAACAAAATTTTGGGAAGTGTGAATCTTACCCAAATTTACCAAACCATCCTCCATTGCCGATCGAATGAGGTGATACCTCAAATGAATGTGATTTGTTCATGAGTGAAAAGCAGAGTTCTTCACTAAATAGATGGCACTTTGGCTATCAGTCTAAAGTGTCCCATATCCTTGCTCCTGACCCAGCTCCTCAATCAACCTATGAAGTCATAAGAACTCTTTGGCACCTTCCATGATGGCCACATACTTAGCCTCTGTAGTAGAAAGAGGTACAACATGTTGTATCTTGGATATCCAACTCAATGTTGTACCTCCAACTGTGGATACATACACAATAATGCTCCTCCCACCATCCAAATAACCTGCCATATATGAATCCACATAGCCCTGTAACTCAAATTTGGAACCTCAAAAATTCAAACATAATTTTGAAGTCCCTTTCGAATACCTGAGTACCCATTTCACTGCTTGCCAGTGATATTTACCTGGATTACTCATATACTGGCTCACAACTCCCAATGCTTTGATAATGTCCAGTATTGTACACACCATAGCATACATCAAACTCCCAAATACTAAAGCATAGGGTACCTTCTTCATGTACTCTTCCTCCTCATTTGTCTTGGGATATAACTTCTTTGAGAGCTTAAAGTGCTTTGCAAGAGGTTGGGCTACCGGTTTTTCATCATGCATACTAAACCTCTTAAGAACCTTTTCCACATAATCCTCCTGAGACAATTTTAGTGTTTTCTCCTTCCTATATCTAGTGATTCTCATGCCAAGGATTTGTTTGGCTTTTCTCAAATCCTTCATGGCAAATTTACTTACCAACTCCCTTTTCAATTTCTTAATATCCTGCATATTGGATCCTGCCACAAGCATATCATTAACATACAATAATAGAATAAAGAGTTACCATTTATTGTAGCCCAAAAATAAACACAATGATCACTCTGGCTCCTGGAAAAATTATGCTCAATCATGAAACTGTCAAACTTGAGATACCACTACCTTGGAGCTTGCTTAAAACCATACAAGATCTTTTTCAGTTTACACACAAGGCTCTTCTTGCATTTGACCTCAACCCCCTCCAGTTGGTGCATGTATATCTCCTCCTCCAAATCCCCATGAAGGAATGCTATATTCACATCTAACTGTTCAAGATGAAGATCTTCTATTGCAACTATACTCAAAATAGTCCAAATTGAAGTCATTTTTACTACAGGTGAGAAAATATCATTATAGTCAATACCTTTTCTCTATGCAAATCCTTTCACAACAAGTCTTGCTTTGTATATATTGCTACCATCAACTTCATACTTCACTCTGTACACCCATTTGCAATGCAATGCCCTTTTACCCTTGGGAAGCTCAACCAATCCTAAGTTTGATTTTGAGTCAATGAGTCCATCTCATCCTTCATAACATTCTCCCACTTTCTCTTAGTTTATAATTGTAAAGCCTCATGAAAACATTCAGGCTCACCTGCATCCATGTATAGAATGTAATGCAAAGAAGGAGAATACTTATTTGGTGCTCTTCTTACCCGAGTAGATCTCCAACCTTCTGGTATTAGTGGTGATGGGGGTGATGGTGGAGTAAAAACAATTTTCTATTCATTTTACCCTTCCTCATGAGCAACATGTTTATCAATTTGAACAAGAGGCTGTCTTTTTACACCATGCTCTAGAATTTCATCCAAGTTAAAAAACTCAGGTGCATTATATTCAACCTGTATGTGCCTATCCTTGTAGAACCTATCCTCATTGAAAATCACATCTCTACTCCTGATAACTTTCTAGCCAATGTTATCCCATAGCCTATATCCCATCTCATCCATACCATAACCAAGAAAATAGCACTTTCTAGACTTTGCATCAAGCTTACTCCTATTTTATATATCTTTGTGGGAAAAAACCTCACAACCAAATACTCTAAGGAAAGAGTAGTTTACAGGTTTACCTTTCTAAGTCTCCTCTGGAATGCTTCCATCAAATGAAGTACAAGGCCCTCTATTTATCAAATAAACTATTGTATCAGCTACACTAGCCCAATAGAACAATGACAACCCTGCATGAAATCTCATGGCTTTGGCATGATCCATTATGGTTATGTTCATCCTCTTCGAGACTCCATTCTCCTATGGTGTCCCAAGAGTAGTCTTGATTCTCCTAATTCCTTCCTTTGCGCAATAGTCCTCAAACTCCTTGCTGCAATATTCACCACCATTGTTAGATTTAAGAAATTTTACTTTCTTACCTGCCTCATTCTCCACTAATGCTCTCCACTTTCGAAAAGTGTCAAAAACATCATATTTATGCCTGATTGTGTAGATCCATGTCTTCCTACCGAAATAATAAATGAAGGTAACATAATAAGAGTATCCATCAAGAGAAATTACTGGTGAGGGACCCCACACATCTGAGTGAACTAACTCTAATTTCTCTTTCTTATTTTCTGGACCAACCTTTAAAAATCTTACCCTTTTTTGTTTTTCGTATACAAAACCTTCACAGAAACCCAAATCAACCTCCTTGATTTTTGGCAACAGTTTTCTAGAGTGAAGGATTTTCATCCCTTTCTCACTCATATGACCCAACCACAAATGCCATGCTTTCACATCATCCTAAGCAACATAGTTCAATGTACAATAAGATGAGTTCTGTAGTAAATACAAAATTCCAGTCAACTCACCTTTTGCAATCACCATTGAACCTTTTGTCACTCTCCATTGTCAATTTTTGAAAGTAGTGTTGCATCCCTCCAGATCAAGTGCACTGGCTAAAATCAGGTTCCTCTTTAGATTAGGAATATGCCTAACATTTTTAAGCATCCAAATATTTATGTTTGGCAACTTTACATTCACCATGCCAATACCCATAATATCACATGGATAGTTATTACCCAATAAAACCTCTCCATAATGACCTGGAGTATAATTAGAAAAGTAATCCCTATGAGAAGTGACATGATAAGAAGCTCTAGAGTCCATAACCCAATACTCACTCGTGCAATTTGCTGCAAGAATTAGGGCATCCCGATAGATTGCATCTGCAATATTTACCTCTTGACCATAATTCCCATTATTGTCCTCATTATTATTTCTATATTTACACTCCCTCTTGAAGTGTCCACTCTTCCAACAATGCTAGTAATCAATCTTGCTTTTGTCTCTGCTTTTCGATCTACCATTCGATTTTCCTTTGTTATGAATTTTCCATCTAGCTTGGCCTTCTATTTTTTCTCTATTTCTGCCTCTGTTTCTTTAGATAGCTCTACTCAAGATGATGAAGCCTCCCTAGAGGTTTTTATCCTCATATCCTAACTGACGATTGTGTAACCACATCATCAAACACCAACTTTCCAAATCCAGGTACAAAATTACTCACTGCCATTACAACGCTACCCCACGAGTCTGGTAGTGAACAAAGAAACCCTAAAGCCATAACCTCATCATCAAAATCAAGCCCTATAGATTTTAAAGAAATCATAAAAATCATTAAGGTGTTCTTGGATAGATCCACCCTCTTGCAATTTCATAGTAAATAGCTTTCTAATCAAGAAAATTTTATTTGAAGCTGAAGGTTTTTTATACAACTTAGCTAGTGTATCCATGGCTCCTTTGGTGGTCTTTTCCTGCCTGATGTTGTATGCAACAGAATCAACTAGGCTCAACTGGATCACCCCCAGTGCCCTCCTCTCTATCAGATCCTATTCCTCATCATCCATCATCATAGGTTGACCATCAGTATTACCTTTTAGATCCAAGTATAGATTATCCTTCTGATACATATAATATTCCACTTTGGTTTTCCACATACCAAAGTTTTTTCTAGTAAACTTCTCCAGTTTAAAGTTTGAAATTTCTCCCATTTCTCCCACTCGAACAAAAAAATCTCCTGTGAGTGCGCTTTCCAAACAAGATCACTCTGATACCAATTGTTAGGAATTCACCATGTATACAATAGATAGTCTATGGAAGAAAAAATTAATAATAACATCGAAAATAAAAAATAGTTTAATCTTTAGTTAAGCAGTGCAATAAACAAAAATCACACAAATGTAAGAGACACAAGATATACGTGGTTCGAGAAGTGTACCCTACTTCACAAAGAAATAATCAGTCCTTTGTATTAGCAACAATACAACAATCTTCTCCACTTGTACAATGTCTCCTCTCCTCTCTTCCTCCAAATCAGAAAAGAGCCTTAACCATCTAAGGCAGTCTTTACAGTACAAAATATATAGAGATTCATGGATTTTCCTCTACCCAAAAACACATAGTGGTGTCGGAATACAATGGGCCAAAAAACCATGAGCTAAAACCACCCATATGCTTATCACATTTTTTTAAATATTTACTGGCAATTAAATATTTAATGGTAATTAAATATTTAATGCTAATTAAATATTTAATGCTGCCTCTTGGAACCCTGTTCATGTTCCTATTGTTGAACATTGCCCATCAATATTTAATGGCCTTGGAACTTTGCCAACAATAATGGCCTTGGAAACCTACCAACAATATTTAAATGACAATTAATTTCTTGTTATCAATTTGGCTTCATTACCTAACAGAGAAGTGCTTCTTTCTCCCATTGGTGATTCATGGAAGAAGTTAGTGGTGAATGGATATTGCCTTTAGGTATACCATGCACCATTAACTAAGGAAGAGTTCTTGAAGGAGGTTGAACAATTGGATGTACATAGGATGGAGGAGAGTTTCTCTTCCATGTCAGATTCAGAGTGATGATAAAAGTTTGACAAAAAGAAAAAAAAGAGAAATACAAGAAAAGCAAAAAGAGAATAATATTGCTTGTGAACATCCTTCATGGGCACAAGCAAGACAAGAGAAAAATTAAAAAAAAGAGAGAAAAAAAAAGAAAAAGAAAGAAAAATAGGAAAAAAAAGAGAAAAAAGACTACAAAAATTATTTGTTTTTAAAATAACAATCTGTTCCTTGAAACATAAGAATCCATATTTGAAGCCAGAGTCTTGAGCTATATTTGGATCCTTCCTTATTTTCTCTTGTAATTATTTATAATAAGGATCCTGAAGTTGAGCTCTGTTAACCTGATCCATCAGGTCCACATGAATTCTAGTTAAAGAAATGATATGCCTTCTTTTTCTTAGTGCATCTGCCACCTTATTCTATTTACCTTTTATGTATTCAATCCCAAAGTCATACTCTGCTAAAAATTCAATCCACCTTATTTGACATGCATTTAGCAATGGTTGAGTGAAAATATACTTCAGAATTTGGTGATCTATTCTTAATTCGAAGGGTCTTCCTAGTAGGTAATTTCGCCAAAATTTTAGGGCATGCACTACTACGACCAATTCTAAGTCATTTGTGGCATACTTTATTTCATGTTTCTTTAGTTTTTTGGAATCATAAGCCACCACTGCTCCATATTGAGATAGAAATCCTCCCAAACCCTCTAAGGAAGCATCGGTAGAAATTGAAAATTCACCTTAAGAATTTGGAATACTTAACATAGGAGCAATTGCCAATAATTATTTTAGCAGTTGGAACGTTGTTTCACATTTTTCCATCCATTGGAATGACTTCTCTTTTATTTGAATATTGGTTATAGGACAAGCTATTTTGGCATAATATTTCATAAACCTCCTATAATACCTAGATAGACCCATAAAACTTCAAATCTCTGTTACATTTGTAGGGGTTAGCCAATCTAAAATAACTTCTATCTTCTTAGGGTCAACTACAATTCCATCTGTAGATATGACATGTGTAGACACCTAAAAAATGTCATGTTTAGGAGACTACTCATATGGGCACATCCAAAGACCACATGATTGATATTGGACCTTTACAAGAGCTAGCAGTGATCCTAACCACTCACAAGGGGTAGTTTTGGCCCATTCAGGCGTGGCCACTATCGACCAAAGCGACTTCCAACATAGGTTAGCAAATAAATTTTTCTTTTCTCTGTCTGTGTTTTATTTCTAGAATATAGTAGGAGAAATATCGTTTAATTAGAAAAACATAGAAAAAGTTAAAGAAAAATGCATAGTTTGCTTAAGTTTTTTTTTTCTAATCGTTGCTAGGAACAACAGATTTTTGATTTCAAATCTGCCCTATTCTCTAGCGGTCTAGGCTTATTTGTAGAGATTTCTTGCATGGGGCCCAGCTAGAGGCCATTGCTTCATTAAATAACAAATGGATTTTTCGAAAATTATGTAATCATTTAGATGTGCATTTTTCTAAAAATGAAACATTTCTTTTTAGGCATATAGGAAAGACCATGAGTGCTTCATGATGCATATTTTTATTTGTGTAAAATTTAAAAGAAACACACATGCACCATGGTTCATCTAAACACTAGTGATTTGGACTTCATCACAAACCACTAGTAGAGTTCAACGATGGTGACTTTCATCTCCACTCATTGGTTCAAATACCATGCACCCTTTATATTGGCCAATATCAGATCCAAGAACTAATGTAGCCTAGAAAATTTGCATGTACTTATTTTTGAAGGGTATGACACTGACTAGGTGAGACTTGGTGAGGATCTGGTAGGACCTGTGCTCCCTAATTGGGTGTGGGTTTCATATCCACACTTTGGTGGGTTTATGTGACTGGAATTTCTCTGCCAGTTGTTGAGCTGCAAGCATACAGGTGAAAGCCCTTAAATTTTTCAAGCATTACATCAACAAATGTCAAAACACAATGAAAGTAGTTTAAGTTATCAACAAATATAAACACACAAGACTAGTTTTACGAACATCAAGAAGATTTAAATGAGATAAACACTTGTCTGCTTTGTTTGTGTGTTCTAAAATATACATAAGAGATAATTCAAAAATTGTCATGGTCTTTACATGAAGCAACCACCCTTAGTCCAACACTGAGGTAAAAAATAATGCTCCACATAATCACAACCACAATCACAATAATGTTGAGCTACCCACACACAATGACACTAAACAAAGTTCAACTAGCCTAGGGATGATAACTCAACCTGTGGGGGTACTCCTTGAGAAACCCCAGCTAGAGAACCATATCCAGGTTCTTATTGTAGTAGGCATGAGGGGGCTTCAAGGCCCCAATATTCACATAGACATGAAGGAGATTCAATAACCCAATATTCACATGATAGACTTAGGTTAGATTAGCTCCCTAAGGGGTAAGATAGAAGGGCTGCGTCCAATCATAGACCTGCAACAACTCTTGGCCTCCCTGAATATGGGAGGATAGTCATATATCATAATATCATTAATGCCAATGGAACCCCATGAGATTGGCCATGGAAATATGGGCAACTTGATTAGTTGGATCGGGTTTTCTTGAAACTAACTCAGAGAAGCAATGCTACTACACATTCCATCTCAAAAATTTTGCATAGCCATCAAATAACTAGGTACACTATTGAACCAAGGGAAGCCTCAAAATGCCATCACAACATTCACACTATCTTTGATAATAGGGGTACAAAACATAGGTTAGTCTGCACAAACCAGGTCACCCTAATAGACAAGGGTAAAAGTGTAGCATGAGACTCTCCAAGAGGCCTCTCCATTAGGAATCCTCATACGGAGTTACAGAGTCATGGACCTTTAGTGGTAGATCAATATGACCGTGTGCATAGGTTAGAGAAAACACTGTGCATAGAACAAGAGCACTTAGAAATCCTTGAACATGAGGAAGCACAAATAAAAAGGCATTTGTACCTAAATGAGGAGAATTTGAGAGAGGAAAAAATAGAACATGAAGAGCAAGAAAATAGGTTGGCTCAAGCCAACTTACATATGCATAAATGTGTCTTTTCTCAGCATGAGAGTTGCACTAAATAGGGATATGAGCATACTCATCACACATCACATCATGCTTCAAAGCATCAACAATGCTTAAATCTAAAACAAGTACAACATGAGAAAATACAGGCAGAGATGGAGGGCCAGGAGTAGACATATCCTAAAACTTCATACTTAGTCATGTGGGATGTATATAGATGCCCAAACTAGGAAAACACAGGGTTACCTCCCCGACCACCACAAGAAAACCTTTGAGAACAAGAAATAATTTCTTCAAAGACATAAAAAATACTCATTGAGAGAGTCAAATCTCTTGAGAAACATGATGCGATTGGGCAGAAGCCACCTTGAGCAAGATACATAATAAGCCTTTGTACCCTTTAGTACCGAGTCCTGCTTATCCTAGGCACTTTGAGATACCTAGGTTATATAAATTCAAAGGAGAGGAATATGCACAAGAACATGCCACCAATTTCATGAATGCATGCTTCCAACTTGAACATAATGATGTTGTGATGCTAAGAACATTCATCATGACATTATCGAACATAGCAACTGAATGGTTCAATAAACTACCTAAGAACAACATCATCAATTTTGAGCAGTTGGTGAATGCATTTCTTGAACGCTTTTATTTTGGTGTCAAGAAGAAAGTAAACTTGTCCAACTTGGAAAACCTAAAGCAATACAATGACGAGCTAGTCATGGACTATGGGAACAGATGGAGAAAGGTAATGGTAAAACTACCATTTTCTATTTCCACTACTGAGCTCACCCAAATATTTACTAAGAGTTGTGCTAAGAACATCTCATTGCTCTTACAACTACAATAGTATGAAATATTCAAGGAAGCCTTGGATCAAACCAATCTGATAGAAGATATCAAGGTTGAAGAAGGAGATCTTAAGGTTTGAAACAAAAAATACTGGAACAACAAAAATCACAATAACAAAACAAAAAAGCAGGCCAAGCCTTATCCAGTAAATTAGGTTGTATTAAATGTGCTAAATGGAGGAAATATCCAAAAACCATAGACCTATCAGGATCAACCCCCATCGACCAATTACAACCCAAAAAATAATCAAGGTCAAAACAAGCAACGTCAGCCGCCTCACTACTACATGCCTTTGTCAGAATTGATGTAATCGATATTCAATCAATTCAGAGAGGCACAAAGGCTAAGGTTACTTGAGGTACAACTTTGTGACCCTAACCATCTCAAGCCCAGGGAATATAGGGAAGATCATTATTACCCATACCATTGAAAACAGGGGCATGATATAGAAGCATGCATCAGTTTCAAGAATGTTGTATAAAACATGATCGAGAAGTGTGAACTACAAGTTGATAATCCACTAGCACCTGATAATAGAGATATGGGCATATTTAGAAACTCGTTGTAAAACCATGAAGCCTCGAGAAATTAGGGTGCTCAAGTAAACCAAGTCCAAGTTGAACCTCCCACTCAATGATTCATTAGAATGGTTGAAATAGTCAATGTAGTGACAAGAAACTAGTGATACAATCAAATAGATCCTCCAATGGCTCCTATTTGTATTTTGGTCACACCTCAATAGAGGTAGGTGTAGAATAATCCTCCAGGTCTACCAGTGAGACCTGTGATAACTGTCCAGAGTAGACTTGTACAGAATATCCAAATGATATCGACCAAGTTATCAATATATGAGCTCATTCAACAGTCTCCCAAGAACATGGAGACTCTAATAGAAATCCTAAGATCAATTGAACTACAACCCCAAAACCTTGATGCATTTAAAAACTTTGTGGGGCAAATGCAACAGTTTCAAGAGCCTATGATTTGTTTTTATGATCATGAAATAAAGGTAGTCCCTACTACCATAGCAAACCCGTCTCTACACATCATCTCTTCTATCAATAACATACCTTTCAAGCGGGTTCTAATACACATAGGCTCATAGATTAACATTATCGCAAAAAAAGCTATAGGGAACTTGAAAATCCCTAGTCCAAACATCGTCCCTACCTCCTACACACTGAGAGTTTTCAATGATGCACTATGCTCCATAGTGGGAACAGTTGTCGTACCTATAAATATAGGGTATAATACCATCCATGTGATGTGTCATGTATTGGAGGGGGACATGTAGTACAATATCCTCCTAGGGCATCCCTAGATAAGGGACATGAAGTGTGTTCCCTCGATCTTCCACCAATGCATTAAATATGTGCATGAGAAACAAGTACATATGGTTCCATCAAATGAAGAGCCATTCAAATATGTGCATTAGGTTGAATTGTTAGGGTATTTTATCGTCCCATCCACACACCTCTACATTCGGCCATAATCCCCAATTACACAACCAAAAAGAAAATCCAAATTAGTAGAAGGTGACCCATCCACATTGGCACCACCTCCAGCTTCTAAAGCTACTAGTGCTTCTAAGAAACCAACAATATCTAAAGAAAAAGACTCGTAGAAGTTAAAAGCACCCTTGGTGGAGGAAAGACCTAAGGAAATTCAAACCATAGTAGTAGTGGAAATTCCAAATCCCATGGAGGAGGAAGATTCCGAAGATATAGTTAAGGAGGTACCTCAACATGCCTTGCCTACATCATCATCAACATTATCTGCACCCAAGGTGATATTTCACCTAGCTAACACAGGATTAGGTGAATATCTTGTGTAGAATGTGACTTTCACTCCAATTATCGAGACTGCACAAGACATGGGATGACCGATAGTACCAAAATTGCTAATAGGAATAGTGGTACCATTAAGGATTCCCCCCAATCAGACCTATTTTATATCTACTAGTTTGGACTATGCCCATGATTCTTATTATATTGAAGAGGATGAGGATGAGCCATTCACCACTAACGTTCATTACTTTTCCAATATTGATTTTGCTCTAAGATACTTTGAATGCAACCGTTGGCATGGCTATGATTTGGGTCTATATGAGCAAATATGATGAAACCCACTGGAACCATGATATCAGTTGCCTACTAATAGATATAGCTATGATGACTCATTGGTTGCATCCCTACATAGGCTAAGATTAGGGCTTGAGAAATACGTTGAATGGAATCTCTATCAACCAAACAAAAGCTACATGAGTGATATATGGGTGGCTATGATCAATATAGAATCACCCGATGAGTATCATCCAGATTTCTCCCTCAAAGCAAAACCATCAGGAATCATCCTATGGAGGGATGAGCTAGACCATGGTTATGAATGTGAAGAGAATGTGTATGTCACAAGTGAATCCAAGGATGAAGCTAGATTGGCCTATCATGGGCCTCGATATTTACATCATCTCATCTGGTCAAATAATACAGAGGGCAGATACTTCATAGAAGACACCGACTATGAGGATGAGAGTAATTTAGCCTACCTTGGATCCTGACATCCAGGTCACCACCTAGTTCCAATGGATAGAAATAAGATATTCTTCATAGATGACAATGATTACAAAGATGAGACTGAAATGGCTTACCTTGGATCCCAACACTTACATCATCTCAATGAGTCTTTTGACATAGACGAGATGTACTGTAGAGTATATAATGGCCATCACCTTAGAGGAAGATCACCCAATTCAGATATGATCTATCACATAGTCTTCCTCGATTTGCTTATATTTAGAGAGTTGCTTTAGCCAAATTATACCATATTATCGTCTATCCATAGACCAGATCCTAATATCCCCATACCCCTAGAGCTTCATATTGGGTATAGAAGGCAAAAAAACAATGCAAATTTGCACCCACATGGTCCTAAAGATTTCATCCCATCCATCAACATGATCTCGATTGAGTTGACCACTCCACTTCACAACCCAGCTGATCCTTCTAAACCATTGTGTCTTAACTTAGATGCTATTGATTGGGATTGTGTTGATTCACCCTTGGAGCCTAAATATTTCTTCCCCAATTAAGAAATGCTACAACTATTTTATTTTACACCAGGTTGCGCACATGATGTTTATCATCTAGTTTTACCCATAATGTAGTTGAGCCTTTAAACCCAATAGATGACATCCATTTGATCCCCACTCCTCACCATCTTGAGGAGGGGTCACATATGGCAATAGAGGAGACTTTCAAAGTGGAAATAAAAAATAATCCTTCTAATCCAAAGAAAGTCAAGTTCAAGAAAATATTATCTCTAGAAGAGCAGACCATCATCATACCTCTATTGAAAGAGAGACCTAATCTCTTTGCTTGGACCTACAAAGATATATCAGGTCTTGATCCAAAATTGGTTATTCACAATATTTTTTTGGATCCCATGAAGAAACCGGTCAAGTAGAAGCTTAGGAAGATACATCCAACCATCACCTTGATGGTAAAGAACAAATCGTAGAAGCTATTAGATGTAGTATTTATTACCTCCATCGACTATCTAGAATGGGTATCAAACATGGTGCCTGTAGGAAAACATGATGGAAGGATCTGCATTTGCATGGATTTTAGGGATCTCAATAAGGCAATACCAAAGGATTCATTCCTATTGCCCAACATATATGGTCTTGTAGATGATACTACAGGTCATGAGATGCTTTACCTTATGGATGATTTTTTTATTACAATTAGATTCGGATTAAACCCGAAGACCCGCACAAAATCACGTTCACCACTCCATGGGGGACATTTTTTTACAAAGTAATTCCATTTGGTCTTAAAAATACTGGTGCCACCTATTAGTGGGTTATGACATACATTTTCCATGACTAAATGTATAATATCCTAGAATATTATATCGATGACTTACTAGCCAAGTCATTACTGCATGAAGAGCATGTCGAGATCCTAAGAAAAGTCTTTGGCTACCTGATAGAGCACAACATCGGGATGAATCCCAAGAAATACATCTTTGGCATAACCTCTGAAAAACTCTTGGGATTCATCATTTCTAAATGAGGTATCAAAGTTGACCCAAAAAAGGTAAAGGCTATCCTAGAAATGGCCTCGTCCACTAACATCAAAGAGATAATAAGCCTACAGGGCAAATTAGCATCCATAAAGTGTTTCATCACACAACTATCAGATAAATATTGACCCATGAATTGACTGCTACACAAGGAGATATAATTCCATTAGGGTGAGAAATGTTAACAAGCCTTTGCTGAGATTAAGAAATACCTAGAAATGCCACCAGTACTAGCTCCACCAAGGCCAGGCATGCCATTTCTGCTTTATATATATGCTACCAATTTTTCTTTGGGTACCATGTTAGCTCAAAATAATATGCAAGACAAAGAGTAAGCGATATATTATATTAGTCGCACCTTTGTGAGCTACGATATAGGGTACACATACCTAAATAAGTTGTGCTTAGTGGTGGTCTTTACAACCAAGAAATTGTGCTACTACATGCTGAGCCATAAAATGTATGTGATATCAAAACAAAATCCTTTGTAGTATATGATGAGCAAGACATATCATAGTACATGTACTGCAAAGTGGATCATGCTACTAACAGAATTCAATTTAGAGTTCATAAGCCAAAATTCCATCAAGAGATAAGTCATAGCTGATCAATTAGTAGAGGCACCTCTTCAGAATAGTAGACCTATCACGATAGAATTTCCTAATGATGCAGTCTTTACATTATCGAAAGCACTCAAACTTGAAGAACCTAAAAATAAAGCTGACATGTATTTGTTCTTCGATGGTTCAAAGTGTGAGCAAGGGGATGGTGCAGGGATTGTGTTTTTCATGCTAGAAGGTGCTCAAATACCCTTGTCATTCAATCTAGACTTCCATTCCACAAATAATAATGCTAAATATGAAGCCCTAATCCTGGGTCTCCAAACAATAATAAAGATGAATATTAAAAGGCTAAATATCTTTGGTGATTCCCTTCTCATTGTTAACCAAGTTAAGGGGTTATTTCTGTGAAGTGAAAATACGACACTAAAAAAAATATGAAAGTAAAATAATTTCAATGAAAAAGAGACTGCATAAAAGATAATTTTATTCAATAAATGGGGGGAGCTAAGAAACTCCTTTGTTACAATATGTTTGTTCAAAAGAACTTATTTTGATACAATAAACACAGGTGCTAGGTTTCTTCAAAACCCTAGCTACAAAACAAGTAGTGTCTCCAATGTATCTTGCTTCCAATAGGATGAGTGGGCTTCTGTTTATCCATAATCGGGCTACTCTAGCTTCAATAACTACTCAACAATCCTTGATGAATGGTACCTGATCCTGCACATACAACAAACATAGAGCTATTAGCAAACAAAATGAGTGTTCCATAGTGTGAACCCTCAGAAATGCAAACTAAAAACTCTTGATCTGAATAAATAAAACATGTAGAATATAAATAACATCAAATAAAAATGCATAAAATACTTACTGTGTTGTTTTGTTGCTCCATTACAGATTGATGGCAGGGTGCCCCAATGGAACCTGATGATATTACAGAGTAGGATCTAGTGTGCGGTTGTGGAGACAATAGGCTCTGTGTTGTACCTATAGAATGTAGAAGGTGCTCTGTAGCACCTATGAGATAAGTAGATGCTCGACAGTGCCTATGAATTAGGGTTATATATGCATAAGCAGATCAGAGGATTATGAAAGGCTTAGTGGATGAACGATAATGACAGTGGTGGAAGTGGGCTGGGAAGATGGCTGGAACCAAGAAATCCTAGGGTAGACTAGGATTTTTGGGAAGGTTATGCTAGGGCACAACTAAGAGAGTGTGGATCGAATTCACTCAAAAGGTAAGCTCACGAATGCTGGTTAGCAAGAGCTCTAATCAAATCTAGTTTGCACCAATTAGAAAAAGTTCTAGGGATTGAGCATTGATAATGCTCCTATTTATTATCAAGCCTAGGGTTTTCTTAGGGTTTTAGCTTAACACTTTTGATCCCATGGTTAATATTAAAGCAGATCCAAAGGCTGTTATTAAAATTTAGGTGTGACACATATTATGGAAGATGGACGACTAAGATTAGATTATATTAGACGACTGAGGATAATTTGGCTTATAAATATATATTTTATAATAAATATATTAAAATATAATATAAAATATAATATTTAAATATAAATAATATAAAATAAATATAAATAAGTCAAATAGGGGTTGAAAAATGGTGGAAAAAGGCTAAAGTGGGCCATTGGATGGCAGGAAAGGCATGGAATGACCAATTGAATGGTGGGAAAGGGTGATGGTGGACAAGTGGCTAGGATTTGGTGTCTACATATGCCCCTTTTTGTACCATATTGCGTGAAACATAATATGGTGCAAAAACACGAGACACCTAGTTGGGCTTTGGGCACAGAAGCAACTTCTCTCTCTTGTTGGATTTTTGAGCAATAATGTTGAAGACAAAAAAAATAAAGAATTTTGGAATTTGTGTAGCTTACCACCTCAATTGATGAATGAGATTACAAATGAATCTCACGAGCCACTTAAAAAAATTTGTGCAAATGATGAATGATGTGATACCATTTTTGCCTCAACAGTGCGAAGGAGAGGTTGGTGTAAAATGTGATATGATGTGGACGATATGAATGATGTAAAATGTGATACCATTTTTGCCCCAATGGTGGGAGAGGGGTTGTGTCAAATGTGGATGTCATAATCATGTAATATGTATCCCATTGTGGGAGGATCAAAAATTAAACATGGTTACCCCAAATTTGGGGTGATTCAATGTTGTTGAAGAAAATGCCTTATTGGCATCATTGAGTATGCAGGTTATGAAGATGTAGGATGACAAAGTCAATGTAGGGGCCAAGTAATGACTATGGAAAACTCTCCATATAATTCCATCATGGAACCAATCAACCTACTAGGCTTACCTGTCTTGTGACTATGGTCAAATGAATGAGTGATTGTGATATTAATTATCCATGTTTTCTTGCCCCATGAAAAAGGACATCAATGACTACTTTTGTGCAAATCATTCTTGGCAAGGTTTCACTCAAAATGTGAAGTACCAAATGTTATTGTGATCTCAATCACGAAAATAAGTGATGATGATGATGACCAAGTGTTCCTATGGTAATTCATTCATCTTACCAAATTGTATGGATGCAAATTGTTGCAATTGCCAAGTATATATAATAAACCACTATATACGAGATTCAAGAATGTGATAGAAGAAATGTGATGATGTCGCCAAATTTGGAGTCGATTTGTAAATGTTAGAGATTTTAGTGGTTGATTTTACACTTTTTTGAATGGAAAAAATTGATTCAATGGTCAAATCAACTCCAATTTTTATGAAAATTTATGGGATGATGAAGAATATGAAGTAGAGGAGTTGAGTGTTGGTTTTGTGAAAATTTGTATTTATGTGATGTGTTTTGTAACTCAATTTGTGCATTTTACAAATTTGTGCCATGCTCAAAAAATATGCGTGCAAAATGATTTTTGTTTTCACAAATCTTGATTTTATGATGTGTATGATGTGTGGATGAAATTTGGTGAGATTTTGAGGGGGAAAGCTATTTTTTTTATCACTTTTTTCTTCATGTCATTTTGGCACCAGGCACCCCATTGTACCTGTGGTATCCTACAGGTGCTCGACTGCACCTGGGTGTGCCTACAGGTGCCCATGCACGATTGCGGAGTGTAGGCACCACTTTGCACCTGAGTGCACTTGGTATAGCTATAAATAGATTGCAAGGTGGATTTGGAGGCTCATTTGTACGTTTGAGATATTGTGAAAGTGCACCTGAGGAGAGGAGTGGATAGGTGAGTAAAGTAAGGCTAGTGGATATCTACGCAAAAGCTATGGCAGTGGAGGATACGAATGCTGCTAGTGGAGCTGAGGCACGATTTGCCCTAGTAATGTTGAAAAAAACTTTGTTATTTTATGCAAAAAAACTTTGTTCTTTTATGCAAAAAAACTTGATTTTTTCTAAAAATTAATATTAATGTAAAATATTTGTTACTACAATTGCGAGAGATAGAGCCTTGACATTGGTTCTCTCCTACTATTCCTGGGATGAGGAAGAAACTTAATAAGGATGATTGGGACATTTTGAAGAAGGCTGATTTGGAAGGAGCGGCTTGGTTGGATGTGGTGAGGGTGGATGATGGGTACCTCTCATTGTTGATAGAGAGATGGGATTCAGATGGGGGGACCTTTTAGATGCTGACTGGGGAGGCTACCGTCACACTTGAGGATGTATACCACATACTCAAGGTGCTAGTGGAGGTTGTAAAGGTGATAGTTAGGTATGATAATAATGTAGGGATGATGAATATGTTTGGTGAGTGATGGCGAGAGACAAGGATGGGGGATGAGGGGATTTACTATTTGAGCATGTACAAGGCTAAGGAGTTGGATGCACTCCCAAAATTGATCATGTTCATGTTAACAAAAATAATGCTCCCCAATAGCATGGGGTGTAGGTTCCCTTGGAACCTATTGGGATTGGTGAGTGACTTACTCACCAATCCAAGGACGTATGCATGGGCTCCTACTTTATTGGTGTAGTTATACCGGGAGCTATATGATATTACATAGAGAGGAAGGAAGGGGATTGGATGCAACTTCCTTCTTCAATGTTTGGTGTGGGAGCACTTCAGTGTAGCTTGGCCATAGGGGTTACCTTTCTAGGCATGGTAGATGGGCGACCCCTATGCTAGGATATTGGCAGTGGTTGAGGAGGTGCAACTGAGTCGAGAGGAGCATACAAGCTAGTGGTACATGGATATGTTGGCAGGATTGACTGTAGCTTAGGTGATATGGAGGCCATGGCAGGGAGCCATGTGGGAGGGTGATGAGGAGCAGTTACAGTGGGTAATGTAGACATGGTGGTTGGTTGGGAGGAGAGATGATGAGGTAGTGTACTTTTAGTACTTGTGGGTGTTGATGAAATTTGGTTTACCTCAGGGTGTGCTTGATGGGCCAGTGATATACCAGTGTTGACGGGATGAGGTGGGGATTCCATGTGTAGAGCCATGGAGAGTTTTAGATAGAGGATGACAAGCAACTAGAGGTCCCAAATATAGGCAATGTAGGAGTGAATCCTAAGTATGCAGGATGGTTTGATACCCAACTAGTATGGGTACCAAAGGTGATGATGGGTGGGGATGCGGTAGCTACAAAGTTAAGGATGACTCTAAAGAGGACAAGGTCTTGATGATTGACGAGTCAAAGGATATCAAGGGGATCATCACAGTAGAATCCCGATGTGGAAGTAGAAAAGGATGAGAGGAAGGATGATGAGGATATGGGAGAGATCTCCAAGGTGGCTAGGTTACAAGCTGAGGTGGAGCAACTTCGTGAGGAGCGAGAGACTACTATAGAGGCTCATAGGGAGTCTTTGGTAGAACAAGATGTGGTCATAGTTGGGTTTTAGGCTACCATAGCCCAAATGGAGGTAGAGCAATCGATAGATGAGGCTAGTGCGAGTGATCAGGAGATGGTCACAAGGCTCTAGGAAAAGATATTGGTGAGAGAGCATCGTCATAATATTAACTTATAGTGACTATAGGCTAGTGAGACCTATGCACACTCTTTGGAGGAGTTGTGCATGGCTTATCATATTCCTTTGCTGCATCCTCCATTGTCCTCTAGGACTGAATCATCAAGGCATATGACATCTAGGCAAAGTTATAGGTCTAGGTCTCCTACTAGGTCTTAGGGGTCCTATCCTAGACATTAGCTTAGTGCTTAGATGCACTTTTGTATATGAGCCTTGGTGATCCATTGTAGCCTTTTTGGCACTCATTGTACATGTGATATTTTATATATATACATGGCTTTTATGTTTATATTATTTTTTGTGTGAATGTTTTATGTGTATGCAATGCATGTTTTATGAAAATATTTTATGAATGTCTTATGGATGATTAATGCAAGCTAATCATGATGTGTATGCGTAATGCTTATATGGATGATTAATGCAAGATAAATGGTAAATGTATGGATTATTAATACAAGCTAATCATGATGTGTATGCGTAGTGATGAGGCCTGTAAATACCTCATTTTTACACTATGTTTGACATATAAAAATTGCCATATTATCAAACATGACAAAGTTAATTGCAAAATAGTTGATTAGAATATATATTTGTTAAGTGTTTGAATGATTTTATGTTAGAAACACTATATCTCTATTTTTGACTATTTTTAGCATTTTGTGACTGTTTTTGCTTGATTAAGTAGCAAATAAAAACATGCATTTAAATTAGCCAAATGTGGTATGCTGATATCCATTAACTTCACAATGGATTTTGAATGTTTTCCTACCCTTCAACTTGTTTGAAATCCACATTGAAGCTAAATTTTTAGGACTGTCATAAATCTGAAAATCTGTAGAAAACAGCCATATAAAAATCAGCAAGCTATCACTTTATAGGAGCACCTTGAATTTGTCAAGCAAAGCATGAGGAAATAGATGGAATGAGTTCAGAATGACTAAATAAGACATGAACTATTTAGAAGCATTCCCACATGGTCTAAATAGGCAGCAACAGGGTATAACAGAGCAGGGACAATTGTGCAGCTTTGTTGCACTATTTCAACATGGTTACTTGGTGAATGGAGTGTATAAATTTAAGAGCAACTTGATGAACTCCTTCATGTTGATATTTGAATGATTTTACCATGTTATAATTTGTTTGAACTTACAAAAAATGTCAATATTTTACAACTATACAGTAGAGCTGGAACATGCAGTAATTTACCATGTAAATTCTAGCCAGCTACCAATGAATGGCAAGGCCTGGAATTCACCAATAGAAGATAAAAACGGTTGGGGTCACATCTTGGGAGTTGGATTAAGTGACCTACCTGAAAGAAACAACCAAAACAAGCATTCTAAAGACGTTTTGAACTTAAAGTGCACCTACAATCAATTATTCTGAAGATCTTCGGAATAACAGGGGAACACGCTTCTATTTGACTTTTTGTAGTTTCCAAGTGGTTGAAAAGGTAACTTAAGGTTGAGAGAATATAGAAAAAGTCTTCTAAAACTATCCCCACCATTACTTGTTAACCAGAAGACACAACTCATAAGAAAATATCAATTGATGCAATTAATCCTGTCCTAAAATAGACCCAAATTAATTGCAGAATATTAGGAAATGATATTTTAAAGTGGAGACAAGTGTGCAAGATATTTCTAAGACTCCTCCAACATACTTATACCACTGAATATGCCTTCTAAGGGCCAATGAATACTACTATAGCACAAAATGTCCAAAATTACACTTATTTCAATTGCAGATTATTTGGCAGATCAATGAAAAATAGCAAATAGGCTGATTTGAGCATGAGATATATTGTAATATTTTATTATAAATAAATAAGATCCCTTCTTGGTTGAGCTAAGTAGGAATTAGAATAGATGAGATTAGTTAGTAGTAGCAAATAGACCAGTACAACAATTCTCTATAATAGTTTCAGCATGTTTTGACAGCAATAAAAGTGCAGTTCTTTTATCAATTTTTGTTCTTGAGAAAGTGTGATTTTTAATTAGTTAAGGAGTGTTTTTCTCACCTCCTTATAGCTTAGGAAACATGGGCCCACTTTTAGGTCTAGAAGGAGGATTTTTATGATAGGTTTTAATCTGTAATTTTGCTGTAGCAGAATTAACAAATTTCTTGTGAGATTTTATTTTCTTGTTTTAAGTTTGTGTGATGTTATTTATATTTTCCATTATGTTTATATGCAACATTTGTGTGTGTTTTAGCTGAAAAATTAGATTAAACATTTATTTCCCCTATTTCCTCTGCTTTCCATGTTTCCCTTATTTTTATGTTTCAACAACTTTCAATTTTCAGCAAATTTCATTTTGTTGTCAATTCCTGTAGCGAAGCTTGATGACCTTTTATGATAGGACATTGACAGGTGTTTTTAGCATAAGTTTCATTTCCAATCATCATTTCCATTCTGCAAGAGTAAACTAGGTTTCAATTTTGCAAGTGTAATTTAGGATTTCATTTTAGCAACATTTCAATTTAGCAATTTTAATTTTGTTATTTCAATTATGCAAAAGTAAATTAGATTTCAATTCAACAATTTCAATTCCTACACTTGTAGTTAAATTTAATTTTCTGAAATTAGAATTAATTTTCAATTCTTGCAAGTTTCCATTCTGCAGACTAGGTTTAGTGTGACACCAAAAGGTTAAACCTAAATCTGTTTCACCTAATAAATGCTTGAAATATGAATACCTAAATTGTACTCTACCCTAACCTTCTATCGTAGACAACCTTGGACACCACCCTAGATTGATAAATCATAATATTTAATGATGCTATTAATGACATGCATCATTTGACATTGTTGTCGGGGATAACAATGCTATTAGAGGTAAAAGCAGTCAAATAATTATTATTGTGCTAAGTTGTGAATTTTAGAGTAAAATATGAATAAAATAACTGGTATAAATAATAATTATTTATAGTTGCATTTCAGTCCATTTAAAAAACAAGCAAGAAACCACAGGGAGGTGATCTTCACACTTAGAGGTTAAATTGCCTATGTTTGAAATTCTTGATAAAATTGAAAGAATTCATCATCCTCATTATTAGGAAACATAAGATCTCTTGAAAATTTTAGAGGAGCCATCTGATAGTACTACCATTTTTAGATCCAAATCATCAGGGTAGTATAAAAAAATTTGTACTAGGTGTTGAGAAGACATCATGGTAGATATACAAGACTATCCCTTGAATAAAACAATAATTTCAGCTACTTGTAGCATTTTTTCATAGGGACATATAACTGATAAATGCCATTTACTTCCACAACTCAAAAATATCCTAGAGATGCAAATTTTTTTGCCTAGTCTAAATTCTTCTCAAAGAGAGATCTCAACAACAACAAACAAGGCAAGTAAATAAACCACTACCTCCAGCCCAACCTATGTCCAATATGAATAATACAGGACAGGTAACCCCTATCTATGTAGCTGAATTTGATAAAAATACTGTAGGATGCAACAGCATACAACTATGCTCAAACAAGACCTTACTTGAGCTTGAAGAGATAAAAATCAATGGAGATACACAAAAACCCTTTAGTCCAAACACACAAAAATCAACCTTAGATAAAGGAGAAAAATTAGAAAATCAGCACATAGAAAATTTACTTCCATTAAACTCTTTAGTAGCAATTACAAAAGGATAAATTCTATCCTCCTAGGAATGAAACAAATTGAAGTACAATCAAGAAAATTCTTGAACATTATTAGTTGGCTAACTTATGAACAAAAAGCAAAATGTTTTGCTGTTTTGAAATAATATTTCAATCCCTTTGCATGGAATTACAAGGGTATGTCAATATTTCATCTTGATGTATGCACTTAACAACTTTGGGAATTAGTATTGAATTGTTTTAAGCACAAATTGACAAACTTTTGTAGACTAGGAGGCATGGACAACACTTGATTGAAGAATTTTTAGATATGGAGCATATTAGGAATTCACCATATACACAATACACAGTCTATGGAAAATGGATCTTACTTCCAGTCGGAGAGGGGAGCAGCAGTCTCCCATAAAATTCGCCACTATAGCAGCCGACACTGTAGAAGCCTGCATACTGTAGCAGCCGCCACTTTAGCAGTTCGTGCACGGTAGTGGTCACAAAAATTTTGGCCCTAAAAAAAAAAAAAAAAAAAAAAAAAATGGCAGATTTTGGAGGCAACAAGTTGTGACGGATGGAGCAGCAAGGAGGAGGAGCGAGAGGTCTAGGGGCATCAAACCCTAGGTGTGGGACTTCAGAGGGCAGATCAGCAGACGTGGCAGGTGGGGGCTCTAGCGAGATAGCAGGCCCCCAGGCGGAGGATGTGGAAAAGGAAGTTCTATTGGAACCGGTCCAAGGGCGTTGGGCGGATGCGGTTGAAGATTTCTCTGAGGGGGACTAGGACTCTATGCGTCAGGATCAAAGGAAGAACCAAGAAGGAGACAAAGAGAAACCTGGCAACTGGAGACCTTCATATCTTAATGCTCTTCGCGGTAAGCAAAAATTATCCGACTCTTATTTTAATCTAAAATCTGTCAATGGTAGGTTGCACGTCCCGGATTCCTTAGCTCAGCATGTGGCTATGGAGGGCAGAACATCTTTGGTGGCTAAATTTATGGGGGTGAGGCCGGACATGGAAGTCATAAGGAGATGGGCCATCCAAAAATGGCAGCCAAGGGCCGGTATGATGATTAAGGCTTTACCCAAGAGTTTTCTTTTGGTGACATTTCAATGTGAACAGGACATGGAAAGGACTCTCCAAGGAGGTCCTTGGTTTTTTGGGAAAAGGGGCTTGTATCTGAAGTGTTGGTCCCCCGATTTCAACCCCCAGACTCGAGTCTTTGGATTTGGCTCCTATTTGGGTTAAGATGCCAGGATTACCTCTGCTTTTCTGGAATGAACAAATATTGGCTGGGATAGCTACAAAGATTGGAGAACTAATAGCTATTGATCCTGCAACCTTGAGCAAAACAAGACTCCTGTCTGCTCGCATGTGTGTGTTGGCGGACCTGAGTAAAGAGCTCCCTAAATCCATTATTTTGTCGTCTATGTTTGGCCTTCATACTCAGGTATTTGAATATGAAAATATGTCTTTTAAGTGTAGTGTTTGTGGGAAGGTAGGGCACCAGGGTATCCACTGCATTTCCAAGAACCAGCCCCCACTCCAAAATACTGATCCTCAAACCCAGAATAATATCCCTCCCCCCTAGATCTCCATTCCTACCCAACCTTGGGCCTCAAGGACATGGAGCTCGAAATCCGAATATCAGAGACCCTGTTCGCCCTATTGTAAGCAAGAGGCAACGTTTTAACCCTCCTCCCGAAAATTCCTATGCCCCAAAACCCTCTCACAGGGGAGCTGGTCCCTTTGATGGGAACCCTCAAGCTCAACCTTCTCCTAAGATGATACAGCAAGCCTCAGGGCCAAATCACAAAGGAAAGAACCCCATAGATCAACGCCCTGGGGCAAGTAAGTTTGATTGGGTGATACGGGAGGCCTATGGAGGCTCGGTGGAAGTGGTCCCATGTCTTTGAGAGGAATTTATGGGAAGAAATTCCAAGGAGATCAACATCCCAGTGGAGAACGGTTTTGATGCATTAAATCATTTAAAGGGAGATCGGATGGATAGCCAAGAAGTGGAATCCGAGGTAGAGGAGACTCAAGAGAAGGATTTAGAGGAGAAAAATCGAGAGGAAGGAGTAAGAAACTAATAATACAGGCAAGGATACTCAGGAGGAAGAGGTGAACCACCAAGATCAGTGTAACCCCAAAGCAGGGAAAAAAGAATCTACTAATCAAGAAGCTAAGAGCACAAAATCATCTCCATTGTCAGAAAGACCAGTTAACCTGGAAAGCCAGATTGTTACCCCAAATACCAAGACTGACCTACCCAAGATGGTTACTAGAAGCCAAGTGAATCCCAAGGAACTTCAACCTAGAGCGGATGTATGGGGATATGGTTCGATAGGAAGAGGGAAACCTAGCAATGCTGCCTTAAGGTAGAAAGAAGCAGAGCGAGGAGTGGCTGATGGCACTCAAGCAGTATTGCTCTTTGGGGCGAAGGCTCGAGGATCCAAAGCCCATAAATGAAGATTCTTTCATGGAATATTCGTGGGAGTAATCCTGCAAAAATAAGAGCTTTGTATGCTCTTAGAAAAGAACACAAACCGGATATGATTTTCTTGCAAGAAACTAAAATGGAGGAGAGTAGAGTTATTCCTTTTAAGAATAGGACTTGGCGAGAAGGCTGAAGTAGTAGGCCAAGAGGCCACTTGGAACAGCGAGGAGGGTTCTTGGTTATGTGGAACAAAAATGTGATTGATAGTAGAGTGATTATGATGTCTAATTGGTTTATTTGTCTCTTATGTGTGGATAAAACCACGCGGGAAGAGTGGATATTAATGAATGTATATGCTTCAGTTAGACGAGGGATGAGAAGGGTTCTTTGGAGTCGGCTAGCTGAATTGAGGGAGACGGTCCCAAACTACCCTTGGATTGTGGCGGGGGATTTCAATTGCTACCTTAATCCCTGTAGATAAATTGGGGGGCTCTCAAAGAATAGCTGTGATATCTACGAGTTTAGAGATTTTGTTGAGCAACATGAGGTGATGGATGTGGACTGCGTAGATTCTCCTATACATGGTCTAACAAAAGATTGAAGGAAAACCAAATTCGAGATAAGATTAGATAGGTTTCTTCTTTCTCAAGAATGCTTGGAGAGGTTTGGGGACTCTTCATTAACGGCACTCCCAAGAATCGGGTCTGATCACAACCCAATTCTATGGGAAATAGGGGAGGACTCTAAGAAAAGATACATCAGACCCTTTCGATTCGAACTTATGTGGTTCCAACATCAGGATCTCAAGGATATGGTTGCCCAATGGTGGGACAAAAAGTATAATGGTTTGAAACTAGCCCAAGTGGCATGTAAACTAAGGAATGTGAAGGCTAACATTAGAGAGTGGAACAAAACTTCCTTTGGCAATATTTTTGTTAAAAAGGTAGAACTAAAAGACAAGATCAATGAACTACAGGAGAAGTTGAAGTCAGAGCAGCTTACGAGAGGATCTGAGAAACCGGGAGAGGGAGGCTGTTGGCCGAATACCACACGATGCTAGGATTTGAAGAAACCTTTTGGAGGCAGAAATCCAGGCTGCGTTGGTTAAAGGAGGGTGACAGAAATACAAAGTTATTCCATGTCTCTACTCTTCGCCACGGGAGTACTAACAAAATTAAGGAGATCAAGATGGCCGATGGGTCTAACACCAAAGATATGGAAGACATAAGGAGGGAAGCGGTTGAGTACTTTAAATCGTTGCTAGAAGATGTAAATCCGACTATTGAAGAAGAGGACTCTCTGTTGGCAGCAATTCCACCCCTCGTAACTGATAATATTAATGGATTCTTACTTGGTCCTTTCACAAAGGAGGAAATCAAGAAGGTCATTTTTGACATGGATGGTAACAGCTCCCCAGGACCGGATGGCTTCCCTGCAGTTTTCTTCCAGAAGTTTTGGGATATCCTAGGCAATGATGTAGTGGAAGCTATAATTGAGGCTCAAAAGGACATGGAAATCCCGAGAAGGAGTTAATGCTACTTTTTTAGTCCTCATCCCTAAACTAGTGGGAGCAATGGAATTTTCCGAGTTTCGCCCTATCGGTTTATGTAACACTCTGATGAAGATTCTCACAAAAACAATCGCCAATAGGTTGAAGGTTATCCTTCCTTTCATCATTGATATGAACCAAGGTGGCTTTGTGAAAGGGCGACAAATATTGGATGGTATCATCACAATTCATGAGGTTATTCATTCAATGGTGACTAGTAAGGAAGCAGGTATGTTACTAAAGCTTGATATGAATAAAGCCTACGACCGGGTCTCATGGCGGTTCCTCACCAAGATTTTGGGTAAGTTTGGTTTCTGTCCCCAGTGGATTAAGTTGATTTTTAGTTGTATCTCTACTACAATATTTTCTGTCATGGTGAATGGGTCACCCTCCGGTTACTTTAAGAGTGAAAGGGGGTTGCGACAAGGAGATCCTTTGTCTCCATACTTGTTTATTATTTTAGCGGAAGCATTGGGTAGGAACATTTCAGCAGCGGTGGAAGATGGTCAATTGGAAGGTTTTAAACCAGCCTCAACAGCAGGTCCAGTGTCTCACCAAAAGTTTGTGGATGATACAATCATTGTGTCCAAAGCCTCGGTGCCTCAAGCTAGGAAGTTGAAGAGAATTCTAACCAAGTATGAGACAGAAGCAGGATAGTACATAAACTATAAGAAGAGTAGCATCTATTTCTTTAACACGCCTGGTGGGAGGGAGGAAAGAATAGCTAACCTCTTCGGTTGTGGAAAGGAGCTTCTACCAGCAACTTATCTAGGCATGCCTATGTTCGAAGGAAGAATGAAGGCTACTTTGTGGAACTCAGTCATTGACAGGATCTCCAAAAAGTTAGCGGGGTGGAAGGGCAGCCTTCTCAGCTCCGTAGGAAAAGCCTTATTAGTTCAAACTACTTTACGAGCATTCCAATTTACTGCATGTCTCTATTTAGAATGCCTACAAAGGTCCGAGCTACATTGGAGCTAATTCAACGCAACTTCTTGTGGTCAGGTTCAGAGGAGAGAAAGAGAATTTCGTTGGTAGCATGGAATCAGGTGTGTGCAAGCAAGGATCAGGGGGGCCTGGGGTTAAAGAGAATGAAAGAATTGAATCAAGCTCTGATTGGCAAACAAGTATGGAGATTTATCAATAATGATCAATTGGGATGGGTAAAACTTCTTAAGGCAAAATATATCGGAAATAATCGGGACTTCCTGAAAGCTGATAATCTTCCTAGAGGATCCTATTTTTGGAATTGTTTGCTCGAATGTCGGGAGGTAGTAAGGAAAGGCATCAGATGGAGAATTGGTAATGGAAGACAAGTGGACTTTTGGAAAGACCCGTGGTTGGAAGGGGCCCCTCTGAAAGATAAATTAGACCTTCAGGTCCTCCAACATAAACTTTCGAAGGAAATGGGAGGGAAAAGTAGGGGATTTTATTGCTTGTAGCACGGGAAAATTCTTCTTGGAAGAAAATCACGAGTTCATAATCTGTCGGAGCAAGAGAATGTGGCCCTAACCAAACTCAATGATGCTTTAAGGGTGTTCCCGATCATTCCTGGGGGAGGAAGAGACAAGGCGATTTGGGGCAAAACTACAAGTGGGATCTATTCGGTAAAAGCGCCTATAAGTTAATCCACTCGGGATTCAATGGGTGGACTCCAACTTCCGTTATTTGGTTAAATAATTTAACCCCAAAAATAGCTTTCTTCTTTTGGTTGGCGAGTTCAAAATAAGATCCCGACAACGAGATAATCTGCAAAGGAGAGGTTTCCAATTCATCAATCGATGTATCTTGTGTGAGAAAGCAATAGAATCTGTAAGTCATATATTTCTAACTTGTGATTTTTCTTGTACAGTCTTCCAAATGATCCTGTCCAAATTTCATACAGTGGGCTTCCCCCTTCCGGGAAAAGCTTTTGACTTGGCTCTGGAAGCTCAGATTACCCCATTTTTTATGGGGGATATGAATAAAGCTTACTCATCTGAAGGTGTTTTACACATAAAAATAAAAAATATCAAAAACATTCAAAAACTTCAAAATTTCAAAAATAATAGAAATCATAAAAATTCAAACAAATTAGAAAAAAATTAAAAACAAAAATCTCCAAAGGCATATTAAAGCCCTTTGGTCACTTCACAAAAAGCTCCAAAGGCATCTTAAAGCCCTTTGGTCACTTCACAAAAGGCTCCAAAGGTATCTTAAAGCCCTTTGATCAATTCACAAAATGCTCCAAAGGCATATTTAAGCCCTTTGGTCACTTCACAAAAAGCTCCAAAGGCATCTTAAAGCCCTTTTGTCACTTCACAAAAGGCTCCAAAGGCATCTTAAAGCCCTTTGGTCACTTCACAAAAAGCTCCAAAGGCATATTAAAGCCCTTTGGTCACTTCACAAAAGGCTCCAAAGGCATATTAAATTCCTTTGGTCACTTCACAAAAAGCTCCAAAGGCATCTTAAAGCCCTTTGGTCACTTCATGAAAGGCTCCAAAGGCATCTTAAAGCCCTTTGGTAAACTCACAAAATGCCCCAAAGGCACCATAAGCCCTTGGGTCAACTCAAAAAAAGCTCCAAAGGCACATTCAACCCTTTGGTCAAATCACAAAAGGCTCCAAAGGTATTTAAGCCCGTTGGTAAAAAATAAAACACAAAATACAAAAAAAAAATACATAAAATAAAAATACAAAGACAATTAAAAACATTAAAACACAAAAATATTTGCATCCATGTAGTTGCATTGCATTAGGCAAGCTACACCCATTGCATTTGCATTAGGATAGACTGTGTTTTCAAACTTGCAAGTGATGCAACATTTGTTATATCGATCATGCATAAAGCATCAATCATCATCCATCACTCATGTGAGTAACTATGTTTTTCAATACAACCCCTCCTATTGTTATAAGGAAGATACTAGGGTTTTTCAGTCACTCAACCATACCTAGTGATTTTCTCAATTTTTTTAGAAATCTATATTTGCTTTTGATAGATGAGGTTTGGTTTTGATAGCACCTGGTATATTTTAAAATCCCATCACTAATTAAAACATTAAAAAACCTAGTTGGAATAGGGGAAATATGAACACTACAAAGTGGTACTAGGCATCCTAAGCGAAAGGTTTATAATTGCTCATTTTGTAATACACATGGTCTAGAGTGTTGATAATTGGAAAAAGGGCAAGCTCCCCCCTACCTGAGAAATACCTTTATTACAAAAAAATAAGCAAAATTCCACAATCAAAAGTAAAATCCCTTGCTCAAAATAAAAGAAGAACACAAATACAAAATAAACAGTGATTTTTATCACTATACATATGAGCAAGTATCCCAATAAATCAAAATAAAATAAGGGAGTGAAGAGCTTGAATCCCTGGAATGGTCACTACTTGAAACCATAGAGTGATCCCCAATATAGCAATTGGTTGAATGAATCTTGCTTGGCATTGGGGTAAGCTCTAAGCAATTTGCAATAAGGGCTAGCTTTAGGTATCCTGTATCGCCTAATGGTCTAATCCAAATGAGTACAACTTAGGATCATGAAGAACATTTGGTGATCCCCAATACAACAATGGGATGAATGAATCCTACCTGGCATTGGGGTAGGCTTATGTCTCTCTAATACATTCATTTGCACACACAGGGATAATGAATATCTAGGGCTACATAATTAAAACCTTATCTTTCAGAAGTCTTGTATGGTCACTATACAAATTTTGATTGATTAACTAGGGTGTTTGAGTTGTATGGAAAACCTCAAAAGTCCCCTCATAGCAAAAATCATTTCATCAATTAAATCATCAAATTTATTTACAAGATTTTGTTCATTAAAATGTGTTCATGAATGGGATAGATATAGAATAAATATCAGTAATGATATATAGATGGACACTGACTATTTTGTACATATATTTTAATTTACAGAATCTTATAAAGAAAGCACATAAATCACATCATCTCATCTCACATTTGGATGCTCAAATGATTAATTATTATTCTAGGAGTTATTATTTACATCCATAATTTTTATACATTCTATGGTGTCATCCATTAGATTGTTAAACACACATTAGATTCATTCCTTATGTTTTAAATGATTAAAGCATACAGGTTCATTTACATTAGATCATCATCATATAAATAATGTATTACACACATTGCATTCACCATATCATAACATCAGATAAATTGCATAAGAAATCAAAATAAATTAGAACATACATTAAATATTCACCATCACATCCATATATGCATATATATAGTAGTCTATATAAACATCTAGATCACAACATCTAAATATACATGTCATGTATACATCACATCAGATAGCATAAGAACATAAGCATTGCATAAATTTGCATCACAAAAACATAAAGCAATAAAATGATACACATAATGAGCCTCAAATAGTAATATCATATATATATATATATGTGTGTCTCTATCAAAAGTATACATAAGGGTACAAAATATACATAGGCTACAATAGTGTAGGTCCTCAGACCTTACACTAAAAAATAATACAAGCCATCATGGCCATCAAACTAGGCCTATGCCCCTAGGCTCACATCTACCCTCGACTCCATATCTATGAGTATATCGAGAGCTAGTCCCTATGATCAGATCTATTTAGGTCCTGATCATCTAGATCGGTCGATACTCTATCCACTTTGGTGTGATACCCCTACTGTAGATCTCTCATGAGGAGTTCCACACAACATCCAAATCTAAAGTTGTAGAGATGCAATATACCCAAAATATCCTAATATTTGGGCATCACAATCCTCCAAGAGCCCATGTATGTGCCTGACCTCTACACCTAAGTCCAAACCTATCATATCCTATGTAGTTGGAGTAGGTGGTACAACCTACAGCATAACATCTTGATCTGTAGTGAGTTGCTCTATCATGGACTGCACTGAATTCACCTGATCCTGGAGGATAGTTTGCTCCTCCTCAAAACCTCTCCATCTAATATGATCCATTGAAATCTGGTCCTATAATGAGTTAACCTGAGTCTGGAGTGTAGCAATGGAGGTATCTCACTACAGGATCTTTAGGTGAGCTATTTGAAGCTTAGCCTCACCACTATGCAACTAAGTTTGGAAGGGAGACTCCTACTCCTCTGGATCTTGGCTATCCTATCTACTATCTTGGCCTGCACTCAATGTGCATTAGTATCCTCCTTTAGAGATGCCTCATCCTTGGTATACCCTAGGATATTACCACCATACCATAGCTATTTCACCCACCACTAGGTGTATTCCTCCATCATCCCATCATCTGCTATACCAACATCTATCATAGGAGAATTTTACTTATTTGAAATAGTAGTAACATGTGGCACTGGGAGGTCCTTCTATGCTTGGATCCTCCTATACAAAAATAGAGCTAGAGGGATGTCCTACTGAATTCCAAACTACTATGTCACTCAAGAAAAGTAGAAAAACTCTATGATGATGGCCTTGCAACCGATGACCCATCGATCATGTTGTGTCTAGACCATGAACTTGTCTACCTCAAGCCATGTAGAGTAGTCCAAATAAGGCCTCCAAATGATATCCTATGCCTACAGACCAGTTAGGGACATTAAATAATATCCATAGTCTCCTGCATGATAGTGAATCAACTGCTCCTCTGCTACCCGTGACCATCTAGAACCATAACACTACACCCTGGTTGCTATCCTGGTGATTTTTTGGGGTAAGCCTATGGGGCGGTCTACTCGAATATGCTCTCATCCCCATATTTGAAGGAAAAAAATACAAGCAACTCCAGTCCAAGCTCACTATTGGATCCGATATAGCTCATCATAGATCTATGCAAGTAGGGCACTCCCCCAAGCCATAATGATAGCCTCATTGCTATCTAGGAGGTCTTGCACCATAGCTAAGAGGTTCCAAGGGAACCTCACTCCTGAAGTATATGTGAGTAATACGTTACCAATAATGTGCATGAGGATAACCTAGCACCATGAGAAAATATAATCCTGATACCAAGAAGCCATAGGAACTCCCCCATGGTGAATATCTCCCAAAGCCATCCATGCTTGGGCATCAAAAACCCTATCGAAGACTACTAGAATATGTGCAGTAGGAGATGAAACAATGGCCTATCCATTAAAATGGATCCTAAATATCCTGTACACATCCTCGGGGGTAATGGTCATATCACTAGTCAGGAGATGAAAGGTGTTGGTCCGAAAATCCCATTGATGGGCCAATACTGTAAGATATGCCTGGTATGACATTATAGTTGGTAGAATAAAAATGTACAACAACCCCCAGACATCAAACCATGTCCAGTCTGCTGCTATCATGTTGGGCAACAATATTGTCGGTAAACCAGGCTCTCGAGTTTGTGTAGACAAAATATTAAGTGCAAAACAAATACCTAAATTAAATGCACTTAAGCTAAAAAAGAGCAATAAAATCCAAAAATGGTGCAAAAATAATTTAAAATCAAGTAGAGTACAAATACTCTAAGAAAACACACCAAAACATACAAAAAAATAAAAATTCACACTTGAGAAATTTTAAAAAATCAAAAAATCAAATAAATTTAAAAATTTCTCTATAGTTTAGTGGCCGCTCAAGCCTATAGTGGCTAGTCACCAATGGTAAAAACTTTGACCGTTGGAATTTAAACTAGCCACTGTTAGTAATGACAACCCCTCTTTGCCAATTAGGGGCCACCCTAGGTGACACTGACCGCGAGGCGGTATGCCAATGACATCTGCCCTTGCCCAAATTCCAAAAAAAATGAATCCTACCTAGATTAAACCTATTCTAAGCCTATCTACGGATGCGATTCGTTACCAATAGGTTTAATGAAGTTCATTTACCAAATTACTTAATGGGGTTTATTTTACCAAATTAAATAAGAAAAATTAGGGTTTGGAGAAATACCTGTGAGTCACTGACTCTTTCACTGGTGGATGCCGCACCTTGCTCAACCATGATGTTGGGTGATATATCAGTCTCCTGGGTCACTTTATCTCTTTCTCTCTCAGAGCTCAAATGACAAATTGACAACTAGAAATAATAAAAGTCAAAAACTCTATTTTTATTTTATATTTTTTAATTTTTCTAGGGCCACTGATGCTCAGAGCAGCTAGAAAGTGCGAGCCGCTTGAATTGATAGTAGGTACAAATTAGCCACTATAATTTATAGCGGCTACCAAACAACAATAAATGCATTCAATTTATCACTAAGAGGAATCTCAAAATGGACAATTAAGCACATCTAACGGTCTAGAATCACCAAAAATTGTTGAATACAAAAATAAATCACATATATCAAAATCTAAAAAATAATATAAAATTCAAAATAACAAAAAAATCAAATAGAAACAAAATCTCAAATGTACCTCGTATTTAGTTATTTATTATATACACTTGGTGGTTGCAGTGACTGGCGGTCCATGCAATCTGACGAGATGCGTAAATTACCATAAGGCCATTTGGAGCAAATAAGTCATCGTTAGAATTGATATGCTTCACTTCAATCCTGAAGAAGGCCATTGCAGTTGGACTGCCCCACTGGAGTGAGGTATTCATTTCATCTCTTCTATGACAATTTCAGTAGATCATTGAACATAGTGATTCAACACAAGCTTAAATGGAATTGATATAATCTTGATTTCCTAAGAAGGCCATGAATGAGGGCCTGAATCATGGATAGTGACTACACTTGCATTGGATTCAATATGTTTTTGGTGTGGATCTCCTAGAGTTCCTTCTAACTACCACTTTAATGCAAATTTGGAATTGAGCCTCTCCCTCCAATGGCCAATTACATGTAGATCTGGATCTTGGCTTCTCTAAGAAGCTAAGATCTAAAATTTGTGAGGCCTACATATGCATCCTCCAAGGAAAAAGAAAGGATTTGAGTTTTTATGCAATGAAGCCCTAGTGAATTGGAAAGTGATTCTACACCCACTTGAGGAGTAGTGAAGTGTTGTCTGATTGAGCAACGACAAAGCACCATTCAAGCATTCAATTCTACATGTTTTTCATTGCCAATAAGTCTCTAGATACAAAGGTTACCCTTGAACATCAATTTGGATGAAGGATTGAGTGTCACAACCTCTGGTGCGGGAGGCAAAACATCATAGTTTATGGCCACTATCATTGATAGTAGCCTGCAGTCATGATTACCCTAAGTGATAATGGCTAGGGTTTGAGGCACTGTTTCCTGAGTTTTAGCATAGATTTCTCATTTTTCTTGTTTTATTAGCTTATATTAGCATAGATCTATCTTTTCCATTGTATTTATATGGTTATTTCTTAGTTATTTATGCGTTTCCACTTATATTTGCACTTTTATGCTTGTATCATGCTTTTATGTCATTTCATGCAGATATTCAAAGAGAGCCTCATCATGAGAGGCCACATATGCTACTGATAATTCTATGTTGTTTCTTGACCATGGATCACAGGTTCTTGGACCAATTCAAAGCATATTTGGCATTAGATTCCTACTATTAAGTGAGAAGAAGGTATTAGTAAGCCCTTGTGTCAAATATAAGAAGCCTACAAAGTAAACCATCCCCATTTAGGGGCTATTTCATTTCATCATTTGTAATCATTGTATCAAGCAATTGGTATCCCTAAGAGGGACCTATCTATAACTAGATTGTAATATGGATTAATAAAAGATAGCTCATGTTTTATTAATTCATTGTATTTCATGCTTTCATGGTTTTTTTATTGATATAATACTGTAAATAGATTAGGTGTACATTTTTTAGGGGCGTACAATATGTCCCAAGTAATGTACTTGTGATGCAGAAAATTTGCATTTTGAAAAATTTCCATATAGATTATTTTCCCTCAACACCCTTAGTACTATCTTCAGATTCTTGTCATGCTCCTCATTTTTGCAAGAATAGACCAATATGTCGTCTAAAAATACCAAGATAAACTTGTCCAACTATTTTTTGAACACACTATTCATTAAGTTAATGAAAGGTATGGGTGCATTTGTTAACCCAAATGGTAAAACTGTGAACTCATAGTGTCCATATCGAATTTTGAATGCTATCTTAAGTGTATCTTTTTCTTTGATTCTCAACTGGTGGTAACCAGACTTCAAGTCTATCTTTGAAAAGATAGTAGCCCCTTTTAGTTGATCAAAAAAATCCTCTATCCATGGTAAGGGATATCTATTTTTAACTGTAGATTTATTAAAATATCTAGAATTGATGCATAATCTCAAGGATCCATCCTTATTGATAAAAAAAACTGGTGCACCCCAAGGAGACACACTTGGCTTAATTAGCCCTTTATACAACAACTATTGTAGTTGCACTTTCAGCTCTTGCATATCTATAGAGTTCATCTTGTATAGAGCTCCATGTATATATTCTGTACAGGGTATTAGATCGATAGTAAAATCAAATTCTTGCTTAGAGGGGATCTCAGGTATTTCAGATGTAAAGACATCCTTAAACTCTTGAAGGATGGATAATTTCTCAAAGTTTTATTCCTTTTCATCCTCCTTTACTTTGACCACATAAACCGACCCTTTATTTATAATCACCTTAAGTTGCATAGCAGAGATAAATATGTGTTCGAATGTCCCTTGTTCACTATACAACCTAATCCTCTTCTTGTTCTCATTAGTGAATTCAACCCATATCTCCTGAAATTTGACCAAGGACTTGCGGTCCTTTAACTAATCAACCCCTAAAATTATATCAAAGGCATGTAATGGAGCTACATAGAATTTCCAAGTGATAGAATTTGTGGGTAGGGATATTTCTATCAAGGGATAATATTGGTTTATGGAGTAGGTCTATACAAAACCATACTCAACTTTCCACCTTTTTTCCAAAGAATTTGGATTCTATAGCATGTCCCTGATAAAACTACTAGAGATAAAACTATTTGTAGCACCATTGTCTATCATAAATCTAACATTTTTGTCAAAAACCTTACCCTGTAAGAGCATAGGGGTCACTTGTCCATCAAGATTTTGTTTTCCAATAACAACATAAATCTGGTGTCCTTTATCGCTTACCTTATGGTTAGTTCTTGTATGCCATGGACAGTTTCTAGCATAATGAGGTCCCCCACACTCATAGCATCCAACCTTTGAATTTTGAGTTGAACCTTGAACTAATTTTTCCTTACCTTCAACAGGAGCTGGTTCTACCTGATTCATAGGTTTGGCCTTTTATGCATTGGTAAAGTTTCTATCCTTAAAATGAAAATTCTTAAATCTATTTTTTGACCCATCATTTCTTTTACCAAACTTAAACCCTTATTTATTCCTTTTATTTGGCTCATTATTCCAATTTCTTTTTTGTGGGTCTTGGTAGTTCTTCTTGAATCCTTGAATAGGATTGTTGTTCTTTTTGTGATTGTACTCTGTTTGACAAGCTAGATCATATACAATTTCCAAATTTATGGGTTTGAACATGTTGACAGAGATCCTAAGTTGATGATATAATATGGAAAGGAATTGATGCACCTTAATTTTATCATAATTTTCATAATTTGGGATGTACTTAAGGAGTCTATAGAAGTTCCTATAGTATACATCCACTGATTTCTCCCTTTGCTTTAACTAAGTAAACTCGTCTAGCTTCCTGGCATAGTACTTCTCAGTAAGGAATCTCTTTCTAAATGATTTTTTGAACACATCCCACTCACAATGAATTATGTTTATCTTCTTATCCTTACAGTAAGTTTCCCACCATTCCAACCTAGCTTCTATCAAAAGTCCTGTGACAAAGACTATCTTTGTGGTTGAGGAGTAATTTCTCATAGAGAAGTAAATTGCTAGTTCATTTAACCATGATTCGGTAGAATATCCACTTTCCTTTCCTAAAAATTTTCTAACCTTAACTTGTTTTAGGTCTTTCATTAATATGAGTTCTAACTACTTGGTTAGGATCATTTCATTCTTCCATAACTTCTTCAACAAGTGCCTTGGGTGCCCTATTATTGTTTCTAAGAATTTCCTCCCTAAGAACTAAAATTTTTTTTTTTTGTCATGTCAACTGCTCTCTGTAGGTTGACATCTCACCTTGAATATTCTGAACTAGATTTGTGAGATTTTCCACCCCCTCAAGATTTCCTGAACTCTCTCCCACATGACCCTCTCCAAAATTATCAAGACTATATGGCCGGGATCTTCGACGAGGCATCTTTGCTCCACTACCAAGTTTTGATGGCATAATCCCTGGTTAAAGAAATGCGTTAGTTCACAATCTTATACCAAAGGCTTGTGTTAACTAAAGTTTTTTTATTAGCTCTACTAGCTTTACTAAAGTATTTCTCCTTTCTATATGATGAATTTAGTTGAATATCACAATCTTGACTAATTAAGAAAAACTTTTTATTTAAAGCTTCAAATGGCAAGTACGATCCCCAAAAGAGCATCAAGTACACCACTTAAGACCCATGTTAGTGGAGGGTTCATCTAGCTCTTCCAATATGATTCACTATGAGTTCAACATGGGGGGCAAAACTTTCTCATTTTCTACATCTAAACCATTTATCTATCCTTACCTTACATATCAAATATAGAGACATCAAATTTAGAGTTTTATGCCTATCTAACCCAGGCTCTGATACTAACTATAATAATACCAAATTACCCAATCAAAACTAACCATAATAATTTTTTCTACAAACTTATAGATGGATGAGAGTCTTTTATATATTTTTCCATTGAACAAGTAGTCACATGAGATTCCAAGGCTATGCACCACACATGATTAAACTTGATTAGAGTTTATCCATGTATATAGGAGTGGCCAGTGTCTTATAATGATCAGTGAGAATTTTCTAGTCTGTTTCAACCAGAACACTCATTTTCCCTTTTTAAGATTAACCCTAAGTTAAACTAGTTCCAACCATAGGTATCTTTTCAACCTAACCATGGGTATCATTCAACTTAACCATAGGTATATTTCAACCTAACCATAGGTATATTTCAACCTAAATTTAAGTGTATGCCTTGATGACTATTCATTGTTTTCCAATGATATAATATTTTTAGGTGCAGTGCTTAACCATCCAACCATACCCCATATGGTTTGTTAAGGGAATCATCCAACCGATTCTCATAGGCATATTTTATCTACCACTTTATCTCATTGACTATTAACTATTTAGATATCTAATTTGTATATTATTTGATATGTTTATGTTCATCCTGTGTTTCCACATTTATACTTACAGAATTATAAAGATCTAAATTAACCATTCATACTCATAGAAACCACTTGAGAATTCAAGTAATATAAATTAGATCAGGTAAACAATTTGTTTTTAGAACATAATACTTCAAAGAGGTTTACACTGATTATAGCCTATACAATAATATATTCAAAAGTTACATTATGAAACCTTTTTTAATGAATCATAAATTCCTACAAGATATTACATCACTTCTTTTGCAGATAGCTCTTAATGTCACAACAATAGCTTTATTGAGTTGAATACAATAACTTCTTCGGGTTTTCAACTCTCTTTCAGGTTCATTAGGTTCTTCAGGAATAGTTGTCGTAGTCCAACTAGTACTAGGTGATAGGTTACTTGGGATCAAGACAATCCAAATTATGAACATGCATATCTAACTACAAAATTCCATGCAGCAGTAATCCATAGAATACATATAGTTTTTCAGCAACCAAGCATCCAACACAATTCAAGAGTAGGAAATCCCATACTTTCCTAAGAATGAAATTTTCCCATTTATTTCATCCCATATTTCCTAACATAGAAAATATGATCTTAAATATATTTTAACTGCATTCATTGACATGGCTACGGAGAACCCCCATATGTTCCCAAGAAATGCAACCCAGTTACCCTTTCTTCCATATTAGACTATGCCATCATAATATTTCATTTCTTAATTTAGCATGCATGATTGTGTAAACATGATTCTATTTGTACAATGCATTGGAATCATAGTATGGTAAAATGTGCCATTATATAATTTTATTACCAAGACTCAAGAGACATAAGCATCCAAAAATAACATTTAAACAATCTTGTTCATAACATAAAATCACAATGTCAAAAGCATTCACAACTAGCATCTTTGCTAGATTTGGCCAAAAACATCCATCATAATCAATCAAACTATCTAAGAGTAGACCAAACTATGTTTACCACATATTTTCAAAAAGGATTATTCCCTTTAATGTAAGTCACTCTAAGTTTCAACCTAGAAATAACTTCTTATATTGTGACATATACATATATATGAAGCATTGGATTTAATCAAATAGTTTTGTATCATAATAATATTGTTCATGACTAGAGATATTCATAGACTCATGAACATTTCAAAACTTTATACCCTAAATGGACAAGCTACCCATATAAATTTTTCTTGGGTAAACTTAAACTTCTTTTTTCTTTATTCAATAACAAATCCAAGTTTATTAAACTTCTAGTAATAGCTGTACATGCTTATTAAACATTAAGGCTATCCATTAAATTAAAGTTGTACATTTTTATTAAACATTAAAGCTATCCTTCAAATTAAAGTTGTACATATTTATCAAACATTAGAATTGTCCATTAAATTAAAAATGTAATTTACCACATGTTACAGTTGTTATTAAACTGAAATCCAAGTTATTAAACTTCTAGTAATTTTCCACATATTTAATAATAAATCCAAGTTTATTAAACTTTTAGTAATAACTATACATGTTTATTAAACATTACCAATGACCTTCATATCTACAAATAGGGTGATTCTTGTCCCTCATATTGCAACCGGATTGCTTGGTTTATGACATGGATGTCCAAAACGTACTACATAGGACATGAGAGTCCTATAATGGGGCTTGAGCATTATTACCGAAGGTAAAACTATGCTCAAGATTGTGGAACAGGGCTTATTATATATAAAACTTGAGACCACTCTGTTTCTAACACATTCAAGAGTCACTCTTTTTTTTTATTATAATAAAACCTAGACTTAGCCCATATGTCTACTATATGTAAGATTCCACCTTACCCATACAAGCTCACATCAAGGTATATTCAATTTTGTAACTTTCTTTATAAAATGGTCCATTAAAATTTAAACCTCTAAATTTATTTAGGACATTTTTACATAAAGCTAATGCAAACAATATTTTTAGACAAGAATCCTCACAAATTACAAAACAACAACAATCTTATACTCAAAGATTTTCTGTATACTCCATTAAACCCTTTATCCCTTACAACAGTAAGACTACTTTATATTATCTAAGATTTTTTGTATATTCCATTAAACCCTTCATCCCTTAAAATAGTAAGGCTACTTCTATATTATATCTTCATTCCTTAATCATGCATACTTATTATCTATAGGGTATCTGGAACTCATAATCATGACCTGGTGGTGGGGGACGGGAAAGTCAAACAACCGTAAATTCCAAAATTTTCTTCGATTAAACTGATATCATTTACAATAACCAGAACTCCCCTGGTATATTGCATGCGCCCACTCTCAAACCCCCACCGACCTTCCAATCCAAGTCAAACACATAAATTTCCAAAAACCTCTTCGATTAAGCTGATATCATTTACAATAACCAGATAAACAGCTCGCAGGCTTACAATAACCAGAGCTTGTCTAGTATTTTCCCACGTACACTCTCTATCTCCTCGACCTTCAAATACACCACCCCCTTTATTACATTTTTTTGAGTTTTTATCGAGGTCTCGACCCTCTAGGCAATTAATGCCCCACTTGGTCGAATTCATGAAATTAAATATGAAAGTTCGCTTCCTCTATCAAGTTTTCAAATTTCCTTCCATCAATGGGCAACTACCCCGATCCGCTATGGAAGCTTACATTAAATACACCCCCTTGCCCTACAATCACCATTTTGGTCAAACTGTTCCTCTGAACCGCTGTCTCATCCATAATGCCCATGGCCTGCAGCTGTCATTTTCTCAGAACATTCATCTGCCACCGCTGTCTCTTTTCCCACACGCACGGCCTGTCCACGTGTCCAATTTTTAATTTGTCTTCAACCGATCACGATATCGCGACATGTCATGATATCGCAACCACTTCTCCTGCGAGCCCTTTGCCTTGGTTTTCGTCATGATATCACGATGAAAACTGCCTCTATGCCTTAACTTTCAAAAATGTCGGGACATCGCAACATCACGATATCGTGATGAAAACCACCTCTGTGCCTTTGCTTCGAAAACCGTCACGATATCACGATGTCGTGATATTGCGACGTCATGATATCGTGACAAAAACTACCTTTGTGCCTTTGCTTCAAAAATCGTCGTGATATCGTGACGTCACGATATCATGATGAAAACTACCTCCATGCCTTTGCTTCAAAAATCGTCGTGACATCGCGACGAAAACTACCTCCATGCCTTTGCTTTGAAAACCATCGTGACATCGCGACGTCGCAATATCGCTACGTTGCGATATCACGACGAAAACTGCCTCCGTGCCTTTGCTTCAAAAAACGTCGTGACATCACGACCGTTTCTCCTCCGAGCCCCTTGCCTTGGAATTTCTGCCTCTGAGTTTTGCTTCTGCCTTCCGCCTTCCGCCTTCGAGTCCATGCCTTATGTTTTTTGCCTTTGATCCTTGCTTTTGATTTTTTGTCGCGATATCGCGCATCGTGATATCGTGACCACCTTTGCCCTCGACCTATGTTTTGCGTTTCTATCGTGATATCGCGCGTCGCGATATCACGACCATTTTTGGCTGCGAGCCTATAATCCACTTTCATGTCATGATTTCACGACCCTCCAACTTCTACCTTTTTTTTGCTAAACACTTTGAAACAGAACCAAATTTTGGAAACATGTAGAAAAATTTGGTTGATGCAGGATTGCTCTGTTGTCGTCGGATGCTCCTGCATCAGACACCCGGGGTAAATGGAGAAGTGACCTTCAATTCTGTGCTATTCGGTCCGCGTCTCTTGTATTAGCTCCAAACGTGCACCCATCTCTACAACCCGCTTAAACCCCATCTCCTGGCAAAAATATTTTTTGCCTTCTACCAGACAAATTCTGGCACTACTGCACACCTTCTCGTCCATTGCCTGTATTGGCTTTAATTTGTGGTGCACTCCATATTTCATCAAGGAGTACGTATTTGCATGACCATCATGCACTGCACTCCGATCAAACTGCCATGGCCTTCCTAACAACAAATGGCAAGCATCCATGGGGAAAACATCACACAGGACCTCATCCTGGTATCTCCCAATCTGGAACGTGACTAAGCACTATTCACGGACCCATGCTCTGTGGTCCTTTCGCAACCATGCAATCTGGTATGGATGCGGGTGTCTCCTCATTTCCAGCTATAACTTAGCAACCATCTCTTCGGAGACTAAGTTATCTATACTCCCATTGTCTATAATAACATTACAAACTTTGCCTGCACTTTTGCATCATGTGCAAAACAAGCTTCTCCTCTGCTCTGGCTTGTCTTCCTCAATTAGCATGGCTCTCCTCATGATCATTGCTTCTCCTCTCTCAGCTTCCTCCGAATGTTCTAATTCAGCATCTTCCTCTACCACAACAGCTCTGGCAGGACCCACATGTTTCTTGTTCACCCTCTCGAGGTGCTGGGGACACTCATATGCCCGATGTCCCTCTTCTCCACAGTGGAAACATGTTCCCCGAAACACTCCTCTTCCATACCCACATCCAAATCTACCTCTTCCCCTTGGGTAGCCATTGTTCTAAACTTGGGGTTTGGGTTCCTCATCTTCCTTCTGATCCTGACTACTGCTAACCTCTTCTTTCTTCTCCTCTTTTCCTTCCTCTTTTCTTCCACCAGTCTTTCCTCCGTGCCCTCTTCCTCTTTGCTTGCTCTCAAACCTTCTGTTCAGTTTCTCTTCAACCTTCAGATCAAACTGGTAAGCATCTTCAATGGTGCTCACCCGAACTAAGATCAACTCTTCCTGGATACTGGGTCTCAACCCATTGATATAACGGGCCACCTTCTCCTTGCTTGCTTCTAAATGGCCAGTTATGATGGAGATTTTATAAAACTCCCTTGTGTATTCTTGGATAGTTTTATTCATTTGTCTCAAACTCTACATTTTTCTTAGCAGATCCAACTCGTAATCTGTCGAAATAAACTGTCTTTTTAATTTTTCTACCATTCTATCCCATCTTGTTATCCGTTCTTTTCCTCATATGTTTCGTTCCAGCTGCACTCCCTTCCACCATATGCTGGCATGACCCTTCAGCTTGGTCTTAGCGAATCTGACCCTCTCAGGATCTTCAACTTCTTCATATTCGAAGTATTCTTCTAGATCATTGATCTAGTCGATCAATTCTTTCGGATCCAGGTTCCCAAAATATGTGGAAACCTCCATCTTCGGCCTCTTCCCAATCTGGGATATGGCTTTGTATAGTCTGGCTTGTGCTGGATCTATAGCCTCTTCTTCTTCTTCAGACTGGTTTTCTTCTTCATCCACTTCGTCCTCACTGCCATCATCTCTTCTTGGTTCGTGTCCCCTATGCAGTTCTTCTTACAGGGCCTAAACTTGTCGCTGCAAAGCTCAGAAGTCTTCTGTTGCTATCGCCATGCCTCTCCCACCAACAGGGTTTCTTCTCGGAGGCATTCTACTCACTTTCTCATGAGCCTTCCCACAGATCCTAGTGTAACTGCCTCACGTTCGACGATCTATTACACACTTAGGAACTTTCGACTCTGATACCATTGGTGGGGGACAGGAAAGTCAAACAACTATAAATTCCAAAATTTTCTTTGATTAAACTAATATCATATACAATAACCAGAGCTCCCCTGGTATATTGTGCACGCCCACTCTCAAACCCCCACCGACCTTCCAATCCAAGTCAAACACATGTAAATTTCCAAAAACCTCTTCGATTAAGTTGATATCATTTATAATAACCAAATAAACAGCCCGCAGGCTTACAATAACCAGAGCTTGTCTGGTATTTTCCCACGCACACTCTCTATCTCCTCGACCTTCCAATCCACCACCCCCTCTATTACAATTTTTTGAGTTTTTATCGAGGTCTCGACCCTCTAGGCAATTAATGCCCCACCTGGTCGAATTCATGAAATTAAATATGAAAGTTCGCTTCCTCTGTCAAGTTTTCAAATTTCCTTCCATCAATGGGCAACTGCCCCGATCCGCTATGGAAGTTTACATTAAAGACACCCCCTTGCCCTGCAATCATCATTTTGGTCAGACTGTTCCTCTGAACCGCTGTCTCATCCATAATTCCCATGGCCTGCAGCTGTCGCCTTGTTAGAACATTCATCTACCACCACTGTCTCTTTTCCTGCATGTGCGGCCTATCCACATGTCCAATTTTTAATTTGTTTTCAACTGATCGTGATATCGCGACATGTCGCGATATCGCGACCACTTCTCCTGCGAGCCCTTTGCCTTGGTTTTCATCATGATATCGCAACGAAAACTGCCTTCGTGCCTTAACTTTCAAAAATGTCGTGACATCACGACGTCACAATATTGTGACATTATGATATTGTGACAAAAACCACCTCCGTGCCTTTGCTTCAAAAATCATCACGATATCTGAAAACTGCCTCCTTGCCTTTGCTTCGAAAACCGTCGTGACATCGCAACGTCGCGATATCGCGATGTCATGATATCGCGACAAAAACTGCCTCCGTGCCTTTGCTTCAAAAATCGTCGCAACATAACGATGAAAACTGCCTCTGTGCCTTTGCTTCGAAAACCGTCGCGACATTACGACGTCGTGATATCACGATGAAAACTGCCTTCATGCCTTTGCTTCGAAGAACGTCGTGACATCGCGATCGTTTCTCCTTTGAGCCCCTTGCCTTGGACTTTCCACCTCTGAGTTTTGCTTCTGCCTTTCGCCTTCTGCCTTCGAGTTCATGCCTTATGTTTTTTGCCTTTGATCCTTGCTTTTGATTTTCTATCGCGATATCGCACGTCGTGATATCGTGACCACCTTTGCCCTCGGCCTACGTTTCGTGTTTCTGTCGCAAAATCACGCGTCGCGATATCGCGACCATTTTTGGCTGCGAGCCTGTACTCCGCTTTTATGTCATGATTTCGCGACCCTCCAACTTCTGCATTTTTTTTGCTAAACACTTCGAAACAGAACCAAATTTTGGAAACACGTAGAAAAATTTGGTTGATGCAGGATTGCTCTGCTGTCGTTGGATGCTCCTGCATCACCTGGATATTTCACTGACTTTCTTTGTCCCAAACTCTGGCAAGACGCCCAGTTATTTGTCCCACATGATTTTTTTTTTTTTTAAAACAAAGTAATGAGGTGAGGAAAACTAAGGTAAATCACAAGGCCCTTCTAGTTTATGATCCGAGTAAAACCTAGAGAGCATACTACCTAGGAAAATTTCCAAAACCAATTTGCAAAAAATGTGAGACTTTTGGTTTTTGATACAATTTTAATTGGAGAGCATACTCCCTGATATCACTCCACAAATATCATTGTGTCCATACCTTCCCAAATGCCTCTATTTATAATGGAACTCACCCTCCCCCCATAACCATTATTCTATTATTAATTTTTTTTGAAGATGAGCCCATCATAAATATTGTCTAGAAATTGGAGTTAGTTTGACTTTGAAAATGAGGTGGTCCAATCACAATCCAACATATACGAATTATTCAACTAATATTTTCTTTATTTCTAAGTAACTAATTAATTAACTTAATTAATCACAATTAACTTGTAACTAATCTAGGGATAAAATAGCACTAAATTTAATGCTTCTTTATTGATGTCCACTAATCAAGCTTAACACAAATTAAAGATATTAATTAACCAAGTAAACCAATATTAGTAATTAATTTCTCAACTAACTAAGGAGACAAAGAAACATTCAAGTAAATACCTTAAATGCCTCTAACAATTTATATTTAGCCAAGCATACTTTCTCTATTTTTATTTCATAATTACCTCTACGAAATCAAAACCTTAAGCTATATAATGCAAGTAGGGTAAAAATTGGGATGTTACACCTAGAAGATCCAATTGAGAATCGCACATGGCAGGGTAGTTTCCCCCCTCTATAGTTATGAAAATATGTGCATGCCCCCAACATTAGGGGAATAGTTTGGTTGATTTTGTAAATATGCATGTAAAGAAAAATATATCTAGTAAAGGACTAGGAGAGGAACCTCTACCTTAAATACCTAGTGCAAGTGTAATGTAAGTAAGCTATTTTTTTTGGGTAGATAAGATACTATAGCATTAACCGGGTTTTACAGGTTGACCCAAAACCTTTTACAAAAATCAGCCCAGGGCTGTTGATGAACATGTCCTTACTAAGGATCCTATATATGTAAAATCTACATGTTGCCAAAGCCATTACATCCGGTAAATTGAATATAATAATCATGGTTATTGCAGTCCTTTTAACTCATCAAGTGTGCATCATACAATAGAAAGGAAACATACATTGAGCAAACATTTAAAATTAAAGAGTAATTCTGGTAGAGAATACATCCTTGTAGGCTTCATAAAGGAGAAAGTTTACAAGATAATAGGTAATCATGATATGCAATGAATAACACACACACACACACACAAACACACACACACAAACACACACACACACATATATATATATATATATAGAGAGAGAGATGGTTATTAATGCTAGTAAATCTCTCTCTCTCTCTCTCTATCTATATATATATACATATATATACACACACACACACACACACACACACATATATATATATATATATATATATATATATATATATATATATATATATATATATATATATATATATATATATATATATATATATATATATATATGTATGTATAGATAGATAGAGAGAGAGAGATTTACTAGCATTAATAAACTAGGATAAATGCAATGCATGTGAGCTTATTTGACTTGTATCATCATTGCATTCTAGTGGATCTCTTTACATAATACAAGAGAGGCAAATAAAATAATCATAAACAAGGGAAATCATGCAATTATGTTATCAATCAACTATGCAAATAAGGAATAAATAATGGAGAAAATAATAGGGGATTGCTACCTTATCCACTTAAGCAAATGTAATGTATAAGATATTCTAATTAAAATCATCATTGGATCATGATGAACCCAGTTGAAACAGTATGAAATAAATAAACTAGGTAGTTATAAGCACATGTACACATGCAATGGCGATGTCAATAAATTATGCAAACAAGCAACAAATATAGTAAAGCACATGAGTAGGATTTAATATAGATAAATAAAATATAATTAAGCATAGTAATATTTAAGGTGCATAATGTTAAGAGGCTCTTTAATTTCTTTTCCATCAAGTGGAGCTAAAAAAATTCTTTTGATCCAAATATAGCAATGATTATAAATGGGCCTAGCCATTTTGGCTCAAACTTGCCTTTGAGCTCATATTTGGCTTTAGTGTTATTTTGGTTTTTTGTAAGAAAAAAATAACAAAATTCAAAGGATCATGGTCACACTTTCTTATTATAGGATCATAGAAGCCTATTCTAATAAACTCATAAGTTATTCAACACATGGATCCACTTTTCATCAAGAAATTCTAGTTGGGCAAGATGACCTAGATGATACTTATCCTCAATGGAAGAATATTAAAGTTAGAATCACAACAAGAGGACCTCAATATCAAATGGGAAGATGAATTTGGTTCCATATACTAAGGCATAGGTGGAAGCTCTTATAGAATTTTTCACATTAGTGTGATAAGCGCATAGATTTGTATATATCTATAAGTGCCAATCATAATTAGTTTTGTTAACCAGTTCTATAAGGATTCTAACTAAAATATTATTAGAAGCTTTAGCTTGACCGTTACCCTAAGGTTAGTACAACATAGAACACTTATGTTGAATATTGAAATTAGCATAAATTTTCTAAAAATACTTATTTTAAAATTAAGTCCCATTATTTAAGACTTAATTAGAAGGGATGTTGTACCAACAAAGAATCTAGTTAAGATGAATTTGGAGACCTATGACCTCATTATGGTGGACAAAAACATAATTTCAACCCACTTGGTGATGTATCCAATGGTTGTTATGATGAAATTATATCCATCAAACAATATGGGGTTAATTTTTCTAATGATATTCAAACCCTACATGGAAAATGGCCATGGGAATGTTATATATTGAATCACTTGAGCTAGTGTGTGAATTTATTTGTCATGCTTTTGATATGAGTCATAATAATTACTATATTCACAGTAGTTTTTCTCCATTGATGGACAATAATAATCCATGTATAAAATATTTTTAGTGATGGAAACACCACTAAAATGGCCTCCATAGGATCCATCATGGGCTTCTCTAATTACTACTTGAGCCTCATCAACGTTAAAGCATTTCAGTAAGATGTCATTAAGGGAGTGATGATAAATAATATATCCAATTATAACATATCAACAAGCACAATATTTTAAATGCTTATGCCCATTTTGATTTAACCCTACTAGCAAGGAGCCATCCTTAAGAAAGATATAATATTTTTATACCAAGGATCAAGTGTAGTGTTGTCAATGGAGAAATATCTAATGGTGTCTGACTAGAGTCCAAGCTAGTGGGTTCTTACATCTACCTAATGATGATTATAGTTTTTTCATCTTCAAGCTTATGGGACTAAGGGATGCAATTATGACCAAGGTATCTGCATAGCAGTATCCTGATTGAGGAATGGATTTGATAGTAACTTTATCAAAAGAATCCAATAATTTATCAATAATATCTATGTATGGCTTTAGATTTTCATCCCTTATTTGATAAACACCATTAATTTGGTTAAATACAAGTTGTAAATCAGTAAATATAGTGATATTTTTGGATTTGAGTGTCAAGGTGACATGCATTTCTAGGATTAGTGCTTCATACTTTGTGATGTTGTTAATGCAGGAGAATTAAAGCTTGAAAGATTAAAAAATTAGGTTTTTTTTAGGGGATGACCACTTATTTGCTTAAGAGTTTAAGGATAATAGTTTGATGAGTTGCAAAAGTTTGCAAGATTTATAGGAGAGACATTTTAGCAGGAGTACATTTAATTTATTGGTTTAGATTAAAGGATGTAGATTAGAGGATAGTATACTTAGAGGTGGTTCATCAGATGACATATTTTTATTTTTTGATTGAAACACCAAAGGAGGTTTAGGAAGTTGATCAACAGATGGTTTTTTCGTTGCTGTTAGGTTACAACATTAACTATGAAAATATTAATGACACCTCTTATATTTTTTTGGGGGGGGTAGAACATTCCTATAATGAACATTGTTGGCTTCAATTTGGTTATTATTTGGTAAAGGATTTTGAAATATCATAAGGTCTTGGTTAGAGGAGGATGAAGTGTCAATATTATCAATGACAATTTAACCTTTCTCAATGAAGTCCTCGATGATGTTAATGCAAGGTACTACATCTATCAGTTTCCTAACCTTCCATATGATGAAAATCACAATATTCCTTAGCACAATACTAGTTGAGCTTTCCATTAGAGATATTTACTAGTTTAACAGCTGATAGTCATATCATTCCTATATCTAGAATTTTCTTAATAATTTCCAAAAGAGGTTGACTTATCTTGGTAAATTTTTTTTAGATTTTCTTGCTTTGAGAATACAATATTTTATGGGGTTGTTGTGGATATGTTTATATTATTATTTTATTGGTAATAAATGACTCTATCACCAACCACATGATTTTTTTATATTCTCCCCTTTGTTTAGAATAAGATATTTTTCTTCTTCTTTCTTAACTTTTAATTGTCCTCTTTATAAGAGAGCATCTTCTACTTGTCTAGACAACTTCATTGCATCCTCAAAAGAAAAAATGGAGGTTATTTCCAAGGAGTAGGAAATCTATTCCTATAAATTGCATATAAATATATGCAATAGATCCTTTGACAGAGGAAAAAATATAAAATTTTCTTGCCAAATCTCTTCATCGGGTTAAGAAATCTATAAATGCTTCACCTTTGGCTTGTTTAAGTTGATAAAGGTCATCAATTGTGTATTTTTCTTCTATATATATATATAGAAATGGTAGATAAGCCTTTCTATAAGCTTTCCAAAGATTTTAATTGGCTGTCATGGTATTTGAAAATACTATTCTAGAGAAGGATCACTAAGGCTTTTTGAAAATAAAATTAGATGTAGTGCTTCATCATAGGCAATGTCATGACAAGAAGCTTGGAAGATCCTAAGATGGTTAGCTGGGTCCCTCTTTCTTCTATATAATTGGAACTTAAGGCTTTCATAATTAGGAATATAGGGTCAACTAGCTATAAAAATATCTAAAGATTATTTACAAAAATCCATAGAGGAATATTTATGATCAACAAAGGGTCCTTGAAGAGAAGCCAATTGTTGTTCCATCCTAGAATTTTATTTTTCCAATAGTTCTAATTTAGATTTTTGCCTTTCTAGTTGTTTAATTTTAGAATTTATGTTTTGCAATTCAAATGAAGATGAGTCTATATATGAATGGCTTTATAACATGGTGTGAAGTGACCCCAAATATAATGAGGAAAAAAGTTTGGTGCAAGAACATGGCTTATTATTTTGAGATGGAATGATAATACTTCATCTATTATTAGGTATAATAGTTGGAATATATTGAGTCATAAGCCTACTTATATTTGGATATATTTCATCAACAAGATATGTATGTCAATTATATTCTAATGATGATGTGATTCCTTGGGTTTTATTCCTTATTGGAAAAGTGGTAGGCTAAATTATTAAAGTAATAGTGTGGGCACTAGGAGAAATAAAACCTAGAGTTTTATTTATTTGATGAATATTTGTAAGCACTTGGATTCTTATTGGATCAAGTTTGGAAGAAAATGGACTGGTATGAGTAGGGTGAGGGTTTGAAGGATTCCCTTCTATTTTATCACCTTCCTTGATAAAATCCATGAAACTACACCTATTTTATTTGATGAATTCTCTTAAATGATTAGTAGAATCAAATATTATTTTCTCAAAGTTATCCTTTTGGAGAAGAATATCCTCCTCCAATTTAGGGTTAATAGAATGACTCTCTTCTTTAGGATCATTTTCCATGTGAGGAGGGTTTTGATGCCTCTTTTTTGTAGTGTTGTAGGGATGGTTATCCATTGGATAAAAGTCAAAAGAGTTTTTTTTTTCCTTATTTTGACTAGTATAATTAAAAAACCTTAGATATCCATGTGTAACAACCCCAATTGGCATGACTATTATAATTTATGTAAAAATAAATGTATGGGTTGTACCTTGCTTTCTACTTCTAGAATATGGTATTGCTAATGAATTTTGTGATTGCAAGACCTGGTACACTTCCATAGCTGGTTGGGAAAAGGATAAACACAAGAGGTAAATAAAAAGGGAAGTGATGATGGTGAAGATTCTCTCCTAGGATGAAATCTATCACCAATGGATCAAGGGTAAATAAAGCCTTTCATATAGATGCATTCATATAGGTACATTGTAAATATATGGTATTGTGTGTTTGAATCAAATAATACTTCAACAAACAAGGAGGTTGCTTCAAAAGCAAAAGATTCACCCTTAGCAGGTATCACTTTAAGTTATTATAAGTTCATATGCTAAGGAAGATGTTGAAGGTATACAATTATTTAAATTTGGAAAATAATAAGAAACTTTCTTATCATTGTAGAATTAAACTAATATTAAGCTAAATTAATAGATAAAATAAAAAATAGTATTATAATAATAAATAACAAATAAAATAAAAATTAATTAATAAAATTGCAAAAAAAAAATTAGAATCCCTCAATCTTCATACATTTGGCAAGGATTTTAAATGAAAATGTGGTGGTCTACATGGTAATTCACTTTATATTTTCTTCCCTCATGACACCATTTAAAAAATCAATTTTGGGGAGAAAAAAGGATTTCCTAATAAGCATGAAAGAAAGAAACAGAGAGTGGAAAGAACCAAGAAAAGAGAGAAGTATTTAGGTGGAGGTAAATATTCTTGTTGCTTCTATAGTTTGCAAATTTTAATATATTTTCTTCCTTCAAGTAGCATAAATGTTCTTCTTTAATGTTATCAGCTAAAATGTGTTATTAGCAATAGGAAAAGTTAAATATTTTTTTGGAATCTTGTTTTCTTTTTATGATACATATATTAGAAATATGAAATCCTTTTTCAAAACATTCTTCTTTTTGCTTTGGTCTTTTATTTTCTTGGAAATGATAATTGTTTATATTTTATAATAATTTAAGCCAAAAATTATCTGTGTATACTCAAAATCCAGCCTGGGCTTTAAAAATTTCTAAAGAGAAGTGTTCAAAAATTTGTAGAACCATTACCTGTATCTTCTCTTTTTCCTTTAGGGATACTTTTATATCATGAAAAAATAATTAAGTTTCTTTTACTTTTTACACTAGCCAACATAACATATAAGTGTATGTAAGATGTATAAAAATACTAATGTTAAATCATTAATTATTATTTCTTTAAATATTATAACAATTTTATTTCTAGGAGATATATACTTTGTTTCACCAAAATATGATGGATAAAAAGGTTGGGCTATACATTATGTTTGTTTAGATTTAGATTATCTTCCATTTATTTAAAACTTGGATAAATATCTTGAAAACCTATGGGCCATATTTTATTTATAAGGAGAGAAATAATTTACTCACGAAACACCTTCACTCTAGGTTTCGTAGTCGTATATTTAATTTGAGAACTCACACCCTCTTGTTATTGCTTTACCATAAGTTGTAGTTAGCTTTTTGAAAATGGTCTTAGGTAATAGATTTGATGTTCACCCCATAGCTTTATCAGAGAGGTTAATTTTCATAAGAATAACCTTTTAGATATGTTCTTTACCCATCTATTAAACTTTAAAATCATAACCTAGGTTTGATAGTCAAATTATTCTTGTTTTGGTTTCCTTCCTCCCTTAGATTTTAGTTGAAACATGTTTTATATTAAATGAAATTTCAAGCCCTTTTGCATAAGGTGCTATAAATAATTGGACACCACCAACAATATGAAATTCTGATTTAATCATTTTATAAACTTAATAGATTAGCTCACCCAAAAGAATATAAAATAAAATTACATATCTCCTTCATAAGAAGATTATAACTTAAATATAAATTCTTAAAATATATATGTTAAGTAAATCCATAAATAATAATGCTATATTTAGTAATAGACATATAAATTGAGATATTTAAAAGGTAAAAAAAATAATATATATAATTACACAATTTATTGAAGACTTGTGTTGACATGTGAGAACAATTTTCAATTGCGAGTGGTTCAAGCTTGAAAATATTAAATGTCTCTACATGAAACTGCTTTTACATATGAAGCATGTTCTTCATTATGCATATTAGTTTGCATATGCATTATGAGATGTTTTGATCCCTAAAGCCTCTGCTACTTATGTTCTCTTCATTGAGGAAAAGAGAAGAAATCTCTTGATGATGGCTTTTAGTTGAAGTTTGAATGCAGGAAATCATATGATATTACCTTAAAAACAAACCTAGAATCATTGGCTGAAGTTTGACTCTAGAAAATCATATGATATTACCCTAAAAATGAGCATAGTATCATTGTATATATGCTAAGCTATTTTAGAACACAGTCCAATGAAACCTGTTGAAAGGCACCTCCACTTAAAAGCTTTATATTTTTGCTACCCAATTGGGACAATAACTGCCTAAGAAATTGGTATTATAAGCTATGTATTTTGAGAAAAACATTTTATAAGTTTGTCAGTGCAATATTTGTTTGAAATAATACCCATCTCAAGGAATATGTTTATGTTATGTTGAATAAAATATTTACTTCTTTTCTTTAGTAGCAAAGGTAAAAATACTTTAGTATGCTTTTATACTCTTTTGGTAAGATTTTTCTATGTTAATAAAAGGCTTGAAAATAATGTTTTTCAACCAATTGCAGCTATTATAATAGTCAAAATTCATGATTGGAAACATTATGAAGATTAACTAGATTACAAGACCTTTTATTTTGAATTTAATATAGTTTAATAGACGCCAAATATTTTTGTTGTTATGAGTTCACTAGAATGTGATTTAGGGCTAAAAATTTGGAAAATTGTTGTCTTTATATTTCAATTCTTAGAAAGATCCTTTTAAATTCTTAATTAAGAGATTATAAAATAGAAACTTGCTATCAGAATGTATTTTTTTGGTAGTCCATATCTTTTGTATAGGTTATTTAATGAACAATAAAAGGATCATTAATACTCTTATTACTCTTTAGAAGGATGAATAGCTAAGATATTAATAAGATGAATAAGAAATCTAAATTTAAAATGATTAGGGGTCACCTAATTAAAATGATACCTTGTTAATATTAAACCCAAGATATTATTTAATGAGATATTTTTCTTTGAATATGATTTTTTTTTTGTAAGTTAAAATTTCATTAAAAAAGGGGGTTTTGAAAGGGTCTCAAAACCTTTTTATAATATGTCACCAGACTAAAAACAAGGGCATAGGATAGGCTGAAGGAAAGGCCAAAGGATAGGCCCAAGGATAGGCCAAAGGATAGGCCAAATGATACCCTATAAAATCCTGCCCAACATGAAAATTAAAAATCCTGCCTAACGGGAAATAAAAAAATCCTACCTAGTGGGAAATTTGAAAATTGAAAATCCCACCCAATGGGAAATTTGAAAATTCCCACCTAGTAGGAAATTTGAAAAATCTTTCCACAACAATAATAATGCAATTTTGAAAATCTCACGTAGGGGAGAAACCAGAAACTGATATTCTGCTAAGGAAACACTAGAAAACCAAAACTGCCATACATAGAACCATCTCGAATAGTAGTATGGAGTAGAGGAACATCCAAGAAGGAATATCCCACCCGGGAAGGGCCAGGATACACATAGGGATGTAAGAAAATAGACCAGAATAGCATCTCGCATAGACTTGGAAAATGGATCGACAATATGAGGATCTCCACAGGCCATAAAATCCCCATGCAAAAAGGTAGAATTATGCAAAGACTAGGGGAAGTAGAGGAAGTAGCAGAGGCATAACTGCAATCCATGAGAAAGGGGTGGGAAGGTCCCAGGGAACCAAAATAGAAGGAGCCACAGGGTTAACAAGCTATAGATGCTAAGCCCAAAACCAAAAAATGTAGCAAGAAATCCTAGATAACCTCCAACATCGCCAATGAACAACTTCAGGGATATAGAAAAGAAAGACCAGTGAGATATCAATAGTAAGAAAATTAGAGGCACCTTCAAGCCATACAAAAATATTTAGAGCCCATCGAGAAGACCACATCCAGGAACCCAAAGAGCATATCCATAGAAATAAGCATGTGGTCCCTCTCAGACCAAAAAAAAGCTATAAAAAACTGCTCAAGAAGCAACTCTCCTAAATATGCGATGCACCACATCTGAAGAAGCTCTAAAAATTAGCTCCAAGTAGAAACCTGCAAAAACCTTGGGATAGATCTGAGATCACCAGGGAAAAATAATCCCTGAAGAAACACAAAAATCCCAAGGAAGGTCCCAGGGATGTCCCATAATAGTGGCACATGAAAGAACTCCTTAAAAAGACATGGAAAGGGGTAGACAAAAGGAAAAGTGACTTCCCATCCTAAGGAGATCATCTACAACACCATCCAACCAAGGAGGAAGGTCCAGGGAAGTGCCAGGGAACTGGGGTGGGACTAGGGAAGGGGAAAGTAGGGAAGCCCTGCAGTCCCCTCTTACTGTTATTTTTTTCTTTGAATATGATTTATACCTTTACTTGATGAAGAGTATTTTATTGTGTAATTTGATGTTATTTTTCAAATAGTTTATAAATATGAGAACTTTAGAAACATAGCGGCTATAGAAGGTTTTAGGGTTCTAAATTATGGGTAAAAAATTATGAGTTTATTTTTAGATGATATAGGTATTTTAAAGAGTTATGAATATTTAAAAAATATTTTTTTTTTTTCTAAATAGATAATTAGTTATATTTTGTTTTTAATTTATAATTTGTCATCCACTTGTTGTTTAAGGCTGAAATGAACAAGTGATTTATATCTTTATTATTATCTTGCAAATATAAATTGTGTTGTAGATTAAACTGAGATCAAATTAAGGATAATAGAAAGGAAAGGATTATGACCTTACCATAATAAACTTCTAAATTAATAACTCTTAGGAGCTACTAGGGGAAATATTTTTTAAATTTTATTTTATATATGGTGTATGCTAAAGATGATTCAATTCTATCTAGAATTTCTTAATTAGGTTGATGAAAAGTTATTCCAAGTTGGAAAACCTTTAACCTTGAAACCAAACCTACCCAATTGGATCACGAGGAAGGTGATCAATCAATAAAATAAAATATCAAATACCGGATGTGTTACATGCATATAATCAATTGTGATTAGAGAATGGTCATTCTTGGTGAGATATGTAAGGTGGGATGGTATGGGATATTCCACTAGGCCATTGAGCAATCAATATAGTGGTGGCTCCTTGAGAAAAATTATGAATAGGAAGAGTCTAGTAGGAAACATGAGAACATGAGGCTAGACAATTCCATTATGGTTGTAATGGGATAATTCATTGCATCATTCATAACTTTGACAAGAGATAGCATGACCAGTGTTAGGGTGAATGACATGGCCTTAGTTGATTCCACAATGTAAGAAAACTAATATAGGAGGGTGGATTTCAACTAAGCACTAAGGCAATGTTATCTCAATGATATATAAGGATAACATGATAACATCAAGGAAATGTATCCCCCCTCTAAGTATTATGGTCCTTAGAGGATAACCCTTAAGTCATGGTCCTATGAGGTCACAATGATAGGGAGAGAAAGGAAGGATCATTAAATGGTATTTTCTATGGTATCTAACCATTATTGTACCCTTGGACGTTGATTGTAGTGACCATATCCTGAAAGTGGCCTATTTATTATACCTTCTATTTATTAAATACTATGTGAGCAATACAAAATTCAAAATTCAAAAAAAAATCTAGCTAAACTTCTTTCCTTATCAGTAAGTTTAAGTTTTTCATCCTATAAGTTGGTTGTGGAACCAATGGGTTAGGTTGGCTTATTATAGTTGGTTTCAGATCCTGGGTCATAGGACACAATGCTTCCAAGAAAGAAAACCAAGGTTTAACCTTGACATGATGTACTACTTTTATAAGAAGACTTAATTGTCTAGGGATCTTAAATTGATTTGGTCAAATAGGCACTGCACACCATCATGGCTGGTCAACTAAGGAATAAAATCCTAAAGGGTATAATATATTTTTGGAAACCAAAATTTGGTATAGCTCTTCTTATAAGCACCTATTTTAAGAATAGGATCATTTGGAAGCTGGGGATGGCTATGCAGGGGAAGATACAGTTTGACCCCAGAGGAATCTAGAATATCAAGGACTTTGATTAAGCAACAACATATAATGTTGGAAGACACTTCAAGGGGTATACAATGAGGAAAATCTACCAAAAAAAGTATAAGAAGGTAAGGATTGATTTAGGGCTGAAATAGCCAAGGACTTAAAGAAGGTTTGAGTACCTAAATTTAGTAGATATTGCTTAGACACCAAAGGTGGAAAGTTGTGTCTAGGAAAAATAAGTTCAGTGTCGAGACCCCCTTGTCTAAAAAAACAATTAAGTAATATTTATATTTTGCATCACTATACATCATGGTAGGGTTATGCGTAAGGGGTCAGCCCCAAAATGTACTTATAAAAATCTGGCAAATCAGTTTCGAAATCCAGGTAAATAGTGTCCAAACACATGTAGAAGGTTCACTATTATTAGGGGCAATGTTGGAAATTTAAACTTAAAATGGTCAAATTATTATAAAATTGGGGTGAATCAACCTAAAAAAAAATTACATCCAAATTTTTTGGCTAATGGGCCCTGGTCAAGGGTCCCAAATATTAGCCAATTCCAAAATTTAAAAATCCTAATTTTAGCCAATTTGGCAAATATTAGCCACTATGCATAACCCTGCATCATGTATTGAATAAAATCTCATGAAGCCTCATAAATTTTCAATAAAGGTGGAAAGGTATGTGGATAGATAAGAAGGAAGAAAGTGAGGCAAATCCTGAATTATTCAAGAAAAGGATGAAGTATACCCTACTAAATGAATGTAGAGATATTACTAGGTCTTCTAGTATGGTGTGAATTTGATTTTGAAAATTTTTCATGGGATTGGATCTATTTCTATAATGCCCTATCAGATGACATTGATTGAACACAACCTTGGGACTTTCTGAAAAAGGAATTGATAACACCTAGTATCGCCTTGGGGTGTTATGGTCTTGTTTGAAAATAAAATGATGGTTCCATAAGACTAAGGATTAACTACCATATGCTTCATAAAGTAACCATAAAAATAGATACTCTCTATCAAGGATTAATGATATTTTTGATCGACTGAGGGGAAGAATAATTTTCTCAAAGATTAACTTGAGAACAAGGTATCATTAACTAAAAATTTGGGAAGAAGATACCCATAATACCACCTTTAGAGCAAGATACGGGTATTATGATTTTACAGTTTGGTCTAACTAATGCCTCTATAGCCTTTAAAAATCTTATGAATAACATATGCATTTACTTGATGAAGAGTATTTCCTTGTGTAATTTGATGTCACTTTTCAAGTAGTTTATAAATTTGAGAACTTTAGAAACATAATGACTATATAAGGTTTTAGGGTTCTAAATTATGGGTAAACAATTGTGAGTTTATTTTTAGATGATATAGGTATTTTTAAGAGTTATACATATCTAAATAAATTAATTATCTATTTCTAAATGGATAATTAGTTATATTTTATTTTTAATTTATGATTTATCATCCACTTGTTGTATAAGGCTGAAAATGAACAAGTGATTTATATATTTATTATTAGCTTGAAAATATGAATTGTGTTGTAGCTTAAACTGAGATCAAAATAAGGAAAAATAAAAGGAAAGGATTATGACCTTGCCATAATAAAATTTTGAATAAATAAATCTTAGGAGCTATTTGGGGAAACCTTTTGTAAACTTTATTTTATAGATATCGTATGCTAAAAGATGACTCAATTATATCTAGAAGTTCCTAATTAGGTTGATCAAAAGTAATTCCAAGTTGGAAAACCTTTAACCTTGAAATCAAAACTACCCAATTGGATCACGAGGAATGTGATTAATCAATAAAATCAAATGCCCAATACCAATTGTGTTACATGTATATAATCAATTGTGATTCAAGAATGGTCATTCCAAGAAAGATATGCCAGGATGATTTATGTAAGGTGGGATGGTATGGGACATTCCACTAAGCTATTGAGTGAGTAGTATAGGGTGTCTTCTTGAGAAAATTTATGAATACAAATATTCTAATAGGAAATATGATAATATGAGGCTAAACAATTCCATGATGGTTGGAATGGGACAATTCATCTCATCATTAATAACTTTGACAAGAGAGACCATGACCAGTGTTAGGGTGAATTACATGGATTTAGTTGTTTCAAAAATATGAAAAACTAATCTAGGAGTGTGGATTTCAAATAAGAACTAAGGCAATTATGCTATTAAATATTTTAGTTATCTCAGCAACAAATGGGGATAACATGATAATATCAGGGAAGTGTGTCCTCCATCTAATTATTGTGGGCCTTAGAGGATAATATCTAATCCATGGTCCTATGAGCTCACACCAGGTGATAGGGAGAGAAATGAAGGATTATTAAATGACACATTCTATGGTATTTTGCCATTCCTATCCACTTGGGAGTTGACTACAGTGACAATATCCCAAAAGTGGCCTATTTATCATGTCTTTTACTGATCACATATTGGGAAGGAATTAAAATGTTAAAAATTAAAAAATAAATTATCCAAACTTCTTTTCTTGTCAATAAGTTTAAGTTGTTCATTCTGTACGTTGGTTGTGGAACTAGTGGATTAGACTAGGTTGTTACACCATGGAGGTGTCCTCATTGGATTCACCAAAATGTAAGACCCATTTTTTTTTGGAGATTAGGCCTCACAATATAAGGTATATGGAAAACCATAAGTTTATTATAGATTTTATTATGAATACCTTTATTTGGAATCTAAGGTTTTCTTTACCAATTTTATGGAATTCAATATGAGGAAAGATAAAAATACATGCAAAAAAAGGATAAGGTATAGGGGTAACTAATTTTGGATTTTAAGTCTTGCTACATAAAAATATAATAGGTTCCAATATAAAGAAATTACAAATTATAGATCAAAAATATCAATATCAAGAGTAAAATTATATATGTGAGAAATCAAATATATATATCTAGACCAATATCATAATGAAAATTCACTTATAATATCAAATATGAATGTAAATGGCCAAGATAAGTCATGTACATACATGAAGAATACTTATAATATAAATTGCTCAAAATCTATATACAAGCTTTATTATCAATGCTTGTTATGTGGTGATTGTTACAGACTATTTTCCCTTACATTGTATGGAGATTTGTCTCCATAATATAGCCATAGTAATGTGACTCTTCAATACTTGTCTATTGCACTCCTCACATATCTAGGAGATGTAACCTTTCATATTCTTGATCTTTGGATTCTCATCTTGCCACTTGTATACTAGACTCTTCACTCTCTTCTTACATGCATACTTGACTCTATGAAACTTGCACACTTCTACTTAAATATTACTCTCCTACATGCAATCCTAATACAAGACACTTGTGCACATAATCAAAAAATATATTTTTACACTTACATACATGACACTTGTGCACATTCTCTCAATATACACTTGTACTCTTACATACATGGAACTTGTGCATTTATTGCATATTTCACTCTTACATGACACTTGTGCATTTCTTGCACATTGAAACTTACATGAAAGGGAAAATATAAATCACTCATCTAAACTATAGACTCAACCCTAATCTATTACATATTTACATTTGTACCATGGGGGTACATTTGCATGTACCAAATAATGTAATATTCTCCAACACCCCCCGTATTACATTATTTAGTTATTGAAGGCTTTAGTATTCAATGTTCATATTTGATATTTAATATTCATGTGAACTTGCATTAATCATGAACCTCTGCTTATAATTCATCTTTAGATTTATTATTTGGTTCTTCAAACTTTGTATCTTCATTATCTGGTTCATGAATTGCTTGAGCTTCTTCTTTGGCTTCTGGTTCATGTACTCTAATTCTTGTTCATGAATAGCTTGAACTTTGGTTTTTGATTCATGTGCTTCTTTCTTTTCTATTTTCCTGTAATCTTGATATTGTCCTATAACTTCTGAACATTCACTTAGAGCATCATAATAATTTCTTGAATTATATGAACTTGGAATGTCAATATTGCATGAAGAATAAAACACTATTTTTAGAGATGATTCACTTGATTCAATTGTATCAATCTCTACTTTCATTTTTAGAGTTTCAATCAACTCTTTTTGTTTTAAATTTTCATATTTATGAAGTTCAAGTGAAAACAATTCCATATACATTATACTACCTATATCAATAGGTATTATAATATCATCCTTTGAATTATCAATTGCTTCAACAAGCTTTGAATGTAAATAATATTTAAATGCCTCAAAACATTCATTCATTGCTTCTCTATAGATGAATTGTATTGTCATATCTAGCTTACCCTTAGATTTTTCAATTAATTTACCAATGTTATAACTTTTAATATTTTATTTCTAATTATGGACTCCATATTTTCTTCCATAATAATCAAAGTTATCAATTCAATTCATTTGATTTAGAAAAGAATTTAAATACCTATTGAATTAAATTTACAAAATTTTAAACTTCAAAATTTAAAATTTTATTGAAACTTGAAATAAACCAAAAATATTGAAATTTAAAAAATATTAAAACTTAAATCTTAAAACCTTTTGACTCCACAAATCAAATCTTCACACCTTCAAAAATTAAAAGCACTCTAAAATGTAAATCTTTAAATCACTTAAAAACTTTAAAAGAACCATTATATCCTTCAAACCTTAAAAAATAAAATCCTAGTCATATTCCTTATCACTCCATAAATTATAAATAAATTCAAACATCAAATAGATAAGGTTCATAAATATCAAGGAAGAAATATTATAACTCCACTTAATAATTTCAAACCAATTCAAAAATTGATTTCCCTCCAAAAAATAAGCGACACATTAATTCTAAAGAAAGTAACATTAAAACATTACCTATGCAAATCAGCTCAACTCATGTTACAATAATTTCTCTATTGGACAACGTGTAAATCTACCATTTCAATATTTGTTCCAAGCTAGGAATTTTAAATTTCTAAAACTTAGAATGCTTGGTATTCTATTTTTATTCTTCACTTGCTTTTCTCACTCACTCATCTAAATGATGGTAATGCTCAATGTTATCTGAGGCTATTGCTTGCTCATCCAAATGGTTGTGATGCTCAATGTTCTATTTTTTTATTACTTGCTCATATTAATGGTGATGATTATTAGGTGCCTACATATCTAGTGGAGACATCTCAATTTCCCATGTCTTAGATGACAATATCCAGGTGTCTACGTCTCTAGTGGAGATCTCCTAGGTACCTATATCTCAGGTGGTGATGTCTTAGGTAGATATATTTTAAGCACAAATGTCTCTAGTGTAGAATGATGCTTAGCTATATGAACTTCTTAAGTTGGTAGCACTATTAATACTTTGACCTCCTTTGGCTGGTAGTGCTATGGTAGCACTCTTAATGCTTCAATATATTTCTATTGGTAGTGTTCTGGTAGCTCTCTTAATATCCTAATATCCTTTGGATGGTAGTGCTTTGATTAACACCAGTTGCTTCTTGATTTCCTTTGACTCTTATCACTATGTTAGCATTCATGTATTTTTTATTTCCTCAGTATCCTAGCAGCTATTAGTGTTTAAAACTTATTGATTATAGCATATCAGGTAGTTGTTGTATAATGGTTCTTATAACTTATTAGGTGGATAAAATCATAGTTGTTTTTATACCTTTCATGTAGCTACACTTATATCTCTTAGATAGCCTAGCTTATAGTTCTCAAGTAGCCAAGATTATAGCTCTCTTGATTATCATGTAGCTTATATGGTGATTTTTGTATATTTCCCTCTATAGGGAAATGCTCTTGATGATACTTTATATATACTTCCTTCCTTATGTAGAAATGGTTCTTCAATAAATGATCCTTCAAAAGAACTAATTCAATGCCAAGACTATAATACTATAGTATTCCAGTCAGCCTTATCTTTATGATTAAGAACGAAAACTCTTTTATACCTTTATCTTGATGCTTATAGTTTTTTGAATAACCAAAAATTCTCTATTCCTCTATACTCTTTTTTTTAGGCTTCTTCTTTGTACTTTTTAGTACTATTCTCTTCTAAAGAAGCTTATACAACTTCTCAATATCTATACTCAGGAAGCTTAGATGCTTCTCTATTTCTTTTATATCTCTATACTAAGGAAGATTAGATGCTTCTAAATATCTACACCTATCTCCAATATATGAAATCTATATCCAATATCTTAGATCACACCTAAGAACAATATTATTCTCCTCTTTTCTAGAGAATCCAAAATCAATATCAGGGTGACTATGAATATCCCTAAATCACCAACTTTCTCTTGAGTTGGCTCTCTTTCAATGTTTGAATTTCTTCTAACTTGGCTATCTTAATGTCTAACTTACATCTGATTTGGCCCTTAATCAATCTTAGTTGAGTCCTAGTCTTCATTTATTTTCCTTGAACCAAGTGAAAAGACCCTAGCATCCCAATTAGGGTGACTCATCCTTTTGTGTTTAATCTCTACTCAATAAAACCTTCAAAATTAGAGTCTAAGTTTTCATTGCTTTCAAAGTGGATATACTCCAATGTAATAGTGGCTAAAATATAACTCTATAAAAAATGGATAGAGTTAAGTGGTTTCTTTGATACCACTATTGTATTTTAAGCCTTGCTACCTCAAAATATCATAGGTCCTAATATAAATAAGCCATAATATTATAGGTCAAAATATCAATATCAAGAGTAGAATTATATATGTGAGCAATCAAATATATATATCCAGGCCAATATAATAATGAAATAAAATTCACTTATAATATCAAATATAAATGTAAATAGCCAAAATAATTCATGTACATGCATGAAGAATATTTTCAATATAAATTGCTCAAAATCTATATACAAGATTTATTATTAATGCTTGCTATGTGGTGGTGGTTACAAACCATTTTACCTTACATTGTATGGAGCTTTATATCCATAATATAGCCATAGTAATGTCTCTTTAATACTTATCTATTGTACTCCTCACATATCTAGAAGATGAAACCTTTATTATTATTGACCTTTGGCTTCTCATATTTCCACTTGTATACTAGATGCTTCACTCTCTTCTTACATGCATACTTGAATCTATGAAACTTGCAAACTTCTACTTGACTCTCACTCTTCTACATGCACTCCTAATACAAGACACTTGTGCACATCCTCACATTACATATATTCACACTTACATACATATGACTTTTGCACATTCTCTTAATACACACTTTCACTCTTACTTACATGATAATTGTGCATTTCTTACACATTCAACTCTTACATGACACTTTTGCATTTCTTGCATATTGGCATTTACATGAGTGGGAAAATAAAAAATCACTCATATAAACTATATACTCAACCCTAATCTATTATAAATTTATATTCATACCATGAAGGTACCATGGGGGTACATTTGCATGTACCAAATAATGTAATATTCCTCAACATGTAATACAATAAAAAACAAATATACTTGCACTTGAAATTATATAAGATGCAATAATCAAAGGATGTTGCAGACACTAAAATCTGGTCAATCCGATTAGGCAATCAAAAGCATTGGTTAATTGACACCATATGGCCCCATTGGGCAACCCTAAGAGGTTTACTAGTGGTCCTAACCACTATTGGTAGGCTCTACCCAAATTTTGGGAGCTTTTAGGCCATATAGGCAAGACCATACCACCATAGGATGGTCACAGTTTGTGGCCGTACCACCTTGGGATGGTGGTAAATTGGTCATATTAGGGTGGGATGACTATAAGATTTAACTCCCAAAAAGTCAAAATTGGACAAATGGCACCCATAAATTACCATTTTCCATACCTATTAAAGCATTCAAGTTAGAGGACACAACATACTTATGACATACTATATGAGGGAGGCCAAATAGAGAGATTCTATTCCCTCTCCAATGCATGCCACCTTGTTGGCCAAATGACACCTCTTGCCCTGCATGCCATTGCATGCCCATTTTCCCAAAGGCCTCCTTTGGCTATAAAGTGGATCCATTTTCCACACAAACTATAGAGATTATTTTTAAGACATAGCAATGAAGTGCTTCCAAGATTTACCATCACCTTTTTGTGTCTTTTCCCCTCAAAATATCTACCTAACGAAGGAGGTTTGTGAGTGAACTAGGAGGTGCAATTTGTTTGCAAAACTAGATTAATTGAGTGAATTTCACCACTAAATTTGACAAAAAAACCAATAGGAGGGTTTTAGACCAATTAATAGAGGAATTTGTGACAAATAAAGTGTAAAATTGGTGGTCATCCCACCTTAGGATGGTCCCCATTCTATGACAGTCCCGACCAAAACACAATGGAATGAGGATATATATGTGTATTATTTATTTACTATTATTTTTTAGTTAGATTAAATATTAGTATATGAATACTCTGTCCAAATTTCATGCATTTTGGACCTATATTGAGTGAGATATCACATTTTTAGTGTTTTGTAGGGTCTTATGCAGGTCCATGGAGCTCATATGGAGATGCACATGAAAATATTACTTATTTTAAAAATATGACCACATGGGCTGTTTTGAAATGTAATTTTATATATTCTATCCCAGTTTCATGCATTTTGGATATGTTTAGCGATAGAAATTGCTTGCTTTGTGTTTTGCATGTTGGAAAAGCGCACCGCAACTATGCCATGCCATCAGATGCAATTTCGGTTCTATTTTTAGTAATATCATCCAAAACCATTCATTTTACATACCTATGCAATTTAAATTTATTTGGAGTTGATTTAGATAGGCATATTACATATTCATGTTTTTTAGTATTTTAGTGCCTGTGGGGATTTCATGTTTTCACCATACACACTTCCTATTTAATGATTATGGTTTCCTTGTATGCAGGTGCAGGTCATAAATAATACAAGTAAGGATCACAATATCAAAAAATAAAGTGGCAACATCATAGGTTTACCCACCTTAATTATGGGTATGAGGAAAGACATTGGAAGTGCATGCGAGTTACTTTGAGGATTCGATCCTTGGGCACCATTTTGTAAAAATTGTATCAATATTTAGCCCTAAAGGGGACATCTATGTAACAATGGTTTTGAACCATCAAAATAAGAGAAAGAAAATTCCGTTTATTTCACCTCTTGCAATTTTGTGTATCTTCCACTTTTACTTACATGCCTTCGTTTTGATGCTCATAACACACTAGCGATAGATGCATATTGTTTAACACTTTTAGGTGCACCATTTTTCCTCTACTTCAATGGTGATCATGGTGGGAACCTATCCCTATTGCTTAATTAAAGGTTTAACCTCAATTTTTTCTTGGTTACTATTGCAAGTACTGCCCGTTTTGGCTTGAGACGACCTCTAGACTGCTCCTTGTGCCACCCTGGGATGGCCACACAACTGTCCCACCCTAGGATGGCCATCAAACTGGCAGCCATACCACCCTATTATGACCATAAAATTGAGCATTTTCTACTTAGATGCCAGAAATAGCAGGTTCCCTAGGTGATAAGGTAGGTGACTGAACTTTTGGTTTTCTGTTACACAGTCAAAAATTGCTGAAATTTTATTTTTCTCGCATGCTTTGTTTGATAGAAATGTAGAAAGATAGGTTTCCTTTTCCTATAAACATAAAATAACAAATAAAAAGAATAAAACTAAAAAAAATTAAGTAGAAATGCATCTTTATGGTTTGCTTTAAGGTTATGCATAGTGGAAAATATTCACAAATTGGGTGAATATTAGGATTTCAAAAATTGAAAATTGGCAAATATGAGCACCCTTGACATCGGTCCATTCACCTAAAATTTTCAAGACCAATTTTTTCTTTGAATCAATTCACCATAATCTATATCAAAACATAGGCATATTTGTACTCATTGGAAAGATCTTTTCGAGCCTAATCTAATGGTGGAGAGTTTATGAAGTTATAAAGTGATTTAATAGGTCAAAATTTACCTCAAATATGACCTTATGTTTTAGGACTTCAAATACCTCAAATTTTGGTGTGAATATGATTGATTTTATTTTCTTAGGATTCACCTTGATTTCGATTAGGATTCACCATTTTTTTACAAGTATATTTCAAGTCCAACCTCTTATGCATAACCTTGGTTTGCTTACTTGTAGCCTACCCAATGGGTAGGTTCTCATTTAGAATTTGCATATTGTAGGTTGCTTTTTACCTAATATTTTCTAAAATTAAAATATCATTTCCTTGCATTTAGTGAAATATCATTGAGTGCTTCATTATTTACTTTATTTAAGCTTAAAAGGAATCACACACACTTGCACGTAACACAATAAAATTGGTAAGGTTGGATTTCATAACCAACCTCCAATTGAGATCGGTGATGTTGGATTTCACCTCCTTCCATCAACTTGCCATACCTTAGATAGAATAGGGCACTCTCTCAATATGGAATGTCATTGGTGTTCAAACTCCCTCCCACTATTGGAAACACTTGTCCTTTTAAAGTGGAAGATCTAGGTGAACCCTCCACTCATTGTGGGTTTTAAGTGGTGTACCCTAGACTCTTTTGAGGACCTCATATTTGGAACTAGTATTCCTAGTCACCACCTTGGTTGAGTTACCTCATTCTAAGTCCAAAGCACGAAAAAGAAAGAAAGAGCAACAAAAAATATCAACACACAAAACATCTTAGGGATTCACGTCTAAAAATTAAAGGAGATAATCACATTGTTTGCTTGTGTGCTTATTTTATCATTTTATTGTGTATTCTTAATATTTAAAAGAGATAATCATACACATCTAATCCTTAAAAGAGATAATCATGTTGTCTACTTTGTGTGTTTCTTTGTTGTTCACGTAATTAATATATTATCCTAGATCTAGGACAAAACCCTAACCCTAATTTTTAAAGGAAATATATTGAAAAAATATACTTTTTGATTTTTCATCCAACAGATTGAAAATCGTGCAAATCGGAGCTATAACAAAAAAGTTATGTTGGTTTTATGATTACTCTATTTTTGAAGTCGAAAATAGAGAAAAACTAGACTAAAATAGTCATAAAATGATCTAGACAACTCCAAAAATCGCCAAATTTATTTCATTTTCTTAGTTAGCTCCTTCTGCACCTCTCACAAAAATTTTGAGTCCTAAATATTCATTCTTCAAAATTTCCCAAAAATTTCTAAAAGTGGGCATTTCCCCACGGGCCCCAGTTGGCCAAATATTCCAAAAATATAAATTTTTAACCCAGAAATCAGATTTTGGAGCCCTAGCCCATTGTGATCAGCTTGTTGCACTAATAATTTTGATATATAATACTTATAATTTTTTTTCAAAAATTCAAAATTTTCTAAAAATGGCCGATGGACACCCCTTTTATGGATTTGGTCCAAATTCGGTTGAAAACAAGACCTCCAATACAGAGAGAGATTCAAGCTCCATAACTAGTGAATATCTTCAAATAATTCTAGAGGACATGTCTATATATGAATGGCATCATAGGTTTTATCATAACAATAATACCATACTCAAGGGGGCAATCCTTCGAGATATCCCTACTAGGGAAACACCCGAAGGTCCTATAGGAAAAATTCCTAATTTGGATACCCTGATAGAATTCTATATAGAAATTAATCTACCCATTGAGGGGTCTAGTAGGTCAATATCATAGATTCACATCCCAAATTGCTCTATACATCAATCAGAGAATGGACATGAGAGTACACCATGGCCTAGCCTGGATGAGCAGAACACCCTATATGATCAAGCAAGTCACCCCCATACTCCTTACAAAGAGCACTCAACATACACACATCATGCTTTTGTGCAACCTAAATATATAGAGCCTACATCTACAACTAAATATGAGTCTTTCCTCATAGATGAGGAAGAAGACCCAAGTCATCCTCCTACTCCTCACATAGAGTACTTGGTGCAATTGCATGATGGCTCTACATCATCGAACTATATAGAACCAATTCATAAACTAGAGTATCAGGTCAATGCAACCTTTAGGAAGCATAGAAAATAGACAATAGATCCTATTGGGGGTAAAAAACATGATAAACCCATCCATATTTCAAATACAAGGGCTCACAAACCCCATGCAATTGAGCAACAAAATCATATTCATCTGGCATGTAGGGAAAATATTCACAGACAATAACATACGGATCAACTTTAGTTGGATAAAAAACAATTAAATCAAAAATATATGGACTCACAATGAGCACACCTACAAAGGTTGTATCAATAAAATATACAAGAACAACAAAATATACAACAAGCGTAATTATAAAATGTATTACATGAAGTGGTGATTACCCCTAGCACCTATAGGATGCAACAATGGGCAAGGTTTCCAATACAATCTCAAATGTCACTCCCTAGACCTCCTAGACCTAATCAGGAATTGCCTCCTAGGCATAACATAGGGCACCTATTATAAGAAGTTATCCCTTCTTATAGGCCAGCTCAAGAGATGCCTTATGGGGCTTACATCGAGCATGAGCCAGAAGTGGAATATCTTGAGACACCTTATCGAGGTAGGGGGGTGATATTACACCACCCCATAATAGGCCTGATGTTCCTCATCCTCCAATGTAGGAGTGAAGCAAAGAAGAGGAGTCAAATCCTCTAAGGCATATAGGATATTGCTAGAGCACCTAGAATCGATGGAGAACGAGACCTCTGGGTCTGGGTCTTAGAAGCCCACTTTATGCTAGTTATAGAGTCAACCGCTCCATCATTATATACCTACCCCTTCCTATCTATAATAGTTTAAAATACCCCATATGATTGAATTTAAAGGGGAGGAATATGCATGGGAGCATGTCACCAAATTCCTAAATTAATGCTTTGGAATCCAATATAATGATGCTTTACTCTTGAGAACATTCTTGACTACCATCTCCATCCTATCCGTGGAGTGGTACAACCAACCCCTGAAGCATAGCATATACAATCTTGACCAATTCATAGACATGTTCCTAGAATGTTTCACCTTTGACACTAAGTGAAAGGTGATACTGGTTGACTTTGTAGGGTTGAAGCAATATGATGATGAGTCAATCATCGACTATGGAAATAGGTGGCGAACACTTCTTGCTGAGCTACCATACATACTACCCATGTTTGAGTTGACTTGCATGTTTTCTAAGAGTTTTCTTAAGCATATCTCCTTGTTTCTATAACTCCAACAATATCCAACTCTTGAATATGCCCTAGTGCAAGCTAGAATAATCGAAGACATCAAAATTCAAGAGGGAGAAATTGTGAAGCCATGCAAGGAGTGGATTGAGAATGCCAAAAAAAACCTGGCACAACTAAAGATGGCATCAATCAATCAAGTTGGTATTAGTATTCCAGGGCCTTCACAACCCACACTACCTCAAAAGCCCAACTATCAAGCCACACCTAGAAACTATGACAACAACAATCAAATAAACCAAAGACGAGGTCAACAACATCGACAACTGTGGCTATATACTCATTTATCAGAGCCCTTAGCATCGATATTCAATCGATTGTATAAGGTATAAGAAATAATGCTTCCTAAGATCCATACATTAAAACCTAATAAGTATAGATCAAAGGTGCATAGGAAAGATCTATACTATGTTTACCATCGACATAGATGTCATGACATCCAAACATGTTATCCCTTTAGAGATGTAGTTTAGAATATGATTGAGAGGCAAGAGCTTCTGATGGGCAAACCTCTTGCTCTAAACAACCAACCAAAAGGAGACTTCCAAGACCTTTGGCCCATACATGAAGCAAAAAAAATACCTGCCAACCACATTGAGTAACCCAATCAGATGCATAACAACCCACCTCCCCAAGATTTTATGGGAATGATCGGTGTTGTAGCATAGGACCAGGAATTTCAAAATCGATCTACATAATCGGTTATTTCATCCAATGTTTCACCTTTACCTATCTCATCTCATCGAAAAATGGGCATTGCTGATCATATTGTAGTGGAAAAAATACATGTTGGGGGTCCCAAAGATAGCATACCTTCCCCACCATCCACATCACAACCAATGAAGCATAGTGAGAACTCTAAAGGTATCACACATTTCTCACTTTTTTTTAGTAGCACATACACTGGGGGTACCTAAGGTATCGTGCCTTCCCATCACAAAAAATTCAAAATCCAAAAACATTCAAAATAATCAAAATAAAAAAACATTCAAAATAATCAAAATAAAAAAACATTCAAAATAATCAAAATCCAAAAACAATGGAAAACATCAAAATCCAAACAAATCAGATAACATTAAAAACACAAAAACATTTGCATTTAAATTTTTCTTGTGCATTCATCTAATTGCATTGCATTAGGCATGTTAATCCATTGCATTTGCATTAGGATAGGTCGTATTTACAATCTTACAAATGACACCATGTTTGTATGCCAATCATGCATCTATACATCATCATCATCTATCACCCTTGTGAGTAATTATGTTATTCAACACAACCCCTTCCTGTTGTTATAAGGAATATACTAGGGTTTTCCGGTCATTCAACCATACCTAGTGATCTTCTCATATTTTAAAGAAAACTATCCTCACTTTAAAAATATGAGGTCTAGTTCTGACAACACCTAGCATATCTCAAAATCCTATCACTAATCAAACACTAATAATCCTAGTTTGAACAAGGGAAAGATGAAACCTATGAAGTGGTCTAGATTACATTAAGTGAAAAGTTTATCTTGCTCATCCCCCTGTGTGAATGGTTCAAGAATGCTAAGAATTTACAAAAGGAAAAGCTCCTCCCTACCCAATTCCCCAAAATAAACAATGGTTTTCACCACTATCAATAAGAAAAATCAAAAAAAAAAAAGAAGCAAATATCAAAAGCAAAATAAACAGTGGTTATCACCACTCCCCAAATCCCTTGCTCAAAGAAAACAAAATACAAAATAAACAGTGATTTTAATCACTAACTATAGAAAATATCCTTGAAATAAAATAAAAGAAAAGAAGGGAGTATCAAACTTGAATCCCTGGAATTCTCAGCATTCGAAAAACCATTAGGTAATCCTCATTACAAGTTTGGTGGCATCAAGCCTTCCTGGAAATGGTGGTATCCTTATGCATGATGATATGTATGTCACATTAGATTTTTGCGTGTGTGCAGACCAATGTTTGCATGTGGATGAGCTAGCTTTTGGTAGCCTATACTACCTAGTGGTCTAATCCAACTAAGTACAAAACCTAGGATCATGCTATTCATTGGGTGATCTTTAGTACATATGGGTTGCATTAATCCCATTTGGCACTGGGGTAATCTTATGCTTATGAAAAAATGAACTCATTTTTACACATAGGGATAGTGAAATTCTTGGTCTTCATAAAAAAAGATTTTATCTTTCAGGATAGTCATTATACAACTTTTGATTAATCAAATAGGGTGTTTGAGTCTCATGGAAAACCTCAAAAATTCCCTAATAGCAACAAATAATTACATCAATCATACACATTTACACATCTCACAATTATCTCATTTCACATATGGATACTTAAATGATTAATTATTATGATAACAGTTATCATTTTCATTTATGATTTTCATACGTTCTGTGGTGTCATATATCAGTTTGTCAAAACACACATCAATTGGATTCCTTATAATTTGAATGATTAAAGCATACAGGTTCATTTGCATTAGATCATCCTCATGTAATTAATGCATTACATACAACATTCACCATATCATATCAACATAACTTAAGTGCATAAGCAACAATTAAAATTGCATTTAACATTCACCATTGCATACATATATGCATAAATAGTAGAGCATATACACATCTAGATCACAACATATAATCATACATTTATCATATAGCTAGTGCATGTCATCAGTACATCATATATCATATAGCATATTGGCATCATAAATAGGTATTGCATCCATAAATCATAACACATAATGCATATAATGGTCAAAAAGTGCACAATTTCAAATCACACAAACATTTTAAACATCAATTGGGTTATTGTTGATATCATACCCCTCCTAATTAGTAATCAAACAACTAAGCAATCAACCTCAAAATGATCCAAGGGTATCTCCAAACTGCTTGCTCAATCCAAAACACTCCTAGGTGGTCTATGACCATCTAGGTCACCCCAAAATTGCTCCAAGGGTATCTACATACCGCTTGGGAAACCCATAATATCCCTAGGTAGTCTTTGACTGTCTAGGTCACCTCAAAATGCTCTAAGGATATCTACATACCACTTGGTCAACCCATAATACCCCTAGGTAGTCTATGACCATCTAGGTCACCTCAAAATGCTCCAAGGGTATATCCAAACCACTTGGTCAACCCAAAACACTCCTAGGTGGTCTATTACCATCTAGGTCACCCCAAAATTCTTCAAGGGTATCTACATACCACTTGGTCAACCCATAATATCCCTAGGCAGTCTATGACCATCTTAGTCACCTCAAAATGCTCCAAGGGTATCTCCATACTACTTGGTCAACCCAAAAGACCCCTAGGTGGTATATGACCATCTAGGTCACCCCAAAATGCTCCAAGGGTATCTACATACCACTTGGTCAACCCATAATACCCCTAGGTAGTCTATGACCATCTAGTTCACCTCAAAATGATCCAAGGGTATCTCTATACCGCTTGGTCAATCCAAAATACTCCCAAAGGTGCATGTCATTGGCATGTCACCCATTGGTCACTGCCACCCAAAGTGGCTAGCCTAGCCCAAGGCTGGCCACTGTTTCCATCAATGACTAGTTTAAAATCCAATGGTCAAATTTTTGACCATTGGAAATTGGCCACTGTTGGCTTTAGCGGCCACTTTGTGGCCGCTCCTGGCATGAGCGGCCAGGTGGCCTTAAGTTTATTTTTTTGATTTTTGTATTTTTGAAGCAATTTAATTGATTTTTTTTACAATTTTGAAGTGTAGTTCTTGATTTTTTTGAATGTTTAGGTGCATTCCATCACTATTTTAATAGCTTTAAGCTCATATTAGATTATATTGCACCATTTTTATTTTATGCATTTATTAGTTTGTTAGTGCATTTGATTTAGACATTTATTTTGCACTTCTAGATTTTGTCTACATGGGCCCAGGACCCATGGTTGCTTGTGGACCTATTGCCTACCTTGGATGACATGGACTGGCATTGGCTCGATGCTCATGGCCTCTAGTATGTTACCAAGCTTCCGATGATTATGTTGGATCAGGCCTATTTGACTGCCCTGGCCCATAGGTGGGATTCCAAGACTAATACCTTCCATCTCCCCATCGGTGAGATGACCATTACACTGGAGGACATCTACAGGATCTTTCGGATCCCCTTTGATGGAGTGCCCATTATTTCTTCCCCCACTGATGCTAGAGATGCAATCTTTGCTTGGGTCTTTGGGAGACATATCATTGTTGCTTAGTCTGATGGGGTATCAATTGCTCGATGGTATCAGGAGGATGTCTTCTCTCGTAGACATGTTGTGTTGTTGATGGTCATTTGCAACATCCTTATCCCTAATTTCTCAGAGTGAGGTTCCCATGGAACCTCTTAGCTATGGTTTAGGACTTGGTGGATAGCATGGAGCCTATCATCTATGCTTGGGGGTATGCACTACTGGTGTAGTGCTATGATGAGTTGTACTAGATTTAGTGGTGAGGATGGGCCAACATTGCTTGCAACTTGCTCCTCCAGATCTAGGGATGGGAGCACATCAAGGTGGACCATCTAGGAGGTCTACCTATTGAGTTCATTGATATAGCAGAGGAGGCTCAGAGCTATGGGGCTAGATGGCCTTGAGAGTGCGAGGAGTGTAGGAGTCGATGATGTGGGAGAGCTCTCTCACTACATGACATATTTGATGGGCTTGTAGGCCTAGGACATCATCTGGAGGCCTTACTTTGATTGCCCTACTTGGAGGGATCCAATTAGTTTCATATCTTAGACTCGGTGTGATCGATGGGTTATCAACCACAAGGATGGTATCAGGGAGTTCTTCTATTATTCTAGGGTGCTTTGATAGTTTGGCATTCAGTAGGATGTCCCCCTTGAGCCAGTTGTATACCATCATATTTTTATAGAGAAGAACCTTCCACCACCTTGAGTTATAGTAGTTTTAGAGGAGGATGACCCTCTTGTAGTTGATCCGAGTGTGGCTGATGTCGGGGTTATAGAGGTGTATACCCATTGGTGGGGTACATGATTATGGTAGGGTGGTGGCTACCTAGGGTGGTCTATGGATGAGGTAGAGGTTGAGGATCTTGATGGACATTGAGTGTAGGCTTGAATAGAGGGTTGGGGGTAGGTGGAGCAGTAGGTGGAGGAGCAGGTGGAGGAGCGTGGTAGAGGAGCAGGTTGCCCTTGATGAGGAGGAGGAGTTAGCTCTTGAGGAGTAGGAGTCCCCTCTTCGGGATCAGCTACACTAGGTAGAGGTTGAGCTCTAATCTTCATAGATTTAGGTACAATAGTGGGATGCTACTATTGTTGCTCTTTAGGCACAGGTTGCTCAAGTTACTATTGAGTGAGATGTCGCATGGGCCTAGATTATGGTTGCTACTCCCATGGTACAGGCTCCTATAGGTTTGGATATAGGGGCTGAGGTGAGATGTCTATAGGGGATCATTGAGGAGAATGAGGGCTAGATGGCATCAGATGTCACCTACATCATCACTCTTCGATCTCAGGTTTGGCTACTAGGTGCTACTCCTAGGGAGAGACCCATAGTAGGGGGTCACAGTGTAGTATGCGGACTACATCAGGGTAGTCTTCGGTCTGGCCTAGCCAGAGGACTAGGACCCACATAGAGAGGACTATGGGGGCTAGCTCCCATCATTCACATAGGGACAGAGCCGAGGGTGGAGGCGAGGTAGGGGGCATAGGCCTAGGTTGATGATCTTATTGTATTGGTTTCATTTTTGAGTGTAAGGTCGGGTGACCTACATAGTTGTAGCCTTATGGTGATTTTGTACCTACATGTACTTATTTGACACACATTTATATGATATCTAGACTTTGAGACTCATTATGTGTATCTTTTATGATTATGTTTTTATGTTTATGTGATGCAGTATCATGATATTATGTGATATGATGTGATGTGATGCTTTAGATGTTATGATGTGGATGTGTAGGTGGACTACTTTATGATTTTATGCTATATGGTGTGGTTTATATGACTTATGCTTTATGATGCATGGATGATTAGATGGCATGATCTAGATGATGATGATGGATGCATATATGGATGCAATGCTTATTGTTAAATGCATGTTTACTTTTGGTCTATTGTATGCATCTAACTTATGTTGTTATGATATGGTAAATGAAATGTATGTAATGTATTATGATGATGATCTAATGTGAATGAACCTGTATGCTTTAATCACTTAAAACATATGGTATGATGTGACATGGGTTTTGACAATCTAATGGATGACACCACAGAATGTATAAAAATCATGAATAAATAATAACTCTTATAATAAGAATTAATCATTTAAACATCCAAATGTGAGATGAGATGATGTGATATGTATGTATTTTCTTGATTAGCTTCTGTAAATTAAAATATATGCACAAAATAGTCAGTGGCCATCTAAATATCATTGCTGACATTCATCTGGTATCTATCCTATTTCATGGATACCCTTTAATGAACAAAATCTCCTAAAGAAAGTTGATGATGCGAGTGATGATATGAGTTGTTGCTATGAGGTGATTTTTGAGGTTTTCCATGAGACTCAAACACCCTAGTTGCTCCATCAAAAGTTGTATACTGATCATACAGAGCTTCTGAAGGATAAAGTTTTTGTTATGAAGACCTAGATACTCATTATCCCTATGTGTGCAAATGAATATATTAGATAGAACATAAGCATACCCTAGTGCTATGCGGGATTCATTCAGCCCATTGTTGTATTGGGGATCCTCAAATGTTTATCCTGATCCTATGTTGGACTCAGTTGGATTAAACCACTAGGCGGTATAGGACACCTAAAGCTAGCTCTTCCACATGCAAACATTGGTCTATACAAAAGCAAGATGCTAATGTGATAGACATATCATCGTGCGTAAGGATACCTTACGGTTCATTCATGCTGAGAATTCTAGGGATTCAAGTTCAATACTCCCTTCTTTTCTTCATATTTATTTGGGATACTTGCTCATGCTTAGTGATGAAAATCACTGTTTATTTTGAATTTTTGTTTTTCTTTTGAGCAAGGGATTTATGTAGTGATGATAATCACTTGTTTATTTTGTTTTTTAATTTTTCTTTGTTTCAAGATTTTTGCTTGTTTTTATTAAAGCAAGGGATTTCTTTGGGTAGGGATGAACTTGTCCTTTTTCCAATTCTCAGCATTTTTGAACCGATCGCATAGGGGGATGAGCAAGATATACTTTTCACCTTAGGATACCTAATACCACTTCGTAGTGTTCATATTTCCCTTGTTCCAACTAGGATTCTTAGTGTTTTGATTAGTGATAGGATTTTGAAATATACCAGGTGCTATCAAAACTAAACCTCACCTATTAGAAGCTAAGATGACTTTCTACAAAGTTTGATAAAACCACTAGGTATGGTTGAGTGACCGAAAAACCCTAGTATATTCCTCATAGCAATAGGAGGGGTTGTGTTGAAAAACATAGTTACACACATGGGTGATGGATGATGATGGATTTTGAAGATGCATGATTGATGTACAAATGTGGTGTCATTTGTAAGATTGTGAACACAACCTACTTAATGCAAATGCAATGGATGGACATGCCTAAGTGCAATGCAACTATACGGATGCAAAGTGCAAATGCATAATGCAAATGTTTTTGTATTTTTGATGCTTTCAATTGTTTTTGAGTTTTGATTATTATGAATGTTTTTGAACTTTTGATTTTAAATTGTTTTTGTGCTTTTATGTTTTGCTTTTGACCAAAGGGCTTTATGATGCCTTTGGAGCTTTTTGTGATTTGACCAAAGGGCTTTAAGATGCCTTTGGAGCTTTTTGTGAGTTGACCAAAGGGCTTTAAGATGCCTTTGGAGCTTTTTGTGATTTGACCAAAGGGCTTTAAGATGCCTTTGGAGCCTTTTTATGTTTTCTTGTTTGTTTGGATTTTTATGATTTCTATTATTTTTGAAATTTTGAAATTTATTTGAATGTTTTTGATATTTTGTTGATTTATGTGTGAAACACCTTTAGATGAATGATGTTGAGAGGTTCTGGCTCTTCAACACCCTCTAGCATTGTTAGGTGATATGCCCCAGGCCCAATCTTCTCAGAGATGATATAGGGACCTATCCAATTGGCCATAAATTTGTCTCGTAGATGCGGTGGCAGATTTGAGTTCTGTTGGTTTTCTTTAAGCACAAGATCCCCAACTTTAAAGTCTCTCAAGTGGAATTTATTGTTATAAGCTCATGTTAGATGATCCTGGTAAACATGAAGATGCTCAAGAGCATTAATGCGATGTTCATCTAGAAGGGTCAATTGATCCAAGTGAGCCTGCCATGTAGTGTCATCATTGATGAACTCTTTCAATGCGACATGCAATGTCAAAATTTCCAACTCTAAGGGCATAATGGCCTCAGTACCATATACAAGTAAAAATGGTGTTGCCCTAGTGGGCATCCGTATGCTAGTCCTATAAGCCCATAATGCTAGGGGTAATTGTAGATGCTAGTCCTTATGATTCTCTTTCACCATCTTCTTTAAGATGGCTACTATTGTCTTGTTAGAGGCCTCTGCTTGCTCGTTAGCCTATGGATAGTATGGTGTCACAAAACTATGTTGAATATTGTATTTGGTCATTAAAGCTCACACATTTTTGTTTTTGAATGATGGACCATTATTCGAGATTATCTTGAAGGGTACCCCAAAATGATAGATGATGTTGTGAAGTATGAACTCCACAATTTGAGGTCCAATTGTCGAGGTTAAGGGGACCGCTTCCACCCATTTGGTGAAGTACTCAGTGGCCGTTAAGATAAATGTATGTCAGCCCAAAGATGGGGGAGAAATATTTCTGATCAGATCGAAACCCCACTGAGAAAATGGCCAAGCCACTTGAATGGGCTGTAAGGCCTGAGATGGCAAGTGCATCAGATTTGCATGTTGTTGACATTTAACGCATTTCTTGACATACTCACAGCAATCCTTTTCCATGGTGGGCTAGTAATAACCCATTCGAAGGATGCACTTGACAATGGCCATGCCACTGAAGTGGCCACCACATGTACCATCGTGAGCTTGCAAAATCACCCAAGCTGATTCTTGGGGCTCTAAGAAATGAAGGAGGATTCCATCATAGCCTCGATGATACAATATACCTCCTAGCAAGACATATCTTATCACTTTTTTCTTGAATGCTCATATTTCGGCATGCGATAGTCCCTATGGGATGATTCCAAGCCTCAGGAAATCTTGTAATTGGGAAAGCCAATCTTGATAAGCTATGACCTCAATAGATAAGATGACTTGTTCCTCCTACAATTCGATTTGCACAAATGCAGATTGAGAAACAACCTTGTGGTGAATGGTGGTACCATTCTCCGTAGGACCCTGTGAGATCAAGGACCCCCAAGGTGCCTTCTCTAAGAAGTCTTTGGCTTTATAGAACTAGTCATGGTCTGGCTCTATGTGAATCATGTTGACTGATTCCTTGTTATCAAAAGCCTCATGCTGCATCATTGAGTGCGAGAGCATTTTCACATGAATGGTAGTGAAATCAGCAGATGGATTCTGAGGGATCAAGGATCCCAGAGATGCCATGGTGTCTACAAATATATTTGATGAATGAGGGATTGCCTCGATGTCATACCATTCTAGTTTAGCTAGATATGTGTCAACAAGCTCCTTGTAAGCTTTCAGGATTGGATCCCAACATTGAAATAGTCCCTTGACTTGGTTGACTATGAGGAGGGAGTCATCGAAGATATTTAGCCTCTTGATTCTCATGGTGATGGTTGTTTGGAGACCCAATATTAGGGCCTCGTATTCGGTGTTGTTATTAGTGCATGGGAAGTCCAGCTTGAATGATAAGGGTATTGGAGCACCTTGTGGTATGAAAAAGATAATCCCTACACCACCTCCTTGCTCACACTTTGAACCATCAAAGAATAGAGTCATGTCAACTTTATTTTCTGGTTCTTCAGGTTCGGGTGCTTCTGATAATGCAAAGACAACATCATCAAGAAGTTCTATGGTGAGGGGCCTACTATTCTGAAGAGGCACCTCTACCAGCTGATCAACTATGACTTATCCCTTGATGGACTTTTGGCTTATGAATTCTAGATCAAATTCTATCAATAGCATGATCCACTTTGTAGTACGTGTGTTATGATATGTCTTGCTCATCATATACTACAAAGGATTTTGTTTGGATATTACATATGTCGTATGGCTCAGCATGTAGTGGCACAATTTCTTGGTTGCAAAGACCACTACTAAGCACAACTTTTCTATGTATGCATATCCTATTTCGTAGCTCACCAAGGTGCGGCTAATGTAATATATCACTTGTTCCTTATCTTGCACATTCTTTTGAGCCAACATGGTGCCCAAAGCAAAGTCTGTAGTGGATATATATAGCAAGAATGGCATGTCTGGCCTTGGTGGAGCTAGGACCGATGGTGTTGCTAGGTACTCCTTGATTTTAGCAAAGGCTTGCTGACATTCTTCATCCCATTGGAATGGGACTCCCTTGTGTAGCAGTCGATTCATGGGTCAATATTTATCTGATAGTTGTGCGATAAATCACTTTATGGATGCTACTTTGCCCTATAGGCTCCTTAGTTCTTTGATGTTTGTAGGTGGGGCCATTTCTAGGATAGCCTTTACCTTTGTTGGGTCTACCTCGATGCCTCATTTAGAAATGATGAATCCCAAGAGTTTTCTAGAAGTTACACCAAAGATGCATTTCTTGGGATTCAACCTAACATTATGCTCAATCAAGTGATCGAAGACCTTTCTGAGGGTCTCAACATGCTCTTCTCATAGCAATGACTTGGCCAGTAAGTCATCGATATAGTCTTCCAAGATCTTGTGCATGTAGTCATGGAAAATGTATGTCATAGCCCATTGATATGTGGCACCAACATTTTTAAGACCGAATGGCATCACTTTGTAATAGAATGTCCCCCATGGAGTGGTGAATGTGATTTTATGTTGGTCTTCGAGCTTAATCTAAATCTGATTGTAACCAAAAAAACTATCCATTAGGGAGAGCATCTCATGACCTACAGTTGCATCTACAAGAGCATCTATGTTGGGCAATGAGAATGAATCCTTCAGGGTTACCTTATTGAGATCCTTAAAATCTATGCAAATGTAGATTCTTCCATCAGGTTTTCCTATGGGCACCATGTTTGATACCCATTCTGGATAGTCGATGGGAACAATAAAGGCTACATCCAATAGTTTTTGCAACTCATTTTTAACCATCAAAGTGATGGTTGGATGCATATTTCTGAGCTTCTACTTGACCGGTTTCTTCATGGGGTCTAGCGAAAGGTTGTGGACAACCAACTTTGGATCTAGCCCCAACATGTCTTTGTAGGTCCAAGAAAAGAGATTAGGTCTCTCTTGCAATAGAGGAATTATGATGGCCTATTCTTCTGGAGATAAGCTTTCTCTGAACTTGAATTTCTTTGGATTGGAAGGATCATCATTGATGTCCACCTTGAAAGTCTCCTCTATTGCCATATGTGACCCCTCCTCAAGATGGTGAGGAGTGGGGATTAAATGGATGTCATCTACTAGATTTATAGTTCCCACTGACTCAGGGTCGAGACCAACATGATAGACATCATGTGCATAGCCTGGTGCAAAATGAAATGGTTGTAGCATCTCTTCATTAGGGAAGAAATATTTAGGCTCTAGGGGTGAATCAATGTGATCCCAATCAATAGCATCTAAGTTAAGACACAATGGTTTTGAAGGATCTACTGGGTTATGGAGTGGAGTGGTCAAATCAATGGAGATCATGTTGATGGATAGAATGAAATCTCTAGGACCACATGGGTGAAACTCTTCATCAATGGTTTGCTCTCCATACTCATGATGAGGCTCTAGGGGCATAGGGATCTCAGGATCTGGTCTATGGATTGATGAGATGATGGGATCATTGGGCTACAATAGCTCTCTAAATGTAGGTGGATCAAGGTTGACCATGCGATGAATGACATCTAGATTTACTGGTCTCCCTAGGAAGTGAAGGTTATGATCTATGGTGCGAAGTAACGCTTCTCTTTCAACAAGCATATTGACTTGTTGTAAGTGACGCTCAAGGTAAGCCCTCTCGACTTCATTCTCAAAGTCATCATTGCTTATAGGAAAACCCTCATTCCTACCCACTGGGTTTGGGCACTGACTTTCCTACTGATGCCTAAGATAGGCCATTTCAGTCTCATCTTCATAATCATCATCGCTTATGAAGAATCCATTGGCATTTACTATGGGCCCTACCATTTGGTGTGCATGTCTTATGAAGGCCATCTCAGTTGAGTCCTCTATCTCATAGCCACTCTCATCCGACATGTATCCACCCTCATCCGAGATGTATTCACTCTCATCTGAGATGTATCCACTCTCTGTGTGGCCTATCCAAGCAAGGTTTTGCACATACCGAGGCCCATGGTAGGCCAGGCTGACTTCATCTTCATTCTCACTTGGGACATAATCATACTCCTCTCACTCATATCCATGCATTGGCTCTTCCTCCCATAGGATGGCTCCTGACAAGGGTGCTTCTAGAGAGGATTCAGGGTGATACTCATCAGGTGGTGCAATATTGATCATAGACACCCATCCATCACCCAAATAGTTTCTTCTAGGGGGTTGATAGGGATTCCAGTCAATGTCCTCCCCGAACCCAATGCTTAGCCTATCTAGGGTGGCTACCAAAGAATCATCGTGACTCCATATTTGATAGCCTAGACCACACCTATCAGTAGGTAGTTGGTACTATGGCTAGAATGGAATTTGATGCCCTTGCTCGTATAGGCCTAGGCCATAGCCATGCTAGTGACACTACTCAAAGTATCTCAGAGCGAACTCAAGATTCGACAAGTAATGAACATTCATGGTGAATGGTTCATCCTCATCCCTCTCAAGATCAGGAGCAATATGGGCATGATCTAGACCAACATATATAAATTTGGTTTGATTAGGGGGAACCCCTAATGGCACTACCATCCCTACTGGTAGACTTGGGACTCTTGGCCATCCCATGTCTTGTGCAGACTCAATAATTGGTATGAAAGTGATGTTCTGCACAAGATATTCACCTAAACCTGTGTGGGCTAGGTGAACTATCACCTGGGGTGTAGATGATGCTGTTGATGATGCAGGTAAGGTAGGTTGAGGTACCTCCTCAACTATTTCTTGGGAATGTTCCTCTTCCATGGGAGTAGGCATTCCCACAATTGCTATGGTCAAAAGTTCCTTGGGTCCTTCCTCCACTAGGGGTGCTTTTAGCTTCTGCGTGTCTTTTGCCTTAGATGTCAAAGGCTTTTTGGAAGCACCAATAGTCTTAGAGGTAGGAGGTGGTGCCGATGTGGATGGGTCACCTCGCACTGATCTGCTTCTGTTCTCTGGCTGTGTGGTTGGGGATGAAGGCCTTATGTACAAATGCATTGATGGGAGGACAAAATCCCTCGATAAGTCAACCTGATGCATGTACTTGAATGACTCTTCATCGGATGGAACCACATGAACTTGTCCCTCATGCACATACTTGATGCATTGGTGCAATATTGAGGGCATGCACTACATGTCCCTGATCTAGGGATGCCCTAGAAGGATGTTGTATTGCATCACCCCCTCCAACACATGACACATCATGGGGATGGTCTTATGTCCTACCTTTACAGGCAAGATAACTGTACCCACTGTGGAGCACAATGTATCATTGAAAGCCCTCAATGTGTAGGAGGTTAGGATAATGTTGGACTTAGGGATCTTCAGGTGCCCTATAGCCTTTGTGGTGATGATGTTGATCGATGAGCCCATATCGATCAGAACCCACTTGAAGGGTATGTCATTGATTGATGCAATAATATGTAGAGGTGGATCTTCTAGGGTAGTAGGAACTACCTTAATTTTATGATCATAAAAGTGGATCACAGGCTCTTGGCACTATTGCACTTGCCCCACAAAATGTGTGAACGCATCTGGGTTCTGGGGCTGGAGCTTGATTGATCTCAAAATCTCCATCAAGGTCTCCCTATGCCTAGGAGATTGTTGTATGAGCTCGTAAATTGATAACTTAGCTAGAGTCATTTGTAGATTTTGTTCTAGTCTACTTTGAATAGTTACCATAGGTCTCATTGGTGGACCTGGAGGATTTTTTTGCACCTATCTCTATTGAGGTGTAGTTGGGATATTAATGGGAGCTACTATAGGCTATGGTTACCCATATCTCTGACTCTTGGTTGCCATGTTGACTATCTCAACCATTTTGATGCATCCTTGAATGGGTGGCTCAACTTGAACCTGGTTGACTTGGGTACCTTGATATCTAGGGGCCTCATGATTTGGCAATGGGTTCCTGAATATACCCATATCTCTATTATCGGGAGCTAGCGGGTTGTCAACTTTTAGCTCTCCCTTTTCAATCATATTTTGCACAAAATTCTTGAATCCAATGCAATTTTTGATGTCATGCCCCTGTATCCTATGATATGGGTAGTATTGATCTTCCCTATATCCCCTTGGCTTGGGACGGTTAGGGTCAAGAAGTTGTACATCAAGAAATATTATCCTCTGTGCCTCACTCAACTGATTAAATATTGACTACATCGATTCATTTAGAGGTATGAAATAATGAGGTGGTCGACGTTCCTTGTTCTAGCCCTAGTTGTTCTTAGGGTCATAGTTGGCTGGTAGGGGTGAGCCTGATAATTCTAGGGTTGCTACCCATTCCCTTCCTTTGGCATGGCCAATACAACTTGATTAACTTGAGTAGGCTTGGCCTGCTTCTGCTTATTCTTGTCATTCTGATTGTTCTTGCTCCACTCTTTCTTGTTGTGGAGCTTGAGGTCTCCCTCATTGACCTTTATGTCTTCAATAATCTTGGCTTGAGCCAAGGCTTATTTGAATGATTCATATTGTTGTAGTTGTAATAATAGAGAGATGGTTTTTTAGATCTTTGTGAACATTTGGATGAGTTCTTCAGTGGGGATGGAGAATGATAGTTTTACCATGATTTTTCTCCACCTATCCCCATAGTCCATTACTGGCTCATCATCATACTACTTTAAATTAGCCAGATCAGATAGGTTCACCTTCTTCTTGGCACCGAAGGAGAAGCATTCAAGGAATGCATTTACCAGTTGCTCAAAACTGGCGATGCTATGCTTGGGCAACTGATTGAACCATTGAGTCGCTACACCCGAGAACATCATGATGAAGGTTCTCAACATTAGGGCATCATTCTACTCAAGGTGGAAGCACGCATTCATGAATTTGGTCATGTGTTCTTGCATGTCTCCCTCTCCCTTAAACTTGTCTAGTCTAGGCATCTCAAAGTGCCTAGGATATGCAGGACTCGGGACTGAGGGGCACAGAGGTTGGTTGTGTATCTTGCTCAATGTCGGCTTCTGTCCTCCTATGTCCTACTTCTCGAGAGACTTGACTCTCTCGATGAGTGTTTGGTATACCTTCAAGGAAATAATCTCATGTTCTTGAAGGTTTACTCATGGTGGTAAGGGAGGTAATCCTGTGTTTGCTCGATCTGGGTATCTATACTCATCTCCCATAACCATGGATGGAGGTTCAGGATATGTCTACTCTTGGTCTTCCATCCCTACCCATTCCTCATTGAATTGCATTTGTTCGAGGTCTAGGTGTTGTTGATGTTGTGAAGTGTGGTGAGCATACTCATTTCCTTACCTAGTGCTTCTCTCCTATTGAGAATCGACATGTCTCTCATATCGGTATCTCTCACCACCTATGTGTGCATCTGCTCGAGCTAGCCTCTCTGCTAGCTCCTCACGCTCAACTCTTTCTTCTCTTGAGTATTGCTCTTGTAGGCGTAGGTACCTCTTTCTTCGCTCTTCTTTCTCAAGAGCTTCTACACACTCTTGCTCGATGCGTAACGCTTCCTCTAACCTATGTATATGGTCAGATCGACCTGCTATTAAAGGTTCATGCCTTTCTAACTCTATGCAAGGAGTTCTAATGTTTAGGCCTCTTGGGGAGGCTCCTACTGTGTGCTTGCCCTTGTCCACTAGGGTGACCTATTCTATGTATTATGTTATGGGTTGAGTACCCCCATGATCGAAAGTAGTGTATGTGCTATGGGGTCACTTTGAAGCTTCCCCTGGTTCATTGGTGCATCTAGTAGCTATGCTACATGAACTTCCTAAAGTAGAATGTTTGGTAGCAATACTTCTTGGAGCTGGTCTCGAGGGAACTCGATCCAACTCATCAAGTTGTTGGGTTCTCCATGGTTGATCCCATGGAGTCCCATTGGCACCAATGAGCTCATAATCCAAGGGTATCCTCCCATCTATAGGGAGGTTGTAGGATGTCTTGGGTCTATGACTGGGTGCAGCCCTAGTGTCTTACCCCTTAGTGGGCTGATCTATCCTATGTGTATCATGTGAAGCTTGGGGTCTTGCAACCCCTGCATGCCTATGCGATGATGGAGGCCTTGATGCCTCCTCATGCTAGTATGATGATGGAGGCCTTGAAGCCTCTACATGTCTATGCGATGAGGGAGGTCATGATGCCTCTGCATGTCGGTGTGAAGAAGGAGGTCATGATGCCTCCACTTGTCTATGTGATGAGGAAGACCTTGAGGCCTCCTCGTATCTATGTGATGAAGGAGGTCATGATGCCTCTATGTGTCTGAGTGATGAGAGAGGCCATGAGGCCTCCTCATGTCTATGTGATGAGGAACCAGGATGTGGCTCTCTTGCTGGGGTTTCTCGAGGAGTCCCCCCAAGGGTTGAGTTGTCACCCCTAAGACTTGTTGAACTTCATTCGATGACACTATGGGTGGGTGGCTCAATGCTAGTGTGACTGTGAGTGTGTGGAGCATCCGTTTCTACCTCGGTGGTGGATCGAGGGTGGTTGCTCTGAGTGTATACCATGGTGACTTATGAGTTATCTTCTTAGGTTAATTCCAAACCACACAAACAAAACAAGCAGATGTTTATCTCATTTTAAGGATTTATGTATGTGTTCCCTAAACTATCTGGTGTGTTTAGATTCGTTGGATATATAAGCTAACTCTCATCATGTTTTGCACTTTTTTTTGGATGGTATACTTAAATTGTTTAAGGGATTTCACCTATATACTCATGCAAGCTGAATATGGTGATGAAATCCATACTCAATGAGGTAGCATAGGTACTACCAACCCTCACCCAACACCCCATGCATAGTGATACACCCCTCAAGGAGGAGTGCATGCTATTTTGCATGGTTAGGATAGTTCTTGGGTCGGCCTTGGCCATGGATGGGTCCCGATGATACTCTTTCTCATGAGCCAACCAAGTGGTAATGACCTCCACTATTGGTCTCGATCAACGGGTTGGATGTGAGAGCCCAATGCCACTGATGTTAAAGATATGACGTGATGTGTGTGGGGTTATTTTTAACCTTGCATGTAAACAAAATGCATCACCAAGAAAACATGATCTTTCCTATATGTTTAAGATAAAAGATGTTTCATTTTAGAAAGATGCATGTATTCAGCTTATATGAATTTCAAAGAATGCATCCTATTTTATGAATTAATGGCCACTAGTTGGGCCGCATGCAAGCAAACTAACACATAGAAGCCTAGCACACTGGAGACTAGGGTAGACCTTACAAGCAGAGGCCCATTGTTCCTAGAAGCACCTAGAGAAAACTAAAGAAAGTCCTAGGAAATATCAAATGCATTTTATTTTTCCATTTTCCTTTATATTTTCCTGATTAAACTATGATTTCGCTTGTTATTTTTAGAAATAAAAAGTTGTAGATAGAGAAAATAGAAAAATAGAGGATGGTACCAACCTTAACTCCTCATATGATGATGAATTCCCTACCCTCTGCTACACTTTACTTGCTAGCCACTATTGACCAGAGTGGCTGATGCTGGTCATTGATAGTAGGAGCGACTAGGATCTTCTGGTTGTTGTCGACTAGAGTGGCCAAAACCTATGGGTCGCTATCGACTAGAGTGGTTGAACCTACACATAAAAAACCTATAAATATCAATAAATCGATAAAAAATAAAAACTTGGTGGGGGTCCCACCATGATCACCATCTGTGCGACCCTAGGGAGCATGCACCATAGCCCCGCTTGTAATGAAATAATTGTTATATCAAATGGAACAAAAAGGCACAAAGCAATATGCATAACTCAAAAATAAAAATAACAAAGAAAGATCCTCTTTTTATTAATTTCAATAATGAATCTGATTACATATTCATCCCTCTGAGGGATACCCAGTTTTTGATACAATCAGTTACAAGCGGGACACATGGTGGATAAATCCCCTCACAAAGGGGTGGTGCACTTCCGTAGGCTTCCTGATTCTGCACATGAACTTGTCTGAGGGCTCATAGATGCCTCCTTCTCCTTCTCTCATCTAGGAGGGATCCCGTGCTTCGAATGTCTTAATCTGGTCCTGTAAACCTGTAGATCTGCATACATGGAAACAACAAAGCATGCTTAGTAGTCTAGGCTACCTCCCCAGATGAGGCTGTTAGTATGAAACCTGATAAGCAAGATAGAGAAGCATAATATGACTAAATGCAATAATACTAATGAAAAATGTGGGCATATCTCAGGGAACAATAATGTAAATGCATACAGTAAATCAGATCTATACTAGAAATAAATGTTGAAGCAGAAAGTAATCGAATCTAATGCTAAAACAAGGAAACTAATGTCAAAACCCTAGGTTATGCCTGTGGGCCACTATCCAAGATAACGACCATGAAATAGACCTTCCTCCTCACGATCCAAGGGTTGTAGCACCAGGTTCTCTGCTCAAATTGATGTTCAAGGGTCACCGGATGTGTCAAATACATGGAATGGTGGTGAATAATAATGGATGTGAATAGCGGATGCGTAGTCTCTCCTCAGTCGGATAGCACTTCGTTGCTCCTCAAGGGTGCGTAGAGTCGCTCTCCAATATGATAGGGCTTCACTGCATAAACTCTAAAAATCATGGATCTCTTTTGCTCTTTGTGGGAGAGTCCATATGTAGACTTCCCTCTCTTCTAGATCTAGAACTTGGCTTCCTAGAGAAGCTTCAATCCAAATCTCATGTGACTGATCATCCCAGGTGGAAAGCATCAGTCACAAACTAGCATTGAAGGGGTAGTTAGGAGGAACTCAGGTAGTTCCTCACCAAAATCCACTCGTAAACAATGCAAAGTGTAGTCATACTACATGATCTGGGCTCGTATTCATGGCCATATTATGCTTGTTGGCAATTTTGGGTACCTTGGGTACATTGCCTTTGCTCAAGTGTAGAAGTTGTCATTGATGTCAAGAAGCTCTTGAAGGAATTTGATTTAATGTCAGATTATTCAGAGCATGGACAGTGAGTTTCCAGGAAGATCATAGTAGCCCATTTGCAAAAGATCAAAGAAAAAGACAAGTAAGAAAAGGTATGCAGTAGGCAAGAAAAACTATCATGATTTCGTGACATGTTTGAGGAGAGAGAAAGAGCTGGCAAAACTATCATGATTTCGTGACATGTTGGAAGAGAGAGAAGAAGCAGGAAAAACTGTCATTCGTGACATGTTTGGAGAGAAAAAGGCAAGTGGAAAAACTGTCACGATTTCACGACATGTTGGCAGAGAAAAAGGCAAGTGGAAAAACTGTCGCGATTTTGTGACATGTTGGCAAAGAAGAAGAGCAAGGTGGAAAGTGTCACGATTTCGCGACATGTCGCATTTTCGCGACTCGAAAAGTGCAGGAAGGCAGAGAAGGAAAAGTGTCACGATTTCGCGACATATTGCAAAGAAGATTGTACGGACGAAAAAGTGTCACGATTTCGTGACATGTTGTAGGAGAGGGAGTCCGAAAGAAAAAATGTCACGATTTCGTGACATAATGCTGAAAAGAGAGTCCAAAGTGTGAACTATCACGATTTCATGACAAGTTCAAAGAGAGATAAAGTTAGTCGAAAGGTGTCACGATTTTGTGACATGTTGCAGAGTTTGGAGTGAGAAAAATCACGATTTCGTGACATGCTACAAAAGACAAAGTGAGGACTATCACGATTTCACGACATGCTAAAAAGCTTGAAGTGAGAACTGTCATGATTTCACGACATGCAGTAAAGGGAAGAGTTTGAAATGAGAAGCGTCATGATTTCACGACAGGGTGAAAGAAAAGCGTACGGATGTAGAAAGTGTCACAATTTCATGACATGTAAAGATGAGAGGAAGGCAAGTGAAGACGAAGAGGAAGATGTCATGATTTCATGACATGTCATAGTTTCGTGACTAGAAGGCAAGTGAAGATGCTAGCGGAGGAAGATGTCACGATTTCACGACATGTTGCAGTTTCATGACCAGAAGGCAAGTGAAGGCACCAGCGGAGGAAGATGTCATGATATCGTGACATGTCGTAGTTTCACAACTCAAAGAGGAGAGAGAATGTATGATGTCAAAAATGTCACGATATCATGACAAAATCAAAAAGGAAGTCAAAAGAAGCAAAAGTGTCACGATATCATGACAAAAGCCAAAAGAAAGTGTACGGCTGCAAAGGTGTCACGATATCATGACATGTAGTTTCATGAGAAAAGCTACAGAACCAGAGGCGGTTGAAGCCGACAGAGTTAACTTTGAGCCAACGAAGTTTAGGGTTGTGCAGCCGACGGAGTTTAGGGTAACAGTCGACTATAGTTTAAGTTTTGTTCTTGAAATTTATACTATAAAAGGAGGGCTGTTTCGAGATTGAAAGTATTTCGAACTTGCGCAAGTTAAGTCCACGATGTGCAAAGAGCGAGTCGTGTCGAATCGAGCGAAGTGTGTGAGATGCAGCCATAACAACGTAGATAGCGCAGAAGTGGCGAGTTGATGCGCAGAGTGAGAAGTTCGATCGTCGAGAGCTGAGTGCTACTGTGTTTGGTGCAGATCAGAGAAAGAGAAATCGAGGACATTTGTGCTAGACCGAAGGACTGTGTTTAGTGCAAATTCGAGGACCAGCTTTGAGGTGATAGAGTTGAGGACAGAGGTCTCCAGCCAGAGCAGGGAAGACAGGTGTCTTCTATGGATCGAGTTCCATTTGCTAAGGGCAGTTGAGGCAGAGGTCTTCTAGAGGATCACCAGTCAGAGCAGAGTTAGGGGAAGGTATCTCCTTTGAGCCGAGGCTCATAAAATTTGTAATTGGGAAGGTTTCCCAAAGAATTTGAGATAAAATTTTAGAGAAAAGTTTTGTGGATGTAGCCCAGCTCTTCTGGGTGAACCACGTTAAAAATGGGTCTTCAATGTGTGATGTTTTCTATCTTGTTTAATGTTGTGTTGATGCCACTGCTATCTAAAATTAAAATTATTAAATTGTTAAGTCTTATATTGTTCACCCCCCCTCTCAGTATAAGTTCATGTTCTTCAATTGGTATCAGAGCGGGTTTCTCCAAAAAAAGCCTAACAGCTTGGAGAAGGATCTATCAGAGGAACATACAGATTCAGAAAGAAATGAAGAGGTTGGGTTCGATCTCAAAGGTGAATTCTTCTTGGTTTTAAAAAGGCTTGAGAAATTCAGGGAAGAAAATTCTGTTCTCAAGCATCAAATTCAGGAAGAAGAGATTGCAAGATCAAGATTATCTCAAAGAGTTATTGACTTCAAAATTCTAGCTGAAGAAGGAAAGAAGGTTGAACAGGTTCTGACAGAGGCTTTAAAAGGAAAGGAAATTGATTGCGAGAAACTAGAAGAAGAGGTTATGTCTCTTAGAATGAAGCTGGAAAAATTGGCTCTCAGACAGAATACTTCGTATGACAAGCAAAAGAAGGATGGTATCACTATTCATGAAATAGGGTCTTCAAGCAAGACCAATATTCATCCTGAAGAGCGGTGGATTCCAGTTGGTCACAAGAAGAACAATCATCCAAGGCATCAAAACAGGTTACATAATACTTTCCATGGCTATTGTTTTTCCTGCAAGAATTTTGGTCACAAAGCTATGCATTGCAATAAATCCTTGAATAGCCATAGTAAGGAAAATGTTAACTCATTTGCACCTCTTATGAATAAAAATTTCATGTGTGTCAAGTGCAAGAATTTTGGGCATACAACAAGGATGTGCAGTTTGGATAGATCTAGCCTTGAGTTCACTAAAAAGAAAAATGAGATCAAATCTAAGTCAATGATAGTTCAAACTGCTTTTCATGCTCAAGACAAAGTAGAAAAATGGTATCTTGATAGTGGTTGTTCAAAACATATGACTGGTGAAAAGGAAAAATTTTTGGTCTTAAAACAAACAAACCGAGGAACAATCAGTTTTGGAGATAATAGGTCAGCTAAAATCTGTGGTAAAGGGACTCTTAGTTTGGATGGGAAATCCAAAACAAAAAATGTGCTCTATGTAGAAGGCCTAAGACATAATCTTCTTAGTGTGAGTCAACTTTGTGATCAAGGGCACATAGTATCTTTCTTTTCAGATAGATGTGAGATAAGTAAAGAAAAAAATGGAAAACTCATTGCTAGTGCTACAAGGACTCCAAACAATATTTACATGCTAAGTGAGATAAAAAGGGAAAAGTGTTTTCTAACTCAAGAAGATGAGAGTTGGTTATGGCATAAAATATTGGGGCATTTGAGCTTTGATAATCTTGTCAATATTAGTAACAAGGAAGCAGTTAGAGACTTGCCCAAAATAAAAAGGCCCCATAACATCATTTGCGGTCCTTGTCAACATGGAAAACAGACCAGAACCAGTTTTAAATCAAAAGGGTATACATCTTCAAAACCATTGGATCTTATTCATACTGATTTGTGTGGCCCTACCAGAACTCAGAGCATTCAGGGAGAAAGCTACTTCATGTTGTTTATAGATGATTATTCTAGAATGACTTGGGTTACTTTTCTCAAAGAAAAATCTGAAGCTTTTGAAAAATTTAAAGCTTTTAAAGAAATGATTGAAAATGAGACTGACAAGAGAATCAAATGCTTAAGATCAGATAGAGGAGGAGAGTTCACTTCAAATGAATTTGTGGAATACTATGAGCAACACGAAATCAAAAGAGAATATTCAGCAGCAAGAACACCTCAACAAAATGGAGTAGTTGAAAGGAAAAACAGAACTGTTGAAAATATGGCTAGAGCAATGTTAAATGAGTCAAAACTTTCAGATGGCTTTTGGAGAGAAGCAGTCAGTACAACAGTCTACATCATCACCAGGGCTCAACTCAAAGTCAATCACCATAAAACTCCCTATGAGTTGTGGAAAGGAAGACCAACTACAGTAAAATACTTCAAAGTGTTCGGGAGTAAGTGCTTCATCAGAAGGGAAGATCAGAATTTGGGTAAGTTTGATCCTAGGTGTGATGAGGGAATTTTTCTTGGATATTCCAACATAAGCAAGGCCTACAGATGCTTCAACAAAAGAACTCATACAGTTGTAGAAAGCATAAATGTAACAGTAGATGAAAAGACAGGGATAAGAGAACCAGTCAAGGAACTCAGTGATGAAATCTGTCAAGAAGAATTCAGAGAGGTTTCAGATGAAGAAGAGGAAAGACAACAACTGCTTCCCAAAACTCCTTCACGGTATGTTCAGAAACATCATCCCAAATATTTGATCATTGGTGATCCAAATAGCAGGCAAACAAGAAGAAGAGTCATTCCTTCACATGATTATGCGAATGTTTCATTGTTATCTCAGATTGAGCCAAAATATTTCAATGAAGCATGTACAGATAAGTTTTGGGTAAAAGCAATGGATGAAGAGCTAAATCAAATAGAGAAAAGTGAAACCTGGGATTTGGTTCCAAGACCTAAGGACAAGAATGTCATTGGCACAAAATGGATATTCAGAAATAAACTCAATGAGGATGGAAAGATTGTCAGAAACAAAGCTAGGTTAGTCTATAAAGGTTATGCTCAAGTAGAAGGTGTTGATTTCAAAGAGACGTTTGCGCCTGTTGCTCGTCTTGAAGCTATCAGGATGTTTTTGGCCCTTTCAAGCTTCAAATCATTCAAGGTATATCAAATGGATGTAAAGTCGGCTTTTCTAAATGGGGTGTTGGTAGAAGAAGTCTACATAGAACAGCCAAAAGGAGTGTCTCTCTCAGAACAGTCAGACTATGTGTGTAAACTAAAAAAGGCCTTGTATGGGTTAAAGCAAGCACCCAGGGCTTGGTACTCAAGACTTGATGGGTATCTTCATGAGCAAGGCTTCAGGAAAGGCATGGCAGATAGCAACTTGTATATTAAGAATGAAGATGATGATATGTTGATTATAGTTGTCTATGTTGATGATATTATTTTTGGGGGAAATAATACTCAGATATGCAAAGCTTTTGCTAACACCATGCAGAAGGAATTCGAGATGTCTATGATTGGAGAGCTATCATTCTTTTTAGGTCTTCAGATTGCACAATCAAAAAATGGTATATTTCTCTCTCAGGGAAAGTATATCAAAGAAATGTTGAAGAAATTTGGGATGATGGACAACAAACCCGTGTGTACTCCAATGATTACAGGGTGCAATCTGAGTAAAGATGATGAATCTCCAGCGGCAGATCAGAGGTTGTACAGATCTATGATTGGCAGTTTACTATACAGTACAACTACCAGACCAGATATCATGCAGGCCATTGGGTTAGTAGCAAGATTTCAGGCAGCTCCAAAAGAATCTCATGTTATAGCAGTTAAGAGGATATTCAGATATTTGAAGGGCACTATGGACTTTGGGCTTTGGTATCCCAAAGGTGATGATTTCACCCTCACAACTTATACAGATGCAGATTGGGCAGGCAGTATTGATGATAGGAAAAGCACTAGTGGTGGAGCATTCTTTCTGGGAAAGAGTTTGGTCTCTTGGCTAAGTAAGAAACAACCTTCAGTTTCCTTATCTACAGCAGAGGCTGAATACATAGCAACGATGGTCGGGTGCACACAGGTTTTATGGATGAAAACCACCTTGGAGGATTTCAAAGTCAAGCATGAACAACCCATCTCCATTCTTTGTGATAATACAAGTGCCATAAGTATTTCCAAAAATCCGGTAATGCACTCAAGGACGAAGCACATTTCCATCAAATATCATTTTCTAAGGGAGAAAGTGCAATACAAGCAAGTCAAGCTAGAGTATGTGTCTACTAAAGAGCAGATTGCGGATATCTTCACCAAACCTCTTCCAAGAGATACGTTTGAGTATCTAAGGGAGAAATTGGGAGTTGTACTCCCACCCCAGAATTAATCACCTCATCAGGAGGTGGGGGAGGGACCAAGCTAAGAGGCTCATTCTTAGTCCCAAGCCCCAAAGGTGACCCTTTGCCATTGATGACAAAGGGGGAGAGATATGAGTAAGGGGGAGAGCTTCAAAGTGAAGAGAAGAGCTTCAAGTCAGGGGGAGCAAAACTTCAAAGGCAGATTCTCAGTTGTTAGCTCAGTTGGTTTCAGTTTTGGCTCTTGAGAAGTGTTTTCAGTAAAGGTTTGCCATCAATGACAAAGGGGGAGATTGTTGGCAATTTTGGGTACCTTGGGTACATTGCCTTTGCTCAAGTGTAGAAGTTGTCATTGATGTCAAGAAGCTCTTGAAGGAATTTGATTTAATGTCAGATTATTCAGAGCATGGACAATGAGTTTCCAGGAAGATCAGAGTAGCCCATTTGCAAAAGATCAAAGAAAAAGACAAGTAAGAAAAGGTATGCAGCAGGCAAGAAAAACTGTCGTGATTTCGTGACATGTTTGAGGAGAGAGAAAGAGCTAGAAAAACTGTCACGATTTCGTGACATGTTGGAAGAGAGAGAAGTAGGAAAAACTGTCACAATTTCGTGACATGTTGGAGAGACGATTTCGCGACATGTTGGTAGAGAAAAAGGCAAGTGGAAAAACTGTCACGATTTCGTGACATGTTGGCAAAGAAGAAGAGCAAGGTGGAAAGTGTCATGATTTCATGACATGTCGCATTTTTGTGACTCGAAAAGAGCAGGAAGGCAGAGAAGGAAAAGTGTCACGATTTCGCGACATATTGCAAGGAAGATTGTACGGACGAAAAAGTGTCGCGATTTCGCGACATGTTGCAGGAGAGGGAGTCCGAAAGAAAAAGTGTCATGATTTCGTGACATAATGCTGAAAAGAGAGTCCACAGTGTGAACTGTCATGATTTCATGACAAGTTTGAAGAGAGAGAAAGTTACTCGAAAGGTGTCACGATTTCGTGACATGCTGCAGAGTTTGAAGTGAGAACAGTCACGATTTCGTGACATGCTACAAAAGACAAAGTGAGGACTATCACGATTTCGTGACATGCTAAAAAGCTTGAAGTGAGAACTGTCATGATTTCATGACATGTAGCAAAGGGAAGAGTTTGAAATGAGAAGCGTCACGATTTCATGACAGGATGAAAGAAAAGCATACGGATGCAGAAAGTGTCACGATTTCACGACATGTCATAGTTTCATGACCAGAAGGCAAGTGAAGACACCAACGAAGGAAGATGTCATGATTTCGTGACATGTCGTAGTTTCATGACCAGAAGGCAAGTGAAGATGCCTAACGCAAGCGAAGATGTCACGATTTCGCGACATGTTCTACGGTTTCACGACTAGAAAGGCAAGCTGAAGGTCGCTAGCAAAGGAAGATGTCACGATATCGTGACATGTTCACGTTTCCTAGTGTAATCAAAGAGGAGAGAGAATGCTACAAGTGTCAGAAATGTCACGATATCGCGACAAGAGGCTAAGTCAAAGGAAGTCAAAAGAAGCAAAAGTGTCACGATATCGTGACAACAAGCCAAAAGAAAGTGTACGGACTGCAAAGGTGTCGCGATATCACGACATGTTGTAGTTTCGCGGGAAAAGCTACAGAACCAGAGGCGGTTGAAGCCAACAGAGTTAACTTTGAGCCGACAAAGTTTAGGGTTGTGCAGCCGATGGAGTTTAGGGTAACAGCCAACTATAGTTTAAGTTTTGTTCTTGAAATTTATACTATAAAAGGAGGGTTGTTTCGAGATTGAAAGCATCGAACTTGCGCAAGTTAAGTCCACGGTGCACAGAGAGCGAGTCATGTCGAATCGAGCGAAGTGTGTGAGATGCAGCCATAACAGCGCAGATAGCACAGAAGTGGCGAGTTGATGCGCAGAGTGAGAAGTTCGATCGTCGAGAGCTGAGTGCTGTTGTGTTTGGTGCAGATCAGAGAAAGAGAAATCGAGGACATTTGTGCTAGACCGAAGGACTGTGTTTAGTGCAAATTCGAGGACCAGCTTTGAGGTGATAGAGTTGAGGATAGAGGTCTCCAGCCAGAGCAGGGAAGACAGGTGTCTTCTGTGGATCGAGTTCCATTTGCTAAGGGCAGGCTGAGGCAGAGGTCTTCTAGAGGATCACCAGTCAGAGCAGAGTTAGGGGAAGGTATCTCCTTTGAGCCGAGGCTCATAAACTTTGTAATTGGGAAGGTTTCCCAAAGAATTTGAGATAAACTTTTAGAGAAAAGTTTTGTGGACGTAGCCCAGCTCTTCTGGGTGAACCACGTTAAAAATGGGTCTTCAATGTGTGATGTTTTCTGTCTTGTTTAATGTTGTGTTGATGCCACTGCTATCTGAAATTAAAATTATTAAATTGTTAAGTCTTATACTGTTCACCCCCCCTCTCAGTATAAGTTCATGTTCTTCATATGCAAGGTTCTAGCCACTATCAAGTTAAGTGGTTAGATGTGGCCACTATAGTCTTCAGCGGTTAGATGTGGTAGCCACTCTGCTTGAGAGCGATCAGGTTTGGATGGCCTAGAACTACCCTTTTTGAGAGGTTAGGACCACTGCTTGCTCTTGGAGAGATCCAAGAGGATTCATATGGTCTATTAATGTGTCCATATGGGTAGTATCCTAAACATGATGTATTTTAGGTGTCTACAATATTTAGCACATTTATAATCACAATCAACAATCACACACTCAATCATGCAAATTGCATTCATTCAACGAATCATTGACAAAGATAATCATGCCCCTACTTGGGGTAGCAAACAAGCACAAATATTAATTCAATAAATTATTGGAATTTTAGAATCATGAAAACCTGGGCTTCACCACTTCATGAATGAAGAATTTTCAATATCAAGTAAGCCTTAACCGAAATGTTTTACTTGAAGCAATTTCCTTAGCTCGTCAGAAGCAAGGATTCAAGAATGCATGATCTTTCCATAATTGGGGTATCTAAAGTTGGTTAGGTTATTTAATAACCCTAATAATTTAGTATTTTAGTCATCTATTTTTGCTCAACGTTGTGCTGCACACAACACATCTCAAAAAGGGACATCTGTAGACACTAAAATCTGGTCAATTTGATTAGGCAACCAAGACAAGGTCTAATTGACACCATATGGCCCCCTTGGACAACCCTCAAAGGTTTACTAGTGGTCCTAACCAATTTTGGAAGGATCTAACCCACCTTTGGGAGCCCTTGGGCCATATAGAAATGATCATCCCACCCTAGGATGGTCATAGTTTGTGTCCATCCCACCCTGGGATGGTGGAAAACTAGCCATCCTAGGGTGGGACGACCACAAGGTTTGACTCCCAAAAAGTTAAATTGGGACAAATGGTGCCCATAATTTGCCATTTAACCCATCTATTCAAGCATGCAAGTTAGAGGGTGCAACATACTTATGACATACTACATTAGGGAGACCAAATAGAGAGATTCTCTTCCCCTCCAATGCATGTCACCTTGTTGGCCAAATGGTTCCTCTTGCCCTGCATTCCCTCACATGCCTTCTTGCCCAAAGGCTTCCTTTGGATATAAAGTGGATCTATTTTCCATAGAAATCATAGAGAATAATTTTGAGACATAGCAACGAAGTGCTGCCAAGATTTCCCCTCACCCTTTTGTGCCCTTTTCCCTTGAAATCTCTACCTAGTGAAGGAGGTTTGCGAGTGATCTAGGAGGTATAATTTGATCACAAAACTGAACCTATCGAGTGAATTTAACCACCCAATTTAATGAAAACACCAATAGAAGGTTTTTGGAACAATTCATAAAGGAATTGGTGATAAAATAAGTGCAAAATTAGTGGTCGTCCCACCCTAGGATGGTCCCCATTATATGATAGTCCCAACCATCCCACCCCGATATGAGAAAATATTTGTACATTATTTCTTTATTTTTTTTAGTTATACATATTCTAGGCTATTATATGATGCTACTATCCAAATTTCATGTATTTTAGAGCTATATTAAGTGAGATAACATATTTTTAGTATTTTATAGGGTCTTATGCAGGTCTACGGAGCTCATTTGGATATGCACATGAAACCATTGCTGATTTTGCAAATATGACCACATGGGTTGTCTTGAAATATCATTTTATATATTATTTCCAAGTTTCATGCATTTTGGATATGTTTAGGGGCAGAAATTGCTTGCTTTGGGTTTTGTAGGTTGTAAAAGCGCACTACAATTACGCCACATAATTAGATGCAATTTAGGTTCTATTTTCAGTAATATCTTCCAAAAACCATACATTTTACATACCTATGCAATTTAAATTCTTTTTGAGTTGATTTATATAGGCATATTACATATTTATGTTTTCTAGTCTTTTAGTGCCTGTGGGGATTGCATGTTTTCACCATACACACTTGCTATTTAAAAATTATGGTTTCCTTGTGTGTATTTGTAGGTCATAAAATGTACAAGGAAGGATCACAATATCATAGAACAAAGTGGTAGCATCATAGGTTCACCCACCTCAATTGTGGGTACGAGGAAAGACATTGGAAGTGCACACGAGTTACTTTGAGGATTCGATCCTTGGGCACCATTTTGTAATAATTATATCGATCTTGAGACCTCAATGGGACATATATATAACTATGGTTTTGAACCATCAAATTAATAGAAAGAAACTTCCTTTTATTTCATCTCTTTCAATTTGGTGTTTCTTCCACTTTTACTTGCATGCTTCCATTTTGCTGCTCATAACACACTAGCGATAGATGCATATTTTTTAGCTGCATTAGGTACACAAATTTTCCCCTACTTCAGATGCATAAACTATTTGACTAAATATTATGCAAAGTATAAATGGAATAGAAATAAAAAGAACTAATCTAGATAGTGATGAGGAACAAAGATGCTTAGTAACTATACAGGTATTGATACATACCAAGATGTTATATGACTTTATAAACTATAAAGTGAGCCTTCGTATCTCAACCAATTGATTCCTTATGACATATGAATGGAGATAATAACTAAATCAAAGAAAAACAAAGTGTTAGTGTTTAAATGCTTGTTTAATTAAGTATGAAACTTCCTTGATAAAATATCGAGCCCCTATTTTCTTCTTCTAAAGCATGAAAAATGTAATCAAGGCAAAATACAACATAATAATTTTGATAATGTAATAGTAAAGGACAAAATAAAGGATATATGATATGTGATAGGAACTATTAATAGTAAATAAAATTATATCAATGAAATAGGGTGACTCAAGCAAGTAGAAAAGTTATTGATGTAATACTTATCTATTCAAGTTGAAATAGAGCACAAAATGACCATGGATTGTTGTGTGGTTGGTGCAAGCTAAACTATAATATAAAAAACTCTGGTTGGTTTTGGCTTAGACTCAATATAGGCATGAAAATTTATTGGTGTAGGGTAAAATTCAATTTATAGGTATCAATTGGCATAGGTAGGGAGGACAATAAGAGACAATTATATAGGTTGAAGGTAGAGGTACTCTGTGAAAACTATTCTTAGGTGATGGTAATATGATAGGTAGTATCATGATGACATAAGGAATGGTTGGGCATGAACCAGAAGTAGGATGAAGAATTATTTTTGTAGTTGTCATTTGTAATTATCTTTTTCACATATTTTCTCTATATATTGATGTAAAAACTTTATCCTAGAAAGGGGTCATAAAATCTCCTTGTATAGGTCATAAGAAGTTAAAGGGGGTAGAAAAAAGAAAACAAAGCTAATATAATATGTCAACTACCTCCATAAACTAGTTGCACCATAGCAACTTAACCGCATGATAAAAATTATCCCTAGTGGTATTTTAAGGATTGACCATGTTGAGGTTTGAAATGTGTTAAGCCAATAGGTTAAAGGTATAAAACACTACTAGGTCTAGCATGCTTGGTTACATCAAGCAAAAAAATTAGGCCTAACACACTTGGTCATTCTAGGTTGATGAGCAAAGGGTTAACTTAGTGAAAAGGGATGATATTAGAAAGGCTCATGTAGACTTTGTGGCACTCATCTCAATCAAAGTTTAAGGAAAATTAAAGTTGGCCAAAGTTGATATCTATAAGTACAAGTGAAGATATCAATAAATTGTCTTAATTTTGGTGTATTCTTCATATTTATTAAGAGATAATACCTTTCTAAGCTTCAATACTTTAGGAATTTCCTTGGTGCCAATATTGACATATATGGGTTCTTCAATGAGAATATGTAGTTCATTCTCAAGTCGAGAAGGGGGAAACAAGACCCCTAGGCTTTTAACATCATCCAAAATTAAGGATAACTATTCAAGATCAGATTATGGTGAGGTGGAAAGTCTAGAAATTTAGGCCAAAGATCCTCCAAAATAGAAATTATCCCTTCTACAAGGAGTTTAGGGCATAGCCTCTACCTCATTTTTATTGGTTATCAATTTAGGATGGACCAAATTTAGGAGGTTTATACTGAAAAAGCATGTGAATCAACAAGGATCATAACCAAGAAGGGACCAAAGTTCCTTTTTGTCTTCCTCATCCCAATGTGACCCATGTAAGAGAATGGTGTCAATGAGGGGTATTGAAAGAAAAACTTGGCTTAATCATAACTGTCTGATGATAGAAAAATGAGAATATATTTTCTCTTAATAGGGATAATACCTATCCTACAATATTTCAGCTAGAATTTGGTGTCTATGGGTTCTTTTATACCCTAATCATGATGATTGAGACCTTTTCCCTAATATCCCATGTTGGCTAGGATTTGTTTGGGAATGAGATATGAAGGAGATAGATAACATGAAGTATATGATCATTTGGTTGAAAGGGAATTACTACTTTGTAAATTTATTCTTTGTGGGTGGTGCTAGCATAAATTAAGGAACAACTCCCTATTTGCACTATTGTTTCTATTTTGGTAGGAAAACATTTGGGGATACAAGAAGAGATTGGCTAGGTCCAAGAATGGATCATTATTTTTATTATTTTTAATAGAGTTATTGTGATCACTATATTGAATTTGAGCTTGATTATTATTATTTGTGTTAATAGGGGGAAACCTTAGACCTTTTAATTGATTATGATTTTATTTAGATTAGTTATTTAAGGCAATTATTCTTAATACATTATTTATAATAGGGGTAGAAGAAGAAGAGAATGTAAAATATGAATTAAGGGAAGATAAAAGGTTTTTCTTCGGTTGCTTAGCTTCATTTGCTTGGAAGTAAGCAAAGGGTTCAAGATTGATAAGAATGTATATTATAGTTCCTTGGTGTAATGTGGAAGGAAAAACCCTCATGGCATGGATCCAAGGTCACCTAGAATAATGTTATAATATAGCTCATAGGACATAATACAAAAAATGGTATTTATATTTTGATGACCAACTATGAGAGGCAAGATGATTATACCACTAGCCTCATGCTATTTATTATCAACCCATATGATGAGATCATATTTTCTAAGGAATTTTATATTTCAAATCCAAAATGGCTAAGGATTTTTATATTGTAAATGCAAATCTCGAAGCATTACCCGTAAGTATTCATTCGATAAAATTATTGCCTATAAAAACAATAATATTAAGGTATAATTCCCCATCCATGGATTATGAAGGGATACCACTCTCATGAAAGGAGATGATTGCTTTATTGACCCCAATAGACTCCATGACCTTGGTAACATCATAAATGGAAATATCATGTGAGACTTCTTGATCACTTAGAAGTTTAAGGAGAATGTCCCTATAGGCTAAATAAGTCTTTAAGAGTTTAAGAAGAAAATTTTTGGTAGGCATACATCTGATTTATTGATGAATATTGAAAGCAATCTGGTTATAATTTAAAGATAAAAGGACCAAAGGTGGCCTATTAGAAGTAGGGATTTTATTTATCAGTAAGGAACAAATTGATTATGCCTACCATGTTTTGGGTATACACATTATTAGTTTATCTCTAGTTATTATTGGGAAAGGGATATTGGAAGATCCCAAGGTCCTGATTGCAAGAAGATTGAACATTAGAGTCATCAACAATAATATATCCATCCTCTATGAGATATTAGATGATTTAATGTAAGGTATTACACCTATTGGTATTATGGACATCAACATGATGGAAGTCATGATATTCATCATAATAGTACCAATGGGGTAACTAATTTTTGGTATCTAAGGATTTAATATATGGAATTTCTATCATTTTATCTTCAAGGAGTTATATTAGAATAGTAGGAGGTTGGTCCAACCTAGTGCAATTACATCTAAATTATTGATTCTTTGTCAAGATAATATTTTGGGATGTTTTTGCTATTGTGTTTATGTTGGTTTGATAGGAATATATGACCCCATCATCCACCACATGTTTGTTCTTATATTTTACTTTGTGATTTGAGGGGGATGAATTTTTATCTTACATTTTAATTTTAAGTTGTCCTCTTTATAGAAAGAAAACCTCCATGTGTTTACCAATATCTACTACTTTAAAAGAAGAAATGTTTGAAGTTTTCTAGGGGTGGTCTAACTGGTCATGCAAGTTGCATACAAAAATATTTAGGTATTTTAAATGGGGGACATATTGGATTTTCCCCATTATGACTTTCTATTTAGCTAAGAAGTCAACAAAGTATTGATCCTTGAATTTCTTAAGTTGATAAAGATCACCAATTGTTATATTCTCTTTAATAAACACTGAAAACTATTGGAAAAACATTTATACAAGCTTTCTAAAGCTTTTAATTGAATGATGCAATATCTAAAAATACCATTCTAAGGAAGTGTTAAGTGATATTTTCGCCTGATTATGAAAATACACTCACAGTTAGGATCTTGTTAAGTAATCCTCTCTTGCAAAGAAAACTATTAGTTTCTCCAAGGTTATGTGTTTAAAATGTGCTTGTAAATGTGTGTAAATATTACTGCAGTTCCTTAGAGGTGCAAATATTTGTTAACAAGGGACCTATGATTTGATATTTGATTTATACTATGAAATGCTATTGTTCATGAAATTTATTCTCCAAATGTAAGATTAATAATTAAATATTACCAATAATCAACTTTATAAAGTGCAAATATTTAATTTTAACCTTAGAAAATAATTTTAATTAAATTTTATCCAAATACTTTATGTTAAAATTTAATAATCATTATTTGGAAAATTTAATTGAAATTCTAATGTTTATTTTAGAATGTGAAATATCGTGAATTTAAGAACATGAAATAAACATTTTTCCCTAATGTAAGATTAAAAAATTTATATTAAAACATTAGGGTTTTGATTTTTCATGAATTTGAAATTAAATAAAATGAAAAAGTTTAGGGTTAGAAAAATAATGAAAAGAAAATGAAATGCAGGTTACTGAATTCAGAACTTCATCCAGATACAGTAAACAAAATTATTTTTGAAAAAAAATCTAATTCAAATCAATAAAAAATTAACACAATTCAACTTAAACTAGGTGCAATATTCAAAGAAAAAATTTAATAAATCCAATTATTATAAAGTGAAAACACCATCCACATGCATATTTTCACTGTAATAAAATGAATATATCATAAAATATTTGACAATAATATTATCTCCAGAATACCTCTGTCCATCCAAATGCAGGCTTCTCTGATGAGCAACCTGGGAAGAAACCTTTGGAAAATCTTTCAATCCTTCAATCCCGCTTCTCCAAAAATATTTTTAACATTCTCTTGGCTTTTAATCTCTTATTTATAGTTGGAGAAATTTTTTTCTTTCCATTTCACAATTAGTTTGCTCAATTTATTTCATTCCAAAATAGTTTGAAACAACGAAAATTCATTCTCTACTGTGTCTACATCATCTACTTTATAAATGATTTATTATAATAACATACATATTTTTAAAATAACATCAATGCGTACATTTATTATCCCTTGGATTTGTAATACATTGATTATTTAAATAACATTTATGTATTCCTTGTTTATATATGTGGTGTGCATTGATATGGTATACCACTCAAAGGAGAATAAACCATTTATTTATGCCAAGCACTAGTGATGCCGCCTCTGGTATCCATGAAGAAACATGATATTCATCCTCGTATGACCATATGTCTAAAAAAATCAAATCTCGACTATCCACGATACTATAACTTCTTCTATTCTTTATAAAAATTTGAAGTAAACCTTGCGATACATATTATTTTGACTAGTGTTTAGTCAAATCATGTTATTTTAGCAACCATCTAGTATAGAACAATAATGCCATATACTAATACAAGCATATAACCAAATATTTCAATGCTGGGTTGAATTATTGATGCTTTTCCTAATGCAATTTTCATAGTTTAAACCTACGTGATCAAGGAAATGAAGCAAAACCTATAGCTCTCCAATAATATTTTGCAAATGTGTTCCAATAGTAAGCAACTTATTTTAATCGACCAATATTTTTATGGATATCAAGCTCATATTGCTGATAAATATCTCTACTTGCATTGTTGCTAACATAAAAAATATCATTTGTGTCAATAAACCACTCACGTAATTCTTTTAGCCGGCTTGCTATTATTGAAAAGGGGATGATTACAAGAAATGGTCCTTGCATTTGCTGAGCATTCTATAATAGAAAACCTACGAACTTAATTAATTAGGTTGAAAAGAAAATTCCACTCCAAAATCCATTTATAATATTATTTTCTATATAGGAAATGTCTCAACTCATAGAATCTACTTTATTTTAGGAGGCAAGGATATTTTTCAACATCCTTGATGACTCTTCAAAGAAAATTGGGGCCAAAGCTCTCTTTAATTTTATATGCTACCACAATATTGTTCGCCCTATTATCGTGACACTGTTCTGATTCTTGATGAAACATTGTCCATATCACTTGTTCAAGTTTTCACCTGTAACAATGAGATATATTTCATGGACAATATTGTGCAAGAGGGTCACATTGTGAACGTCCAACAATAGTGCAATAAAATTTAATAAAATAAACTTCTTGAATATCATCTTAAATATCCACCATAGTTACTATATGATGAATGGGGTTGCTTCTAATTGAATAACATGAACACACCATTCCTCGATCCATGAATCATTAATTTTGATCCCACATTCAAGTGGGAATGAGACACCAAGGATATTATTAGCATCGATGCACTTAATATTATCTAACTCAACCAAAGCCCTTGGTGGGCATCTCCATGCATCTTCAACGATCATACTCTAACGTCTTGAACTCTAGGATGTCTACAAGAGATGTGGGTATAGGATATCTACAAGATATGTGGTCATGTGGTATTCCAAATATGATGGGATGTTTTGGGACCTTCCGCTTATAGTGAAAAAAATAGGAGTGGTAGACTTGACAAAGTAGATGATAGATGCATTAAGGCTGAAATGTTTACTTGATTAATATTTTTATTTTTTCAATTAACATCTATGTTTGATTGGTTATTCAATTGGTTAATATTTTCATTCAATGTGTTAGAAGGTATAGAATTTGAATGGGGTTGTTGAGGGTGTTTTAAAATATCCTCTCATATAGAATAATTTTATTTATTTATTATTATTATCATCTCTAATGACATCCATAAAGACATATCTATGTTCTTGTTTAAAGTCTCATAGGTGTCTATGGAATCAAAATTCATCTTGTCTAAGTTATATCTTGCAAGGGGGATGTTATGCTCATCCTTATAAAAATTATATTTACCAAAATTATTCTCTTATTCAAGGTCATCTTTGAAAGGGGGAACATAGGAGGAACCTAATCATCCCCTACTATATATGTTATAAGGATGTTTAGCCATAGGGTCAAATTGGGAGGAATTCATTTTATTAATTTTAGGAGTTGATTAAGAAGAAGAGGAAAAAAAATGTGTCTCCTTGTATCTCCTCTAAATATATAAATCGTATTTATATACCTTAGGGGACTTTCCTATATACTAAGACTTTTCTATATTCCTTCCTATTAATACATAGAAGAACCTACTATTATTGATATACATGGTTGTATGTGAGAGAGAATTTAAGGTATGTGAAAGAGATATGATATGTGGAAGTTAACTTCCCTAGTTATGTAACACAATATGATAAGTGAGAGATAATAAAATATCCTACTTATGACTCCCACTAGTCCACCATGTTATACTCTTGAACATGCTTAAATTTGCAATGAACCTCTTCTTCTCATGCAAATATTTCACCTCAAAATTATTTTTTCTTAGCTATACAAAGATAATAAATTTAGTTCCAAATATAATTATAAGTATGATTACAAGGATTATTGACAAAATTACTAATATCACATATCCAATAGCATAAGAATTGAATAAATGAAACATAGAAAATTAGAATAACAACACATGCAAAAATTTAGAACAAGAAATGTTATTTTTCCTAGCCTCTTTGAGGGGAAAATACCTTTAACAAAATATTCTAAATAATATCTAGTCCCATGAGGGTTACATCCTTCTATTTTTATAATATTTACAAGCATATTTATTGACATTCTATGACAATATTTCTAACTACAAATTCTATGATAGTTTTATACAAGATTCCAAAGTAGTTACATACATGATTCTATGACACCCTTCCTATCTATTTCTAACTTAATATATGTCCCACTTTACATACTCCATATGGTTCAATATCATATGCCAATATGATTTACATTTAATGGGTATTTAACATGCCACCCCCTTAGAAAAGCTTTATTCTCAAAGCTAAATGTTTGAAAATTACTACTAAATTTCCTACAATGGCTCCCACATGGAATATTATAGTTGTATCCTTTACCACTATACAAAAACTTCAATAATATTAAAAGAGTAAGGATATTAGTCCATCCTAGGTATGTGTCCCCACCACCTTCTTCAAGAAATACACATGAAATATTGGGTGGATCTTAGAAGTCATTGGAAAATCCAATTTGTAAGCTTCCCTTATCCACTAGAGTACCTTATAGGGTCCATAGAACTTAGGTGTTAACTTGTATTTAACCTTCTATTTTAGGGATATCTACTTGTAGGGTTGAAGATGAAGGAAAATCATGCCCCCTTCCACAAATTTCCTCTTAGTTTTGTGCTTATATGATTATTTTTTCATGTAATTTTTGGCAACTATTAAATTCTATTTCAAGATAGCTAAGACCTTATACTTATGAGTGATAATTGTATCAAATTATTTAACCTTTTATTTTCCTAGCAGGTAAGATATAAGTGTTGGAGACGGTTAGCCATATACTACCTCATATAGAGTCAACTTTATTATGCTAGAGTAAGCCATTGAATCCACTTAAATTGGTGATCAAAGATAAAATATCAAAAGTATGTCTCAAGACATTTATTTACCACCTCCATCTAACCATTAGTCTATAGGTGCCAAGATGTGCCTTGCTTTAGCTTTATTCCTATGATGTGATGCAATTATCCATAAACTTGCTAGTGAAAACCTTGTTAAAATCACTAACTATGGAGTGTGGATTCCCATGGAGCCAAAATATATAATCCATAAAATTTTGTGCCACTATACTTACAATATAAGTATGACCTAATGATCAAAAGTGAGCATACTTGGTACACATGTTCATCACCATAATAACTATGAAGAACACAAGCTTATACTGAGAGGGGGGTGAACAATATAAGACCACTTTTTACTTTTTCTTTCCCAATCAATATTATGCAATGTAAAGATAGCAATATCAATAGCAGTAATCAAAGCAATGCACAAATCACCACACACAATTGAGACACCAAAATTTACGTGGTTCACCCAATGTGGGCTACTCCACGGAGAAAATATTTCACTAAAATTTTCTCAATCAATCTCTTGGGAATCCTTTCCCTATTACAATGTTTATGGACCTCTGTCCAAAGGAGACACCAATCCCCTAATCAAGTTCGTGGATCTCTATCCATAGGAGACACCAATATCCTAATCAAGTTCGTGGATCTCTATCCACAGGAGACACCAATCTCCTAATCTCTGCTCTGGCTGGTGATCCTCTAGAAGACCTCTGCCTCCACTACCCTTAGCAAATGGAACTCTATCCATAGAAGACACCTGTCTTCCCTACTCTGGCTGGAGATCTCTATCCTCAACTCTGTCACCTCCAAAGCTCTATCTCAAATCTACACTAAACACAGTCCATCGGTCTAGCACAAATCTATCCTCAATATCTATCTCTGGTCTAGCACAAACCTATCCTCAAATCTACACCAAAATCTATCCTTGAATCTATACTAAACATAGTCCTTCGATCTAGCACAAATATATCCTCAATATCTATCCTCAAGCCTTAACTCAAAGCTTGACTCAATCTCAAATCAACTCTGTTGGATCTACCCCAAACCTTAACTCAAGGTTTGAACAAATTAATCAATCAACTCTGTTCTCAAGTCTTCTCAAAGACTTATCTCAAATATGCCTTGTAAGCTTCCATAAAATCTCACACCAATCTATCCACAAGTCCTCTCTAGAACTTGTCCAATCTGCTCAATAAGTTCCCACAAGAACTTATCCAAATCTGCTCTCAATATGTATTGTAAGCTTCCACAAAAGCTTACCCAAATCTGTCCACAAGTCTTCTCAAAGACTTGTCTCAAATCTACACAACAAGTCCACACTAGAACTTGTCCAATCTCATAGAAACATAAAGAGAATTTTTAGAGACTCAATATGTTCTATACTCATCACAATGCTCAATCACTTTCAATCACTCTTTTAGAAACATACAGAGAATTGTTAGAGACTCAATATGCTTCAACTCAATACTCAATCACTTTCTCAATTCAATTCAGAATATAGAATAGTTTTGTTTTATGGAACTTGAACAATCACTTCACACACCCACTTGACTAGGCTCAACCAACTCTACTCAACCAATCACTCAATGAAACAATCCTTCCTTACAAACCCTAGTCCAAGCGTATGACATTCACTCAAAATATTCCCAACAATGCTTATCAACCACTCTCACATAACAATGATACTCATGTTCTTTTCAAACCCTAGTTCAAGTTCCTCACACAACAACTCACTTCAACAACAATGCTTATAACACAATCTTCACATAACAATGATACTCATGTTCTTTTCAAACCCTAGTTCAAGTTCCTCACTCAACAACTCACTTCAACAACAATGCTTATAACACAATCTTCACATAACAATGATACTCATGTTCTTTTCAAACCCTAGTTCAAGTTCTTCACACAACCAATGGCTTCAACAACAATGCTTATAAAACAAGGTTTTAACAACAATTCTTTATTCCAGAAAACCTTGAAGCATTAACTCAACACACTCAATGAGGAAACCCTAATCAAGTCCTTTTCACTCCAAACTTATTTTCTAGAAAATCAACCAATCAACTCAACTATGGAAGAATGTGCCCATACCTTTTTGCTTGATGAGAAGTAGACCACACAAATCTGTCACAACCATAAACATCACTTTGCAAATCTCAAGGAAGTTAGACAAACAATACAAATCATATAATCACTCACAAATACACCTTATTACTCCTTTCTTAAAATAATATCCAACACCACAATAGTTTGAATATTCACTTCTCAAAAACCCTAACTCATCACAAATTTATCTCAATCAATCATATTTGACATAAGCCACTTAAGAATTTTATTCTTCAAAAAATCAATCCAATTTCTACTTATGACTCCCTACTTTAACATTGCATTTTTAAAGATAATTCTTTTGAAAAATAATGCAACAACTAATATTTCCTTTTCTAAGGTAAAAGAATTTTTACCCACCACTTAAATTTTCAGCAAACACTTTATAAAACCCACAAAACTTCCTTTTTAACTTAGGCAAAAATCCAAAATCATTTACCTCCTTATTTCTCCTAAGACTAACCTTAGCCTAAGTCAAAAATCAAAATATTTTAATTTAAAAGAGTGTTACCACTTTGCATTGCACGAAGATTCGAACTGAGCGCTTCTCTCCACAAGCGCTTTCATCGTGGCTCCCAACACCATGGAGCCACGTGCTCCCTTTGGAACCTCCACTACCTTACGCCCTTTGACTTCCACTATTCGCATGAGCCACGAATTGGCTCCTTCACTCACGCTATCCAAAAAATTTGCATGAACTGTTGTCACGAGGGAATTGCACATGAAAACCGATATTAATTATTTTTGATGGATGTGAGTGGATGCCTTGCCTTTGAGAAGGCTATGGTATTTATATACCATACGCCTTCATTGCTCCACGTCGACGGTGAGGACGTCGTCTAGCAATCGGTGACGTCGATGGAAGGGGGGCAACTTTGCACGCGAACAAACCGATGCCCAAACTTTATGAAATGCACCCAAACTTTAGCTTTGGCAATTTATTAAATATAATAAATTAAATTCTTTAAGAATTTAATTATTATAATTTAATAATTAACATGGTATTTTGGCCTTAAACCAAACTTAAGGGCCTCTTTAGGTTTTTAGAAAAACCTTACAACTTGCTCACATGGTTTTAATGGAAAAACCTTTTATTTTCTGCCACCATCGGTTTTAAGAAAAACCTTTTACTTGTGCCACCATTGGTTTTAAGGAAAAACCTTTTATTTTTGCTCACCCATGGTTTTAATAAAAACCCTTCATATGCTTCCACATAATATTAAAAATATTATGAAGCTTTTTGCCATTAACCTTTGCATTGTTCCTTGACATATTCCTTGACATCAATGATGACTTCGTTCCTTGACATCAATGACAACTTTGACTCAAAATGTCCAACAATCTCCCCCTTTGTCATTGATGGCAACCCAAATTCTTTTTACCAGAAACTTAACCTTTTCTTGGTTCTGCTCCCCCTAGGACATTGCTCCCCTGGCTCAATACTCTTTTCAAATCTCTCCTCTTTACTCAAATACCAAATCTCTCCCCCTTACTCAAATCTCTCCCCCTTTGACATCAATGGCAAAGGGTCACCTTTGGGGCTCGGGGCTAAGAATGAGCCTCTTAGCTTAGCCCCTCCCCCACCTCCTTTTGAGGTGGTTAATTCTGGGGTGGGAGTATTTCTACTCCCAGAAAGCATTGTTCTTTACCTTTATCCTCTTTTCTTCTTATCTGATCCTTTTGATTCCTCTGATTGTTCCTTTCCATGTCCATGTTCCTATCCATGTCCACATTCCTGTTCTTGTTCTCTTCCTATTCCTATTCATATCCATGTTCCTATTCTTGTTCATATCCATGTTCCTGTTCCTATTCATATCCATGTTCTGTTCCTATTCCTATTCATACTTGATTCTGGAATGTCTGCTCTACACCACTTTGTTGTGTGACCATCATTATTGCACTTATAACACTTAATGTTGTTATTCCTTGGAGGTGCAAATGTCTTAGGATTTCTCCTAGTGAAGCCATATCCTCTTCTGTCATGAACCCTGCAATTCATTGCCTTGTGACCAAACTGATTACATGAGTAGCAATACCCATTGAAAGGTTGTTTGTTCCCATATACCTATCTTTCATGTGTCCTGCACTATGAAGCCATGTGCCCAAACCTGTGACATGAAAAACATCTTCCATTGAAACTTCCTTGTCTTGACCTCATTGGTCTCCTATTCTGATTGTTGTTCCATCTGTTTCTTCTTTGTGCATTGTTCCTATCCTTGTTGAGATTTCTATTGTCCAACTCATCCTCAGATGTCTCACTTCCTCTTACGCTGTCATCTTCTGAAGTGTCTTCATCTGAAGTTTCTTCTCCTCCAAAACTTGAGGTTGACTTTTCTTCTTGTTTCTTTTGAACCTGTTCAAAACCAAGACCTATTTTGCTTGATGTAGGCTTTTGTATCTTGATGAACTTATCTAAATTCTTTGAGTTATTTTTGAACCCTTTTAGCTTGAATTTGGAGTCTTCTAAATCTTCCCTTAGTAGGGCTACTTCTTGTTCTAACCTTTCACATTCTAAGACCTTTGCTTCTAGCTTATCCTTGAATTTCTTTGTCTTAGCCTTTGATTTGTCTAGATCCTCTATAAGCATTCTTCTCTCTTCATCACATTCTTGAAACTGAGCTTCTAATTTAGAGTTTTGCTTTCTTACCTTCTTTACTATTTCAAGAGCATAGATAAGTTCTCCCTTAAGATCATATCCTTCTTTATCTGATTCTTCCTCTATTTGTTTGCCTTTGTCCACATCTACATTTTCTTTTGACTTGTCTTCTATAGAATCACCTTCTCCTTCTTCTAGTGCCATTAGAAGTTTTTCATCTGGTCCTTCATGTGCATCCTCATATTCATCATCACTAAAACTATAACCATTCCTTGTACAACTATCTTCAAGATGTCCAAAGTTACCACATCTAAAACACTTGAGAATTACTAGGGTCCTATTCTTAACTGGTTCTTTTTCTTCAATCATAAATAGGACTTCATCTCTATCATTGTCTGAAATACTAGCATCACTATCACTTGAGTACTTACTTGCCTTATCCGCATAGTAGCTCCTCTTTTGTCTTTGAAAGAACTTATTTCCTTGTCTGCTTTGTCCATCCTTGCTTTTCTTTTGGTGCCTGTATCTTTCTGATTCCCTGTTCCTGTGATCATGTTTTTCTTCATCATTGTTATTCTTTGCTTCTTGACAATCAGTTGCATAATGACCATACTTTCCATAATTGAAACATCTAACAGATTTTGTATCTCTAGATCTTCTTGAATCCTTATTCCTTCTACCATAATTAGCTTCTTCATCACTGGATGACTCATTGCTTGATTCTGACTTCTTACCCTTTGTCTTCTTGATTGCTTTGAAGGTTGCTTCCTTCTAGGGAATAGGCTCTTTTGTTCTTAACTCAAAAGTTGTAAGAATACCAAGCAACATATCTCTTGTCAAAGAATCACCATCCTTTGACTCTTCTATAGCAAAAATATTTTCACTAAATCTTTTTGGAAGAGATCTTAAGACCTTATCATAGACATCTGATTCATCAACCTTCATTCCAAGTCCTTGCATAGCATTAACAACCTCATCGATTCAAAGTAGATAGGTACTAATGTTCTCCTCATATTTCATTCTTAACTCTTCAAATTGTCCTTTGAGATTTCGTATCTTTGCTTTCTTGACACCTTTATCTCCTTCATATATATTTTGCAACTTATCCCACATTCCTTTTGCATCTTGACAATGCATAACTTTTATGGACTCTGTTCTATGCAAACCTCTCAAAAGTGCATTCATTGCTTTTGAATTGTAATGTTGTAGAAGCTTACCTTCCTTATCTGTAGGTGGATCAACTGGTGATATGTATCCATTTTCAACTGCTTCCCAGACTTCATTGCCAAGTGCCTTCAGGTAGATCTTCATTCTCAAACTCCAATATACATAATCACTTCCATAAAATACTGGTACTGAATTATCTGAAGGTCCATTCTTAGAATCCATTGTGTTCTTGTTAGCTTTTCCTTCAAGCTATTAAACTCTTCCGAAGGAACCCACTCTGATACCAATTGAAGAACACAAGCTTATACTGAGAGGGGGGTGAACAGTATAAGACCACTTTTTACTTTTTCTTTCCCAATCAATATTATGCAATGTAAAGATAGCAATATCAATAGCAGTAATCAAAGCAATGCATAAATCACCACACACAATTGAGACACCAAAATTTACATGGTTCACCCAATGTGGGCTACTCCACGAAGAAAATATTTCACTAAAATTTTCTCAATCAATCTCTTGGGAATCCTTTCCCTATTACAATATTTATGGACCTCTGTCCAAAGGAGACACCAATCCCCTAATCAATTTCATGGATCTCTATCCATAGGAGACACCAATATCCTAATCAAGTTCATGGATCTCTATCCATAAGAGACACCAATATCCTAATCTCTACTCTGGCTGGTGATCCTCTAGAAGACCTCTACCTCCACTACCCTTAGAAAATGGAACTCTATCCATAGAAGACACCTGTCTTCCCTTCTCTGGCTGGAGATATCTATCCTCAACTCTATCACCTCCAAAGCTCTATCTCAAATCTGCACTAAACATAGTCCATCGATCTAGCACAAATCTATCCTCAATATCTATCTCTGGTCTAGCACAAACCTATCCTCAAATCTACACCAAAATCTATCCTTGAATCTATACTAAACATAGTCCTTCAATCAAGCACAAATCTATCCTCAATATCTATCCTCAAGCCTTAACTCAAAGCTTGACTCAATCTCAAATCAACTCTGTTGGATCTACCCCAAACCTTAACTCAAGGTTTGAACAAATCAATCAATCAACTCTATTCTCAAGTCTTCTCAAAGACTTATCTCAAATCTACCTTGTAAGCTTCCACAAAATCTCACACCAATCTATCCACAAGTCCTCTCTAGAACTTGTCCAATCTGCTCAATAAGTTCCCACAAGAACTTATCCAAATCTACTCTCAATCTGTATTGTAAGCTTCCACAAAAGCTTACCCAAATCTATCCACAAGTCTTCTCAAAGACTTATCTCAAATCTGCACAACAAGTCCACACTAGAACTTGTCCAATCTCATAGAAACATAAAGAGAATTTTTAGAGACTCAATATGTTCTATACTCATCACAATGCTCAATCACTTTCAATCACTCTTTTAGAAACATACAAATAATTGTTAGAGACTCAATATGCTTCAACTCAATACTCAATCACTTTCTCAATTCAATTTAGAATATAGAATAGTTTTGTTTTATGGAACTTGAACAATCACTTCACACACCCACTTGACTAGGCTCAACCAACTCTACTCAACCAATCACTCAATGAAACAATCCTTCCTTACAAACCCTAGTCCAAGCGTATGACATTCACTCAAAATATTCCCAACAATGCTTATCAACCACTCTCACATAACAATGATACTCATGTTCTTTTCAAACCCTAGTTCAAGTTCCTCACAAAACTCACTTCAACAACAATGCTTATAACACAATCTTCACATAACAATGATACTCATGTTCTTTTCAAACCCTAGTTCAAGTTCCTCACTCAACAACTCACTTCAACAACAATGCTTATAACACAATATTCACATAACAATGATACTCATGTTCTTTTCAAACCCTAGTTCAAGTTCTTCACACAACCAATGGCTTCAACAACAATGCTTATAAAACAAGGTTTTAACAACAATTCTTTATTCCAGAAAACCTTGAAGCATTAACTCAACACACTCAATAAGGAAACCCTAATCAAGTCCTTTTCACTCCAAACTTATTTTCTAGAAAATCAACCAATCAACTCAACTATGGAAGAATGTGCCCATACCTTTTTGCTTGATGAGAAGTAGACCACACAAATCTATCACAACCATAAACATCACTTTGCAAATCTCAAGGAAGTTAGACAAACAATACAAATCATATAATCACTCACAAATACACCTTATTACTCCTTTCTTAAAATAATATCCAACACCACAATAGTTTGAATATTCACTTCTCAAAAACCCTAACTCATCACAAATTTATCTCAATCAATCATATTTGACATAAGCCACTTCAGAATTTTATTCTTCAAAAATCAATCCAATTTCTACTTATGACTCCCTACTTTAACATTGCATTTTTAAAGATAATTCTTTTGAAAAATAATGCAACAACTAATCTTTCCTTTTCTAAGGTAAAAGAATTTTTACCCACCACTTAAATTTTCAGCAAACACTTTATAAAACCCACAAAACTTCCTTTTTAACTTAGGCAAAAATCCAAAATCATTTACCTCCTTATTTCTCCTAAGACTAACCTTAGCCTAAGTCAAAAATCAAAATATTTTAATTTAAAAGAGTGTTACCACTTTGCATTGCACGAAGATTCGAACTGAGCGCTTCTCTCCACAAGCGCTTTCACCATGGCTCCCAACACCGTGGAGCCACGTGCTCCCTTTGGAACCTCCACTACCTTACGCCCTTTGACTTCCACTATTCGCACGAGCCACGAATTGGCTCCTTCACTCACGCTGTCCAAAAACTTTGCACGAACTGCTGTCACGAGGGAATTGCACATGAAAACTAGCGTTAATTATTTTTGGTGGATGTGAGTGGATGCCTTGCCTTTGAGAAGGCTATGGTATTTATATACCATACGCCTTCATTGCTCCACGTCGGTGGTGAGGACGTCGTCTAGCAAGCGATGACGTCGACGAAAGGGGGCAACTTTGCACGCGAACAAACCAATGCCCAAACTTTATGAAATGCGCCCAAACTTTAGCTTTGGCAATTTATTAAATATAATAAATTAAATTCTTTAAGAATTTAATTATTATAATTTAATAATTAACATGGTATTTTGGCCTTAAACCAAACTTAAGGGCCTCTTTAGGTTTTTAGAAAAACCTTACAACTTGCTCACATGGTTTTAATGGAAAAACCTTTTATTTTCTGCCACCATCGGTTTTAAGAAAAACCTTTTACTTGTGCCACCATTGGTTTTAAGGAAAAACCTTTTATTTTTGCTCACCCATGGTTTTAATAAAAACCCTTCATATGCTTCCACATAATATTAAAAATATTATGAAGCTTTTTGCCATTAACCTTTGCATTGTTCCTTGACATATTCCTTGACATCAATGATGACTTCGTTCCTTGACATCAATGACAACTTTGACTCAAAATGTCCAACAATCTAATTTTCCCTAGGATAGAGGGAGCCCTTCAATAAATTTCATGGAAATATCTATCAATGGTAACTCTAGAATGTGTAAATGTTGAAGCAACCCTTGTGTTTTGACTATTTTCCCTTTTTAGCACTGGTAGTTATCATAGAAATCTAGAAACTATTTCATATCAAACTTTAATTTAGGCTAATAGAAAATATGTTTGACTCGTTCATACATTCATAATAACTCAATGTGTCCCCTATTGAATAAGAATAAAGTTTTATTAAATTTTAGGATTTAAGACTTGAAGTGGATGGAATAATAATCCTATGCTTGTAACACAATACCCCTTCCTTCCATACATAATGAGAAGATCCTTTGGTTACCAATTCAGGGTATACTTGCCATTATAACCTAAGCACCTCTAGCGAATCATCCCAAAGGATGGACAATGCATAAAGAGCATCCCATGTTTTTAGGAGTCTAGAAAGAGCATATACTATCATGGTTTCTTTTTTATTGTGGTAGGATATCTCATATTCATACCCTAAGAGTTTAGTGATCCATTTGTGTTGCTTAAGGAAATAAACCTTTATGTTAAGATATACTTAAGGCTAAAATATTTTGTTTTGTTGATGAAATTTTTCCCTAAGTATGGTCACTAAAGGAGGATGATAAAAAAAATGACCATAATTTTCTTCTCATAAGTAGAATTTTACATATTCTACCTTGATAATACCTTTATTTTGAATTCAAAGGGTATGCCTTATTGCATGAGTACATCCCTCAATATTACTCTTGATGCATAAATTTATATTACAAAGGCCTTGGAAAAATTAGGTATTTCTATAACTGGTGTGTGGCACATAGCATCCTTTAGAGTCAAAAAGACATATCACAATTCTAAGAAAGCATGTCTTTATAGAGCATAGATATTAAGGGGATTATAATATTACCATAATCATTGATAAATTTATGATAGTACCCCATGAGTTTAAGGAATCCTTGAAGGCTCTTCAATATTTTGGGTTTGGGTCATTCCTTCATGGCCTTAATATTTGTACCTCTATTACCCGAAGATACACTTAGATTGCTTTACATACAACTATTTTTTCTAAAAATGTTCCAATGCATGACCAATATGTTGAAGGTCCTCTTTTAATGTCTTATTGTACACTAGAATATCATCAAAAAGGGCAAATTCAAATTTCATAGATATGGCTTAAGAACCATGTTCATCAAATCTTGGAATGTTTATGGTGCATTGGTAAGACCAAAAGGTATTAATAGGAACCTATAATGCCCCTCATGAGTCCTAAAATATATTTTGGCTATGTCCTCCTCCTTAATATGAATCTGATGATAACCTAAACTTAAGTCCAATTTGGTGAAATATTGAGCACCATGCAACTCATTCAACAAGTCATCAATCATTAGAATTGGAAACTTATCCTTGATGGTGATATTACTGAGTTTAAAAATTAAAAACACATTATTTGTGATCCATAATTTTTATATATCAATAGAATGGGGGTTTAAAAAGGGCTTGAAAATGAGAAAATTATTCCTATGTCCAACAATTACTTCATCATATGCTCAATCTTAATATTCTAATGATAAGGCTACCTGTATGGCCATATGTTTAGGGATCAACTCCTTGGTACCAAGTTGATTCTCTAGTCCTTTGGCCAACTAGGAGGTAGCTATTTAGGCTCATTTAAAACTTTATAATTCTTTGTTAGAATGTCTAGCAAGTCTAAAGGGTCCTTTTCATCCTATATAGCACATAGTTACATCTGGGAGAATCTATCAACTATTTCTCTTTGACCCTTATTAATCATCCATTGCATTTGATGGGATATTATGACCTTGGTTTTTCCCTCATTTATACCCTAGATGGTGTGTGTTTTATTATTGACCATAAAATAAATCCAAATCTTCAAGAAATTATATAACACCGACCCCAAAGTTCTTAGCCAAGGGAAATCCAACACAATGTCTATGAATCCTAATGGAACTACATAGAGATCAGTTTGAAACTGGTATCTGCCTATGGATAAGTCAGCATTTTAACACTACCCATTATAAGTCATGATATCTCCATTAGAAATTTTGATATTTATTTGATCATGGTCATAGTTAAAACAATTTTCTCTTTTAGGTATACTAGGGTTAATAAAGATATCTCTGCTACCAGATTCTAATAGTATTAAGACCTTGTGCCCTTTGAGAAAACCTTGAATGGTATTACTACCATAGCATTTGAGGAAAATGTGGGAGTTCTTTCTATTGGTGTGTTGGGTGGGAGTTCTTCCTCTACTGATTCTTGCTTTTCCACTTAGTCCATAAATTCATCCTTGTATCTATAGAATAAAATTATGTATTACCCATATCCAAAAGGAAGAGACCGTGTTTTACATTGTGTCCCATGGCCCATTTTTACCACAAATATAATAGTCCTTTGGCTCAATTTTTGGCCATATTCATTGGTTTTAGCCTCTTTACTATTAAAACCTTTGGAGAGTTATTGTATGTGGGTGTAAAAGCTCTATTATAGAATGTTGGGGTTACAGAGGCTCTCTATTGGGTATTCCATTGACTTTACACAAGTTTAACTTGCCTTATGATAATCATCTATGTGGTCAGAGCATTTAGACCTCAATTATGATTTCTTTTTTAAGGCCACTGATGAAACAATTCTTGAAGAATGCATTTGGAAGACCTTCAATTCTATTGGATATATTATCAAAAGTTATAATATATTTGGGTATGGTACTTTTTTTTTAATATTGGTGATGGCTATAGTAAAAGTTTCAAACTGTGATGGGCTAAATCAACCAAAGAGTTATCTCTTAAATTGTGTCCACCTAATGTTTGATATTTTTATACAACCACTAATACCAATGGAGTGATTCAAGGTTAAAATAAGAGGTAACTATAAAAATTCATTTATTTATAGGTTTTTCATGTAGTTTATACCCTTTATTGGAATTAATTAACCAACTTTGTGGAGCAGTCCCATCAAACTTTAAAAAATCTATTTTAGAAAGTCTAGGAGTCATGCCTCTATTTTTCCCTAACTACTAATACTTTTTCCTTAATAAATGCCCTAAATAAATTTTTCCTATCAAGAGCTTTCCCTCTCTAAATTTTTGGGATATTTTCATACCCATAAAAATTTTGACTTTTAAGCTTAAGCACTTCAATGTCTTGAATAATTATGTCTTGTACATGTTTTAAGTCTACTATTAGGTTGGTGATAGAATATAGTTGATCCTAGAGTTTATTTATGATATCCAACTAAGAAATTTATTCCTTCATCTTATGTATTATTTCCTCCATTTCTTACGTTTTGATCTTTGGTGGCATCTACTAAAAACATTATTGTTATTTTAGCAGTTACTATTGTAGTAACGGTCCTAAAAATTTTATGGGTGTTATATACCAAAATAATAAGCTTGAAAATATAGCCATAATGGAATATAACCCAATATGATATTTTTTGGTAGCCCAAAATTGTTTTAACTATTCCAAGTAGAGCAAATATCTTTAGTCCTCTATACTCATTTTCCCATTGTACTCTTTAGTTTCTATCCTACTAATGATAAGGCTAACAAAAATATGAAAATACAAGTAAAACTTTAGAAAAGGGAGGTCATATAGTATGAGGTATGTGTACTTCCCATAGCCCTATAATGTACTACAACAATGATTTATAATTACCAAACTAATATTTTAGGCCACTATCCAAGGAGGAATTATCATGTATCCTTGAGCGTGCTACCCACCTCTTTGACCGATATGGTAAGGTAATTTTCTTAAATGTTGTGCTCAGTGCACTATGGATAATTACATGGCCAAATGGATTCCTATATCTGAGGTTTGAATCATGGTTTCTAAAAAGGGTCTCCCAATATGTGCAAGGTATATAGGAGATCAAATCCATATACAAGTGATGTCTAAGGTCTAGGTATTGGAGTCTAATCACACCTTATTTCACTAGATGCTTTATGGGAAATCTAGCTTAGCCAAAAATGACAACTTATTACTAATATTTTAAAATAGCCAAGAAATCATTTAAAACCTGTAGACCTAGTATTAAATACAAAAATTTCTCATAATAAACTTACAATATCTCGAAAAGGGCTTTGACACTACTTGCAATGAACCTCTTCTTATCATGTAATATTTCACCTTGAAATTCTTAATTTTGAGCTATATTGAGATAAAAAATTTAATTCCAAAGATAATTCTAACTATGAACAAAAGTAGAACTAATATCACATATCCAATAATAGAAGCATTAAATAAATAAAACATGGAAACTCAAACTAATAGCAAATGTAAAAAAAAAAAAAAAATTACTATTGTTGGCTTGTTCAAGAAGGCTACCTCCTTAATAGAATATTTTAAATATTTTCATCCCATGAAGGTTACATATTTTCCTTTTTATAATATTTATAGGCACATTTATTGAAATTCTATGACAATATTCTTGACTACTTATTCTATGATAGTTATATAAATCATTTTGAAGCAGTTACATGATTCTATGACACACCTTCCCAACTATTTCTAACATAACATGTGGTCCAATTCACATACTCTATATTATCTAATATTATATTTTTATTTGATTTACATTTATAGGGTATATAACAAAAATATGTGTGGGACCCCTGTGTTAGAGGTTGGTGTATTGGGATCACAATATACCCAATGTAGCTAAGGATTTATATGGTGATTACTCAAGAGGTTGTGTAAAATACCTAGTAGAACTAACAATTGGTTATGATCTTGTTACTTTTTATTAATTCTTGCTAATGTAGAAAAACAATATTATGTGGTCTTGATTAAAAGTGTAATTTAATTTATTTTATCTTTGTTAGGTTAAGGGTAGGTCAAGGGATCTTGGAAACTTGTAGAGGTGTTCATGTCGAGTTCACAAAAATGTATGAAAGTAAAAGTAGCTTCCTTAACTAAATATGTACAAGGTATACGTATATGGTATATGGGGCCTAAATACTAAGTTTTATGAATACATTAGAAAACACCTATGTCTTGTCTACTTAGATCCCTAACCTAATATTTACAAGTCTACTTTCAAGATAAAAATGTAGATAAGCAGGAAGTGCAAGAAAACAAATCCTATCCTATATGATTTTAATTTTAATTTTAGTTAAAAATAGAATACTTTCCTATTTTATTTTCAAATTAAAAATTCAAAGATAGAAATGAAACAAGCAGGAATATATCCTAGTGCAACTATTTACATTTCAAGTCTAATGCATAGAATAGAAAACTAGACATTTCTTTTTGTGCACAAATTATTCTAGGTTTATTTATTTTATCTTGTTAACTATGATAAAATATAAATAAAAAGAATATAGATGATGTAAGATAGACATACATATTTACATTGCAAATAGAAGAAAGCAATAGGGTATGAAATGAATTCACTTGAATTTTGTTAACTGGTGGGCTCACTGTAAAGTATGCAAACATCCAAAGGTGCAAGTCTAGTTATGCTCTGAGTGATGCAAAAACTCCCTACAAAACAAATAAATAAAATACAACCAAACTAAGAACAATGATTAACGTTAAAGGGTTTGTTGAGATCTAGATAAAATAATGAATTCCCTTGTTTTGCTTGGTCAAATCCCTCTCTTTTAAGGATAAATTCAAAATTAATGACAAATAGATATAAAACCATAAAAATTATTATGCAAAGCTAAAATATTTTATTAGAATATGTAAAATTAAATTTGTGAATTATGAAAAATTTGTTAAAGAACCGAATGTTATGTGATGTAACAATTATGCAATAAAAACAAAGGACAATGAAAATAAATTATCATGTAAATGTGATAGTATGTGAATGTAAGAGTTAATTGTGCATAAATACCAAATGAGAAGATAATAGAATGATATTTTTAGGAAGGATTAGGAATCATTGGTACAATGGGTGACAAGAGAGCAGTGATAGCTAGAAGATGGATGTTCTTCTTGAGGTAGACTAGGAATCAGGTTGATAGAGAGATGGAAGAAAAAGTTAGTCTACAGAGAGAGAGAGAGAGAGAGAGAGAGAGAGTGGTGGAGAAAAAATCTTGCATAATACAAAAAAACCAGAGAAATAAGAGCCCAAAATTTGTATTCAATACTTCAAAAGAATTTTACAAGCATATACAACCAAACTACCATTTTCCAACCCCCTCTCATTACAATCCATGGGTTTTTATCGAGGTCTCGATCCTCTATGCTTTCAAACTTCCCATGATCTACAATTGCCACCTAGGACAATTCTGGAAAGTTGCATTGATGAGACTCTAGGTGAGGTGCGTGACTGGCTGCCATATCCAACGAAATCTTCTTCTCGATCTGCTGCTTGTTGTTAGTTGCTTTAAACGCGTCTTCTAGATATCCTGCGTGAGTGGCCAACATGCCCGTTGAAATCCTTCTTTGGAACTGCTGCTTCACTGCCGCTAACTTGCCGCGCACGAAGGGCCGCCTTTAAGAAAGCTGGGAGTGCATGTTTTCCTGTTTGGTCGCGATATCGCGACATGTCACGATATCGTGACCATTTCCTTCCTACGCTTTCTCTCTCCTGCTCTTGTCGCGATATCGCGACATGTCACGATATCATGACATTTCCTCCGTCAAGCCTTCTCTCTCCATTTTGGCCGCGATATCACGACCTGTCACGATATCACACCATTTTTGTCTGTCGGCCTCCGTTCTCCTGCTCTGGTCACGAAATCATGACATGTCACGATTTCGCAACCATTTGTCTTCCGCGCCTTGCATTCCCTACTTTGGTCGCAATTTCATGTGTCATGATTTCGTGACCATTTGTCTTCCGTGCCTTGCATTCCCTGCTTTGGTCACGATTTTGTGACGTGTCGTGAAATCGCGACCTTTGTTCCTCCGTGCCTTTGTTCTCTGGCTTTGGTCACGATTTCATGACCTTTGGCCTCCACGCCTTTGTTTCCCTTGCGGTGGTCACGATTTTGTGACCTTTGGTCTCTGCACCTTTGTTTTCTCTGCGGTGGTCGCGATTTCATGACCTTTGGTCTCTGCACCTTTGTTTTCTCTGCGGTGGTCATGATTTCGTGACATGTCACGAAATCATGACATGTCATGATTTCGTGACCTTTGGTCTCCGTGCCTTTGTTTTCCCTACGGTGGTCACGATTTCGTGACATGTCACGAAATCGCGACATGTCGCGATTTCGCGACCTTGTGTCCGCTGCTCCCCTATCTTCCGTTTTGGTCACGATATCACGACACTTTTTGTGTCGCGATATCGCGACACATATTTTTCTTGCAACACTTAGAAAAAAATAACATTGCAACACTTAGAAAAAAATAACAACAAAAAGTTTGGTTGATGCTCGATTGCTTTGCTGCCCTCGGATGCTCCTACATCAGACACCCAGGGTGGATTGAGAAGTGATCCTCACTTTTGATCTTTGGGAGGAAGACCCAGGCGGTCAACCTCTATTTTTGATAACCAAGTTGCATCTTCTACAGGTCTGCCCTTCCACTTGATCAAATACTCAGAATATTGTTTGTTCCTTGTGCTTCTGCCTTCACGAGTATCTAATATTTCCTCGATCTCGTCTTTGGTTGGGTTAGACACTGGAATGCTCCACAATTCTATGCTTGGTGCCTCTGTACTATCTCCTTCATGGTATTCCACTAAATCAGATATGTTAAAAATAGGTGAAATGTCAAGCCCACTTGGCAATTCCACTTCATATGCATTGCTTGAATCCCATTTTTCCAGTATTCTGCATGGCCCAAACTTCTTCATCTTCAACTTGTTATAAGTTTTGGCTGGAAATATTTCTTTTATGAGATGGACCATGACTTCATCCCCCACTTTGAACTCTTTGAACCGTCGCTTTTGGTCTTCTCTTGCTTTATACTGAGTATTCATTTTTGTGATTTGTTTCTTCACTTCTTCATGCAGGCTTTTCATCTATTTTATGAATTCCTCAGCCTCTGCACTACACTTTTCTCCTTTATCTAATTTTCTCAGCTCAAAAATGTTTCTCGGACTGTTTCCATATATGATTTGGAATGGAGATTTGTTTGTACTCTTATTGATAGAATTGTTGTATGCAAATTTTGCCTGTGGCAAAACTAAATCCCATCCCTTGGGTTTATATGCTATCAAGCATCTTAATAAATTACCTAGACTTCTATTTACCACCTCTGTCTATCCATCATTTTGTGGGTGGTATGCAAAACTGAACTTCAGATCTGTCTTCAGCTTCTTCCACAATGTTCTCCAGAAATACCCAACAAACTTTGTATCTCTGTCAGAAACTATGCTTCTTGGTAGACCGTGAAGTCATACCACTTCCTTGAAAAATAACCCTACAATGTGAACTGCATCACTTGTTTTCTGGTAGGGAATAAAATGTGCCATCTTGGAGAATCTGTCAACCACCACAAATACAGAGTCATTTCCCCTCTGTGTTTTGGGCAATCCAAGAATAAAATCCATGCTTATGTCCTCCCATGGCCTCTCAGGTATAGGTAATTGCTGGTATAATCCTGTGTTTTGCCTTACGCCTTTTGCCATCTGGCATATTCTGCAACTCTGCACAAAATTTTTCACATCTTGCTGAAGTTGCGGCCAGTAGTAATTTTCATTCACCAAGGCAATGGTCTTATCCCGACCAAAATGCCCAGCCAGTCCTCCGCTATGCTTTTCCTTGATTAAGTTCTCCCGCATGGAACTCCTTGGAATGCATAATTTACTTCCCTTGAATAGCATTCCATCTTGGATTAGGAAATCTAACCATTTTGTCCTGTCCACAGTAACAGGTGCCAAGCAAGCCGTCTAGGCTTCTGCAAAATCAGGATCTTCAGGATAAAGACCCTTCAGTTCTTTGAATCCTACCACTTCCACTGTCATTTCAATCAGTAGATTCTACCTTCTACTTAAGGCATCTACAACTCTGTTTGATTTCTCGCTTCTGTGCTTCAACACAAAGGTATAGCTTTGGAGAAACTCAACCCACTTCATGTGCCTCTGATTCAGTTTTGTTTGGTTGTTGATGTACTGCAATGCCTGATGATCCGTAAATAGAACAAACTCTTTTGGCAACAAATAATGCCTCCACTTCTTCAGAGCCTAAACTATAGCATAAAATTCCTGGTCATAAATTGAATACTTTTTTCGAGCATCATTGAGCTTTTCACTAAAATAAGCAATAGGTCTGCCTTCTTGACTCAGTACAACCCCTATTGCACTACCACTGGCATCACAGTCTACCTGAAATACTTTGTTAAAGTCTAGGAGTGCCAAAATAGGCTGTTCTGTGACCCTTTTCTTTAATGCATCAAAGCTCCTTTCAGCCCCTAAGGTCCACTTGAATTCTTTCTTATCCCCTCTCATTGTTTTTGTGAGGGGTGCACAAATGCTGTTGAAGTTTCTTATGAACTTTCTGTAAAAGCTGGCTAGACCATGAAATGATCTTACCTCTATTGTGCTTCTTGGGGTAGGCCATTCGATGATAGCTCTCACCTTCTCTGGGTCCATTTTTAGACCTTCTGCTGAGATTACAAATCCCAGGTATACTAACTCTTTCTTGATAAAATTACACTTTTTTAGATTTATTAATAACTGCTCCTCCTGCAGCTTTTCAAAAACCCTCCTGATGTGCATCAGGTGTTCCTCCAGGGTTCTGCTGAATATTAATATATCATCTAAATAAAAAATGACAAATTTTCCTAAAAACTCTTTCAGTACCTCATTCATCAGTCGCATGAAGGTACTTGGTGCATTGGACAGCCCAAATGGCATGACCAACCACTCATACAAGCCCTCTCTTGTCTTGAAGGCTGTCTTCCACTCATCTCCTTCCCTGACATGGATCTGGTGGTAACCACTCTTGAGGTCAATTTTGGTGAAGTACTTGGCTCCACTCAAACAGTCCATTATGTCATCCATCCTTGGCAGTGGAAATCTGTATTTTATTGTGATCTTGTTGATGGCTCGAGAGTCTGTGCACATTCTCCACTCTCCATCCTTCTTGGGTGCTAGTACTACAGGTACTGCACATGAGCTAAGACTCTCCCTAATCAATCCCTTCTCCAGAAACTCCTGGACCTGCTTGTTTAGTTCTTCAGTTTCTATAGGTGTCATTCTATGTGCAGCTTTATTGGGCAAGCTTGACCTTGGCACCAAATCAATATGGTGACTGATTTTTCTTATTGGGGGTAAACCCTCAGGCACATTATCAGATATGATATCTGGAAATTCCTTCAACAGCTCTTGGACTTCTGTTGGGGCATCTTTGCATTCTGTATCCCTGACTCTAGGAATTAATGCATAACACATATGTTCATGCTTTAAATCATCTAAAAATTTTCTTTCATCAACCAAGCAAATTCTTGCACTGCCACATACCTTTTCTTCCACCTCCTTCAGGGGTTTCAACTTATGGCGCATTCCATTCTTGGTCATGAAATAGGTGTTGGCTCGGCCATCATGAACCGCACACCTGTCAAACTACCATGGCCTTCCCAGCAGCAAATGACACGCATCCATGGGCAGAATATCACACAGAACATGATCACGGTAATTCCCAATACTGAATTTTACTAGGCACTGTTCATTGACCAAAACCTTATGGTATTTCTACAACCACGTGATCCGATATGGATGCGGGTGTTTCTTTCTCTCTAGTTGTAGCTTTGTAACCATTCCCTCTGAAACTAGGTTATCTGTGCTATCATTGTCAATGATAATGTTACAAATCTTACCCGTGCATTTACACCTTATGCAAAATAAGATTTTCCTCTGATCTGTAGCTCCCTCTTCATTCAGTAGGACTCTTCTTGCAATCATTACTTCTCCTCTCTTAGCTTCTTCAGAATGCTTAGATCCAGCATCTTCATCAGCGACTACTACTCTGGCATTTCCTTTCGGCCTTTGATTATTTCTTTCTCGTTGTTGTGGGCACTCATATTGGTGATGTCCCTCTTCCCCACACTAGAAGCAAGTTCCACGAAATCTTCCTCTTCCTTGTCCACGTCCAGCTCTACCTCTTCCCCCTCGGTAACCATTATTCTGATTATGGGGGCGGTCTGTATTTTCTCTCCTTTGTTCTTGATTGCTGCTACCTTCTCCATTTTTTTGAGAATCTTCATTTCTTCTTCCACTATTCCTTTCGCCGGTTCTTTCGCCATGACCTCTTCCTCTTTGCTTGTTTTCAAACCTCCTATTGAGCTTCTCTTCAACCTTTAAGGCAAATTGGTAAGCGTCCTCTATGGTGGTCATCCAGACTAGACTTAATTCTTCCTGAATACTTGCTCGTAACCCATTAATGTAACGGGCTACCTTCTCCTTGTTGGCCTCTGAGTGGCATGTTCTAATCATTATTTTATGAAATTCTTTTGTGTATTCTTTCACAGACTTTCTTGATTGCCTCAATCCTTGCATTTTCTTTAGCAGGTCTAACTCATAATCACCAGGGATGAACTGCCTCTTTAGCTTTTCTGCCATCCGTTCCCACTTAGTTATTCTCTCTTTCCCTCTTTTATTTCACTCCATTGCACTCCCTTCCACCAAATGCTAGCATGACCTTTCAGTTTGGTCTTTGCGAATCTGACCCTATCAGGGTCCTCAACCTCTTCGTACTCAAAGTACTCTTCCAGATCGTTGATCCAGTCGATCAATTCCTCTGGATCAAGGTTCCTAGAATATGTGGAAACCTCCATCTTCGGCCTCTTCCCAATCTAGGATATGGCTTTGTATAGTCTTTCCTGAGCCGGATCTACTGCTTCTTCTTCTCCCTCAGGTTGGTCTTCTTCTTCATCATCTTCCTCTTCACTACCTTCGTCTCTTCTTGGCTCCAATCTTCTACGCATTTCTTCTTGCAGGGATTGCATTTTCCGCTGCAAAGCTCAAACATCTTCCGTTGTTGCCATGCCTCTCCCACCAATAGGATTTCTCCTTGGAGGCATTCTGCTCACCAAATTCCAAGCCCTTCCATAGATCCTGGTGCAACTGCCTCTCCTCCAATGATCTGCTACACACTCAGGAACTACTGGCTCTGACACCACTTGGTGGAGAATAGATCTTGCATAATATAGAAAAACCAGAGAAATAAGAGCCCAAAATTTGTATTCAATACTTTGAAAGAATTTTACAAGCATAAACAGCCAAACTACCGTTTGCCAACCCCCTCTCATTACAATCCATGGGTTTTTATCGAGGTCTCGATCCTCTGTGCTTTCAAACTTCCCACGATCTACAATTGCCACCTGGGACAATTTTGGAAAGTTGCATTGATGAGACTCCAGGTGAGGTGCGCAACTGGCTGCCATATCCAATGGAATCTTCTTCTCGATCTGCTGCTTGTTGTTAGTTTCTTTAAACGCGTCTTCTAGATATCCTGCATGAGTGGCCAACATGCCCGTTGAAATCCTTCTTTGGAACTGTTGCTTCACTACCACTAACTTGCCGCTCATGAAGGGCCACCTTTAAGAAAGCTGGGAGTGCGTGTTTTCCTGTTTGGTCACGATATCATGACATGTCGTGATATCATGACCATTTCCCTCCTACGCTTTCTCTCTCCAGCTCCCGTCGCGATATCGCGACATGTCGCGATATCGCGACATTTCCTCCGTCAAGCCTTCTCTCTCCGTTTTGGCCGTGATATCATGACCTGTCGTGATATCACACCATTTTTGTCTGTCGGCCTCCGTTCTCCTGCTCTGGTCATGAAATCGCGACATGTCGCGATTTCATGACCATTTGTCTTCCACGCCTTGCCTTCCCTGCTTTGGTCATGATTTTGCGACATGTCGCGAAATCGTGACCTTTGTTCCTCCATGCCTTTGTTCTTCGGCTTTGGTCATGATTTCGTGACCTTTGGTCTCCGTGCCTTTGTTTCCCCTGCGATGGTCACGATTTTGCGACATGTCACGAAATCGTGACATGTCACGATTTCATGACCTTTGGTCTTCGTGCCTTTGTTTTCTCTGCGGTGGTCATGATTTTGTGACATGTCACAAAATCGTGACATGTCACGATTTCGTGACCTTTGGTCTCTGCGGTGGTTGTGATTTCATGACATGTCGTCTCTGTGCCTTTGTTTTCTCTGTGGTGGTCGCAATTTCGTGACATGTCGTCTCTGCACCCTTGTTTTCTCTGCGGTGGTCGCAATTTCGTGACCTTGTGCCCGCTGCTCCCCTATCTTCCATTCTGGTCATGATATCGCAACACTTTTTGTGTCGCGATATCGCGATACATATTTTTTCATACAACACTTAGAAAAAAATAACATTGCAACACTTAGAAAAAAAATAACAACAAAAAGTTTGGTTGATGCTCGATTGCTTTGTTGCCCTTGGATGCTCCTGCATCGGAGAGAGAGAGAGAGAGAGAGAGAGAGAGAGAGAGAGAGAGAGAGAGAGAGAGAGAGAGTGCTAGCATAGCGGTGGTATTTATACCCAATGTAGCTAAGGATTTATATGGTGATTACTCAAGAGGTTGTGTAAAATACCTAGTAGAACTAACAATTGGTTATGATCTTGTTACTTTTTATTAATTCTTGCTAATGCAGAAAAACAATATTATGTGGTATTGATTAAAAGTGTAATTTAATTTATTTTATCTTTGTTAGGTTAAGGGTAGGTCAAGGGATCTTGGAAACTTGTAGAGGTGTTCATGTCAAGTTCACAAAAATGTAAGAAAGTAAAAGTAGCTTCCTTAACTAAATATGTACAAGGTATACGTATATGGTATATGGGGCCTAAAGACTAAGTTTTATGAATACATTAGAAAACACCTATGTCTTGTCTACTTAGATCCCTAACCTAATATTTACAAGTCTACTTTCAAGATAAAAATGTAGATAAGCAGGAAGTGCAAGAAAACAAATCCATAGTGGTGGTATTTATAGAGGATTATGGAGTAATTTTAGAGGGAGGCTAGGAGGCTCTTTGTGGCCTACCATTATATAGGTTAAACCCTATCAAGGAATGTCTCAATAATGTACCCAAACTTGGCCTATATCAATAGAAAACAATAGTGTTCCAAGTCACCACTTGGTATTCAAGTTCATCCAATAAACAAATATCTAGTTGGGACATAATAGGCTTCATATGGCTTTAAAAGACATGTTGATATCTAGTCTATGAGGATAGTGAATAAGATAGCACCAATATTAGTAGGTGTATAAATGATCTTTGACATTAGGAGAGCATGGAAAATTTGAATGATAATAGGTTTGTTATGACAAGGCAGTGCATGGTCAACTTAGAGTGTGCCCAGGTGGCATAGCCTATGTAACCATCTAATGAAATTGTATTTGGTAGGTAGTAGCTTCTATGTTTGACCAATGGTAGCACATTTTAGCTAGGATAGAGTTATATATGGGTAGCTTAGTTAAGTAAATGTGGCTTTGCATTACAAAGAAGAATTCAAATGGATTGAGTTATTATAGTCACAATTGGATGCCAATTCCTAGTCAAGATTGCATGGATAGCTAATGAGATTTATGACACACGCATGCTATTTAGGTGTATCCTAACAATTTGGATAGTGAAATCATACCAAGTAAGCTATGTTTGACCAGTTGTATATTAACATATATTCATGAAGGGATAAAACCATGACATGTAAGGGATTTATAATATTTTGATGTTACAAAAAGAAGTTTCATAACATTTTGGTGCCATGATAGAAGGATCCATAGTGAGTTTTTTCTACAAAAAGGAACTTTACAACATTTCACTATGGTAGGGATTCACAACACTTCAATTCTACATAAAAGTGATGCATAATGCATTAGCACTATGGAATATGATTCATAGTTCTCTGGCACTATGGAAGGTAAGGTCCATAATTTTTCACTATGAAAGAGGAATTCATAGTGCTTAGATTCTATGAAAAGAGATTTTGCATGAAGAAGAAGATTTGTAGTGCCTTCATTTTTCCATGAAATGAGTAGTGCTGTAGTGCTATGAAAAGGGGACTCGCTGCACTAGGAACTACATTGTAGGCTTGTGCTATCTATTTGCCACATGTATTCAAGATGGGTGGGGACATGTATACTTGTTGGAAGGCTTGTTTAGAATTCATTCTAGCATGGATGGTTTTGTAAATATTTTCATATATTTATAACAATTAAAACTACCATTTGTGTCATAAAATTTGTAGTGTCTAGAATAAATAAAAATATATATTATAGGTGTATATACATTCATTGAAAATATCTTTTGAGAATATTCCAATGAATGGATTTGTATAATTTATAGTGGGTATTAGTATTTAGGATGCTAAGGTGAAATGCATAGAATTGGGTGTCTACACAACCATTACTAGGTATTACTTCCAAAAGGAATACAAAAAATGATGGAGCATCTATGGACACAAAATAATACTCACTAAAAGGAAATGAAATTACACTTCAACTAATGACAAAAAAGGATGGTACAAAAGGGTATTTATACAAAAATACATAATGAATTTAGGTCAACATTGTGAGACTAACCTTTAGGAATAAAATATTACAAAATATTACAAAGGCATATTTTTCAAGGGTTATATATACCCAAAGGGTAAATATAACAAATACAAGTAAAAATAATTAGTCTTGACCTCAAGAGAAGCTTAACCACCACATATTCCAACATCCCTTGTTGTGGTACCTAGGAAATGCTAAAGGGGGGTATGATATTATATTGTATAAGTATATATTGGATAGTTGGCATGGGATACATATAACCCAAGGTTGATTATATTATTATAATATATTATAATAATGAGTTGTATGAGGTTTTATAAGATGGGTATATAAAGAAGGTATATTTCCATTGGAATCACCATGGAGATCATTCATATAGAGTATTATTTGTAGTCATATTTTTGCACAAAGTGGCTTATGAGACTTTTCCTTCTCTAAGTGGAACTCTCATCTTGGGAGATATTATAGAGTTATTCCTACCATAAGGAGTATTTTTGGTGTTGCCTACTCTAAGGGTATTACCTATATCTATCTTATTATGTGTATTTTTACTGTGGATAATTATTTCTAGATGAATGATTTGATATTTTATATATTAGGGAATTATTTTTATTGATGAGAATAAAGTTTCATAACAAGTGGCATTAGAGCAATGATTCTGGCAAAGTGGGGATTATTTTTTTGTGGATTGTAGAATTAGGAAAAAATTGAAGTTAGGCATCTATAACAAGGACAGTGACATATCTTCAAATTGTCTTTTTTCAAAAAGTAAAAATTAATATATCTATACGCTTGTACCTTTCTTGGTGCTTTCAACGGCATAAAAGGTTTAAAATTATTATGGCATGGTAGTTATAGGGGTGGATTGCATGAAGATCTGTGTGGCGGCTTCCAGGATGGACAACACAGAATACTGTGGCAGCCATAAAAGTTGGACAGCATACCCAGATTTGTGGCGGCCACCGATTCCACCATGTAAAACAAAAAATAATAATAATATATCTATCAGTTGGGGTAAGAAAATCATCTATTATTTTTTGGGTGTAATTGTTTATATGAAATTTTAGATTAAAAATTTATGGGGGATCTTTGTTAAAAACTAGTTTATTTTTTTGTGGGTGTAAACTCATGGAGTTACAAAATATTTCTAGAGAGGATGATATTGATGTTCAAGAATGGTGGATGAAGTTTTTTTTTTTTTTAATTTACATGGTGGAATTGGTAGCTGCCACGAATTCGGGTAAGCTATCCAGCTTTTATGGCTGCCACAGTATTCTGCGATGTTCGCCCGAGAAGCCGCCACATAGATATTCATGCAGTCTGCCCCTATAACCACCATGCCACAATCATTTTAAACCTTTTACGCCACTGAAAGCACCAGGAAAGGGACAAGCGTTAAGTCTAGCAAGTCCCAAGATTTGAACCTTGGACCTCTACCCCCATTATGGGGTTTGGATAAACCAATTGGTATACACCTCAGAGCTATGGTGGATGAAGTTTAGATATCTATATTTTTATGATTATTTTGGTGATTCTACCTTAGAATATTTTTAAACGAGGAAGCTTATTTTTGGTGGAGTTTTATTATGAAAAATAATTAAAATCAAACTTAGGATGAAATGGATCATGTATTATCGAGTAGATGGAAACCTATTTAATTTCATTTGCAAAGATAGGTATTTGTATGAAATATCTTGAGAGAAAGGATAAAAATGTAGATAGCTTGATGGGTGCCATAAAAGACATTGAAAATAAACTATAAGGGATTCAAAAAGAGAGAAATGAAATAAAAAGAGTGAAATTTTTTACAGAAATTAAATGAATACTATGAAAAAATAAATAAAATTACTTGAGAAGAAAGAGAGAAATGGTAAGAAGATAATGAAAAGAATTAAGAAGCCACATATTTGGATTTACAAAAGCAAGAGAAGAATCAAAAGGATCAAAATTCATCTAAAAATTCTATTTTGCATGTTCACAGATGTATTCAAAACAAAAGCTTATTATTTCCATTAACCATAGTAATAGTTATAATTTTATTAGTAGTGCTTTGGCTAAGAGGTTGTATGTTCAAGCAATAAAAATTAAGAACATACGGCTTAAAGGTGAGAATGTTCAAAGTTTTGAAGATTTGAATACCACCATGGATAAAAATGTTTTACATTTAAATTTTTATGCTACTAAGAAGGATGATGTATATATTGTTCTTAGTTATCCTTCATTGTATTCTTTGGATACTGTTAACATTAATGTGCAAAAATGTTTATGAACTTATGGTATAGGAAAAGAAGATAACATTATAGGATATTTTTTAGCTTAAAGAGAAAGAATCCAAGGATAAGAAATACATATTTATGGTAGAGGAACAAGTTAAGGAACCAATAGAAGAATCAAAAGTCAAATCTATAGTAGCAGTAGTAGTAGAATCCATGGAAGAATTAGTACCAAATTCTAAGAAAGTTTTGTTAGAAGCACACAAAAATACCAAAAATAAATAAATAAGAGAGAACAACATGAGTAAGGATTTAAAATAAAGAAAAAAAATCTAAAGAATAAAATGAAATAGAATGTTAAGTTAAGATTACAACATATCACTACCCACGTCACCTTGAGCAACAATAATCTTGGAGATATGGCTTAGGGTATAAATACTATGGATATACATGGAGTCATAAATGCACCACATATAGCAATGCTTGGTAGAAAAAACATAGTGATTCTAGCTTTCAAAGTGGTGTAGTAGCATTAGGAAACAATAAGATCAATCATTTAAAATATCAAAGTAGAGCAACATAAGCATGGAGCCAATAGCATAGTTATGGATATTCAAGTGGCATAATGGTAGCTTGGCATCATAAAAAACCACCTCAAATAAATATTTCACTTGGATAGGTGGATGATCAATATTGGTACCGATTGTTAGCATTGCTTAGAAAATGATATTATTTAGTTTATTCTTATGTGTCAAGGATGAAACATTTGTAAGAAGATTGAAATGCTATGGCACCTAGGAATAGGTATAGGGGTATATGTTACTATATTGTATAAGGGTATTATGGATAGTTGGTATGGGCCACACATAACCCAAGGTTGATTATATTATAATAATGAGTGGGATGAAGTTTTATAATATGAACATATAAATAAGGGATATTATCATTGTAATCTTCATGGAGATCATGCATATGGAGTATTACTTGTAATTATATTTTCCTATGAAGTGGCTTATGTGACTTTAACCTCTCTAAGTGAATCTATCATATTGGGAGATATTATAGAGTTATTCCTCATATTGGGAGATCTTGTAGAGTTATTCCTTTATTAAGGAGTATTATTGATGTTTCCCTACTCTAAGGGTATTATCTATATTTATCTCATTACGTGGATTGTTATTATAGATAAATATTTATGGATGAAAGATTTGATATTTTCCATAATAAAATTTCATAACATACCTGCTTAATTTGAATGATGAACATGGATAGATACCCTTACTTTGAATCCTCCGTTAAGAGACACTCTCCAACTATAATAAGCTTCAACATGCACATAAATGTGACCTTGAGAATAACCTTGATCAAGATATTTGATGACTACTATGATGAAGGAACAAGCATAAGATATAGCATTCCACAAGAATAAATCCATCTCACAAAGTGTATACATATTTTGATGTAATTTATCTACTAATATAACACTAGATTACAAATAAGCTAGCTAGTTCTCTAATTATGACATCAAAGGGTGACCAGAAAACTCTAAGAAATGACAATCAGCTCCAAAATCATGATCATCCACCTAAAATTCTTAGTTTCCTCATTAGAAACAAAATATTTATCCTCTATGGAAGAGTAATAAATAGTGTATTGATATCTTAAACACCACAAAACTATGTTAGATACTAAATAGTACACAATTCTTGTGGTGGACTGCCACTCATCCAAGTTATCTATCCAATCAACATATAAAAAACCTAATCAAAATTAGACAAGATACAATATAGTAGTAAAACCCCATTTTATAGGTCCCTTTGATGTATATGATAATCCTCTTAGTTATTGTTTGATGAATATCCTATGCATCAACTAAAATTGTGGTGTAATCTACCTAATTTGTAGGCCTAAGGAAAAAGGAGTCTACACAAGCTTACACTCCATCCTGAAACACTGATGAAGATCCAAACCATTATTGAACTAAAAAATTATAATGCCAAAGTTTGTCTAGTCAATATAAATCCTCAAAAAATAATGTAAAAGCTCCTAATTTATCATCTCAAAGGTGGAACAAAATCATGACTTCATGTCCTAAATTAGAGTAGAGGATTTTCTAGTGATGAGAAGAATTTTAGCATACAACACATTCACCAGAATTTTTCCATAGTGATGTTGAATTAAATATCACTTTCAACCTCATATTGTTGAAACCCATAACTAAGAATAAGAAATGGATATTTTCATACCATGCACAAGGATCCTTATTAAGTCCATACAAGGAGCTAGTTAGATGTTAAACCAATTGTGAGGGTACCTCGATATCAAAATCAAGTGGATGTTACATGTAGATATCCTCCTAAATCTCCCTGTATAGAAATTCACACTTCATAGTATTATGGAGTGGACTATTTGAAGACTTTTACACTTTTTCAATAGTTAGATGTTCTATCCATAGTAGGTGGTAGTGAAGAGAATCATCTTGATCGAGTCCATCTTGGCCACTAGTGCAAAAGTCTTCAAATAGTCCACTCCCTTATATTGAAAGAACCTTAACAACAAGGTATATCTTCTACTTCTCTACCTAATCATAAGTGGTTTACTATATCTTGTATATTGATTTGATGTCAATAGAATTCTTCCTTTCTAGAAGAGGTACCAACTCTCGAGTCTTGTTCTTCATTAGTGTCTCATTATCTTCCAACATAGCATCTTCCCATTATGGCTTACCCTTAGCATAATAATATGTGATATGATCTTAGGAATTACATATCTTCAAAATAAATACTCTTTAAGGATCCTTCTAATGTCACTCAAGATATATAATAGTCTTACATGTTTCAAAAGTATTTTATCCTACGTAGGGGTTGAAAAACCAAATAATCATGCATATCCTATGATAACATCAAAATATAAAACTAAATAACACAACTTATAACCACTCAAATAATTATGAAATATTGAAATATTCTAAACTATTGTGTCTTGATCATCTTTCTTTAATATTGGAGAATAAAAATTTGCCTATGGTGCTACCTATAAAAGGGTCAAATTGACTAGCAAAGAACAATAACTTAAGGAAGATGAAGATGCTCTAAGAGGAATAGATCTAAACAAAATATAAAAATAACCTACTAGATATAAAAATGGTAAAGGGTCAAAATAATTAGTAGTAGAATGCTTAGGTGGAAGGGTGAAAGTACCTAGAATAACCTCATAAAAGATGACATCTCTATAGATCAAAATCTCATACCTCTAATGATCATAAATATGATATGACTTTGAGGAATTAGAATACCCCATAAAGCTACACTTATGACTCCTTAGTACCTCCTTCTTTCAAATAACCTTGGGTATAGGAGCCCATTCTCAAGATCCAAAGATACAAATTTAAGATTAATCTAGCTTATCCTTATCAATATCTCAGAAGGTGTCATGCCTTGGACTACCCTTATGAGAAATCTATTTCCCTAGAACTTATGATCCATCCCCTTGGAATGAATCACACATGATTCCATATTCACGATTACCCTGTTTTTCCTTTTAGAAACACCATTATATTTAGAAGTAAATTCAATAGTCATTTAATATGCAATCCTATTAGAAGCAAAAAATCATGAAAAATATAGCTATAATATTCACCACCTCATGTACCCTTAAACATTTGATTTAATTATCTCTCTAATTCTCAAAATGGGCCTTAAATGTCTTAAACCTCTTCAAAGACCTCATATTTAGTGTGAATCATGTACAACCATATATATGTAGATAATTCATTAATAAAACTATCATATTTCCTAAGAGACATAGGGTAACCATAGGTCCACAAATGTCACTATGTATGATCTCCAAGGGATGAGATGCTCAACTTTAAACCTATTTTTAAATTTTTTCCATATTATGCTTTCCAAAAACAAACCCCTCACATGCACCACTTGGAGGAAATATGCGTGGAATCCCAATAGCCAAATGGTGTTGACTCATGTATATCAAAGAACAATAGTTTATATGCCCAAGCCTATGATTCCACTTTCTGAATCTTATTATTAGCATGAGAAACAATGATAATATAATTTCTATTTCTAGAAATAAGGGCAAAATCTATCTTCTAACTTATACATGTGGTAAGTCTCATCACAATAAATAGAAGCATTATTTTTGAACCCATTGTCTATATGATTAATTACCCATCTATCATGCTAAAAATCTAATTTCTTATTTGTATGAGTAGTGTGATAAATATACAAAAGGTTATGGCAAATTTTAAGAACATAAAGTACCTCATTAAATGATAAATAACCAATGCTTATATATCCACTTCCTACAACATGTGATGAATAGTCATATCCAATCACAACACATTCTCTTACATGTGTTTTCTTATAGCCATGAAGTAGATGCTTATGCTTTGTAGTGTGCCTAGTTTCCCCTAAATCTACTATCCAATCATCCAAAGTGGATTTTCAATATGTGGAGTGAAATAGTACATGATCCTATGAGGTTTATTCATCAAATTTATCCTCACCTCATGCATAGGATAGAGCAATATTAGCACCCCCTTTATTTTTGCTTCCTCAAGCTTATTGATTTAAACCTTGCAAAAAAAAAATTTGTGCCCTTCTTTTTCATAAAATTTACAAGTAGGATTCTTGAAATACTTCTTGGGATTCTTCTAATTCTATTTTGTTTTTTTTTGTTTTTATATCAATTTTAATATTTAGGAACAGCTTATTTTATGTGATTATACTTAAAAATAAAATTTTCCTTATGCCTATTTCTCCTAGCTTGCTGACACAAAAATACTTAAGTACCTTATCATTGGTTAATGTAGGAGAATATAGAAAGTGCTTGTGAATCATCTCAAAGATAATAACAAATATATCATGTATTTAAAACAAATTATTGAAAATAATATTAAGTAGTTCATTGTTCCTTTTCTCTTCCAATGCTTCCTATCCTTCTCTTCTCTCCTTGGGTAGTCCTTTTATAGTTTGAATTTACTCTTGTAGTTTCTTGAATTGAATGATTTAATAATCAATAGTATCAAATTATTCCATGAATAAGGATGCCATATTAGCTTCTAATTTACTAATCTATGTGGAATCAATTCAACCATACAACCCTTAAAATTTCTTAATTTACACTATTGGATCAAAGGTGCTACTAACATGAGTGTCAAACACATTGTCAACATGAAAAACAATGATACCTTGAGCCTCATCCTTATTTTAACTAATATATAATTTAATTCTTTAGTATTAGTATCTTGTGGCACCTCATTAACACATTTGAGTAACCTCTTACTTCATAGTAGAGCTTCAAACTTGATATTCTAGGCATCATAGTTAGAACCAATCAACAAGGGAATATGCTAATACATAGATATTCTACTAAAATTCAAAAAATTACATATAGTTATGACTAGAAATAACATAACCAATGTAGAGAACTTGAAAAAATATGCAACTCAAAAAAGAGCTCAAAATGCTTTTGTATGCAAAAATCATGGGCCCCATAAGTTTTACCCTATAACTATAAATATGTTTCCAAATCCATTGAAAATATAGAAAGAACATTTCAATACATGCATTAAATGAGAGATTGTCATATGTTTTTGTGTGTGTCTAAGGGTATGCTAAGAATATACTAACTATAGTGAATTCTCACTACACTCAAATGTTGCATTAAGAAAATCTTAAACAAAAGAGAAACAAGTAGAAGTAAAAATTAGGCATTGGACAAAGTTCAAACATAAATTTTGGTCAAGAAAAATTTGAGAATCAAAATGCAAAAAATATTAAATACAAGAGTAGGCGAAGCATCCAAAAGTCAAAAGATATAAATTTTTTGACCAAATACACAAGGCAAAAGTTTCAATGTGATAAGATCTATGGTCAGAGAAAAATGTTCAAGATTGGAAGATGATAAATACATTGTGGTAAGTTGATAAAATTATGAAGGTTGAGATTACCTTTTGTTGAGTGGTATTTTTGTCCAATCACAAAAATATACCTACAGTCAGGATTCTACCCGGATATCTTCTCTTACAAAGAAATTTTTTTATTTTCCTCAAGGTTCTTTTAATGTGTTAAACTGCTTGTAATGCTTAGTGCAAAATGTGAAATGCTAAAAGTTAATTGGATACCTCAGTGTTGCATATACATGTTAACAAGGGGATTGTTTTGGTGTTGATTTGATTTGCAATGATTTTGTTGTTCATGGAATTTGTGAAAAAGTGAAATTATTGACCAACTAACAACCTTCAAAATTTGATAAATATTTGATTTGAATCTTTGAAAATTTGATTTTGATTAATTTTATCTCAAATTGTTAATCAAATTTTATCTTCAATTGTTAACCAAATTTTATCTTCGTTTGTTAACCAAATTTTATCTTTGTTTGTTAACCAAATTTTATCTTCATTTGTTAATCAAATTTTATCTTCGTTTGTTAACCAAATTTTATCTTTGTTTGTTAATCAAATTTTATCTTCTATTGTTAATCAAATTTTATCTTCGATTGTTAGGCCAATTTTATCTTTGATTGTTAAGCCAAATTTTTATCTTTGATTGTTAATATTTGCTTGAAAATAAAAATAAAGTGATTGAATCTAAATTTGCAATGTAAAAACTTTGGAAATTCATTAATTATTCACTTTAATGAAAAGTGGAAATTGATTGAAATTTCAACTTTCATAAAATGAAATTAATTTGATTATTTGGAAAAATGTGCAAAGTTTAAAAACTCAAACTTTCATTAAAAATGTGAACTTGCGTAAATGAGAATTTGAATTTGAATTTTGGAATTGTTGTACTTTTTATTAAGGGTTTTGATTTTTTTTCTTTTATTTTTTATTCTATTTGATGAAAGTAAAATAAAATGTAAAAGGCTAGGGTTAGAAAAAATAAAAGAAAATAACAAGTTACAAAAACTTTTAAAATTTCAACTTGAATCTGCATAAAATGATATCCTGCACTAAACCAACATTAATCTGATCAGTTTTCACATAGTCCAATATTAATGCGGTGCAATATTCAAAGGGAAAAAGAGAACAATATATTAAGAAAAAAAACTAAGTATACCATCGACATGCATAAAACTTATTGAAATTTCTAATATATTGCCAACATAAAAGATTTTCTTATGAATACACTTGCAGAATACCTTGTTTCAATGGACTAAAATGGTGAAATTTGGTGCAGTCCAACAACAAGGGAGGAGGCTCTTCAAAAAAATCCAACTTCAAATGTGCACTTGCTCTAAAAATTCTCGATCCTGTTTGGTTCGCTTCAATGGATATTTAAAACTTAAGAAGAAAACTCCTCGTTTATGTTCGCAACAATTTATTTTTTATAATGCTTTTCTGCCAAGCATCCATTCACCTTCTATTTCTTTCATAACTTTCTATTCTGTCCTTTTAAATCATAAAATTCAAATAATGTCTCTTCAACTCACAAATAGCTTTGGTAGATGACAAACTCCTCAACTATAAGAAATTATGGATGACTAATTTTTAATTTCATATTCCTTAATTCTATCACTGACCAATTTAATACCAAACGATGAATTTTCTAATATTCCTTATGATTAACATCTGATGTATTATACCGTCAAACCTTGGCCGAGACTTAAATAAATCTTCAAATATTTATGTGAACTATGTAGAATTCTTGTTTGACAACTGTGTAAAAGAACCTCATAGCAGACTTGAGGCTGACTATTGAGCATACATTGATGTATTTAAGGTAACATTTGTCTCCATAATATAAAGAGAGTGAATACGAGGTGTATATGATGGGATACTTGGTTAAGCTTTGTAGTCCATGTTGGTAACATTTCAGTCAAAGTCCTTCTTCATGGGTTCAGATCACTTTCGTCACTACAACACATTTTGAAACTAACGAATTAAGATAGTTTGATTTGTTTATGATGATATATTTACATGTCTGTTTCCAAAATTATTAACATTAGGTGATTCAAATAAAAAAAATAAATTGTGTATTCTCTTATGAATATACTACACTCAATGTTGTGCTTGACATGGTTTCTTAGAAATCTATTCATCCAAATCTCTCACGGATAAAATCAATAAGGTTTGCAACTAATAATAATCCTCTTGGTTTCTCAATAAAATACAACTTGAATGTCAAAACTCATACTGGTGAATCCACTTTTCCCAAGCCTTGTAGAAATATTTGTAGGGATAAATAATATATATCCCCAACTTGTTCCAATGATTTCTTCTGGCTTTCAATGAAGAGATTTGTTCCTACCTTTGAATCTACTTGGCTAAATAGTGGCAGTGATAACAGTTATGATTTCTTTTGGTTTTATGTATCCATGATTTAGTGACTTTAAGTTCAGTAGAGATACCACCAACTTAAGTAGATAAAAATGTATATCTTTAGATAATATTGTAGAATACCCCTTTTGAAGCTTGAGGTCACTGTGCTTTCTAGTGCAATGTGAAATGATAAGGGACTGAATAGAGAATTGTATAAAAAAACATGATATCCAATAGAAAATTATGGTCTTCCATAGCTAACCATCAAATAATATTTAGATTTCCTCTCTTGTATACTATAAACCATGCGTTAGGAACTCTTCCTCACGTAGATATACCCCAACAAATTTACTTTTATCACCCAATTTTTAGTGGTAGTGATCTATATAAAAATGTGTTTTCTACACTTACTCACATGACCCCTGAAGTTGTGATATTGATGTGTATTAATACCATCCTAGAAATCATGCAAAATCTCCCTGCGATAGTTACAAAATGCTGCACTGTTGTAAAATTCTTTGACTACAATTGACATTTTTTTTACTCATCATCAATGATGATGATATTTTGGAGGTTCCAGCTGATATTTGAAAAATATTTACTCTTATACCATGATGAAATTGTTGTGTGAGGCTAAAAATTCCAAACGTTGACCATAGATATAGGGTTTGTTTAGTCCCACGTGTCTGGGAATAGCACAAGGGGAGGTTTATCATTATAAACTCTCCAAATAGCTTATGACTCAGCTATGCCCTTGAGAGGCACCTTGGTATTTGTGCCTACATTGACCATACCTCCGCATTGACCATGCTTCAGTGCTATATTCGCTAGTTGGTCAGGTCGAGGGTTCACCTTAAAAAATCATGCCACCTATAGATGCCTTGAAATTTGTTCCATTTGTCCGCTGGTTGACCAGGTTACAATTTAAGGTTCACCTCGAAAATCATGCCCATGATTTTTTTAGTAACTTGCAATAAAAATACAACATAAATTAAATTTTCCAAAACAACAACATTAATAAAATAAATTAATCTTTTCAAATCCCATTGATGTTTTAATTTGGGATAGGCATAAAGGCTTTATTTTGATATATATATATATATATATATTATTTTTTTATTTTTTATTTTTTTCTTTATTTTCTTTTCCTTATTTGTTTTTATCTTTATTTTATTCTTCATTATTATTATTATTATTTAAATATTTTTATTGTGATGTAAATAGAATGAGCCTACTAGTAAATATTTGAGAACAATCTCAAAGAGACCAATATTTGCAAAATTTGAATAGGCATAGTGAGGCTAATTAAAAAAAATATTAAAAAAAGCCAAACACCAAAAATTTGAGTGGATCCTCAAATTGGGGTATGTTGTGCAATGGTAACAATAAATGGTAACTCTGCTGAAAAATGCTCTTGAGCATTTTGGATAAAGAACCTAGTCTAAAATCAAAAGTGGTTTTTGAAGAATAGTTTACGTGAGAAAGAGCTAGGGTTTAGCATAGTAATGGAAAGAGTATGGGTTGATTTATATGGACTTGAGGAACGCTACAATGGTGTCGGGCCCATCATAGAGTGTGCATGCTAGTGATGGTTTTTCATCTAAAAATTATTGGAAGAAATAGAATTTTCCAATGCATGTCAGGAATTGTTTGTTAAAGAACAATGGATGTTTGGAATGATGTGAAGCCAAACCGGTCCTAGTGGTTCAACCAAACTTGGTGGTGGAATATGTGGAGTATTTAATCAAGAATGCACTTATTAGAAAATTTATGGGAATCTAAAATTCTCTTCCCTTTGTGGAGGCTTGGGTTACGAAGACTTTGAACCATAACGATGATGTCGAGGTGATGCTGAGTGTGAATAGTTATTTTATGGTGGTTTTATTTTGTATTTTAGATCATAAAAAAGCATTTGAAGGGGGTCCCTATTTTTGTAACCAAGCTAGAATATTTCTTAAAACTTGGCATGTGGGTTTTAGCCCATTAGAGGAGCAGCCATAGTGGATTCCAGTGTGGGTTGGGCTCTCGTGGCTCCTGTTGGAATTTTGGAGAAACGATATATTGCATATGATTGTTCTTCTTATTAGGAAGATAGTTGGACCATCACAATAGATGATGGAGAAAAATGTAATTTCTATTTTTCGTATCTGTTTTGAAATTTATTTAAACAATCTTATTCTAGATTTTTTTGAAATATAGTTTAGATCATCTACATGTGTTGGACAACTTGACTATGAAGCTCTTCTATTTTATTGTCAGATCTATCATGAATATGACCACCTACAAAGAAAATATCCTAAGTTTGTATTTATCATGGTTTCAAATCCTAGGTCCTCTCGATCTGCATAAAATATGGATAAATAAAAATCCTTGATAAAGGAAGGGGATCAGGATAATGAAGGATTCGTTCTTGTAAAACCGTAAAATAGAGGAATAAGGGTAAAAAGAGCCCTTAATAATAGCCAGCTAGATGCTATGCTCAATCATTTTGAGATACTGGATGATCTTGATCAATGCATGGAGTTACCTGAAATGTTGCTACCTGATGTAGATATAACAGGGTCAAATCAAATGTCTCTTCTTGAGTTGGAACCTAAGGAATAAGATATAGTGGATTTAAATGAAGAACATATGGCTTTGGATCTGAGTGTAGGTGATATGGTTGGCTCTAGCCCTTGAAGGAAAACTATTTTGAAAAGTGGCACAGATATAGTTGTGCTCTCTCCTACTCAAGCACTAATGCAATCATCCTTAGACTGCAAAAATCCTACGATGTTGGTATTGCAGCAAAAAACAATTAAAAAAGGTGCTTTAGATAAGAATATGAAGGTGGATTGAAAGAAAGACCAGGATAAAATTAAGTTAATGGGAGAGACTTTAGTGGATTCAGGCTTTTGAGAACATTGGACTCCCATTTTTCTAACCCCCCAAAATTATTATCCTCTCATAGAATGTAAGGGGGTTGAACAACATCCCCAGATAAAAAGTTATTCATGATTTGATTCGTGTACATTCTCTAGATGTGGTGTTTATTCAGGAGACTAAATTGGCTACTTATAGTATGTTTAGTATTACTGCCAAGTTGTGGAGAAGGGGTCAATGCTAGTATATTGGTACATGTGGATATTCTGGTGGCATTGCTTTTTTATGGGATCCGATTAAGATCTCTCCTCTTGGATTTCTAGCAGATGTTCTATTTCTATGATCACACATGATAATTAATCTGGTGAAACCATCCTGCTTACAAATGTGCATGCTCCTATTGATTACAATGGTAAAGTAAATTTGTGGGAGCACATTGGATTTGTGAGAAGTTTGGCTCCTCTATACCCATGGATTTTTGTTGGAGATTTCAATTCTATCACTTGTCTGGAGGAGAAACATGATGGAGTTGATCATCTTGAGCATTTTTATTCTATATTTAGTGCTCATATACAGGCCCTAAACTTGGTTGAAATAAAGCTTGATAATGGGATATTTACCTGGCACAATAGAATATGTGGGAAGAGTCCATCTTAGAGAGATTGGATAGGTTTTTGATCTCTAGTTTTTGGATTGGTAATAACAAAAGCTCTAGTTCTATGATTCTAGAGGGTAGGGGATATTATCATTGGACTATCAAACTCTCTACTCTTGAGTTTGGGCTAAAGAAGAATATTTCCATTAAATTTCAACTTATGTGGCTTCAAGATCCTAAGATTCATGATTTCATGTGAGGTTGGTGGACCAATGGTAAACCTTCTCATGGCACCACTATGTATTCCTTTATGAAGTGGCTACAATTTTTTAAGCATAAATTGAAGAGGTGGAATAGTCTAAATTTTGGGAACCTTTCCTTGGCTAAGTTAGTAGCTCTTAATAAGGTGGAAGAAGCTTCAAGGAATATTAGAGATCATGGACTCACAGAGGAGGCATAAATTGAAGAGGTGGAATAATCTAAATTTTGGGAACCTTTCCTTGGATAAGTTGGTAGATCTTAAGAAGGTGGAAGAAGCTTCAAGGAATATTAGAGATCATGGACTCACGGAAGAGCTTCTCTTTGAGTAATATGAGGCTATGAAAGAACTCCTTGAATGGGAGTTGTGGGAAGAATTTTTTTGAAAACAAAAAGCTCGAGTGGATTGGCTTTAGGAAGGGGATAGGAACACGAACTTATTTTTTAACTCAATTAAGGCTCATCACAATGGTAACCTAATTTCCTCTCTTGTGAATTCTCATGGTTTCCTTCTCTCTTATTTCAAGGAGACTTCAAAAGAGACTAGGAGGTATTTTTCCTCTATTCAATGAGTACTTCATCTCAAATGATGAGGATGAAAATCTTATTCTAAACTGTATTCCCTCAATTGTTTCTAGAGAGATGAATGAGAATTTGATGGGCCCAATTTACCTTGAGGAGTTAGAAAATGTTGTATTCAAGATAAAAAATGGAAATCCCTAGGTTCGGATGGATTCTTGATTGATTTTTATCAGGATTTTTTGGAGTTTATAAAATTTTATCTTCTAGAGGTGGTCCATAAGTCCTAAAATAACAAAAAAATGCTAAGGGCCCTAAATGCTACCTTTATGGTATTTTTCCAAAAAAATATGGAGCAAATTCTCTAGATATGTGTAGGCATATTGCTCTCTACAATTTTTTGTATAAGATCATTACAAAAATTATTACTGAGAGGCTAAAGATATGGTTGAGAAAAATCATCTCTAAGGAGCAAGGTGTGTTTATTGTTGACTGATAAATCTTGTATGGGGTTGTTATTGCTACGAAAGTTATTCACTCGATGGAAAATTCTAAGGAGAAATATATGTTCATTAAGTTGTACATGGCCAAAGCCTATGACTGGGTCAAATGGTCCTTTCTTCAAAAAGTTATTTCTACTTTTGGCTTTGAGGAGGAATGGATTAGATAGGTGATGAGTTGTGTTTCTTCTTTCTTGTTCTCTATTCTTGTTACTAATGAGCCATAAGAGCTGTTTGAGGCCTCAAGGGAATTAAGGCAAGGATATACTCTATCTCATTATTTGTTTATCATTAAGAAATAAGAGTTAGGAAGACTGCTTAAGTATCAGGATAGGCATGGTCTCATTTAGGGTTGGAAGTGGGATTGTAATTTGTTACCTCTTTCCCACCTTCAATTTGTTGATGATACAAATTTACTGGGAGTTGCCACTACCAAGGAATATGGAAACATTAGATGATATCTTGAAATATATCTTGGTGCTTCTGGATAGTTGATTAATGAGGACAATTCTTCTATTTTCTTCTTTAATACCCCTCTTATTGAAACCAGGATTGCTAGAATTCTAAGATTCTAGGTCGGGACTTCCCCTTTCATTTATCTTGGTATTTCGATTTCATCTCATCATCTACCTAGATTTTCTTGGTAGTATATGCTTGATAATTTTAGAGGTAAGGTGAATCAGTGGATCATCATATGGCTGTCCTTTGCAAGTAGAGTGTTGCTTTTAGAATTTGTTGTTCAAGATTTACCCATTTACAGGTGTTTTGTGCAAACAACTCCCTCTCATTTTATCAAGGACATAGATGCTTTTTCAAGATAGTTTTTATGGTTTGGAAAACTTGCTCAATATAAATGGAGTTTGGTTAGGTGGGATTTTATTTTTAGTCCAGTTCAAGAGGGAGGCCTTGGGTTGCGACATGCGGATCTTTCTAGGTAGAATTTGGCTATGAAACTTTGGATAACATGAGGAAGAGGGGATTTCATGGTCTCTATTTATGTGTCCTTTGTGGTAATAATGAGGATGAATCTTCTCATTTATATTTCCAATGATTCCTTTACAGACACATTTGGTATCATTGGTGGAGTGCCTAGAACCATATTTATTTTCATGTGTTCAATCTAGAGGATTTTTGGAGTAGTTTGGGTAGAAATTCGACCAATGCCCCCTTCCTCTATGTGGATTAGAATTTGGGTCCTTCTTGCATCATCTGACATATTTGGCTCAAATGGAACCATCTCATATTTTAGGGTAGACATTTGATTGTTAAACAGATCTAGCAAAGGATCTTGTGTATGGTTTAGGAAACTATCCATAGCAAATATGATGTGGATCCTCTTTTGGAATCTAGGGAGGAGAAGGTACGACATACCCTTAGTCTCTTTGGGATTGGTGCAAACTCTTCTTACCATAGAAGGGTTCCCCAACTCAACAAGAAAGTTTGGAGATATGGTAAGTGGAGGTCACCCCCTAGAGGAGTTTTAAAAATTAATATTGATGGGTAATCTAGGGGTAATCATGGATATGCTATAATTGACGGTGTTGGAAGAGACTTTGCTAGCATGGTTAGATTTTTATTTTCCATTTATAAAGGTGTTCACTCCAAAAACTTTATGGAAGCTCTTGTGACTCTTAAGTCTTTGTAGAGGGGGTTTTCTCTTGGCTGACGAAGGATAATCTATGATTCGACTCTCAAATTTTGGTTAATATTTTAAACAAAAAAATGTTGGAGGATGTTAATTGGTAGTTGGCCTCTATGGCCATTCAGATTCTTAGAATTAGTGAAGAGTTAAAATTTATCTCCTTTGTGCACATACCAAGGGAATGGAATGGGGTTGCTGATTATTTGGTCAAATGGGCTTCTGAGATTTTGGGTCCTTGGATTATGGATAACTGGGAGAGTATCCTGATTGGGGACTCTTAAAACCTCTCAAAGTTGATCCACAAGGATGTCTAGACTTAATGTGGTTTGTTCTTGTTGTTTTCTTTGGGTTTCGACCCTGTCTAGTGGTTTTAGCCTATTTTTTTGTTTATTTGAGTCCTGGTTGGGGGTTTTGCTATACTTTATAATATTGTTTTCTTATTAATAAATTTTTACCCCTTTATATAAAAAAATATCCCAGTCTAAAATCAAGGAAACTAAAGATTAGCAAAATAGAAATCATCCAGTAACATCCAAGAAAAATAGGATTAAATAACTTTAATTGAATGCAAATATATCATTTGCTTTAGCTTAGTGTGTGTTTTGTGAATGCATTATCTATTCTTGAATCCATAAAATTTTCCTCATATTTTACAATTATGCTATGAAAAATGTTACTCATAAAAATTTACCTCTACATTGCTCCATTGCCAGTCAAGCATCCATAGCTCTAGTGGATATGACCTTGATCTCTTCTAGACATTTCTCTACTACCAACCAGGCATCTATAGCCCCGGTAGAGATTATATGAATCACCTGGGCACTAGATTTATTTACATTTACTTATTTATTTATTTATTTTTATAAGTATTTGATTGCTTTGCAAATATCATATGTGCCCCTTGGGTTAGAGATCATCTAAGGCTTGAGACGGAGTCTATAATTTTTTTCCAAATCAACAAACCAACATGATTTCATCCTTTAGGAGTAAAAAATATCCTTTAAATATGGTTTTACATGTGAAGCTTTAGAAAAATATCGTATTACTTCAACATACACTATTTTAATCCACAATTCAAGAATAACTATCAAATAATCTAATTTCACTAACTTCATCACCTAATTTCAAATCAATAATTCATTCTCCATGACTAAGAAATACCTCCAAAAAAGGGGTAAAATTTTATTGCAACTACCCAACTATACCATAATCTGGAAAACAAAAACCCAAAGCATGCTGTGAAAGTGAAGAAACAACATGCAAACATAAACCAAAACACAAAATTTGGCATGAAACTATATTATTGAAAGACAAAAATAAAAAAATAAACTTCAACAAAAATGAAAAACAATAAAACAAACAAACAAGTTATTACTGCATCCAAATGGTACATACCCACACAAAACTATGTACCAAAAAAAACCAAAACAAAATACCAAATATACATACACGAAAAACATGCAAAACCAAAAAAGATTCACAAGAGGTGAATATATACAAGTGAAAAATACACTTTCTATCTCATATATGGAAATAGTGCTTTAAGAACTGTCCATTGATAGGTAAATAAATACTCTCTCCACTCCAATTTTGCAATCTAAAATCATTTTTTCCAAGAATCCCAAAAATTTGGTAGGGGCCTAACCAAATATTGTCAAATTTATCATGATCACCTTTTTTTTCATGTGCCTTATCCCACAACAAAACCAAATCAACAATCCTAAAGGATTTGATCTTGGATATCTTATCAAACTACCTTTTAACAACCCTATGATGCTTACTAAAATGTTGTAGGGCATCTTACTTCTTCATCTAGACTCATTAAGTGAGTAAATCTTGCCTTTGTTTTATCATCAACTTCAATATAATCTTTCATAAACTAAAGAGTCTACAATTTCAAGTTAGTAGGAAAAATGGTATCTTGACCATAAACTAAATGATAAGGATAAGTGCCTATGGACCATTTTGATCTAGTTCTATCCACCCACAATGCATATTTCAACTTGTTATTCCAATATCTAGGATTCATTTCCAATTATTTTTTAATTATAGACAATAAGTTTTTTTTTTTAAGAGAAAAACCCCTTGCGGGGCTGCCTTGGTCTGAGAGACCATGACCAGGGGGTTCTACACCATCAAAGTCACCCAGGAGTCATGCCCGATACTTCCTGCACCAACATTATCAATTGGATTTTGGATACCCAATTCAACTTGTTAGTAGGGTGGAGATTCAAACCTGGGACATCCCTTGGAGGATTGCCCTCTCCTCTTCAACTCACCTAGAACACCTGGGTGTAGACAATAAGTTTTTATTAGCATATTCTGCTAAACCATTACCTTGTGGGTAATAATTTGAAGAAAACTGTATGCTTACCTTATTATCATAAGCCTATTTTTACAAATTTAAGAGAAGTAAAATTAGAACCATTGTCACAAACAATAGAATATGACATACCAAATCTAGTAACAATGTTTCCTTCTAAAAATTGAATAACTACTTTAAAAGTACAGTTCTTAGTGGGAATGGCTTCAGTTCATTTGGTACAATAATCTATGGCGGTTAAAATGTATTTATGGCTAGGTGAAGAATTTGGGTTTATAACTCCTACAAAATCTAAACCCCGTTGTGAAAATGGTCTCACCTCAAATACGGGTTGTAAAAGCATGGCAACATTTCCTTCTCTGTTGGTGGTAATATGACATGTATGGCAAGAGAAAACATGGACATGAACATATTTAAAAATGTGGGGCAAATAGTAGCTAGATATCAAAATTTGGTGCACTATGGCATTAGCTGATCCATACCTAGTCCCATACTTACCATGCAAATTAGCCTCATCCTTACTCAAACATCTAAGGAAAATTCCTTCGTGATTCCTTTGTATAAAACACTAGATTTAATCATAAAATTAGAGATTTTTAATTGAAGTGCTCTTCTTTGCATAGCGTTAAAGTGATCAAGGCACTTACCATTCAAAATAAAATATACAATGTTATTATACTATTCATCCATGGTGATGCTTTCTGCATTGTATTGCTGACACACGATTTGAGGATCAATTTCAGCTAGACACATTTTCAAACCTTGTCCTCTAACCAAATTCATCGAAAAGATCTCAAAATAAAACTCCTACAAATTAGCCAACCATTTGCCTCTTCTTTCTTCCAGTTTGTTTTATATCAACATTATTTTGATAGTCGGTTCAGGTACTATTGCAAAATTCCTACTATGCAAAATATAATGTCTAATCTTCTTCACAGTTTTAAAAAGAGCATATGCCTATTTGTCCATAATAGTGTATTTAAACTGTGCATATTTTAGTGGGGAACTCAAGAAAGCAATAGGATTTTCTGAATTATCTTTGTTCTTTTGAGTTAATACACTAGCAAAATAATGCTTAGAAGCAAATGAATAAATATAGAAAGGTTTCTTGTAATTAGGACTCACAAGCGCAGGTGTAGAAGATATTGCATTTTTAAAATACTAAAAATTTGCTTTGGCTTCACCAGTACAATTAATGTTAGCATCCTTTTTCAACATATCATTTAATGGTTTGACTATTTCAGCAAATCCTAAAATGAATTTCCTAAAAAGTTAATTTTCTCAAAAAATGATTGTAATTCTTTTTTGCTACCAGGAAAAGGGATTTTTTGGATGGCTTTGATTCTTTTAGGATCTATGGAAATTCCATATTTTGAGATGACATGGCCTAAAATTTTACCTTTAGTTACTCCAAAAATGCACTTTTTGGGATTTAGGGAAATGCCATGTTCTCTACACCTTTGAAGAACTTTTCTCAAATTATTAACATGGTCAGATCTATTCTTTAAGAAAATAGGAATATCATCAACATAAATGAATATGCATTTACCTATCAAATATCTAAATTCATAATCCATGGCTCTCTAAAATGTGGTGTCTGCGTTAAGAAAGCCAAAAGGTATTCTTCTATAAGCAAAGGTACCCCACTTCATGGTAAAAGCAGTTTTCATTCTATCTTTTGGATCAATAAGAATTTAATTATATCTAAAATAACCATCAATAAAAGATGTCATCTCAAAACCATTCACCATTTGAAAAATATGATCAATGGAAGGCAAAGGTTGGTTATCGTTTTGTGAGGTTTTATTGAGATTCCTAAAATCAATACACAAACGGATTTCACCTGTTTTCTTCCTAACTAGTACAATGTTTTCTACCCATGTAAAGTGTTTGATTGGAAATATAATCTTAGTATCCAATAATTTATTAGCCTCCTTTTGTATAAGAGTCTCTAGCAATGGATTAATTGGTCTTTGCTTTTATCTAAATGGTTCTAAATCTGTCTTTAAAGGAATAGTATGTGTTATGATGTTTTCATTATAAGTATTTAAATTATCATAACTCCATGCTATTACATCAACATAATATTTAAGAGCCTAAATTATTCCTTCTTGTTATTGATGGGTGCAAGCCTTTCCTATGAGTACATTATGCAGGTCTTTAATAATCCCAAGATCAATAAAATTATAAGCATCCTATGGGAGTGAGGCTTTAGTACAACTTTTGCTTTTGCAATCAATATCAAAAATATTTTCGAGAGAAACTATACCTTTAGGAATCACATTGATTTTCTTTGCTATCTCATGATCTTCATTTTCATCTTATTGCAATTGTTTGTCCTCATTGATCACCTGATTTTCAAACACACTTGAATTAGTTACAAAATAAAAAATGTGCTTGTCACTTTCAAATACCTATTAAATTTTCAAATTGTTAGGCATAGAAGGACATGGTATCAACTCAATTAAAAAATTCTTTAACCTCCTATTATCAATAGGCTTAAGAGTGCCTACTGTGTCAACTAATGAATCAATAATTCGATTGTTCTTCCTAGATATCAATGAAATATTGAATCAAATCCCTAACTCTATTTCAGTAATGAATTAACCTTTTATCATGACATGTGTATTGACCTTTCACTTGCTTAATAACCAATTCTGAATCTCCGAGCAATTTCAAATATTTAATGTTTTTCTTTAATGCTAAGTGCAAACCAAATATTAAAGCCTCATATTATGTAGTATTACAAGTGCAATGAAAATGTAGTCTATAAGCTGCCAAAAATAACTTATCTTTAGGACTAATCAATTCCACACCAACTCGACTACCTTTTTTGAACTTAGATCCATAAAATTTTAGCATACAAAAAAAATTTCATCCTTAATTGGATTAATATATGGTATTTCATTTTCAGGTTCCCCTACATCCAATCTTGTTTCCAAAATGTAAACACCTAACTCATAATCATTGTAAAAAATTTATTGGTTTTGTTATATTCAATAATCAAATCCTTGAGTCTAGGTTGTCTTTCAACTCTGATTTGGTTAGCAACACCCTTTCATGGTAGCCACATATGTGAACAATCTGTGGCCATGTATCTGTTTAAGTTCCTAGACCAATCTCTGCTCAACAATATTCCATACTTATCAGGTATATCTACAACATGTATATCAATATACTATTGTATCCTAGGATTTGAGGCTAGTTGTATGTGAACATTCTTAAGCATTCCAACCACATGAAATTCAGATTTATCCAGTTGAACCACTATCTTGTTATAAGGTATGGGTTTCAAACCCAATTTTTGACAAATAATGTGAGGCATGACATTACCGGATGCTCTTGAATCAACAAGAAAATTGTGTAGATTTCTTCCTACAATTATTATGGTCAAAAGAAAGGGAGGAGCTTATCCTTTATCCCTTCATGAGGTAAATTGTGCATCCATGGCCTTGTGAGATTTGTTTTTTCTTTGATCACCAAAAGCATGCATAAAAAATTCTTGTTGAGTAGTCAACTTAGCAACATAAAACAAAGATATATTCGCTTTTATTTTCTTTAAATCTTCCACAATAATATACATAATTTTATCATGTGGTGGTTGAGGTAGATCAACCTTAGATGGAGGTATGGAATTGTTACTAGCCTATGTGTCAGGAGGAATTATGGTATCATTTGGGGGAGTAGAATAAGTAAAAGGAGCTTTAGTCTTACTCCTAAGATTGTAATTATGATTCCCCTTTTTAAATTATCTAAAATCTTGAACATCCTCTTCTATAGACCCATCATACCCTTCTTCATATTCTTTAGCTAATTCAAATATTTCTACTACTAGTTCTGATTCCTTCCCTTTGCTAGTACTAGCCTATTGGAAAGAATCTTCATTCAATTTTTTTTCATATTATCCATCTCTTTTTGTAGAATATCTAGCACTATTTTGAATTCAAGGCACTCATTATCACTATGTTGTGTCATGGAATGCACCCTACACCAATTGTTTAAAGCCAACTATGAAATATTAAAAATGGTGCTAGTTTGATTGGAACTAGTGGTATCATTTTTTTGATTAACCATGGGACTAGTTACTCCTCCATTGTTCAAATGAGTATTCCATTAATTTATTTGAAAATTGAAATTTCTATTTTGATGAGAATTTTGAGGCAATTGTTTTTGCATTTTAACCATGTCACTACTGAGTTTTTGGACAACCCTCTATAGGTCACTTACTTGAGAATTATGTTCATTATTATGTCCCACAGTAGTTTGATTGGTTGTGTTACTTGTGGTGGTCATAGGGTTTAGAAAACTTGGCAAACTTTGATTTTGGACAATCTATGGAAAGGTCGTGTTGTTTTGATGTTGAAGCATTTGGAGTGGGTGTTGTATTGAAGAATGTAGGTATAATTTGAGCATTTTTTTTCCCACTTTATGAGTGGTGAATTGATTTTCTAAATATAGTAGAGTGGTAGGATAAGTGGGTGCGATCGGTGGATTGTATGGAAAATTTAAATTATTGAATGGCATGGCATTCAACATAGGTATTTGTTATGACAAAGCTTGATTGATCATAGGCACTTGATTATAAGCACCTAGCTATTCTATGGAAGGCAACTATCCTATCCCAAAACCTTGCGGTATCAACTATTATTCTACAATAAAAGTCTCCTTGTATACCATGGGAAGCATAGTGATTTGAGGAGTTACCCTTACAAACATAGATGTTAAACGGTCCAATACCCTAAAGTACATCTGTATGGTAGCATCTACCTATAGAGTATAAGGAGCAACTAACCTGCCATACAACTTAAGGAAACGAGTATTGAACAATATCAAAGGTTCATTAGACTCTCTCTTGGCTAATGCAAATTGATGATAGATTATAGTCAGATCTATGGGTTGCCTAAATTGATTCACAAAAGTAGTTTCCAACTGATCCCAAGATGTAATGAAATTGGCAAGTAAACTAATGTACCAATCATATGCCATTTCATCTAAGGTGAGAGGAAACATTCTGCAAGCAACATCTCATGTTCAACTTGCAATCTAATCAAAGTATCCTTATAATCTTGAATATGCTCTTCAACAATTCTAATTCCATCATATTTATATTTAGGCAAATACCTTTCTGTGTTTTTATAAATATCATGGGCTGATCCAATAATGTTTAAAGGACTACTATGAGCACCTAATCAAGCTGTGACTCCTGCAACTCTTGCCATTGGAATTACAAGTGGGGGAACAAATGAGATTATGGGTAGCGATGAATCACTACTAGGTGGAATAAAAATCATCGACTCTTAGATCTTTTGATCCTCTTTGTAGGAGAAGTGCTATGGGAAATAGTATCTTTCAAAGCCTTAGATCTTGTGATTATGACTTTTGGTTCCAAACTTAACAATGAAAACGATAAGTTCTTAGTGCTCTTAAAATGAAAATACTTCCAATATTCAATCTTTTAATAGATAAATTATCATGCTCATCAAAATTGCATTAATTAGACCATAAAAATAAGGAACATTCTCCAGTTTATAAAAGGTTAGCATCAATGCATCATCAATTAGATAATTTCCAACAATGAATGTGAATAAATTAAAGGAACTTCATAAATCAAACCAATTACCTTTAAGTAGGCCCTCCTTCTAGCACCAATTCTATTGAGTGATATTTTTATCCAATCACAAAAATATACCCACAATCAAGATTTTGCTCGGATATCCTCTCTTGCAAGGAAATATATGTAATTTCCCCAAGGTTATTTTAATGTGTTAAACTGCTTGCAATGCTTAGTGTAAATGTGAAATGCTAAAATTTAATTGGATACCTCAATGTTGCATATACATGTTAACAAGAGGCCTATTTTGGTGTTGATTTGATTTGCAATGATTTTGTTGTTTATGGAATTTGTGAAAAAATGAAATTATTGACCAACTAACAAGCTATGAAATTTGATAAATATTTGATTTGAATATTTGAAAATTTGATTTTTATTAATATTATCTCAAATTATTAATAAAATTTTATCTTCAATTGTTAATCAAATTTTATCTTCGTTTGTTAACCAAATTTTATCTTCGTTTGTTAACCAAATTTTATCTTCATTTGTTAATAAAATTTTATCTTCGTTTGTTAACCAAATTTTATCTTTGTTTGTTAATAAAATTTTATCTTCAACTGTTAATCAAATTTTATCTTCGGTTGTTAGGCCAATTTTATCTTTGACTTTTAAGCCAAATTTTTATCTTCGATTGTTAATATTTTCTTGAAAATAAAAATAAAGTGATTGAATCTAACTTTGCAATGTAAAAACTTTGGAATGTCATATTAATTATTCAATTTAATGAAAAGTTGAAATTTATTGAAATTTCAACTTTCATAAAATAAAATTAATTTGATTATTTAGAAAAATGTGCAAAGTTTAAAAACTCAAACTTTAATTAAAAATGTGAACTTGAGTAAATGATATTTTGAATTTTAATTTTGGAATTGTCATTGTTTTTTAAGGGTTTTGATTTATTTTTTATTTTTTATTTTATTTTATGAAACTAAAATAAAATGTAAAAGGCTAGGGTTAGAGAAAATAAAAGAAAATAACAAGTTGTCGTAACTTTTAAAATTTCAACCCGAATTTGCATAAACTGATATCCTGCACTAAACTAACATTATTCCGACCAATTTTCACATAGTCCAACATTAATGCAGTGCAATATTCGAAAGGAAAAAGGGCACAATATATTAAGAAAAAAACTAAATAAGTCTACCATCCACATGCATTAAAACTTATTAAAATATCTAATATATTTCCAACATGAAATATTTTCTTATGAATATAGAATACCTTGTTCCAATGGACTACAATGGTGAAATTGGTGCAGTATAGCAACAAAGAAGGAGGCGCTTCAAAATAATCCAACTTCCAATGTGCACTTGATCTAAAAATTGACCTTGTTTGGTTCGCTTCAATGGATATTTAAAACTTAAGAAGAAAACTCCCTGTTTTTATTCCCAATAGTTTATTTTTTATAATGTTTTTTTCCAAGCATCTATTTGTCTTCCATCTCTTTCATAACTTTCTATTTTGTCCTTTTAAATCATAAAATTCAAATGACATCTCTTCAAATCACCAATAGATTTGGTAGGCGATAAACTCCCCAACTATAAGAAATTTTGGATGACTAATTTTTAATTTCATATTCCTTATTGCTATCACTGACCAATATAATACCAAACGATAAATTTTCTAATATTCCTTATGATTAAGCTTTGATGGATTGTACCCTAAAAACTTGATCGATATTTAAATAAATATTTAAATATTTATGTGAACTATGTATAATCCTTGTTTCGTAGCTGTGTAAAAGAAACTCACAATAAACTTGAGGATGATTTTTGAGCATACAGTGATGTATTTAAGGTAACATTTGTCTCCAAAATATGAAGAGAGTGAATCTGATGTGTATATGATGGGATACTTGGCTAAGCATCATAGTCAATGCTAGTAACCTTTCAACCGAAGTCCTTCTTCATGGGTTTGGATCACTTTCACCAATACAATACATTTTGGTACTGATGAATTAAGACATTTCAATTTATTGACGATGAGATATTTAAGTGTCTATTTATAGAACTCTTAACATTAGGTGATTCATTTAAAAAAATAAAAGAAATTATGTATTCTCCCACAAATATACTACACTTAATGTTGTGCTTGACACAATTTCTCAAAAACCTATTCATCCAGAGCTCTCATAGATAAAAATCAATAAGGTTTGTAGCCAATAATAATCCTCCTGGTTGCTCAATAAAAGCCAACTCGAATGTCAAAACTCATACTAGAAAATATACCTTTCCCAAGCCTTGTAGAAATATTCATAGGGAGAAATAATATATATCCCCATCTTGTTCCAATTATTTCTTCTGGATTTCAATGAAGAGATCTATTCCTACCTTTGAATCTACCTGGCCGAGTAGTGATGATGATAAAAGTTGTGATTTCTTTAGGTTTGACGTATCTATGATCCTGTGACTTTAAGTTCAGTAGAGAGACCACCCACTTATGTAGATGAAAATGTAGATCTTTAGATAACATTGCAGGCCACCCCTTTTTAAGCCCGAGACCACTATGCTTTCTAGTGCAATGTAAAATGATAAGGGAGTGAATAGATAATTGTATATAATAAAAAAATAATATCCAGTAGTAAACTATGGTCTTCCACAGCTAACCTCCAAATGACAATTCATATTTCCCCTACTTATAGATAGCAAACCATGCATCGATAACTCTTCCTCATGTATATCTACCCCAAAAAATTTACCTTTTTCATCCAGTTTTTAGTGGTAGTGATCTGTGTACAAACGTATTTTCTACACTTGTTCACATGACCCCTAAAGTTGTGATATTAATGTGTGTTAATTTCATACAAAAAATCATATGAAATCTCCCTACAATAGTTACAAAATGCTGCATTGTTGCAAAATTCTTCAACTGCAACTGGTAATTTTTTGGTTCGTCGTCAATGATGATGATATTTTGGAGGTCCCAATCGATATTTGAAAAATATTTTCTCTTATACCATGATGAAATTGTTGTGTGATGCTGAAAATTCCAAACAACAACGAGGGATGTGGTATTTTTTTAATCCCACATGTGCCCAAGAATAGCACAATGGGAGGTTTATCATTACAAATGCTCTGAATAGCTTATGACTCAGTTATGCCCTTGATAGGCTCCTTGGTGTTCGTACCTTGGTTGGATTGGGGGTTTTCCTCAAATATCGTAACACTTGTATATGCATTGAAATTTATGCCATCTATCCACTGGTTGATCATGTTATGAGTTGATGTTCACCTCAAAAACCACGCCCATGTTTTTTTTAGTAACCTGCAATCAAAAGACAACATAAATTAAATCTTCCAAAACAACAACATTAATAAAATAAAATAATATTTTCAAAGCCCATTGATGTTTTAATTTAGGATAGGCATAAAGGCTTTAGATAGATATATATATATATATATCTTTTATTTTTTATTTATTATTATTTTTCTTTTCCTTTTTCATTTTATTCTTCATTATTATTTTTATTTTTTATTTTTTTAAAATGTTTTTATTGTGATGTAAATAGAATGAGCCTACTAGTAAATATTTGAGAACAATCTCAAAGAGACTAATATTTGTGAAATTTGAATAAGCACAATGAGACTAATTAAAAAAAATATATTCAAAACAAAAATAAAACACCAAAATTTTAAATGGGTCCCCAAATTGGGGTATGTTATGCAATGGCAACAACACCTATGCTCCAAAATTTTAGGAAATAAATTTTTCTTTGGGGTCCCCCACATTTGAACCCCTTCATGGAGTGTTGTTGGCCACCATACCCCCCAACTAGGGTGGTAACCCTGGACCCCATACATTGTACTGAGGTGTAAAGTATTTTGAGATAAACAATCATATTTCTATAAAGAATATGTGGCAACCCAAGGTAAAAGTTGGTGCATTAAAGGGATCCATACTAGGATAAATTCTTGAGCCGGTCAACATTAATTTCACATGTTCAAACTTTGGGAATCCCAAAAAGGGGTATATGGCAATAGTAAAGGTAGTTGAGCATCCAAGGATTCAACAAATTCAATATTAATGATCCTAGATATAGAGAACTCAGAAGGACACAATAACTTCAATGAATACATGACCCAACATTAGGAGAAATAGTCATTTTGAAATCTATGCATGAGTTTTAGATGGAAACCCTCCTCATTGTATCTATAAAATAAAGTAGTCTTAACATTGTAAAATATTGGAAATTTTACATTATAATGACAAGTGAGAGTGGGAGAGGGAGTGGGAATCGTAAAGGTTGGATCGATGGTGCAAGGGGCACTAGGCTTCAACAAAATACATATAAGAAACTAGGCCCAAATTTTGAATCTGGTTCTTATGATTCAAATAGAAGATTATGATAAATATCTAGGGACCCACAAAAGCATACTTTTTACCTAAGGAGTGTTCATGGTCATATGTGGTTAGTGGGAAGCCAAAAACACTAGAGACTAGTTTTGAACTATAGCCATAGGGAGGTGATATTTTTATTCTAGATGATTTGATTGGTATGGAAATAGAAAAAGGTACTCTAATTTTGGTGGGTTGATTCATGGATACCTATTCAGACTTGGATGTGGTAAGAAAGTGGGAAGTGGTAAAATGGAGGCTCCATAGCCATATGGAAATTATAGCAATACCAAAGGGGTTCCTCATGGTCAAACTAAACTATAGTGAATATTCAAATATAATTTTGTGAGGGGTACCATTGTTCTATGGCTGATGTGTACTCTTCTTGTGTCAATGGAGCCTTGATTTTGATCTGGAGATCCAAAGCTTCACCCAAGCACTTGTATGGGAAAGATTTCCAAGTTTACCCTTTCATTTTTGGAATGAGGAGGTTTTTGTAGGTATAATAAAGGAAATAGGGCTTATAGTGGATATTGATCTAGCCACTAGGACCCGATCATGTCTTCTTTATGCAAGAATTTGTATTAATCTAGATATAGAGAAGGATCTACCTAAATCAATCTAGCTGATCTCAAAGTTGGGGTATGGAACTAGAAAATAGAATATGAGAATGCTCTAGTAAGATGTGGATCTTGCAATAAATTAGGGCATGTAGCCAATGCATTCCCTACTCACAAAAATCCAACCCATAATCAAAATGTGGGGCAAAGAAAACAAAATGAATAGGATATCTCGAAGCAAGGAAATGATGAAAGCGATAAGACCAATGGGATAAACAAGAATCATATGGAAGAACCAACCCAATAGGACACCCCTAAGGTGAGTCAAATTTTGGTGAATAATTAGGAGGTAAATTTTGAGAAACCCCTTTCAAATATTTTTGAAGTTCCTATTTCTAATTATTTTTCTCATTTAGAAGTTGCAACATCTGATTTAGTTCACAACAAACATATAGAATAGAATTAGGGAAAATACAAAGTCAAATATCTATGTTGAATCACATGAATAAAACCAATTAAATCCCAAGGGGGATATAACCCAAGCAAAAGGAAAATGAGATACAATGTTAGGAGGATTAGAAATAGTTGGCCCAACCCTAAGTCATCAAAAATGAATTAGAAAAAGGGTAAATTGATGTTGGCATGGATACAATTCATGGAAGACCACCCAAGAAAAAAATTAGGGAACATGAAATGGTGGCTAATATTGCAAATGGAACCCAATTTATCTTATCCTTGGATGGGGGAGGGAAAAACCATCCAAAAAACTCAAAAAATAAAACTTTAATGGAACATAAGGGGGCTCAAAGCCCTTGCTAAACAATGATCGGTACAAACATTGAGAAAAGAAAAATACCCATAGATTATTCTTCTTTAAGAAACCAAGATGAATCAATAATGTATAGAGGCAAAAAAACAATGGATTTGGAGGGAGGCATATTTTATATCAAGCCCACATTAGGGACATTCAAGAGGTTACTTTTCTTATGAGACAAGAATAAATTTGAAGGAAGACTTATAATCCAATCAAATAGATTCACTACTTCTCTTCTGCACTATAAGGAAACTTATAGATAGTGGGTTCCTTAAAAATGTATATTCATCAAATACTATTATAGGGAGAAAATAACTTTGGAATAACATTAGCCAACAAAGGGAAGCTTTTATGGGGATTTCCTAGATCTTGGATGGGAATTTCAACTCCCTCTAAATCCCTTTGAGAATAAAGGAGGTAACCCCTCAATACCAGAAGTAATGATAGATTTTGCCCAATTCATTAATGATAATGAGCTTATGGATGTGAACCTAAGGATGATGAAGTATACTTGAAGCAATCGTTGAATTAAAGAGCAAATGATCCAAATTAGATTAGATAGAATTTTTTTGTTAAAAGAGAGCTTATAAATTTTTGAAGATACTCTTATTTCTGCTCTTTCGAAAGCCGGATTAGATCATAATCCACTATTATGGAATATTGGAGAGACAAAGCAACTATTCAAAAGTCCCTTTTTTTGGGCAAAAACATTGGTTAGTTTTCTATGTTTAAATTCATTGCCTCATTTAATTTGTCCACTCGGGGTAGCTCGTAGACTTGTGAGCAACCTTGCACAATATATGCTTGTAATTCCCTCCAATGAGATGAGTCCCTAAGATTTATGGTTTGGGGGGTGTTGGTGTTTCGTTGGAGTTCTGATTTAGTTTCCAAACCACTAATCTATTCTACACTATCAAAGACATGACTAATTTATATTCAAAAACTGAAAATGCACATTTACTAGAAATTATAGAAAATAGGGGAAATAATAAAAATTAAAATTAAGCTACAAGAAATAAAATAGAATTGAAAAGAATAGAAAAACAAGGGAAAGATAAGGGAATAACAATGTTGAGAGTGGGCCCATGCTTCCAGCAGGTTCTACCCATATTAAATCATTCATCGAATACTAGTCGATTTAATAAAAAATGACTCAAAAATATTTTATTGAAATTGCAATAGGATAAGTATAGGAGAAATTTGAGATCACATTTTCAGGGGTGGCTTGCATATTTATAAGATATACAACCATCCCTATTACAAATTGGAAACAAATCACATGTTCGATTCTATTTTACAATAATATGCATGAATAAAGGGAATCGGGTAAAATATCAAGCTTTTAGACTATTTCAGCGTATTCTATTTTATCAAAATATGTCTGATATTTGCTTTACTCAATTTACATAGATATTTTACATAACAGCTAAAAAATAGATAGCTAATCATCTTTGACATTATCCTTGGTTCAGATTCAATTTTGAGACTCCATCCACATATTTTGCTTAAATCACATTCTATTTTACAGATAACAGAGTTGTGCTAGAATTCAGCTTCAATGGGAATCAAGCGCCTTACCTGTAGAAGTCAATAAGTAGGTTCCAAGATGGAAGTCAGACACCTAACGAGAATCAAGCACCTGTCAATCAAGCACTAAACATTAATTAGGTGCTTTAAAGGGAATTTAGCACCTAACTTAGTGCTTCACACTGGTGTATTGCAGATGTTTTGCCTTTACTTTTGCCATCATGAAATTGAAAGTGCTAGGTCTGAGTGGGACCTCAATGTAAACATGCTAATACACAACAAATTCTATGAAATCTACATAAAAATACACTAAAAAATAAATATTAAATATCATGCAAAATAAACTGTTAAACATATATAAAATTCTCATAAAACATATATATCTACATAAATAAGTGTCGCAGTTCATAGGGAAAGTAGTACAAAAATGAGCATATACAGAGCTCATCATTCCCCCATGCTTAAGGGGTAGCACGCTCTTGTACTAATTTATACTAGTAATTACTAGTTTTATTTACAACCTTCCAATAAGCCTTGACTATTTCTTTCTTCTTATTTGTAGTGGCCTTAACTTTTTCCTTATCTTTAGGCTTTCACCCTTTTGGTACTTTAGGAGTGGTTGCCTCTTGTTTCTACTATCTCTGGTGCTTACTGTGCTGAACTAGATGACTTGGACTTGCTCTTTTACTTGGATGTTCCCTTGTCCAAGATACCTTACCTTTCTCAAATTTTAAGTAGTAACCAGTAAAACTAGTGGTATCCTTCTAGAGTGCAGACTCAACCATCTTCTAGTATTCATGGTGAACGAGTAAACGTTCTCCCACTGATACTACATATTCATCTTTGAACATGATGTTGGAATTATCAGCGACCTTGGCTATGGGAAAATTGGCCCCTGTTGGGTCGATTTTAGCATTATCCTTAAACTCTATTTATTCCATCGAAGGGGTTTGCTACTTGTTGCTTGATCTGCATGTGGTACAAGACCTAAAAATCCCATATTCATAAAATATTCCTTAATTTTAGAAGGATATTTACCATCAAATCCATACAGGTCCCAAAACTTATGAGGTTGAGAAAATGGAATTCTCTTGGGAGGCTTCTTGGCCTTCTTTTTGGTCTATTTTTTAGATTCCTTGAGTGTCTTATTAGAAACCTTTTTCTAGTTCCTTTTGTTTGCTTTTATATCTTCCTTAAGCTTTTCAAATTTCTCTCTTTGTGTAGCAAAAAAATTCTTTGATGCCTCCCATTCCTCATCAAAATTCATACCCGATTCCTCATCGAAATTCATGCCCGATTCTTCATTGAAATTCATGCCTAATTCCTTATTGAAATTCATTCCTAATTCCTTTAATTGTGTAGTTCTTGTTCTGGTTCTAGATATTCATTGAAATTACCTTACAACCTTTCTCTTTGGTCTTAGCTTTTTAGGCTGTATTTTAGGGTATGCTGGTGTTGTTTTTGCTTCTTTTTTTTTAGTAGATATAGGTTGCTGAGTCTCCTCTACCTATCTTGAATGTATGGGATCAGGTGACTTCTTATTTATATTTTGTGTAGTAGATTGTTGCTCTGCTAGAATTGCATTTTTCTCCTAATATTGTTCAACCCCTTCATCTACTTGAGAATTTTCTAGATTAACTCCTGTATCCTGGTTAGGTTTTTGATATTTTGAATGGATAGACTCCTGAGGCTCTTTAGCCTCCACTTAATCCTTCTTTTCATCTTATTTTTCTATAGACTTTACTAAATTCTGAGGTTCTTCAACCTCAACTTTGTCTTCCTGAGTTACCTATTCTACATAGTGAGATGATGGATAGGGCTTCTCCACTTCCATTATAGCATCCATACCTTGCTCATTTTCTATGTGAGAGTGTAGGGAAGTACTTTCAATTATAACTATGGGGGACCTTTTATGAGATTGAGGGCTCCCATGTTTAGATAAATTTTAAGCAAAAGCTACAGAGTGGTCTCCTACCTCAGCCTCTTGGCTGGAATTTCTAGCATATGACTTCCAAGCACCAAACGATGCCACCTTCTATTCAAAATATGTAGAGATAGTGGGCACATCCATTACCCAGTTAGTCTAAACCCCTGTGTCCACTTTAGTTGGCTACTCAGATTCTGCTAGCTTGCCCTATAGCTATAATTATCCTATTCACCCTTGTAGTTTATGAATCATTTGATATAATTTATGCATTTTCAATGCAGTTGCTTTCCTTGAATCTTGAAATAGAGTATGTTCTTCCTTAAATTTGACCTCCCAAGTGGAATCTTGTTCTTTTAATAGTTGTAGTTGTTGCTGCAAATCCTTTGTCTGGTCCTCCTATTGTAATTCTTTAGTTTGCACCTCCTGTTGAGGAGTATGCCCCCTGGAAATATCTTGTAAAATATAGGCCAAATATTCTTCCTTGTTCAGCTCATCAATTACTACTTTGTCATCTGATGAGCTAGAAACCACCATAGACACCTTTCTCCTTCTACTTTTGGTTTTGGTGTAAACTAGCATGAAGTAGAATTTGGTAGATCTTGCCTTGCCTTATCATCAAATTGAGGTCCAATTGGGAATAAAGCTTGTCCTGCTTCCTCATCAAATTGGAGAAAAACACACACCATCTCTACTTGCTTTTTCACCTTATCAATCAACTATTCATTACGTTATGGCACTTTCACTTCTTCTTGTACCTAAGGAATTACATTATTGCCCTTGAATTCCTCAATGGACACATTTGTGTATGACTCTACATATCATACCAAGGCTAAAATTAGGTCATGGTGAGCCAAGACAGATGTTGTACCTACCTGGTACCATCTAGCATTATATTTGAGTGGGCATGAAAGGTAATGGGGGATATTGATCTTATCCCCATGCAGTATATGGTTTAGAAGCTAAATATGATTTGAATTCAGCTTGGAGTACCTACTAGAATAGGTGAAGAACCATGAGATATACTCAAAAAATACCCTCTAAAGCTCAAGGATGTGCTGCTTGGGAAAAATAGTGTGCGTCAGGTGCTCTATCATATTTTTGAAGAATATCTATGCATAGAGAGTTGGGTTATCTTCTTTGTATGTATGCTTCCCTATTAGAGGAAGATCCATCACTATGATAATATATTATTTGATGACTGGAATATCTAGTCCTTGCATATGAACAATCCCATCCCTCATGGATGTTGTAAACTCATTAGATACCCCTATGTATTTGCCCTGAATGGCCAGTTGATAGTACCCCATCCAACTTGCAATATCAAATTGTGCTTGGACATCCATAGAAATACTTGAGCAGTTGGTAGGTTCACTTTTCTTTAAATCATGGTTCTTAGATTTTCCCCCCATAGCTTTGAGTGCAAATTTCCCCTCAGCTCAAGATTCACTCTGCAATTGTTTCACACTCTGGTTCTTCTGGGTTATGACACTCTGTAATTTCCCTCCTTACATGGTAATTGTTTGGTAAGTAGTTTCTAAAACTAGTTGCTTCCTTGGATGCAGGTGGTTAACTACTGTAATCAACTGTAATTACGTTTATCCATGTAAAAATTCCTTAGAATGTGTGCCAAATCTTGTTTAGGTGATAACCATGACCGTTTTACCAATCAAATTTATGACGCATGGAATAGTGCCAAGTGGAAAAATATGGGTGGTTAGGACTATAAGGGGGGTTGTGCCAACACTTTTACATAGCCACACATGCGTATGAAAATAATATAAACATAAAAAAAAATAATCATGTACCTAAATTTGTTCTATGGGTGTACCATACACAAATATCTATGGTGCATTATTATTGGCTAGTGGATGATGATTAAACAAACCAAAACAAAAAATGACGGTCGTATTTCCCATGCGATGAATTTATCTCCATGTGACTGGTTCTTGAAAACTACAATATGATACGTTCAAGATATCCTATAAGGTTTCAAAACAAAGGTTAAAAAAACATATATTCAAGGGATGACAAACATCCCCTCGAAAGTTTTTTGCTAAAAACTTTTAATTTTATCTGTAACATATTTGACTTTGCGTGTGAGTGGGGTGCTGATGTGGCTTGGGCCACTTCCCAATGTTGAAGTTTATTTTTATGAGGTATAAACACCCATGAAAATAGAAATTAGGTACCTTTCCTATGTAGAAATCAGGTGCCTTCTTTTGAATCAAGGCACGCAAGTGCCTGGAAAATAGAAAGTAGGTGCCTTAGAAATTGGGCGTCATGCTTAACATGGAAATTAGGTGCCTTTTGCTAGAAATCAAGCACCATACTTAAAGAAAAATTTATACAAAAGTCAAAATTTATATACAACTCCTTTTTTTAGATGATATGTTCAAGATATTAGGTATCACTTTCCCAAAAAATGGGTTTTGGGTGCCATCTCCTTGGAAAAACCAAGAATTAGGCATCGATATGCTAGAAAATAGGATGCAGGTGCCATCTCCTTGATATAATGGGATTCAAGCACCTTGTACTGTACAAATGGTAATTGGGTGTCGCTTTCTTGAAATATAGAAATCAAACACCATTTCCTCTAAAAACTGGGAATTAGGTGCCTTCTTCATCAAAAAATAGAAAACAAGCACTTCTTCCTTATTTCATGTCTGCTTGATATGCCCACTTCTATACAATTTAGGGTTAATCAAGCCTTTAGTACTATGGTTGAAGAATGGGGACTAAATCAACATCCGCTACCTGAACCAGTAGTTGGGTGTTTTACTATCCATAAAGACCAATCCAAACACTCTTGTATAGATTCAAGTATAGTATTCCCCTTTCTAAGTGGGGACAAACTACTCCTATTGCAAGAAATTCTTCTAGAAAGTTGGGAAGGCGTAGGTTCATGAATCCTATGCATGTTAGGCCTAGGTTTCCTAGGCTACCTAACAGCTACACTTAGGGTATCATTCCTACAAAAATAGAAATACAACTAAAAAAGAAAAAATTGAAAGAATAATTATTTTTGGGACTATGTGGACTACGTTCACATATTACTGACTCAATTTTAAATTAGAATCAATGGGGATCTCCCCCATACCTAATCTGGACTTCATCATGTATATTTCAAACACATGATATGGATGCAGGTAACGACCATTGATTGTTAATATAATGTTATTATCATCAATTATTCTGATCCTAAGATATCCATTGTTGATGACTTCAGTCACTTCATATGGCCCCATAAAATGCTACATAAGTTTGCTTTTCCTTTTAGAGAATCAAGAGTCATACAGTAATGCCCATTCTTTCACTTTGAGCTACTTTGGTCTAGTGTGGTGGTCATGCCACTTGGCCCTTTGTTTTTGGATGACCTTTGTTCTTTGTAGAGTAGAAAGGTGGTATTCATCTAGCTGGTTAAGCTGCTAAATTCATTCTTTCTGTGCATCATCTAGGTTTATATTCAACTCTATTGTAGTTCTAAGTGTTTTCACTTCAAAATATATAGGCACCATAGCATTCTTCCCATATACTAGCTAGAATGGTGTGAAACCAGTAGTAGTCTTCTAGGTGGTCCTGTAGGCCCACACTGCTTTTGGTAATCTAGTGGCCTAGTCCTTCCTATGTTGTTGTACTATCTTTATTAGGATATTTTCCAACTCTCTATTGGTTACCTCAACTTGTCCATTTTCCTGTGGGTGGTAGGGAGTGGTTTTGTTATGTTTGATTTTATGTTGTTGTGATTTCTTGAATCATATTTGAAGTAAATTAAGATCCTTGATCAGTTATGATATCCCTTAGAACCCAAAATATTATGAAAATAGATGAATACAAGAAGTCTTCTATAGTATTCTTTTTTGAATCATGCAAATCTTGTACTTCAATCCACTTGGTCACATAGTCAGTACAAACTAAGATATACCTCTTACCTGCTAACTATGGATTAATGGGTCCTACAAATTCCATCCCCCATTTATCAAATGGATCTATGTGAACATATGGTTGGAGTGGCATTTCATCTCTAAGAGTAGGTCTACCCATCCTTTGAAATTGATCACACTGGCTCACATGCTTAGCTGCATATTTGAATAGTGTAGGCTAGTAATAACCAACCTACAATACTTTGTATGCAATCCTTTTTCTTGAAAAATGGCCACCATAAGGTTCATAATGGCAAGCCTTCAATATTTCTATTCTCTCATTCTCAGCAACACACCTTCTCATGATCTAATCAGGTCCTGTTTTAAATAAGCACCCATAAATCCATGAGAAGTTTACACTTTTCTTAATTAAAGTTAGTTTTTCATGTGGTGAAAGTGTAGGGGATACTTTACCAGTGGCTAAATAATTAGCCATATCTATGTACCATGGTATCTATTCATTCAAAGAAAACAAATGCTCATATGGAAATTTATCATCTATAGCTGCATGATCTGGAGGTGTCAACCTGGACAAGAAATAAACTACCACATTGTCTTCACATAGCTTGTCTACTATAATCACATCAAACTCCTACAAAATCAAAAACCATAATAATTTTACCACTAATCCTAGGTTTGTTTGTTAGGCATTTGATAGCTGAATGATCAATATGTACAAAAACCTGATATCCTATGATATAATGACAAAATTTGTTAAGAGCATGTATAACTACAAGAAATTATTTTTCTAGTAATAGTATAATTGAATTCAACACCTGTGAGGTGTTTATTGACATAATAGGTGGTATATAAATCATCACCATCCTTTTGTACCAGAATTGACCCTATTGCATTGTTAGATTCATCAACATATATGTGAAAAGGTATGGTCCAATTTGGACTTCTTAGTACTAGGGTAGTAATTAGTTTTTCTTTTAAGATGTTAAATTCTTGTTCACATTCCTTATTCTAGATAAAATTTATGTCCTTTGATAACAATGTGCTTAGGGGTTTAGCAGTTTTTCTAAAATCTGCTATAAACCTTCTATAGTAACCAGTTGATCTTAGGAAACTATGGATATCCTTATGTGTTTTGGAAGTAGGCAGGTTTTGGATAACTTCTATCTTCTTCCTATCTAATTTGATCCCATCTACAAAAATATGATATCATAAAACTATCCCTTCCTACATTATCATATAAAATTTCTCATTTTTGAGGTACATGTTAGTTTCCTCACACCTCTCAAGTGTTTTCTCCAAATTTTCTATGTTTGTTTCAAAAGTTTCACCATATACAATGAAATTAGGCAACTCAAGAGGAGGACAGGAGGGTTATCCTTAGAAAAAAGTTTGATATTACCCTGTCCTCATCACTCTAATATTCCAATTCATCAAGTGTCATGATAGATTGGATCACTGATAAACCACCAATGTTTTGATTTTTCATTTTTAGGTTCTCCCAACAATTCTGTAGATTGTGCAGGTGGATGGATGATCAATTTTTTATGTTCTGACCATAAAAAATGGTCATCTGTCCATCTCCTGTCCATCTCTATAGCTTATGTAAGCATAAAATATTGTCAGTCAAGGTCTACCTAAGATTAATGGATATCCACCCAACCCAGACTTGGATTTTAACACTAATAAATCTGCTAGATACTCCCATTCATCCACTATAAATGTGATATCCTCTAGTATTCCCTTTGGGAGCACTATAGACCTATCTGCCAACTATAAAATAGTCTTGGTTGCTTCAGGTTAGATAGTTTCAGCTTGTGCAAGGTTTATTTGGGCATGACATTAATGGCAACCCCCAAATCTACTAATGTATTGGGTAAAATACAACCCTCTATTTGTACAGTTAGGATAGGGCTTCCTGGATCTGAGTATGTTTGGTTGTAGGTGTTCCCTAACATAATATTAGCTAACTGACCCACAAAATTTATTGAGTTTACAAGTTTCATTCCTGATTTCTTTAGGCATAATTCTCTTGTGGCCTTGCCATAGATAGGAATATCTATGATGGCCTGAAAGAGAGGGATTGTAACTATCAAGTTATTTAGAGTAGAGAGAATATAAAATTCTGATTGTACTAGCTTTTTGGGTTCCTACAATATTTGTGGAAAAGGTGGAACCTCTTCTCTGTTATTTATAGGTTTTTATTCTTCTTCTACTTCTACTATAAGAGGTGATTTCTCTTTTCCTAATTCTATGTTTTCCTCCTCTTCTACCAGGGTTTTTCTTAGTGGTGAATTTCGCAATTTAGCGTGAATTTTTGGATTTCCAAAATGTCAATTTTATGATTTTTGGGACCATAGAGGTCATCCCGTTCGCTCGAAAATTTTAGGATCTAATTTTTTAGGGTAAATTCTCCCCATTGTCATAAGGTTTCCTGCATAATTTTTGCTCTAAATTTATTTAAAATAAGAAATATCCCACCCAATTTTTGCCCTAAATTTATTTAAAATAAGAAATATCCCACCCAAATCGCCCCTTGTATCCCATTATATATAGCTAAACCTGACAATGACTCCCATACAATTACAATTTTTTTTTGGATAGCAAGCGATACAAAGTAGAGTACTGACAAAACCAGATTCCACGACTGGTAGAAGGTGACTGGAAGAAGGCAACTGGCAGAATGTGACTGGTATAAGGCGACAGACATAATGTGACTAGCAGAAGGCAATTGACAGAAGGCAACTAGTAGAAGGCGACTAGTAGAAGGTGACTGGCAGAAGATGACTGGTGGAAGGCGACTGAATGAAGGCAACTGATAGAAGGCGACTGGCAGAAGGTGACTGGCAGAAGGTGATTGAAAGAAGGTAACTAACAGAAGGCAACTGGAAAAAGGTGACTAATAGAAGGCGACTGATAGTAGGTGATTTGCAGAAGGTGACTGGAAGAAGGAAACTGGCAGAAGGCGACCGATAAAAGGTGACTAGCAGAAGGCGACTGGTAGAAGGTGACTCAATTTATTTGTATGCTTATTTTACCATTAAATTTCATTTTTCATTTTATTAATGGACACTCAATAAGGAGGTTTATTCTGCCTGTGAACAATATTCATGGGACAATCACAGATTTTGTTGTCTCTAGCAGTAGTTATCTTTTATACCTATTATTTTCATATTTAAAAATGATCTTATTTGTTCATGTTTTCTTCTGTTCATACAGGTACTTGTAGGAAATCCTGATGGGAGGATTCATATTTGTATAGATTTTAGATATCTTAATAAAGCAACTCACAAGGATGCATTCCCATTACCTAATATTTATGCTCCAGTAGACGCAACCACCGGTCATAAAATGTTGTCTCTTATGGATAGTTTTTTAGGCTAAATCAAATTTGAATCAAATCTTGAAGATCAACATAAAATAACCTTTACCATTCCATGGGGAATAAATTATTATAAAGTCATGCCATTTTGCCTTAAAAATACTAGTGCAACCTACCAGTGGGCCATGACATTCATATTTCATGACTATATACACAAAATATTAGAATATTATATAGATTATTTACTCACCAAATATCTCTTGCATGAAGAGCATACATATATTTTATGAAAGGTCTTCGATTTCTGATAGAGCATAACATCAAGCTAAATCCTAAAAAGTATGTTTTGGGAGTACATGAGGAAATTTTTTGGGATTTATGGTCTCCAAGCGAGGGATCAAAGTATAATTTGCAAAGTTCAAAGCAATTTTAGAAATGTTTCCCCCCACTAATATTAAAGAGCTTCGCATCTTGCAAGGAAAAGTTGCATCTATTCTATGCTTCATAATGTAATTATCATATAAATGCTGACCCATGAATCAATTATTGTAAAATAAGGTCCCATTAAATTGGTATGATAAGTGCCAAAAGGTATTTTATGAGACAATATAATACCTAACATCACCACCAGTATTAGCTCCACCTCTACTAGGTGTGCCATTCTTGTTGTATATTTTAGCCATTGATTTTGCTCTAGGGACCATGTTGGTCCAAAAGAACAAGTAAAATAAGGAATAGAATTTCTACTATATTAGTCATACCTTGGTAAGTTATGAGCTCAAATATGTATATATTGAGAAGCTCTACTTAGCAGTGGTATTCACCACAAAAAAGCCTCACCATTACATGTTAAATCATACAATGTATGTCATCTCAAAAGAAAATCCTTTGCAATATATGATGAGTCACACATATCATAATACGCGAACCACAACGTGGATCATGCTATTGATAGATTTTGACCTTGAATTTATTAGTCATAAATCAATTAAAGATCAAGTCATAGTTGATCAGTTAGCAAAGGCTCCTCTTTAGGATGATAAGCCTCTTGTAATTGATCTACCTAATGATGAAATGCTCACATTGTCAAAATTGCCCAAACTCGAAGAACCAAAAAATAAAGTGGATATTACTTTGTTTTTCGATGGTTCAAAATGTGAGCAAGGGGGTGGTGTAGGGATCATGTTTTTCACACTACAAGGAACTCCTATGCCCTTGTATTTCAAACAAAACTTCCATTTTACCAAAAATAATGTTGACTACGAGGCTATCATCATGAAGATTAAAAATATTAATATGTTTTGTGACTTTGCTTATCGTTAACCAATTTAAAGGTATTTATCAATGTAGATGTCCTATATTGAAAGCTTATAAAGATCTCATGGATAAGTTACTAGCCAAACTAGAATGGTATGACATCAAGGTAGTCCCTCATACTTCCAGTCACTTTATAGATACAATGGCTTCTTTGGGATCCCTAATCCCACAAAACCCTTTTGACAATAATAAAACCATTCTTGTTAAAATACTCTCATAGTTAGTGATGTTGTGTAAGACTTTGAACAATAACAAATTAGTTCACATGATTCAGATCGAACCAAATCAATATCGGTTCTCCAAGGCATACAACTTTTTGAAACAAGCATCCTAGAGGTCCTTGATCTCATAGGGTCCTTCAAATGATGGCATGACCATTCACCACAAGTTTTTTTCCCAATATGCATTTGTGCATGATGAGTCATAATGAGAATAAGCTATTCAATCAGTTGGAACACAAGCTTATCAAGATTAGCTTATCCAATTAAAACATTATCTAAAACTTGGTAATATCCCCTTGAGATTGTTGCATGCTGCAAAATGAGAATTTAAGCAAAAAGTGACCAAGTATGTCTTTTTATAATATATTCTTTATCATTGAAGCTACGATGGTCTTCTCCTTTGTTGTCTTGAGCTCCAAGAATCTACTTGGGTGATTTTTCAAGCTCATGATGGTACCTGTAGTGGCCATTTCAATGACATGGCTATCATCAAGCGTATCATTTGAATGGGTTATTATTGGACCACAATGGAAAAGTATTATTCCACATATATCAATAAGTGCATAAAGTATCAACATCATGCCAATATCTTGTACCTACCATCTCAGGCCTTACAATTTATTCAATTAGTGTGGTCTTTCTCTCAATGGGGATTTGATCTAATTGGGAAGGAAGATAACTCTTCCATATTTAGGCCATCACACATTCATATTAATGGCTACTAAATATTTTACCAAATAGTTGGAAGCTATCCCTTTAACCACTATGATTGGAGCTCATATTACGAAGTTCATACTCCATAATATTATGTCATTTTGGTATTCCATCCAAAATCATATCGAACAATGGGACATAATTCAAGAACAAAGATGTGTGGGCCTTAACATCCAAATATAACATTCAACATAGCTTTTCCACACCCTATTATCCACAAGCAAATGGGTAAGTAGAGGCCTCAAATAAAAGTATAGTTGCCATATTGAAGAAAACCATCAATGAAAACCACAAATATTGGTACCTTCAATTACCTCTAGCTTTATGGGCTTATCGAACTAGCATTTAGACACCCATTGGGGTAACCCCATTTTATCTAGTGTATGGTTTTGAGGCCATTATGCCCTTGGAATTATAAATTCCATCGTTGTGTGTGTCATTGCAAGAGTTCATCGATGATGACACCTCACAACAAGTTCACCTTGATCAATTTATCCTACAAAAATGATGATTTAATGCTCTTGAGCATCTATGTGTTTATCAAGATCATATTAAATGAGCTTATGATAAAAAATTCCATTTAATATACTTTAAAGTTAGGGATCTTGTGCTCAAAGATAACCAACAAAACTCAAACCTACTGCCTCATCTGTGAGATAAGTTTACGTTCAATTGGTTAGGTCCCTTTATCGTAATAGATAAAATGGGACCAGGAAATTACTACCTAACTTCGCTAGAAGGTGTTGAAGAACCCCAACCTCTCAAAATTCTTCATCTATGGAAGTTTTATACCTAAAATCAGAAAACAATCAAAATTACAAAAACAAAAAATAGCAAAAATACCAAACAAATCAGAAAGCATAAAATCACAAAAATAATACAAAACATCAAAATACAAAAATATTTACATTATGTTATCATGCCTTTCATTGCACTCATTAATTAGTTGCATTAGGCATTTTCATCCATTGCACTTGCATTAGGACAAGTAGTGTTTACATTATTATGAATGACACCATGTTTGTATGCCAGTCATGAACCTCAAATCAACCTTATCAATCATCATCATTCACAATTTTCTTTATGAGATTTTGCTTATTAAGAGGTCCTCATAAGGTAGGTTAGATACCAAATAAATATCAACAATGATATTTATATAGCCACTGGCTATTTTAAGTACACCTTTTAGTTTATAAAAACTTGTAGGGAAAACCCATACATCTCACATATCATTATCATTTACATCTCCATTCTGAGTAAATGTGTTTTTCAACACAACTAATGAGTTGCTATAGGGTGTATACTATGGTTTTATGGTCATTCATCCATCCCTAGTTATCTTTTCAAATTTTGTAGAATGTTATCTTGGCTTTTAGAAGGTAAGGTCTCGCTTTGATAGTACCTTGCATATGTCAAAATTCCAACACAATTTTACACATTAAGATCCAAGTTTGCATAAGGAAATATGACACTACAAATTGGTCCTTGTCACCTTAAGCGAAAGGTTTTCCTTGATACTCTTATTATGCATATAGTCTAGGATGATAAATATTGACAAAAGGACAAGCTCCCCCCTACCCAAATAGTCCCTTTGATCTTCCAAAAAAATGAGCAAATTTCCAAAATAGAACAAAAGAAATAGTGATTTTCATCACTAAGCAAATCCCTTGCTCTAAAAAAAAAGTGGTTTTCACCACTATAAATGAGAAAGTATCCCAAATAATTAAAATAATGTTAGTCTCACAATGACACTGAGAGGGGGGTGAATCAGTGTAGCTATTTAAATTCAAATCTACAACTCTTAATACTGAAACAATGAAGATTTAAATCAGATAAAGCAAGTATAACAAGAGAGCATTCCACAACACACGATGTAACGAGGTTCACCAATTTGGCTACTCCTCAAAAATGACTGCTTGGATTACCGTCCAAATCCAGCCTTTGCAAAATACCAATTTTACAATCAATTTACCAACACCAACTGGAAGGAGCACCAACCCTTGATTTATCTGCACCCATAGAAAGGAGCACCAACCCCTAATTTATCTACACCAATAGAAAGGAGCACCAACCCCTAATTCCAAGCACCAACTTGGACTGCAATTTTGAAGCTATAAGATTGACATAAAAATGCCTTCACTTATTCAAGACCCTGACTGGTCTATTGCTAACCCAACCTCTCTCGCTATTCACCAAAACACCACACACACTTAAGGCTCTACTTACTACACTTTTACGGCTCTCACGGCTCTGCTTAACGCTCTCTTACGACACTCTTCCAACCCTCTTCTTGCAGCACTTTCACTCTCTTTCAGCAGCACTGTAATTCTCCATGTAGACCTCCTTTTATAACAAAGTTCTGATTCTATTTTTAACTTCCATATTTTTGCATGCAACTTATTAATAGAAACTTCTATATGTAACTCCTTTATCACATAGTATTCTCTCATGCATCCTATTAATAGTTACGGCTCTTTGTTTGGTCTTCGACTGATGACTTTCAGTTTAACCGTCGCTCGATGCTTTCACTCCGTAACTGGCCCTGTAACTATCGTTCTGACTTCAGTTCACTGTTCTTATTTTAGCTGCATGATTTTTCTCTGTAACTACACCTATAACTAACGTACTGACTTTAGTTAACTCTTCTTATTTTAGCTGCATGATTTTCTTCTACAACTGCACTCGTAACTGTCGTATAACTTTAGTTAACTGTCACATATCTTATTTTGTCTGGGTTCTCTTCTTAGCTCTGCGAAAACAACAATGTCACGATATCGTGACACTTTCGCCTCCTTGCTTCTTTTGTTTGCTTGTACCCATGAAAACACATGTCACGATATCGCGACACTTTCGCCTCCTTGCTTCTTTTCTTGGCTTGTACCCGCGAAAACACAACATGTCACGATATCATGACACTTTCGCCTCCTTGCTCTCTTTTTTGTTTGCTTGTACCTGTGAAAACAACATGTCATGATATCGTGACACTTTCGCCTCCTTGCTACTCTTCTTGGCTTGTACCCATGAAAACACATGTCACGATATCGTGACACTTTCGCCTTGTACTCTTCCTCTTTACTTTTGTCGTGATATCGCGACACTTCTGCCTTCTTACTTTCTCTCTCCTCCTTTAGTCGTGAAAATGCGACATGTCACGATATCGTGACACTTTCTCTCCTTTGCTCTTTCTCTTGCCTTCGGTTCATGAAAACGTGACATGTCGTGATATCGTGACACTTTTTCTCCTTTGCTCTTTCTCTTGCCTTCGGGTCATGAAAATGCGACATGTCGCGATATCGCGACACTTTTTCTCCTTTGCTCTTTCTCTTGCCTTCGGGTCATGAAAACGACATGTCACGATATCGTGACACTTTTCTCCTTTGACTCTTTCTCTTGCCTTGTCGTGAAATAATGTCGCGATATCGTGACACTTTTTCTTTGACATCTCTCTTGCAATATGTCATGAAATCGTGACACTTTTTCTTTCGTACAATCTCTCTTGCAATATGTCATGAAATCGTGACACTTTTTTTTCGTACTCTCTCTCTGCAATATGTCATGAAATCGTGACACTTTTTCTTCCGTACAATCTCTCTTGCAATATGTCATGAAATCGTGACACTTTTTCTACTTGCCTTTCTCTCTTCCAACATGTCACAAAATCGTGACACTTTTTCTTGCTTGCGCTTTCTCTCCAAACATGTCGCGAAATCGTGACAGTTTTCTTCTTGCCTTTCTCTCCAACATGTCATGAAATCATGATATTTTCTTGCTTGCGCTTTCTCTCCGAACATGTCATGAAATCATGATAGTTTTGCTTGCTTGCGCTTTCTCTCCGAACATGTCATGAAATCGTGATAGTTTTGCTTGCTTGCGCTTTCTCTCCGAACATGTCATGAAATCATGACAGTTTTGCTTGCTTGCGCTTTCTCTCCGAACATGTCACGAAATCATGACAGTTTTGCTTGCTTGTCAACATGTCACGATATCGTGATAGTTTTTCTTTCTTGCTCAACATGTCGCGATATCGCGACAGTTTTTCTTTCTTGCTCAACATGTCGCGATATCGCGACAGTTTTCTTCCTTGTGATTTTCTTTTGATTTTTAGTATATGGGCCACTTGGATCTTTTGGAAAGTCACTGTACATACTCTGAAGAACCTCTTAACTCCTGTCCACTGCATCAACCGATCTGTCTGACTGTGTTGACAACAATGACAATACTATTGCTGCACCTTGCTCATCAATCTCCCCCTTTGGAATTGTTGGCAACACACGTGCAATTTCCTGTAATTCTTCTCCCCCTTTGACAATAATACCAAAGGGCTACTGCAGACTCCCCCTGAGTCCATGCACAACATTCTCAGGCACACGTTATGACAGTTAGCAAAAATTACAAATATGAGCAAAAAGATAATCAAATATATAAATGCTCCCCCTGAGAATGTGGTCCCGATAGCTAGTCAGTTCTTGGGAAGCATGACCACTCCCAATTTATTGCGAAGGTACTCAAAAATTTCTTTGGGCAATGGTTTTGTGAAGATATCCGCTACTTGCTCTGTAGTTGGGACAAAATCCAACTTTACCTCACCTTCCGCAACTTTCTCCTTCAGAAAGTGATATCGGATAGCAATATGTTTTGTGCGAGAATGCATAACCGGATTCTTTGAGATGTTAATGGCATCTGGTGTTATCACACTTAACTAAAATTGGCTCACTGAAGTTAATGCCAAGATCTTTTAGGGTTTGTTTCATCCATAAGACCTACGTACAACACATAGTTGCTGCAATATATTCTCGCCTCTGCTATGGATAAAGAGACCGACTCTTGTTTCTTCATCGTGCCATGCAACCAACCTGTCTCCAAGATAGAATGCACCTCCACTGGTACTCTTTCTGTCATCGACACATCCTGCCCAATCTGCATCTGAATACGCAATAAGGGTGAAGTCCTTACCTTTCGAATACCATAACCCATACTCCATAGTACCCTTCAGATACCGAAGAATCCTCTTCATTGCTGTCACATGAGTCTCCTTGGGACTCGCCTGAAATCGTGCTACCATGCAAACTGCCTGCAAGATATCTGGTCTGGTAGCTGTCAAATACAATAGGCTCCCAATCATAGATCTGTACATGGTTTGATCAACATCTGGAGATTTTTCATCCTTGCTCAACTTGCAACTTGTCATCATGGGAGTGCTAACAGGCTTACAATCCTCCATTGTGAACTTTTTTAGCATCTCTTTCACATATTTAACTTGAGAAATAAATATGCCCTTCTCATTTTGATTAACTTGCAATCCGAGAAAATATGAAAGTTCACCAATCATTGACATTTCAAATTCTTTCTGCATCTTAATTGCTAAATCTTTACATGAATCATCATTGCTGCTGCCAAAAATGATATCATCTACGTATACAACAAGGACAATGAGATGGCCATTCTCTGTTTTGACATACAAATTGCTATCCACCATACCCTTTTTGAACCCTTGTTGAGTAAGATAGTTGTCTAGCCTTGCATACCATGCTCTGGGTGCCTGTTTCAAGCCATACAATGCTTTCTTCAACTTGCAGATGAAGTTGGGATTATCACCGAGTTGGAAACCATCTGGCTGTTCAATATAGACCTCTTCTTCAAGTTTTCCATTCAAAAATGCTGATTTCACGTCCATTTGATAAACTTTGAAATTCTTGTGAACTGCTAAAGCCAGAAACATTCTTATTGCCTCTAGTCTGGACACTAGTGCAAAGGTTTCCTCAAAGTCAATACCTTCAACTTGTGCATAGCCTTTACAGACCAATATTGCTTTATTCCCGACTACCTGTCCATCTTCATTCAATTTGTTTCGAAAAATCCATTTAGTACCGATTATATTTTTATTTGCAGGTCTTGGTACTAACTCCTAGGTTTTGTTTTTCTCGATCTGATCTAATTCTTCATTTATTTCCGTCATCCAACTTTCATCTTTGCTTGCTTCAACAACATTTTTGGGCTCAATGCTGGATAATAGAGAGTAGTTACTTACTACTCTTCTTCTTGTCTGAACACCAACTGTGGGGTCTCCAATTATTTGCTCTCTAGGATGATTTTTCTGCCAGCTGCCTATTTTGAATTTCTTGTTTTCTTCCTCTTCTGAATCACTACTTAACTCATCTGAGTCAATTTTCTGTTTCTTTTCCATTTCCTTTTCCTCATCTCCTTCAATAACTTCTTCATAAATTGGGTAGTTTTCTTTATAGCTTCTTTCTCGTTCCCTACCTTCATCAACTTTAACATCGGCACTCTCCACAATTTTCTTTAGCCTCTTGTTGTAGCATGTGTAGGCTTTGCTTTTTGTCGAATAGCCAAGAAAAATACCTTCATCAACTCTATCTTCAAACTTTCCAAGATTATCTTCAGTTCTTTTGATGTAACACTTGCTTCCAAAAACTTTAAAGTATCTTGTTGTTGCCTTTTTACCGAACCACAGCTCATACGGAGTTTTGCTTTCATGCATCCTCAACATGCACCTATTTTGGATGTAAACTACAGTATGGACTGCCTCTTTCCAAAATTTGTCTGCTATTTTGCTCTCAGTCAACATAGTCTATGCCATTTCCTGCATCGTCCTGTTCTTTCTTTCTACCACACCATTCTACTGAGGTGTCCTTGCTGCTGAAAATTGTCTCCTAATCCCATATTTTTCATAGTACTCTACAAACTCTTCTGAAATGAACTCTCCTCCTCTATCCGATCTTAAACATTTAATCCTTTTTCCTGTTTGATTCTCAACTTGTTTTTTGAAAATCTTGAACATCTCAAAGGCATCTGATTTAAGCTTCAAAAATAGTACCCATGTCATCCTGGAATAGTCATCTATGCACAACATAAAGTATTTGTCACCATTTATGCTTTGCGTTCTCATGGGTCCACATAAATCAGTATGTATTAGTTCTAAAGGTTTGCTTGTGAAGTACTCTTTTGTTTTAAATGTGGCTCTAGTTTGCTTCCCCTTTTGGCATGAAGCACAAATGCTATTTAATGGTTTACCAATGGTGGGAATATCTCTCACTACCCTTTTTGAGCTGATTTTTACTAGATTGTCAAAACTAATATGACCGAGCCTCTTGTGCCACAGCCAATTTTCTTCTTCCTGTCCAATCAAGCATGCTCCTTCTGAAGTCTCTAAGAGAGTATACAAGGTTGCCAGATGTCCTTGATCCAATTGCTATCAACTTTCCATAGTTTGTTGTTCTGACTTCACAACCCTGCTTCTTGAAAATTACTTCATGACCTCTCGTCACAAATCTGACTTACGCTTAACAAGTTATGCTTCAGACCAATCACAAACAAGACTTCTTTCGACTTGATTTTTTCATCACTCGATCTTAACTGATCCTTTGCCAACTATCTTAGCTCCATCATTATTTCCAAATTTTATAGAACCACCTTCATATTTCTGTAACTTTTCAAATTTTTGTTTGTCACCTGTCATATGACTGGAGCATCCACTATCAAGTATCCATGGTGCAGATTTGTTCTGTGCTTTAAATGTTGTCTGTACAATCAAGGATTCCTTTTCTTCCTTGGGTCGCTCCTTTTCTTTCCACTCTAGTTTGATTACAGTTTTGGTCACTTGTTTTGACTTTTCTTTGTCAGTAGCCTGTGCATGTTTTTCGAGAAATTTTCTATTTTGTCTCAAACCATTTGGTTGAAATTTTCTTCCCTGATGTTTATTTGTTGCAAATGTACTTCGACAATTTCTTGCAATGTGCCCAAAATTATGACAGTTATAACATTCTACTCGCATAATCCATCAATGGTGAAAAAACATTTCTACTGGTAAAGTTCCTTTGTCCTACATTATACTTGCAATCTGAAATCTTATGTCCATAACCATTGCATTTAAAACAATAACCAAAAAAGGAATGAGTGAACCTGGGTGATGGTCTTTGCCATTTTGTAGTGGGAGCCATAAATCTTCTTCTCCTTTGATGAGTGACATTGGTGAATCCATCATTGTCAATACTCCTCTCGTGCCTGGCATTATTGCTTTCTTTAGCATGATTCATTTTTTCTTGATCAACCCTGATCTTGTCTTCATTCTTTATGGGTTCTATAGTTATGGCCTTTGATCCATTTGATGATTCTCCTTCGACGAAACCTAACCCAAATTTGATGCCTGTAGTCCTTTGGTTATTTATAATCTTATCCAGCTTCACAGAACTTCCTTCAAGTTTGTGATAGCAACTCATTTTTCGATTCATCTCTTCTAGCTGCATCCTTAAACCAACAATCTCTTCTTCTAGCTTGTTGCACTCATCTATTTTCATGGTTAATTGTACTTCGATATCTTCAGATATTTTCTTAAATTCGTCTATCTGTACTTTCAAGCTGGTTATGATTTCATTGGCATCCTCAAGCTTTCTTGAAGTTTTCTTATTCTTTTTCCTTTCTATACTCAGCTCTTGAAGTGCAGCGACCAACTCACCTTCCAGATCTACTTCAGCCTCAGCCTCAAATTTTTTATCACATTCCTATTTTTCTTCTATTTTTTCTTCTTCGAATGCCATGAAAAGAGCTTCACCTGTTTCTTCTTCAGAATCCTCACCAGAGCTGTCTTCTGAAGGACTGACATTCTTGGATATGAAACTTTTCTTCTTGAAGTTGCCTTTTCTAAAATTTGGTTTCTTCTTCCAATCACTTCTTTCTTGATGTGAACCTTCATCACTTTTGTTTTTCTCATTAAGTGGACATTTAGCTGCAAAGTGCCCAACGCCTCCATAGTTGAAACACTTAAATGGTAGCTTTCCTCTGTATTTTCCTTTTCCCCTTATTAGTTTCCGAACAAAGTTTGCTTCCGTTTCATCTGATGTCTCTTCTTCCTCGGATTCTTGCTTTGCTTTTATATTTTTATGTGCTTTAAAAGCAGCTTCTCTATCTCGTGGGTTTAGTTTTTCCTATTCTCATCTCATATGCAGTCAAAGAACCATGCATCTCATCCATACTAAAAGTATTTAGATCTTTAGCTTCTTCTATTGCTAAAACTTTAGAATCAAATCTTTGGGGAAGAGATCTTAGTACCTTTTTCATGATGACAACATCTTCCATTTCCTCGTCGAGTCCTCTAATCGCATTAATGATTCCATTAACTCTCAACATGTATGCCTCTATGTTCTCATCGTCATTCATCTTTAATGCTTCGAACTGAGCTCGATGCGTTTGTAACTTGGCCTCCTTGATCTTGTCGTCTCCTTCATGAATGCTCCTTAGTTTGTCCCACATGTCTTTTGCCATTTTACAACTCATAATATTTATCAGTTCGCTGTCCACTAAACCGCACATGATAGCATTCTTTGCTTTAGAGTTATTCTCAAACAATTTCTTACCGAAAGCATCGGTTGGAGGAGTGGTGGGTATTGTGTATCCACTGTCTACTGACTCCCAAATGTCGTATCCCAAAGCACACAGATATGTCTGCATCCTGAGTCTCCAAAATGAGTAATTAGTTCCATCAAACAATGGTGCTTTGTTTGAAGAGAATCCTTCACCACCTGCCATTGTCTCACTTCCAAGATCACCTTAGCCGATTAAGCTTGTTCAGGAACTTGGCTCTGATACCAATTGTTAGTCTCACAATGACACCGAGAGGGGGGTGAATCAGTGTAGCTATTTAAATTCAAATCTACAACTCTTAATACTAAAACAATGAAGATTTAAATCAGATAAAGCAAGTATAACAAGAGAGCATTCCACAACACACGATGTAACGAGGTTCACCAATTTGGCTACTCCTCAAAAATGACTGCTTGGATTACCGTCCAAATCCAGCCTTTGCAAAATACCAATTTTACAATCAATTTACCAGCACCAACTGGAAGGAGCACCAACCCCTGATTTATCTGCACCCATAGAAAGGAGCACCAACCCCTAATTTATCTGCACCAACAGAAAGGAGCACCAACCCCTAATTCCAAGCACCAACTTGGACTGCAATTTTGAAGCTATAAGATTGACATAAAAATGCCTTCGCTTATTCAAGACCCTGACTGGTCTATTGCTAACCCAACCTCTCTCGCTATTCACCAAAACACCACACACACTTAAGGCTCTACTTACTACACTTTTACGGCTCTCACGGCTCTGCTTAACGCTCTCTTACGACACTCTTCCAACCCTCTTCTTGCAGCACTTTCACTCTCTTTCAACAGCACTATAATTCTCCACGTAGACCTCCTTTTATAACAAAGTTCTGATTCTATTTTTAACTTCCATATTTTTGCATGCAACTTATTAATAGAAACTTCTATATGTAACTCCTTTATCACATAGTATTCTCTCATGCATCCTATTAATAGTTACGGCTCTTTGTTTGGTCTTCGACTGATGACTTTCAGTTTAACCGCCGCTCGATGCTTTCACTCGTAACTGGCCCTGTAACTGTCGTTCTGACTTCAGTTCACTGTTCTTATTTTAGCTGCATGATTTTTCTCTATAACTGCACCTGTAACTGACGTACTGACTTCAGTTAACTCTTCTTATTTTAGCTGCATGATTTTCTTCTGCAATTGCCCCTGTAACTGCTGTATAACTTCAGTTAACTGTCACATATCTTATTTCGGTTGGGTTCTCTTCTTAGCTCATGAAAACACATGTCACGATATCGTGACACTTTTGCCTCCTTGCTTCTTTTGTTTGCTTGTACCCGTGAAAACACAACATGTCACGATATCACGACACTTTCGCCTCCTTGCTACTTTTCTTTGCTTGTACCCTGAAAACACAACATGTCACGATATCGTGACACTTTTGCCTCCTTGCTACTCTTCTTGGCTTGTACCCGTAAAAACATAGCATGTCATGATATCGTGACACTTTTGCCTCCTTGCTACTCTTCTTGGCTTGTACCCATGAAAACACATGTCATGATATCGCGACACTTTTGCCTCTGTACTCTTCCTCTTTACTTTTGTCATGATATCGTGACACTTCTACCTTCTTACTTTCTCTCTCCTCCTTTAGTCATGAAAATGCGACATGTCGCGATATCATGACACTTTCTCTCCTTTGCTCTTTCTCTTGCCTTCGGTTGCGAAAACTCGACATGTCGCGATATCGCGACACTTTTTCTCCTTTGCTCTTTCTCTTGCCTTCGGGTCGCAAAAACTGACATGTCACGATATCGCGACACTTTTTCTCCTTTGCTCTTTCTCTTGCCTTCGGGTCAGAAAACCGACATGTCGTGATATCGCGACACTTTTCTCTGACTCTCTCTTTGCTTCAATAGTCACGAAATCGTGACACTTTTTCTTTCGCTCTCTCTTGCAATATGTCATGAAATCGTGACACTTTTTCTTCCGTACAATCTCTCTTGCAATATGTCACGAAATCGTGACACTTTTTCTTTGACTCTCTCTCTTGCAATATGTCAGAAATCGTGACACTTTTTCTTTCGTACAATCTCTCTTGCAATATGTCATGAAATCGTGACACTTTTTCTACTTGCCTTTTTCTCTTCCAATATGTCACGAAATCGTGATACTTTTTCTTCTTGCACTTTCTCTCCGAAACATGTCATGAAATCATGACAGTTTTCTTGCTTGCGCTTTCTCTCCGAACATGTCACGAAATCATGACAGTTTTGCTTGCTTGCGCTTTCTCTCGAACATGTCACGAAATCGTGACAGTTTTCTTGCTTGCGCTTTCTCTCCGAACATGTCACGAAATCATGACAGTTTTGCTTGCTTCTTTCTCGAACATGTCACGATATCGTGACAGTTTTTCTTTCTTGCTCAACATGTCGCGATATCGCGACAGTTTTTCTTTCTTGCTCAACATGTCGCGATATCGCGACAGTTTTCTTCCTTGTGATTTTCTTTTGATTTTTAGTATATGGGCCACTTCGATCTTTTGGAAAATCACTGTACATACTCTGAAGAACCTCTTAACTCCTGTCCACTACATCAACCGATCTGTCTGACTATGTTGACAACAATGACAATACTGTTGCTACACCTTGCTCATAAAATAAAAGAAGGGGGTAATGAGCTTTAATCCCTAGAATCTTCAATATTCAAAATCCATGGGGTAAATCTCCATTACAACAATGGTTTAAATGAAACCCGCTTGACAATGGAGTAGCCTTACGTGTGGTGATATGTCTGTCACATTAGTGATCTTCTTTTGTATAGACCAATGCCATATTATGGTTGAGCTATATTTTGGTGGATTGTATCACCTAGTAGTCTAGTCTAACTACATCCAAACTCAATATTAGGATGACCATACGATGATCTTCATTACAACAATGGGTTGCATGAAACCCGTCTGGCAATGAGGTAACCTTATGCATCATCTAAATACATTCACCGTGCATATACAAGGATATTGAATATTTGGGTCTTCTTTGTAGACTTATATATTTTAGAAGCCTTGTGTAGTTAGTATACAACTTTGAATCAATCAACTAGGGTTTTTGAGTCTCACAGAAGACCTAAAAATCCCATCATAGCATCTAATCATCTCATTATCATACACAATTTTTCTTATGATTTTTTGCTTATTAAAGTATCCTAAAAATATAGGATAGATACCATATAAATATCAGCAATGATATTTAGATTGCCACTAACTATTTTATGCACACCTTTTAGTTTGTAAAAGCTTATGGAGAAATCCTCTATATCTCCCATATCCCATTTCACACATTCACATACAATTGTATAACTTTTGTGATAAGGTTAACATTTTGATTCATGATTCTCATACATTATGTGGTGTCTACCATTAGTTTTTCAAACACAAATAAGATTCATTCATTATATTTTAAATAATTAAGGCATACACGTACAATTTACATTATAATATACATATAAAATTAATGCATCTCTTACACATCAAATTTTCTATATTCATAACATGAATTAAATTCATAATCAAATAGAAAAATCTAAATCATCTATCCAACATTAAGCATAACATCCAATAATACATCTAGGCATATATTTCTGCATATATACATATATACATTTAGACATCGACCCACGCATCCATGCTACAATGTCTAATCATACATCAATCATCTAGCTATACATCCATCAACTAAGCATACATCTAAAATGCATCCATACATAAAACATAAAACCATAACACAATGACACATGATGAATCATAAATAAAATATATCATATATATATATATATATTTGAGAAAAGAGTACATCATGAGACAAAATTCCTATAGGCTACAATAGAGTGGGTCTTCAAACCTCACACTCTCAAAAATAACAATACATATATATTAGTCAGGTTGGCCCTGCATCACTACTCTCGCCTCCACCCTTAGCCCCGATCTAATGAGGCTAAGAAGAACCACTAACCTATGACCTCTATGGAGGGTCTCAAAATCTAGGCACCTACTACCTGAATAATGGCTACCCTGACTTAGTGCATCGACTCTGATGTGATGCCAAGATGAGGATCATGTTGGTAGTATACCTCCACATTTCTCTACCTCATCCTATAAGCTCATAATGTATACCCAATATGATCATCTAAGAGAGGAGTATTGAGCCACCTATACCTACAACATCACCACATCACCTATGGCCTATTTGTCTGTACCTATCTACCCTTGAGCTACAATAAAAGCACCCACCTGAGCTTGTAGATCATCTCATTCTATTGTCTTAATAGTCAACTGATCCTGTAGAGTATCCCACTCAGTTATCACTCTATACCTCTTAGTTATCACCTTATCGATATCTACTTGGGTAGTCATCACCTGGGCCTTGAGGAGATATCTCTCCTTAGATAATCCCCTCCACTGATACTATACACTACTTAGTTGGCTCTATACTACCTCTAGGGTAATATCTTGCTCTACCAACCAGACCTATAAGATCTGCACCTGTACCCTTAGCTTAGCAACCTCATTTTTAGGATCCTCATACTCATCCTATGGCTCCTCTATCTCCTCTATGGGTTGGCCCCATTCTCCCTCCATACAATGATGCACAAATCATTCATAATATTCTACATCATCTCCTAAGGCCTCACTTGCTGCACCCTCCTTCACTACATCCTCAAATGGTCTACCCATAGGCCCACATCCCTACCATATCTAAGTTACCCACTAGGTATCATAATCTATATTCGTACCTAGATCCACCAAATTTGGCTCTACTATCAACTAATCCTCCTCCTTCACTAGTGGCCCAACCTGAGGTGGCTCCAAGTGTATCTCTATATCTCTATGATGGTACATAATGGGCTCCTCAAGCACACCCTAATATATCCTAAATTAACATGTTATGCAAAAGTACTAGAAGTACTCCCACTGAATGTCATGCCACCCAATGAGCCATCGTTCATGTATTACATACCTTAGATATACTATTGCTTTAGTCCAAGAAAAACAATCCATGTATGACCTCCAAATCACCTACTTTGGCATCATTCCCTCAAGGGAATCCACATAATAAGACAATCTGCTAGTATGTGGTCAGATTTGATCTCTCTCTCAGTCTCGTCTCCATAAATCCATGTATCCAATCTCAGTATCATCTAATTTAGCTCATGGCACTGGTAGCCCCACTGGTCGATCTACCTAGATGTGTTCCCATATCCAAATCTGAAGGAGCATACTACAACCCAATTTTGATTGACCTTAAAATTGTATCATGTATAATTCACCATATAAATAAGCTAATAGGGTGCTATCCCATGCCATGATGATAGGATCTTGAAGGTCACACTCAATCAAATCTTGGACCATATCAAGGAGGATCCATGCAAACCTTACTCGTAAAGAGTCAAGTAGTAATATGTTCGATATGATGTACATAAGTAATATGTGCTTTCTATTGAACACCTATGCATCATACCAGGATTTTATCAACACTCCACCATGGTCCATGCACTACCTCACAATATGTTCTTGAGCACCAAAAATCCTCTATAGAACTCTCTCCTACTGCAGAAGGGAAGTAGATGTGATCAAACATCCATCAATGGGGATAAAGAAGATCTAATAGACATCCTCCAAGGTGACCATCATGTTTCCAGTCAAGATGTGGAAGGTTTTAGTTTTGTTATCTCAATGATCAACCAAGGCCATCAGGTAGGCCTGATCTGACATGATAGTGGGAATACAAACAACTGTTTGAGGCCAATCACCCCAAACCTTACCCAATCCTCATTAGAAAGCCCTAATTACAAATCCTCAAATAGAGTGGGCTATTTATGGTGAGCATTCACTTTTTGAAGCCCTATAGGAACAATAATCAATAAAAATAAAAAAAATCAATAAAACAAAATCTCTAGTGAGCCTCGTACCCAATAATTTATCCTATGCACTAGGCAGTTATAGTGACTTGCTATCCATGCAATCCGATCGGATGGGTAGGTTACCATAAGGCTTCTTGAACAAGAAATAGCTCTATTAGATTTGAAATAATATTATCTTAATTCCCTAAGAAATCCATGTGACTGGACTGCTCCGTGGGATACATATATACATTTCATTCCCCTCTTCTATTTCAGTAGATCATCGAATACAATGATTTACATCTAAAACAAATTGAATTGTTATCATTTTAATTCCCTAATAAATCCATGTGTATGGATTGCTCCAAGGGATAGAGATATACAATTACTAATAATATTAGAAATAACTACTGTAATAAGAGTTTCCTCTTCTATGTTTGTTACAGTCCTCCAAAGCCTAAATAAGTCATATTCATCAAGTGACTTTTCGCTTTCATCATCTTTCATATCCTCATCGACTTGTCACTTGAGGGGGTAGTCATAATCACAAAATTCATAATTAAAATCAATAATTAAACACTCAATCATGCAAATTATGTTCATCCAAGAATCATTGCCAAAAATAATCATGCCCTTGCTTGGGGCAGACACTAAGTGAAAATTTCAACCAAATAAATATTTGGTATTCTTGAATCATGACATCTGTAGACCCCTATGCCTACTCCATGGCTAAATATTTTACCAAAAAACTCAAGTTATTCAACTTTTTGGAAGTAATGATTCAAAAATGTATGCTCTTTCTATGATTTTGGTATCTAACATTAATCAAATCAATGAACATCAATCAACCTTCAACTTGACTTTAAATTATCTATTTTTGTTTCACGTTGTATTGTCACACAATGCATCCCAAAAAGGGGCATCTGTAGACATCTAAAACATGTCATTTTAAGTAGACTACCTATATGGATACCTTTTTAGGCCATATGAACCACCTTGGGAAGATTTAGGGCTTAAAATTTATTTTCACCACTCAAATAGGGGAAATTACCGTTTTATATTCTAGACCATCCTACCTAGGTATAGCCTTTGAAGATCATCCTACCCTGAGACAGTTAGTAGTAATAGTCACCCTACCCTAGGATGACTGCATCTATAACAAACTCTAGCTCTTGAGCTAAAGGAAAATCAATTACACCATAGCCAAGCACCAACTATCAAGTGCGAGAAGGTTCTAGAATGAGTGGTTGCCCTTCCTAAAACTAATTGATTCTTGATTCTTAGTTTCCTTCACAAGCCAAGATTCCCATTTGGGAAATTTGTAAGAAGGCACCTTGAATTCATAAAAAAAAGAGAAATTTTATGATAATGAAGTGTTACCAGATTGAATACCAAAGAGATTCTACTCTCATAAGTAACGAAGTATTTCTATATTTTAGTCATGGAGCTTTCAAGTGCAACAATGGAGTGTCTCAAAGCTTGAAGATCAAATTCAACACTCTTTCATCATCAACATCCTTATTTCATGCTAATTTCTATAATTAAATCATGCTTCAAAGAGTACAACCCTTGAACTTCAATTTGGTAGATCAATCTTGACATATACCACATCGATCACAAAGAAACTCATCTGTTGTTCAGCGATCATCTCACCCTAATACGGCCTGCAAGTGCCACCATCCAGCCCAAGAACAGTCAATAGGTTAGACTATCTTACCTTAGGATGACCTCCCAATGATATATATTTTACTATTTTTCTTGATTGCAGTAGGTTTAGTAGCATTTCATTTGCTTTCTAACATAGTTTAATTCTATTTTTCATGCATTTGTTTATAGTATTTCAACATTTATTTTTAGTTTCTTTATCATGAATAAGGGCCTCATCATGAAAGGCTCTATAAATGCTACTAATATCTTGTGAGTGTTCTTGTGTGCAGATTTCAAATCTTGGCAGGAGCTATCAACATAAATATTCATCACATTTACATCATACCTTATGGAGGTCACAAGAAACTCCTTCCCAAATCAGTTTTGAGGGTGCAAATATTTTACGTGTTACACCTACCATATTTCTTGATTGTAAAATTGTATCAAATTGGTATCAAATCCCTCAGAGGGATATCATTGTAACCTCCTTTTCAAGGACATGATTCAATATTAATGATAAGGACACCATTTCTTTATTTCTTGTATTTATATTTATGGTTACATGATTTTGTTATTCAATTTTATTTCATATAATTGCATTAGGTGTACGATTTTTGCATACTACATGCTCTAAACAACATAGAAAGTGCTTGTTGGTTCTTTACATTCCATTGCTCAAGAGCTCTTGCATTTTGTGGTTGTTGCTCCTCTTTGCTCACTATCTTCCATAGTTGCCTTGCTTGGTACTTCACCCGCATCCTAGGCTCCCAAATACCATAGTTTGTCCCTTCAAGGATATGCTTAGGGGAAAAGCTAACAATATCATTAGAGGCCATGATTGAAATCAAAGAAGAGTTAGTGCCATATACATAAAAAAATCAAATAACAAGCTAATTAATTTACCACAAAAAATTACCTTTTTAATATTGAAATGCCCAAAAAAAAAAGTTATTACAAATTTAAATAATAAAAGGCATCTTAAAAATTTAAAATTTTTAGTTTAATACCATTTTTATATTTTGGTTTTTGTATGGAAACCCAGAAAAATAAGGAAATGGAAAAGGACTCCAAATAAAAAATGTATGGTCATATTTCTAAGAAGCATGTGAATTGCACAAAAATAGAGTTTAATACAAATCGATTTATTAAAAAACAAAAAATAACTTAGTTAAATTGGTGGAGAGGGGGGTGTGGTCGTGGGCCCCACCCACTAAAATGTTTTAAAAATAAATAAAAAGGAAGGGGACATCCTATCAAGCCTTCCACATCCCCTTTATATATTTTTATTTAAAATATATAAAATTTATATATTTTAAATATTTATTTGTTTATTTATTTTAAAAAGAAGAAAGGGCATAGGGGAGGCTCATAGCCCCTCACTACCCCTTGATGGTATGTGGGGCAACCAATAGGCTGCCAACACACAGTCCCACTAGAACTAGTGTGACGGCCATAGGGGTTGCTCATGCTCCCAAGGGAAGGTGCGATGACCTAGTCGCTAATGCCATTAAATATATATATATATATATATATATATATATATATATATATATATATATATATATATATATATAATTATTAAAAAATTTATATACAAAAAATAAATATAATTTGAATTTTTTAATTCAAATTAAATTAAAAAAAGCTTTTGAATTGATTTTCAAATATAATAATTGATATTTGAAAAATTGATTTCAACTATAGCAAAGTTTTTAATATATAAAATATTTAATTTTATATATTTAAAAAATTCTAAATGAATCTTTAAATAAAATCACATTATTTTATCATCAATAAAATCCATGCATGTTTATAAATTCTCCATCCTAGCTGTCCCTATGAGAGTCCTCAAAGAGTTGGATTTGCTTATGAGAAATTTTTTATGGGATGGCCCAAGGATGGGTAAGAAGTGGGCTCTAGTTAGTTGGGATAAAATATGTTAGCCAATAGCTGCTCTTGTTGGGAAGTTTAATTGGAAATGTATATCCAGTAAGGAGGCTTTATTCAGTAGAGTCATAACTAGTAAGTATTTGGGTTCTATCCCTCATCAAGAATCTGACCACATTATTTTAAGGGGCCCTGGCTCTATTATTTGGAAGGTCTTGAAAGCAGGTGAACAATTGGTAAAATCTAGACTTTTATGGAAAGTAGGTAAATGAGACAAATCTAACTTCTAGAGTGATTCTTGGGACCGACATCTCCCCTTAATCTATGAGTTTCCAGAGTTGTAGCCCTTGCAACAAAGCCTTGAGGGTAGAAGATGGATAAATATGGCTTCATACATTATTGCTTGACAAATTGAAGATTTCTCTTTCTTTCAATGGAAGAGGTTAGAAGAATGGCCTATTCATGTCCCTCTTCATAAAAGGCTTCTTATTGATAAGATACTCAAGCAAAGGTGCCTTATAGGGAAAGAGGAAGAGGATAGGATTGCCTGGGGCCTAGGTAATGTAGGTGTTTTCACTATTCATGATGGTTGTAATGCATTACTCCCTCCTCCATTGATCCTATAGGATACCCCATGGGATAGAGTTTGGATGGTTAAGGGTTGGCCTAAAATTAATTTATTTGCTTGGGAAGTGATGCATAGGAGTTGTATCACCTATGATAATCTTATGAAGAGAGGTTTTTATGGTCCTTCCAATTGCATCATGTGTAACTCCTAGGAGGAGACACTTGATCATCTGCTTTTCTAGTGTGCATTTGTAAGAGAGTTGTGGAAAATGTGGTTAGACCTCTTTAAGGTTCACCTAAACTTTTAGGTGACTCTTTATAATATCTAGGAGATTTAGAAATGTAGAAAATTCAAGAATACCTCCATTCAACTAGGTTGGTCCCTAGGCCCGAGCTTCATCTAATGGTATATTTGATTCAGTCCAATGGAGTTGGTTTGGCATAAAATTGTTACCAAGATTTTTGAAACCATCAAAGCTCACTTTAGGGATAAGAAGACATAGGTGAATGAGGGGACTCCCAATCCATAGAAGTTGGTACCATGGTAGCCCCCTCTCCCAGGTTGGTAAAATATTAATTTTTATGGTGCAACTAAGGATAACCCAGGGGCTGTAAGCATTAGTTTTCTCAAAAGATATTTCAAGGGGAATATCTTCCATTGGGAGATAGAGGGTCTTGTAAGGCCTACTAAAAATGAAGGCCTACTAAAAATTAAGCTGAAGGTATGGCTATTAGATAAGATTATATAAATGCTTATGAGAATGGGATTAGGAAGATCATAGTTGAGTTTGATTCATAAATTATGGTGGGGCTTCTGGATGCTATTATAAATTTTAGACCAAAGGCTTGGACAATAAAAAACATTGTGAGCCAAATTAATTCCATTTGGCAGTAGTTCAAGGATGCCATCCCGGTCTATGTTGGCAAAAAAAATAATGTAGTGGCTAAATTTTTGGCTAAACATGGCAGTGAAAGTCCAATTGGATACATGCTAAATTCTAACCAGGATAGGGACATTTTTTAATGGTAGGAGGTGAACCAAATGGTTCTTAAATTGGCCAACAAAGACTTAGCTAAGGATGAGGATAGGTCCAGAGTCCGCTAAGTCTTGTGGATCAATGGAGGATGAGTAGTTATTTGTTGGATTTTTTTGCTACCTCTTGCAACACTCTTTGGCCCTTTTTGGGATAGCACGGGTTGTGTTTGTAGGACTATCAAGCCTACTAGGTTTCTTAGGTTTAGTGTAAAGCAGAAATGGGAATAGGTTCAATGTTTCTGCTCTGTAGATGGTACTAAATTTTTTGTTATTTTTGGATATTTTAATCTGATTTTTATTTGGATTTTAGGGCTATCCAAAAGTGGTAGAACTATGACTGTAATTCAATTTTTGTTCTATCAATATAATTTTTTACATTTTCAATATATATATATATATATATATATATATATATATATATATATATATATATATATATATATATATTAGAGGGTTTATTTCTTTGATAAATATGCAAAAAATTTTAAATATAAAAATTAAAATAAGAGACCACGAACAGGGGGTTCTACACTGTCAAAGTGACCCAGGGGGTTCTACATTGTCAAAGTCACCCGGGAGTCGCACCCGACCCTGCCCGCATCAACATTATCAATAGGATTTTGGATACCCAATTCAACTTTTGGTAGGGTGGAGATTTGAACCTGGGACCTCCTTTGTAGGATTGCCATGTATAAATAACAATATACATGCATGTAATATATAAAATAAATTGAAATAATATTGGAAATAGCCAAACCACAATATTGAAACTAAGATTACGTGGAAAATCCTATGAAGGAAAATACCATGACCAAAATATTAGCTCCAATATTTTATTCTCAAGTCAACAATGTATAACTCATGTTCTATAGCATGCAACCATGAGTTAACTATGCATTTCACCATTTTAACCTCCAACATTGGAATAACCTCAAATATATAATTTGGGTTTTCCATCCATTGGAAAATAGCCATGGATAAAATCCTCCACTATATGGAGTGCATGAGACAAGTATCTCATGCACTTCCACTACCATGTTACCATAATGCATGATTCCACATGTCCTCATGCAAGCAAAAGTGTGTGCCACCACACTCAACCATGTGCCACCACTCCCGTGCCTCATGCCACCACACATATGCCACATGTGATGATGTGACCCTCACATGCCAACACACTCAAGTCTCATGCCAAGTCACATTTGACTTCTTGTTGACTAAAGTTAGATTGTATTAGGTATTTATTTAATTTAGTATTAATATAGTATTAAATAAACTAAGGTGTATGATAAAATAAATATAGGTATATATATTTAATCATTTACCTTAGTATACAATATTAACCTCGATAATATTATTTAATATAATTTAAGTTATTTATCCTAAAGCCTAGATAACTAATATTTTATTCACCTTTCTACTTAGGTAAATTTACAATAGTAATGCCAAAATTGGATTGTATGTTCTAACAAATAATAGCTCAAAATATTGATGAGTCTGAAATTCGTCTTGAAGACCTGAAGAAAAAAAATCATTTCATTGAGCTCCTAGTAGGAGATGATGAAGAATGGGTGAAATGCCAAGGAAAGTATTTGAACCTCCTCTATATTCTCCCTATATAAATTATGTTTTTCTAATATAGTATATTTGTTATCATGTTTGTAAGTTATCCGGGTAGGTTTATAAGGCTGGTAATCCTAGTTTTAGGTAATTTTTGTAGCCCTATGTGTTGTTGTGTTGACTTTTTGTGATACTTTATGAAGCTTTAATGTCTAATATTATGTAATCATATGTAAAAGGTTTGGGGACCCTTTCAAAACCCCTTATTTTACCTTAATAAAAAAATATTGACAAGTTTCCATTTGTTTTCATTTGTAAGTTTTTCTTTCATTTCTTTATGTATAGTAGTTGATTCTTGATTAGCTTGTGGGTAAATTGAACCCCCAATCTCAACAATATTTGTATAAAATTACTTGCATATATTATATATGGAAACCTACATCAATTTTTAGACTAGTCATTTGTGTTTCTCTGTTGATCCATTTCTTTGTGTGTATGTACCTATAATTTTTACCTATTTTTGGGTTTTGCTTATGTGTGTGTATGTGTATGGAATACCTGCAACAATTTTTGGACTAGCCATTTGTGGATCTCCTATTGATCCATTTTCTTATGCTCATGTATGCTAGTAAAATTAATCTATGCTTAATTTTTTCAAGAAGAAGTTTTTATCATTGACACAAAGTATTAAGACCTATAGTATAGGTACATCTTAGCGGATCTTCAGTTGTATTGCCACTATTTTTATTTTGTTGAGTTGTTTTATTTCTATCTCTCACATCGATTTCCCCCCTTGATTTTAAGGTCACCTAAATATCACATATTAACAAGGATTTAGCCTTCTAAAAAAATCTTAAAGGCCCCCAATTAAGCTAAATCTCATGCTCGTGGTTGTGGCCTTATTGTGTCACTCCTCGTAAGGTGTGATTGTTCCAATTTGGACAATCATAGATGATGATATTAACTATATAGAATACTTGTGAATCATGTGATGCTATTTGTCATTATCTAATTTGTTTCTTGATTTTCAAACCATGCTACACCACTTTATACTTTTTAATATGCTTCAAAATTTATGCATGACCAAGTTTACTACTAACTATATAATTTTATTTTCAAGTTCAATGAGTTGATGGCTTTCTATATTGGTTTTTGTATAACCTATCATTTTGGACCAATCAAAGTCAACCATGTCAACGTCTTCCTTAGCCCCTATATTACCTAGCATATATAGCCTCAGGATTCATGCCATATCATTAACTTAGTACCTCCACTAGCCACCATGTGTCCTACCATATCACTTGTAAAAATTGTTACATCATGTATAAGAAATGTGATTTCTCACCTAGGGATTCATGTGCTTGCTTCCACCTCAATTTCATGGAGTTCCACATCATTACTATTGCATAAAGAGAGGTGCCACATCATCAAGGTTTACCACATCATCACATATTGTGTAGATATTGATATCATCATTTTTTTCAAAAGCTTTTGGAGTAGGAGGGATTTCAACTCATGACCTTCTATGCCCCAAAGCCTTATATGGATCTAGTTAGCCAACACTCCAAGTTAAACGCTTGTGAGGGGAAGGCATAACAATAAACTTAAATAAAACATGAAATTTAGTACCCCCATTTTGAGACTCTACCTTGATTTAGGCATGTGCTTAAACAAACCACCATTTTTAGGAATATTTCCTAGAATAATCCCTTTAAAATTCTGAAAATGGAGGAAAATGGTAGTTTTTTCAAACAAAAAAATAGGATACCCAAAGAAAAAATTAGAAAAAGTATCAAACTATAAACCCATTAAAATATTTTAAAGAATCCAAAAAATACTAACAGTTTATTCATATCCTTTATGGTTTTCCTTGTGCAACTATTCTATCAAACACAACCAATACGGACATCCTCTTATGCCTATGCAACAAAAAAATTGTCAAACCATTTTTACAACCTTGTCAAGTAGCTTAGAGGTCTTTGCTAAGCATAGAAGCCTACATTTAAATTCATTGGCACCAAGGATATGTTTTAAAAAATACTTCTTCTTTTCTTTTTTCATGTTGGCCATGTAGTCTACCCTCTCATTTGTACTACTATTAGACAAAAAATACTAGAATATAAAAGGAAATGGATTTTTTGAAACTTTTTGTAAAGAACAAATGAGGTTTCCATAGAACCTCAACAAACCCAATCTTAAAAATAGGGCATATTTTTGGTCAAAAAAGCTAAAAGTTCCAATGAGAGGAAAGAGGACCTTGTCAAAGAATATTTCTCTTTGAGAAAATCTATTGATTCTAGTGAGGCACTTGTTATCCAAGTATATCTAAGGTTTTATTAAAAATATTTCTTTAGATTATTCTATCAACCTTTCAAAAAATATTCTTAATTAGATTCAAAAAATATACTTTCAAGAGAAGTTGGAAGAAAAAACACGTATCAATAAAATCAATCAAGTGATGGAGATTTGCATTTGCTCCAATACCATGTAATATTTCATAGTAGTTTCTAAAAATGAAAGGAACCAAACATTACAACAAAATAAATAAATACAAAAGAAGAACATAGAATTTTATGGGGTGTTTGTGGATACCAAATAATCTTCAATAAAAGTAAATAAAATTATGCTCCAATTAATGGCCAAAAAGGTTGGTATGAAGGGTTATTTGTATCTAAATATATTATTCCTTTAGGTAAAGGTTTTGAGACTAGCCCTTTGGAATAAAATATTACAAAAATTTACAAAAGCACATTTTACAAGGTTCATATGGTCCCAAAGGAAAATTTTTAGAAATGCAATTATAAATAGCTGGTTGTGGCCTCAAGGGAAGCTTAACCACAATATTTTATAGCATAACTAAGGGTTGATTCTCATATAATTTCTAACGTAAAAAATTCCATAGATAAATAATTAAATAATAAGGTTAATCTTATAGATCAAATGATAGATTTATAAACTAAAAAAAAAAAACCAAAAAAACAAGATATAAAATCAAAATTTAGATATGAACAAATTAAATGAAATTAGCATACACATACAAGTCTGCAAATTTCCTCTATAAAATTATTTGAAGCATGAGAAAACTACTAAGGGTTAGCTAGCAATTCACTAGAAAAATCAAGGGATTTGCTTGCAAACTAGAGTGAATTTCTCAATAGTCAATGGATGGTTAAACTAGATGCATGGACTCTAAGAAGAATATTTGGAGGGTGACATGTTGGCATGTAATGATACACTAAGTCATTTTAGAAGAATTCTAAGCCTATTATAGGTATAATTAGAGATATATAAAATTTTGCAGTGCATCATTTTGCTAAAGATACCCCCAATTCTTAACTATGAATAGGAGTAACTATTTCTCACCCCAAGTAACTCAAGGGTAAAATAAAACTATAAATAGGAGCTTAGGGATATATTATATTCATCTTTTAGCCATGGTAATTCAAAGCTACACTCTATAAAACCCATATTATGCTTTGATCTCATGAGATTGCTGAAAAATTGGTAATTACTTTTACATTTCATCAATGGCACCACCCTCCTAGTTTGCTAAGAGTGTCATGATTGATGCATTGTTATTTTACCCATTTTTTATTGATTTAGCAATTTCATACTTAATGAATGGGAAAATATTGATGTTGTTTTATTTTTTATGTGTTGATTGATCATACTCACTTCTTCACTATGGTTAAAACCTATATTAAATTTAAATCCCTTACACACTGAATCTTTTATGCATGTTTATTTTTTCCACTTTACTTTTCATGTAATTTGTGTAGGTTAGTGTAGGATTATTTTGTAAGGATAGTGGGCATTTAGCCTTGATCTAGAGGCTAGAATGAGCTATTGGAAATTCCTTCCAACTTTTTTGAATCTAGAATTGGGGCACATAATTGAAATAGAATTCAAAATAACTCCTTAGTTCAACAAAGTTTTTGGCATACCCAGTGGGTCTCACCCTTATTATTTCTAAAACATTTCCCATGTTGGGTAAAATTCTTTGATTTTTATGCCAATTTTGCATTGATAATGGATGAATCAATTGTCTCAATATTGAGTAAATTATTACCAAGTCTAGTTATAGGAGGCAATTAGCTCTAATTTTTGAGCAATTGACTCCATTCTAAACCAATCACCTAAATTTTTCTTTAGTCTATTTTTTTGAGCAAAACACCTTGTGTTGCAAGTGATTTACTCTGAATTTCCTACATTTTTGTAAATTAAATCCAGATTGATTCTTTAATACAAAAGACTTAATTTATAAAAAATAGACTAAAATTGACCTTAAAACTCATCATTTTTATTATTGTTCTTGCTTTTTGCAGTTACATTACAAATGGTGACTCCAACATGAACTTTAGAATTTAGAATTTCTTACAAATTCAACAACATCAAACCATAGATATAATCTCAATTTTACATTTTCCATGAGAAAAAATATTTAAGGAAAATTTTGAGTTAATTTTGTTAAATATCAAGTCTCCAAGTGGTTTTCTCAATTTAGTGAATGATTTGGTCTTAAATAGTGATTTTTATCAAGTCAAATCTAAAGATTTGTTTGGTTGGAATATGCAAAGAGATTCACTAGGAAATACAAGACTCTTTCTAACTACCTTATAGAAGATCAATTCACTTTATTTTCAAAGTTATATTTTCGAAGTTATTCACTTAGACCCTTTCAACTTAAAAATTTTTTAAGTTCAAAACTACTAGTGAATTACCTAAAATTGCAAGTAAATCATCTAATTTTGCAAGTGAATCACTCCAAATTATAGGTAAATTGATCTATAGAAAAATTTTAACCCTAAAATTCTATGTATGTTTGTGTGTATAATATTATGAATACATACTCAAGGGGATACAAATAAAGAAAATAACATCAATCTATAGAGATAGTTGTGTACCACCAAAGAAATACTAAAGGGAAGAGAAAAAAAGTAAACCATTACATGAGCACATCTAAATAATGATATTGAGGAGATTATAGTATCTAATAACTTTTCCTCAAAGGTAAAATACTAATGGTGGACCCTATCCTACACAAAAATAACTAGGTATCCAATCCAGATGGACAACACGAGGGTAAATGCAATAGGAGTTCATAAAGTCCTAATCATGACTATATATATATATATACATATAGAGCTAGTAGTGGTGTAATAAGTAATAGTTTTTAATATTACCCATACATTGATATGCTAATATTTAGATAATGTAAGCACAAATTATTAGGATATGATTACCTCGTAATGCATTATATCCATATGAATGTGCCTAAGGATGGGATGGTTATCAAGATTAAAAATGAGCTTCCTTACAACTACCTACTACATAAGATGGATAAACATGGTACCATAAATTGAAATGAGCTCTAAAAATTTATGGAATATAATGAGGGACTTGAAGATGATCAAACCTATAATACTAATATCATAATCTATCTAATCCAAGATGGAGAAGACCTAGAGATTGACTATGAGGATACTAAATATGGAAATTAACTTATCATAGAAGAACCATGTAATCTCCTAGATCTCACAAGTCAAGGTACTCAAAATAGATAGATGATGGATTTTGGTGGTATCAAGACTGAAAATGAGGTAAGTTTTGGCATTCAATTCATTGATCCACAAGGTGCATAGATTCATTTTGCATGTCAGTTATTATTTGATTATATCGATAATGTGGATGATTATGAAGCACCATGTATTAGTTTAGTGAAATTCAAGAAGATGGGTATTAAAAACCTAAGAATACATGGAAAATCTCAATTAATAGTAAATTAGGTTAATTCCCAATGCACCACAAAGAATAAACACCTAAAGTCATACAAGAAATATCTAGTATTTACTTTAAAGTTTTGATACATATGAGATTAATGTGATACTCAAAGAACTAAATACTAATGTAATTGAACTAATAGGAATGACCACTAGATTTGAACCCACTATTGATAAGTGGAATAAACTAAAGGATATAGAAGTAGTCTTTAGAACAGTCATCCTTGATAACTTTGATCACTGGAAGGTGTTCAATAATGATGAAGAGATCAAAGAATTCCTATTTAGAGCAGTGCAACATATCAAAGAGGAATAATTATGGGGATGATATTATACATTTAAATATTAATTTACTACCTAAGGGAATAATAACTTTACAAATTCCATTCAACCCAAATAATAGTATAAGGAAATCAAGCCTCAAAGAGAAATCCTCCTCATATCATCCTCTTGAGGTTATTGAAGAAAAGAACCTATTGCTTCGTAAAGAGTACACCTATAAAGAATTTAATCTTTTAAAATAACTGTGGAAAGGGGATATTATTATATGGTCATATGAGGATATTAAGATCTATGATCATAAAATTATTAAATATACCATTGAGTTGATACATGGTGCCAAATATTCTAGAAAAGCAATGACTGGTGAACCCTAAAATTACAACAATAATAAAGAAGAAAATTTTGAATGTCCTATAGATCCCAATAACATTTCCATTTAAAAACTCTATTTGGGTTGTCAATCACCAAAATTCTAAGGAAAAATGCCACTCTAGTGTGGATTGATCAAAGTAGAAAGAATTTTCAAGACATCAAAGATACCATTACCCAAGCCCTAATATTTACCAACATATATTTTTTCAAATATTTTGGGCTATATATGTTTGGATAAGAAAAATCATTGTCACTGTTTTGACCTAGAAAAATGACCAGGAAGAGAACATCCCAACTCATTAATGACCCAAGTTCTCCACAACTATGAAGAGAGACACCCTCATAAAAAAGTATTTTCTATCATGAAAACTCTTAGGAAATTTAAGTATTATTCATCATAGAGCAATAACACAATCAACATAGTGCACACTAATGTTTTATCCATTGTAATTCATGGAAAGTTAGTGGAAAATAGAGCTAGATCGATTAGTAATACCCAAGAATTTAATATTGAGATTAAACCCATCAAACTCATCAAGGGTAGGAAAAATTGGTAATGTTAATTCCTAAAGATCAGTTCACCCTAATGGAGGAAATAGAAGTGGAAGGTAGAATGGGTTGGATAGGTGAAAATTTTAGATATATAACCACTAGATAGGTACCAAAATGATTTATATCTAAGAAGAGAACCTAATTACGTAATAGGAAAATTACTATTATTTTATTGAACACAAAAATTTTCCATTTTGAGTGAAATCACATCTAGTATTTTCCATGCGTGGATTCACAAAAATTGTGGGATTGGGCCAAATTTGGGCTGAATTGAAACAACCTCCAACAACCTCCAATAAATTAACCATTTGTTGATTCTCAAAAAATCAGCACATGGAAGGTCCGAGGTGTATACCAATTGGTTTGACCAAACCCCATAAGGGGGGTGGAGGTCCAAGGTTCAAATATCGAGCCTCACTAGACTAAATACTTGTCCCTTTCTTGGTGCTTTCAACGAGTATAAAAGGTTTAAAATGATTGTGGTATGGTGGTTATAGGGGTGGACTACACAAAGATTTGTGTGGCAACTTTCAGGGTAGATGACGTAGAATACTATGGCAACCATAAAAGGTGGATAACCTGCCTAGATTCATGGAAGCTACCGATTCCACCATGTAAATTCAAAAAAAAAAACAAATGTGCATGTGGAATTTTTGTAGGCATAGATTCGCTAAAAATGAAGGAAAAGATAAAATTTGATTAGCAAAAAACTTTGGTGGTGCAAGGAAAAATGTGGGCTGATGAGGGGTGAAATTACATGAGTTAGAAGGGATCAGGGAATTTTAAAATGTGTCAAAATTTCTTGTCTACATTTTACCCCCTCTTTGGCACATTTATAAGCATTAAATGCGTCAAAGAAAGATGTAGACACTTGAAACAAAAATTGAAGTGGGCAAAAAAGGATGGATGGTTTTTGATGGAATGTTAGCATGAAAATATTGTTTAGAAAAAAATTAAAATAAATTTTATTTTTTATTTTTTTATGGTACACAAATTGAGGCATAAAAATTAAAAATTTAATTTTCTAGGTGGGGTGCCCTCTCGAGTTTCATAAATAATGCAATATGCTTTAGAAAATTCAAAATTATGATAAAAAAAGTTAAATTTGCAAAAATGAATGGGGGTGGGAGGGTTAAAATAGGGTTTTAGGGCAAAACCCTAATTCATTGTTACAACATGATTTCCTAAATTAGAGCTCTAGAGAAAATGGATCTTCCAAATCATAGAGCAGATGAGGTGCACACGGGGGGCAACTAAGTTGAACTGAGGATACAGGTAAGCATTATTTTACCCTTTTAATTTTTTTTTGTGATTTATTTACAATTTTTTTGTGGTTTTTCTAGATTTTGTGCTAAATTTTTTGTTGTGTGACTGGGTAGAGTGAATCAATTTTTGCATGATGAATCTACACTATGGATTCATTACACTAGGGTTGTTGGAAATCCTATAAAATTTGCATCTGGCCTAGCATGGATTTGCTAATCCATGTTTACCCCAGTGCGGATCTATGAGGATCATGCAAATTCATAAAAAAATTGCTTGCAACAATTTTTTTTGCAATTTATATTAAAAAAAGGTTTTTTTTTTTTTTTTTTTGTCTTGTTTGATGATATGATGAATGTGATATACTAATGATATGCAATATTTAATATTTTTGCTTGAAATATGATACTATCAATAGCCAGGAGTGGTGATGTAGAACTTCCCTGATTAGGTGGAGGCTCTTGTTAGGGTAGATAGGGACTTGATACAGAAGGTTGGGCTCCTAGATGTAGTAGAGATGTTGAGGATAGATGTAAACATCACCCTATTGACCGTACTAGCAAAGTGGTGATACCTAGAATCATCCACATTCTAGTTACCTATAGGTGATATGACAGTGATCCTAGAGGATGTATGGAGGATCCTTCACATTTCCATTAGGGGTCAACATGTATATCATCCTAGGGCACAAGATTAGGCCATATAATGATTAACCGAGAACCCACAATTTTTGGTTGAGAAGAGTGGAATTAGTGTGGAGCATATGACAACCACACAAAGTATCTCCATATTGACTGTGGTGCTAAGTGGAGTAGTTTTCAGGTTTCTTGCTTACCACACAAGTAGGTGCCATCTACCATGGGGTCTAGTAGAGATTGTGGTTGATATGAGAGATACCAAAATGTGGTTTGCATGGGACCATTTTGTACTATGTCACCTATACAGGATATTATATAATGCAATGCACACGCATCATAACAACATTGTTCTCACTACCCTACTCTATGTGTGGAGTTGGGAACACATAGTGGTGAGGAGGCCCTTAAGTTTACCACATAAGGATATAGATGTACAATGACCAATCATATTAGTGGGAATCCTTGAGAGGAGGGAGAGAGATAGCCAATGGGATGATGGTAGCAAGGTAGGCAACATATGACCTGTGTCCTATGTAGATTGTATGGAGGCCATGGTGGACATATCCATATTGGTATGAGGACAACTTAGATCTAGCTCAAGTGTGTTAGATTCGATGGCTACGATCAGAGAAGAATAATGTGGAGCTATACCACTTTTATTAGATGCATTACCAATTTGGTCTAAATTAGGAGATATCAGAGTTAGGATATGTTTGGTTCAGGTGTGTGATGCAGTATCCATCTAGCGTGGAAGACAATCTTGATGTTACATATTTTAGAGAGCCATATGAGGATGATCCCTTACTAGTGGATCTTAGGGTAGATGACATAGGTACAATTGATGAGTACCAGATATGGTACCATGACCTAAGACCCGAGAGGCTCACTCCTTACCCAGTGCAACCATGGTAGTGGATCATAGATCATAGGGTATAACAAGTAGCTTGAAAGGTAATTTAGTAGAGAGAGGTCAAGAGACCATAATAGGGTGAGGCAGCTAGACTAAGGTAGTGAGGAGGGTGCAGGCCTAGGGAGAGAGGAGGTCTACTGAGATATAAGGATATTTCTTGATAGGAGATATCTCAATAGGAGGAGAAACCTCAATAGAAGGTACCTCATCAAGAGGAGATACCTCAATAGGAGGAGGTACCTAAGCAGCCACAAGGTAAGATCAATGTTGCTACTAATATGGATATTGGTGGTGCTAGTGGAGAAGGAGATGAAGGAGACTACCAATGAGTTATTATGTTAGAGGTAGAGGTGGCTACCTTGAGAGGATAGATAGCTACTCATACAGGCTACACCTAGTCACTAGAGGTATAGCTGACATAGGCTTGCACTCAGCTACAATAGTAGGTGAGGGCTACACCCTCTTCAAGTGGGATAACACTCTCTTCAAGAAGTAATGATTTGTTCTATGTCCAAGAGGAGCTATTAAGGTCCAATATATGAGAGGCTTTTTATCATACCTTGTACTTCTATTTGGTTCCATAGGGATAGATAATGCCTTTATCGACAGATATGGCTCTGAGCTTAAGTCAAATTCAAAGCATGGTATGATCTAGTTCATGATCAGTGATCCAATATATGAACTTTCTTCCACAAAGTCCAAGAGGATATAGGAGCGAGGGCTAGGGATCTAGGGGATGACATGCCATATTTTATATTTTTATGGTCTACTTCCTCACTAACTGAGTATGCTAGTCTTTTATTGTGGCATACTATTCGACCTATACACATGTATATTTTTTTTTAGATTAATACCATACTGTAGTTTTGCATATTTTTTGTTGTAATTATTATGAATAATTTTTTTGTTTTGAATGTTTTATGTGGATGCATATTCTAAATGATGATGATAATACATAGAGTTATGGTGAATTTAATGCATACCTATCATGCTATCCAAAATGTGGTCAATGAAAGAATAGAATGTGAGTTGATGAAGTTGTAACGGATATTTGGTAGAAAATGATTTCAATGTACTAGGTGGTATACCCTGGTAATTATGATTTTTGAAAAATAACCTGTGAGGATGTATGATTGTGTATGATCTCAATGGATGCTGATCCTCACTTGTGGTCATGAAGCAAATCCTGTGTGAGGTATTTTTTTATGTTGACATCATAGGTATATGACCCAAAAATTAATTGAATCTTGATAGTCAATATAATATTGTAAGTTATGGACAATGTGTACCCTTAAAATAAATTTGATTTAAAATTAAGGGATTGAAGAAGGATGTGATAGAGGGATTTTGCTAGGTATAAGGTTCCTAGTGTGAAAAAAAGTGTAAATGAGAAAATTTGACTAGGTATTCTCTCGTGCCATAATTACAAAGCCCTCATGCAACTATATGATCAAGCAATCATGTATGAACAATCAAATTGTACATATTTATATATGGCAGACAATCATGTAATATACTAAAGTAAATGATACAAATGCATTGTATTAAGATAGTGGATATGAAATGTAAGACTAATTATTTATTTGGTCTCAATTATTTATGATAATGGTCATACAAATCAATAAATATATAATGATATTAACCAATCAACATTTAAGGAGAATATTGTATATTCTCAAGATGAAATCAAGTCTATTAAGAATTAGTGTGTGTGGTTCGTGAGTTCATTTCCTATCTTGAACTTGATTATGATGCAAATCTATCAAGAACTAATGTGTGTGATTTTGAAATTCATTAACCATTTTTAAGTAAGGTAGTGATGCAAGACAATTTAAGAACAATTGTGTGTACAAATGAATTCATTAACCAATCTTGAGTAAGGTAGGATTAAACTAGTTATAGAGAGAACCAAGAAGCTAGCTTGTCCTTATGTGTGTTCAGAGGTCTCTTCAAGAGAGACATGTTGCCATGCATCATAGTCCTTTATTAGGGTCTCCAAGATTTGGGGAATCAGATTCTCAACCACTTGAATCAAGTCCTGATGAGAATTTTGCCCTATCCTTACTACTCGAAGACTCATTATTATTTTTATTTTACCTTTATTGAGAGAGTTAGAGCCTTTCTCACTCTATTATTATGATGTTGTTTTGTGAAAAAATAAGTAAAGCTTTGGGGAATTGAACTACACAATGATCTGTATGGAAGTATAATCGTATCTTTACTACTCACTCTTTTTAGTTTTATAAATTATATATAGATATATATATATAGATATATTGCTGGACTATGTACATAATGGGGCAAGCAAGAAGAATTTTTCACTTCAAGGTTCAATCCAATCATGGAATCATCCTTCTTGATGTAAAATTTTATTAATAAGTCCAAAGTAGCATGAAGTCAAGTCCAAAGACTCAAAAATTTTCTTAGTGACAAAATGTGCTTTGGTTCAAGAGATATTATAATCAATATCAAGGATCAAGACTTTGTTAAAATATGAATCATGTGATGGGTTCAAAAGAGACTCTTAAACACTCAAAAAGACCAAGACTAACCATGAATATGAAGGCCTTTGTCTAGAAATGACATGATGGATAAATATGAACATATGTCACAAGAAAATGGGCTAATCATAATGCAAGGTGTAAACTAAAATTGTAGGATGCCTAATGCAAACTATAAGATGTATGATGATGATGATGCAATATAATATATAAGTAATGATTGTGCAAGATAATTTATGTACAAGTCTAAATAAAATGTATAGGTGGATGAAAAAAAATTCCAAAAATCTAAAGAAAATAATAAGAGGTGTTGAACCCACTATGGGTATAGTATTTGCTAATGGCCAGATAAAAGAAGAGATATACCTATTGGGATGTATGCTCGTAAATGGCTAAATGGAGGTTACCCCTCACTTGTGACCATGAACCTATCCACTATTGGGTGTTGAGATGATGTGAATGATATTACCAAAGCAAGTACTACCTAATAGGGGTATGCACCAAAGTGTATGGACAAGATCAATAGAGAAAAGCTAGAATTACATCCCTTACCTTAGGGAGATGTAATCAATAAAAATAAATTTTCAAGTTAAGGGATGTAAAGTGACATGAGCAAATGCAATGATGGAAATGCAAACTAGATGAAAATGCAACACCATGCACAACCTTTGTTTTATTTGATATATATATATATATATATTATTTACATGGTGGAATTGGTGATATATACAATATGATCTATATACATTGTACAAGGTGACTTATACATAATATTTCTAAGGTGGCTTCAAAATCAAAGGAGGTTTTTAACAAAGAAGTTCCTTTGTATATTTTTCTTTAGCAACCATTGCATGAAAATCTATGCATTCTCAAACAAAACCATTTTCTTGATATAGGGAGGGGCAATCCCTAATATTACAAGATCTCTATAAGATAGCAAATAAGGGTCCTCTCAATAAGAAAAATATTCACCATAAGAATGTGCAAAATATATCATATTAAAAAATAAAATATCAGAGGAATAAGGAGGTCTCTCATCTTATTTAGTCTTATATAAGCCTTGATGGTCCATAGGAGAATGAGGTGTGGATGATAATGAGTCGATTGTGGAAGATGAATTAAGTGGATTTGAATGGATATTGCATGGTGAAGAAGGATGATTAGGTTTAGATGGAGTGTGATGGATAATGGGTAATGATGATGACAAGGTAGGATAGGATGGAGAATCAAGTGGCTCCACCATTGCACAATGCTTGAATGCTTATGGGTCACCATGAATGGTGACAATTTGATTCTTGAATTTAAAATTTAAGTATTGATGAAGAGTGGAAGGGACAACCCTCATCTCATGAATCCAAGGATGTTCAAGTAGAATATTATAAGTCTTAGGGAAAGACACCACATAAAACAATTTTTTTAAGATCTCATGTCTTATCTCAAGGGTAAGGACTATAGTACCCCAAGTTTCTTGGGATTCATCATTAAATTCTTATATGATGATATCAGGTTTTATGGGGTCTTCCTCATTTAATTCTAGTTCTTGAAAGAATTGATAAGTGCATATATTAAGAGAAGAACCATTATCTATCAAGACACGTTTGATAAATATTTCTCCAATAAATCATGTGATGTAAAGGGATGAATCTTCTTGCAATTTTTAGGAAGGAATATCATCATCATAAAATGAAATGTGGTTGATCTCAATATATCTTAAAACACTTTCCATATCCCTAGGGAGAAGAATACAAGGAATAGACTGTTGACTTAGAATCTTCTACAAAGCTTTTATATGAATAGGAGAAGTTAGTAAAAGTTCTAAAAGTGGTATCTTGTCTGAAGGGTTAGCCAACTACTATTGAGTATCACGGTGGACTTTAGGCTAAGGTTTCAACAATAAATGTGGGCTTCCTATGCTTGTATTACCCTTTTTATTATTATTCAAAACTAAAGGAAGTCTTGAAGGTTGGTTGGATGAAGAACTTGTTTTCTATTTGTCAAGTTGAGTTTGTTGAACTTGAGCTTGCTTTTTTGTAGTCTCTGCTATGATATCAATAATATCATTATGATGAAACAATTTAGGATATGACAATTGATTGATTTCCTATTTATGATCAGATAAGGTATTTTGGAAGATCCCCATATCTTGATTGATTATGGGTGTTTTTTGTGTCAGAGGTTGATTTTTTATTGGATAATTGTAACCAATAGTGAGTTGTGAATCGTTCATAACAAAAATATCCACATAAATCAAGTATTGAACCACATATCCTAAATTTTTATATGTTTGTGTCATGTGTCCATCCACTCTATGGTATTCACAATGTTTCTTAGGATCATACCGATCTACTATGGTATCGAGTTGCCTTATGGGTGGCAACTCAATAATGTTTGTATCTATCAAATGTTTGAGAATTATGGTCAATGGTTATTTGAGCTTTGTAAAATTACATGGTTAAGGTTTTTTAGGAACCTTGAACATTTTTCTCAAATTATTAGCAATAGTAGGATGTAATGGTTAACTACTTGTTTTTTATAATTGTATGTGGAATGATGATAGTAGGCAAATTTTGAAGTGTGATGTAAGTGCATAATAGGATTGGAAAAAGGAGAGTCTTGTTGATATGGATATGTTGTGTTGAGAGAAGAATGATAAAATAATTGTGATTGCAATAATGATGAAGAATAATATGAAATGGAGAATTGTGGGGGATTATTTGAGTGGAAATGAATGGAGGATGAGGAATTTGTGATAAAGATGATGTTGAATATGGATGAAACTATTGAGAGGGTTGACCATAACCAATCCATGTATTTTTTGAAGTTCCCCTAATATTGTCAATAGGGAAGGTAACATAAATAGGTTTGTATGTGATCATGTTTTTAGAAATAATGAACAAGAATCACTCAGAGCAATATCACACAAAATATTTTCTTCACTCTAATGATCACAATCACACACAAGCAAGGTAAAGACTTTATTTTAAGATATTATTTTAGTAAGGGAAAAGTATTTTGGAATTTATCTTGTTTATGTGCCTAAGTTCTTTCCAAAAATTGATTATGTGATCTTGGTTAAGTGAAAAGAAAGAAAAAGTGGTGAAAAGAAATATGTCCCTTCCAACCACAATCCTCTTTTCAAACTAGTCCAATGTGGTCTAATCTTAGTCGTATCTAGTTGTCCCAAGAGTAGGAGGTGTACACCACTTAATACCCAACTTTGCAAGTTGGAGGGTTCAACCTCAAACCCACATTGAAGCTTGACACCACTTGATGCCAATGGTGGGATGAAACTAGAACGATGTTAGTACGGACTATCATTGGAAAAGCTTGAAAGGGGGAAGGTGAAAAGAAGAGGGGTGTGATAAATTTAAACCCTTAATGATCGTTCACATCGGGTTCACCAAAGAATGTGGTCTAAAAATTTTATACCCTTTTCCCTTAGGCTGATGGATCCATACCTAGAATGGAGATGGGAAATCAAAAGCCCACACCTCAATGTAAGGTGTACCTGGTGTCGTACCTCCTTTGGTGATTATCAACAAATTAGGTGGGTTCACCAAGAAATATTTAAATAATTTTTCTGTCTATGTAATGAGAAGTGTTTGATGTGTTATTTACTTAACAAGCACCTATGTTTAGGATAAAATGCAACTAGACCTGAACTACATGCAATTTTGATTTCCTTGAAGACAACATACAACAAACATGATTCTTCTAAATTAACTACAATGCAATCTTATTATTTTTTGTATTTATGTTTTTAAATTATCTAAGAATAAATAGACATAGAACAAAGAGAAAATAGAAAATGTAATTAAAACATATTTGATAGATCACCTACATGAATTTGGATGGCTGAACAGAGAAGATCTACATCTGGAAGTGAATCTACATCATGAATCTACATCTAATATGAATCTTCATCATGAATTCGCATTTGGGATGTTGTGAATTTGTGAGAAACCTACAATCAGTCAGATAGGAACACTAAAAATTATTATTATCATTGGAGGATTTTCTTAGGCCACTATGTGATGAATCTCAGTAGCGTGGTAATCAAATCCCCTTAAGTCTCTTTAACAAACTATGGGTGAAAATGTAAATTGTAAGCTTGCTTGAGAATTGATACAAAATTAAAATAAAGTAACTAAAATATGCAGAAATAAGAATGCTATAAAGTGCAAAATTATCAATATATAATATGCCAAGATGTCGGGATGAATCATGAGGCAAGAATTACCCCCAAGCTCATGATAGTGCAGATACACATCTTGAGTTGAATCCACATCATAAATCATATTTGGGATGATGCAAATTCATTAGAAATATGCTAAGAGTAAAAAATACAAATACAAAACACAAGGGTATGCAAAGATGATTGCAAAAATTAAAGCGCTCATAATGGGGATTATGTTTATTGATTGCTAATGGTTGAAGCAGTTATGTTTAAAAATTAGGTACAAGCTCCAAGATCAATCCTAAACCTACAAGAAAGATAGCTCAAAAATATAAAATGACCATTAACCTTGATTGAATGGTTTAATTTTGGTTTTATAACCTTCAGAGTAATTAGGAGTTGTGCAATTAGGGGTGCAGTTAGCATTTCATTAAATGCACTTAGCAATTTTCCATTTTGATAAAATCTACATCTGGTATTTTTATAGATGTGGAAACATGAAAATTGCAAGATTGGACCAAATTTTGGCCGAATCAAAACAATCTCCAAGAAATTAACCATTTTTTTATTTTTAGCGAATCCATTCATGGAATTTTTGCAGGCACAAATTCTCTAAAAATGAAGGAAAAACAAAATTTGGTTAGCAAACAACTTTGGCAATGTAAGGATAATGGTGGAATGATGAGGGGTGAAATTACATGAGTTAGAAGGGATCAAGAAATTTTAAAATGTGTCAAAATTCCTTGTCTACACTACCACTACCCCACCCACATCAACCGCCTTCACTAGTACCCATATTTCGTAAAGAGGTAAAAATATCTAAGGGTAAAGGCAAGAAAATAAGGGGGGAAATAAATATATGAGCCTCCCCTCCATTTAAGTGACTAGAGGATATCTTTTATGACTCCTATAGAAGAATTGAGAATAGGGTATATACACACCCATTTAAGAAGGTACAAATAAAGGCACTAAATAGTTCAACATAGGTCTATAACTGTTCTCAAGTATCATCAATCATATAATAACTTCAAGGATGTCCATGAACCTAGGTACCTACGTATGGACTTTCCCTAAACTAAATAATTTCTTTTAGAAGGATACAATCCATTTGGACACAGCTTTAGACCCCCTCAATAGAGTGAAGAATCATTCTATATTCAAGAGGGATACATTAGGAAGATGTTGAAAGTGGAATATGACCTAGTCATGTGGGTATATTATGATCCTAAGAATCATAAGGATTTTTATTACTAGTTCACAAGCATCTACTTGTTGGATTTCATAGTGCCACATCTAAAAAATCCAAACCTATCAGCTAACTCCATCATTCTTCTTGATTCAGAATTGTTCAAGGAGGATGTATATATGGTGTTATTAGATATAACCACTATTTAGATGTGAGGATGGAACTACAAATTTATTAAGAGAATATTACCTTAATTCTATGCAAAAACATCATGTAAAATCTTACATAAATAATAATTCTAGACACATTATTGATCAAATGGATAGTTAGTTGAGAGCCTTCAATGAAGAAAATAAGTTTAATTACACCTTCTAATTGGTTTGGCTCTTTAAAATTAGAAGAAAAATCAGTTTCCAACCCTTCAACTAGACCAAGTAAGAGCAAATGACAAACCCCTTTCAATGGTCAATTGCATAGATGTACCCTACTAAGAAGAGGATAAAATATTAGCTTTTAGTGCAACATGTAAAGGGAGATAGCAAACACAAGATGTAGAATATTATGAAATAAAGTAAATTTACGACTAAAAATATACTATAAATAGAAATGATGGATATGTTTACAAAAGTAGTTGTGGAGGAAATTAACACTCAATGAATACAACTACAACTCAATAATGGGTATTGATCATATTACACCCCATCACACATCACACTGCTACATCATGCCACTCTGGTCTATATTGACATATGACTTATGACTTATCTGTTCTATACCTATGACCCTTTATATAGGAAATAAATTCCTTGGCCAACACTCTATCTAGATGTGCAAGGGACAACTTGCACATGTACAACTTCCACTTTGACACTTGTGCATTTATTACATTGCATGTAGTAATAAGATAACTTCCCCCTAAAGTAATATAATGTGCTAAGTATGTACCAAGAAAGGTACATTTACATTATCCAAATGAGGTAATAGTATATTTATAACACCCCCCTGTATTAAATTATTTGGATATTGAATACTTTAGTCTTCAATGTGGATCTTCTTCCATATGATGATCTAAATCTTCTTCTCTATTTTTTGTAACCTAATCAAGCAAGTGAGTAGTATCTTCATAATCTATCATTCTTGTTGAGAGAGATTTGATTTCAAAATCATCTATCGATTCTTCCAGTTCTTCACTTTCTTCTATCCTCTAAGCTAGATGTACTTTTTTATTTCATTTTTAATAATCCAGTTGAGGGTAGTTGAATGGATGCTAAAATTGTTGTTGATGAGGATTTTGATATTGTTGTACCTAGAATTGATTACCATTGTTTATCTGATTCCCTTGATTATGATTTTTGGGATTGACCCTACAGTAGTTGGTGTTATGGCCTTTTTTATTTCCTATATGATAATAACTTATGTACCATGCTTTTCATCCTTTTGATGAAGTAGCAATGTTTCCCTATATATTTTCCTTAGATGACAATGCATTGTTAGACATTTCATCTTTACCTGTATTTTCCACTTCATATTCTTGTAGAATATTTATTAATTAATAAAAATAAGTATCTTTACTTAGAAATTGTAAAGATGTTACCAAATTTTTATAGCTTTCTGGAAGTGCTCTCATAGTTATTTGAGTAAGAAGTTCATCCTTGACTATTTCTCCTAAGGTAAATAATTTCCCTTTGATGTTTGCTACCTTCCTTAGGAATAGTTCTATGCTTTCTCAATTATTCATTTTTAATGAATGAAGTTGAGCCTGAAGATGGAAAATGGTAGCCTTATTATTTCCTTAAAATATTTTCTCTAGGATTTTCCATGATGTTTTTGCTAAACTGATATAGGGTTAAATTTCATCAGTGATTGCAAAGGTTATTATCATAAGTGCCTTTGAATCATTTTATATGAACTTTTGGATTTTAATATCATCTGTGGTAGGTATTTGTGTTTTCCCTTTGATGATATCCCATAATTTTTCATATACCAAGATAGATTTCACTTTATTCTTCCAAGAAAAATAATTAGGACCCTTGAGTAATTGAGATTCTGCTAGGAAGAATTTGTTTGAAGCCATTTGAAAATCCTAATGTTAATCCTTAGATTTTTTAGAATGCCTTATGAATCCCTAGTATGCTATGGATAAGATATAGTAAGTTTGTATAATTATAGTTCAATATTGATAGATTTTATAAGGTTTTGTAGAATATGAAAATCAATTCCTTTTATCCCTTATTACTCCTATTGAACTAAGCTTTGTTACCAAATTTTAAATAGGTTATAATGTTGTATCTTTTGTCTCCTTTTGAAAGTAATGAGAAAATAATATTATGAATATCAAACCTATGAGAAAAATCTCTTTATGAATAACCCTTTGGAAATTAGCTTATGTTTATTTATTTTCCAATTAACTAATTTTATGTAGTAGCCCTTATGACTCCATAATATTTGGAAAAATTAGATCACAATTAATATTTGCAAATATTCAACATTTATACAATTAGAAAACCTTATTACTCCTAGGTTTTATATTGCAAATATTTGATTTGATTTGATAAAATATTTCCCTTGATATATGGCTTCCAATGTATAAAAATTCCTTTGATTTAACCCTTATAACTCCAAGGAAATGACGAACAAAAAGTACATATTAATGGAAATAATTTTACCTTTCTTCAAGCATTGTTCGACACTTATTTCTAAGAAGCTTCGATTGTTGTTCTATGTAGACATCACAGATTATTTGGACATGTCTTCCAATGGAAGTACTATATTTTTAATGCATTCCAAATCTAGAATATTCTAGTCTCTTCCCTTGACTTTAGTTGCCTTTGCATTAAAGGCTCTAACACCTTCTTGACTGCTACAACTCAGCCCTTTTTAGCTCGGATGGTGTGAGAGTAATTTTGACATTGAAGAATTACTGCTTGAATTTGGTCGTTGATCTCCTTAAATGGGGATGATCCATCTCTTATGCACCAAGTGGCATGACCATTACCTTTGAACCCTTGGTGCTAATGAATGCTTTGTCTCCCTTATTGTAATGTAAGAATTTTATGTTCTTTAGAAAAATGCTTGGTATTCCTTCTTGAAAACCATACTCAATGCACCAAATGCATCCAACTCTTCATATAACTCCTCCTTGAAGATGAGCACCCTATTGAATCGAGCGTTAAGGTTTACCTTGAGTGACAGGTGTCACTTTCTTATTTGCATGAATGTAAATCCTATTGCTAGTTTGAATGGATTCTTTGAGATCTTTTTAGCCTTGCAATACTTCTCCTTTGCCTTCATTCATTTGCATAGTCTTCCACAAGGATGTGGAGCAAGAGTATGTAAGCATTGAGAACTGCTCTCAAATAATTTACATGGAGTAAGTAGTACTCCAAATGGTGCTTCAACTTTATTTTGCTTTGTACTTTATTTCTACCCTCCTTATGTAGACTTTTTTTTTTTTTAATAACATTGTGCTTCCATGCTTTTGTATGTGTATCTTGTAGGTTCGGTACTCTTGAATGTGAGGAATATGAGCCCTTCCTATGGATTTCGAGGTAGGCTTGGATGACTGCTTACGTACGACTGCTTCTAACTATTTTTTCCAACAAGAGTAGTGCCTTTTAGGCACCTTTGAATCTACCTTCTTTCCCTATATAACCATATTATAAATAGTGCACTATCATGTACAATAGTTTTTGTAGACACCAAATACTAGCCACTTGTCATCCATCCAGGTCTTCCCACCATTTTTACCTATTATTTACATATATTATATATATTTAAATATTAATATTTTATATTATATTTTTATATATATTTAATAAATGTGTATATATATGTATAAATTAATCTCAACCATAAATATTTGTCTAATCCTATCCATTCATCCACCTTAATCCATGCCACCTACCTAGATTTAATATCCACCCTCCGTCATGTTTTAATCTTGACCACACAAATTATGTTGTTGAAACCCTAATGTGCCTTAGGAGAGATTATAAATAGGAGTCATTTCGATGACTCAACCCCTAAGTTTTTGAAGTCCCTAAATCCCCCAAGTGATTCATAAGTCCTTGAATTTCTTTCATCCTCTGTCACCCTCATATTTTCATCCATCACCATATCCATCATTGTAGCCCTTACTTGAAGTAGATCTACTTTTGCAAACTTTTATTTAACCCCTGAATACCCTTCTACTACTCCCGAGAATCCATATGCAACTGCTAAATGCTCACCTGCTACTCCTAAGCACTGATGGGTGCTTTCCACCATATTTGAGCATCCATGTGTGTTATTTGTTGTTTTCGAGCACCCATGAGCATTTCAAACTAGAGTTATGCAGCCCTACTAACCCTATGGTGTCATTAGGACATCCATGCACCATATTCCTATAAAAATGACTTCATATAAGAAAGTGATAAGTTCACAAGGTAAATTTATTTATTGTGTTTATTTTAATATTATTAGATTTGCTTATAGCTTCATTTCTACAACTAGGGTTAGTAGTTTTCTTATTGAGGGCCTCACATAGTGGAGCCCTCATAGATATTATTGAACTTCTATTGTTGTTTGTTGTTTACAGGTTTAGGTATCGAGTTCATTGAGCAATTGTTTAAGTTGGAGTGTTACAGTAAAAGGATATATGAAGCCCACTCACTTCTGTTGGGATCAATAAAGCATGAAGACACCACACTGATTTGTTGGCTAGGATTTTGGAGAACCCTAGCATATTGATATTATTGTATTGAGAAATAAAGCTTCGTAAAAATTCTAATCTGGGGTATATTTGGGTGTAATATCAGAAATCCACTCAACAATAAAAATAATTTTTTTTTTTGTGCAATCACATGTGTTTATCTTGCTTTAATTGTTCATTTGTTTAAGTTTAGTTATTTGGTGTTTTTCAATTTGCATCTATAGTTTTAATATAAGATGGCCTTGTTGCACTTTCTTTTGCACTCCTCTTTGTTGATCAATAATTTTGGTTTTTAGGTAGAATATTGAGAGAAATATAGGGGTTTTGAGGTTGTCACTTGATTAGACACTTTCCCCTATTAGCTTGGATATTTTATAAATGAATCCAATCTTGTAACCATATGATAGAAGCTATTTTTCTACACTTGTTTTTGTGCTTTGAACTTGAGACTCACCAAGTCTCATTCAAGACTTATTTTGATGCTCTTATGATGGTTACATTTTTCTCCAATACTTGGAGGATTGAGATAATTTTGTGGCTTCCTTAGGCCACTTCAAAGTGCAAATCATAGTGCATTAACAGTATCTATAGAAACTTTAACAAATTTTATATTTGTGCCCTTCTAATGAAAGAAATTATCCCAAATATTTCACTATCTCCAATAGTGAATTTCTCCAATGAGTTCTCCTTGGAACTCCTTTGATGATTTCTTTAGTAAGGCTCTTCAAGAATTTTACTGGATGTTCATAGAGGCCTCTCCAATGCCTTGTAGCTCCTTCTAGTCTTCTTTGAAATCTTATATTTAACCTTCTACTCCTAGAAGTGTTGGTGGTGATGTCTTCTCTTGGATATCTAATTTTGATGCCTCTATATTTGAGCATGACTCTCCTAGTCCTTATTCATAAATGAGATCTTCTCCTGATCTATTTTGCTTTAGGTTCTAGATTTATTCTAAAGAAGATACTCTTCCTAACCTTTTTGTAGGAAGCTTTTCCAACTCACTAAATTTACCTATTCCTGCAACAAAATATTAGTACTAAAATTTTCTTTTGAATCATATACTCCCTCCTAGATTTTTCTTCAAGATCAAGGTTTATGTGGCCTTCTCTTCAGTAACAAGGCTTCTATGGGCTTTTCTTCAAGGCTTTTATGGCCTTATCTTTAAGTATTTTATGGCATTTCCCTTTGGATCAATGCTTTTGTGGCATTTTATTCTAGATTAATGCTTCTATAGCATTTTATTCTAGATCAAGGCTTATGTGGCCTTTCTTTCTTATGGAGTTTCTAATCTATAAATGGATATATCCTATCTCCAAAATTCACTGCAACTCTACTCCAAAAGTCTCTTCTATAGTGATCTTCTCTTGCAACAACTAATATCTACACTATGAAGGTACTCTAAACTTTGGGAAATGAAGTTTAAGTATCCTAACTTTCTATTGTAGGAGGTGTCCCAATCATCTGAGTATTAATTCCCTATAATAAAAGAACCTTCAGGTTATTTTCTATAGATATCTTAGATGGGCTTCACTAGATTCATAAACCTAGTGGATCAAGTGTTGAATACTAGTCTTCACAAGCTTTCCATTGAAACTCTGTGGAAAGATTCTAGTCATATGCAATCTTAGTATTCTAGAATCTAATATTTCATTAAGTCCTTACTTGTGGCTCTCCTTAATTCTACCACCAAGACTCTTTTGAGTATTTTTGATAGTGACTGGTCCAATGACACGTTAGGTTCTCAAAAAAATTAGAGTTAGTAATAATTGTGGTTTCTCTATTGACCTATCATGGATATGATACCACTATTATCTTTTTATGTAGTATGTAATAGGATATAGAAATTACAAGATGTAGAATAATATGAAATAAAGTAAATCTATGAGATGATTGAAAATATACTATAAATAGAAATGATGGAGATGTTTACAAAAGTAGTTGTGGATGAAATTAATACTCCATGAATACAGCTACAACTCAAGAATGGGTATTGAGCATATTACACCCCATCACACTACATCATGCTGCTACATCATGCCACTTTGGTCTATATTAAAATATGACTTATGATAATGAATTATGACTTGTTTGTTCTATACCTATGGATATAGGAAATAAGTTCCTTGGCCAACTCTCTATCTAGATGTGTAAGGAACAAATTGCACTTTTACGCTTGTGCATTTATTACATTACATGTAGTAACAAGATAACTTCCTCCTAAAGTAATCTAATGTCCTAAATATGTACCAAGAAAGGTACATTTACATTATCCAAATTATGTAATAGTCTATTTCTAACACAAAACCTTCTATAAATTTTATGATGAAGCCTATAAGGTTATGAAAAATTTGAATGGAAAAGTATTAAGGCTATCATATGAGGCACGATTGTTTATCAAGTTAAATGAATGTCCTCATAGAGAATTTTACATATGGATAACTCGATCCTTTATTCATTTATATGGCTTTTTAGCCATGCCATTTGTTTTTCCTACATATGTGATAGACTACATGTTCAATTTTAAATATGTGTTGCAACATGACTAAATGGACTTGATGTGCTTCAGGAGGTAGAAAAAAATCATATTATACCTACTCAACTAGCCCATCATGAATATCACTAAAGCCCTAGGGTTCGACCAAGTTGTAGAGGTGATATTGAGATATATGGGGGTAGAGAAGCTAAGGGATAATTAGTCTTATAATTAAATTGGTGTCTTAAAATAGACCCTAAGGAATAAGAAGCTGGACATACTCTTTACACATAAGAAAAGGTACAACATTCACAAGATGAATTTTAGCAAGGTGTTGTCCTTTCTACTATAGGAAGTTGTCATGAATATTAATACAAGATCTAAAAATGGACAATTATCCAAAATAGTGGAACACATTCTAAACAAGTGTGAAAAATGATTTTTACCTAGCAATCAAGATGAACCATCATAAATTAGGTGCCTTGAGGAAAATATGGTACACATACATGAAGATCCTAGTAGGTCAAAAGATGAGGTATAAGATAGGCATACTAAATATACCTACCAGACATGATCCATTTGATGATCAATTATCTACCATATAGTATAAAAACATCCTAAATATTTAAAAATGATAAGATAATTAGCAAGACAATAACTAGACCATCAAGCCCCTAGAGATAAAAGAAGTTAGTACTTGAAATTAATATTTTAGTTATACCAACAACATTGGAAATGCTTAGTTTAACAGTAAGGTAGAAATACATTGAAGGTAAAAGGATGATTTGAAATATATGGATCAAAACTTAGGAAGATCATGGTGGCCCAAGGATAATAGCCATAAACAACCCATTTTGAGGAGGGGATATTCCTCTAGGAGGATTCCAACCTAAGTTTGAAACAACCAATATTATGACCATTTTTACAATAATTTTCACTTCACTTCCACCATCCACCATTTTTTATTCTTTCTGTATCATTTATTATTTTATTTTGACTTCATCTTATCGCCCCATCAATTCTTCTATTACGCTTATCTCACCCTCTACTAGTGTATACTATGGTTATTGTAGAGGAATTCTACCAGTAATTATCTCTATCATATTTGGGACAACAACATCACTTAATTACAATTACCTGTCATTCAATCATCCACAACAAAAACATTGATTCCTTACACTACATCACTATATTTAGCCATGTATTCACACACAATGTTACCACTATCTAACATATTGATCCAACTAGCATTGCATCCCACTCCCTCTATTTCTTCCTATTTTCTCCCATCACCATATAATTCATTTTGTCAATAATTTCCATAAACTCACCTTGTCCACCATATTAGGTAGTGCAAATCCTACTATGAACAATAATTTCTATCTCCTTAGCTCAAGAGGTTGATTTTGAAGGAGCAACCATTCAAATAAGTATAGCTATAATAAAATTCAAACCTTTGTGTAGAAAATGATATGAAAGACAAAGGAAATAAATCTCACAAAGATATTTATCATCCTTATTATTAAGGAAATAAATATAAGAAAAAGTATAATTGTCTTAATGACAATCTCTAAGGCATGAATCCTTGTGCAATACTAATTAAGCAAGACAGAGGAAAAAAATTATGTTAAAGAGATAATAGAATTTGATCCCTCCAAGGTCATGATAGCTTCCATTAACTTGACCACTAATAAATCAAAGTTGGACCTGGACCAAATTGATCCATGCCAAATGGTCCAACTTGCAAACCAACTCACGCTTGGCTCGGCCATGAAGTTTGATCAATCAGTAGTTGAGAATGAAGTAATCTAGAAAAATAATGAGCCTCAAGAAAAATTGATTTAGCTCAAGTTATAAAGAGATAAACTCCAATAGGATAATGAGACCCTAAATAGGAATAATTTTGAAATTTATCAGTCCAAAAGCATGTCAAGGACCTCAAATACTAATTTTCTAAAGCTAAAAAAAAAGAAAAAACTAGAAGACCTTTAAAAAAAATCATAAAAGGGTAGATTCAAATAGAATAGCCTCAAGAATTCCTATAGGAAAGGGCTAGAAGATCATAGAGTTTGTATCCTTGGGATATATAGACACAATTATAGATCCAAAGAAGGAACATGACATCCAATGGGACAAGTATCTTTAGGATAAAATTAGAGAAAACAAAGAATGCACAAGAATACTTTTGATTTATCATCAATACAAAGTAGAGATTGGAAAAAGTGAGGAAAATTATTGAACAAGTGGAAGAACAACTATCTACTAGGTATGAATACTAGGAGATTCTAAAACTTCTATCTTCCATGTTGGCATTGTTATCATCTTTGATTATCCTAGTCGAAACAATCTTATCTTGTGAAGAGTGACACAATAGGGATGTAGTCAAGAGCATGAGGTTTGGGTAAATTGGGGACCTATAAGAGTTTTTTCAAGGTAGAATCCTTGTTAATATGTGGTATTTATGGCACACTTGGAATCAAAAAGGTAAAAGAGATGTGAGAGATAAAAATAAACAACTCAGTAAAAAAAATAAATATTTTCTAAGCTTCCTTTGTATAATAGGCTTGAATGTTATGTGCTTGTGGTGAAATATTCTTCTCTCCAACATAGTTACCTAATGATGAGATTCATCAATGTAGGTATGCATAAAGAGGTAGGTCCATAGGAATCCATAGATGACTAATCCAAAAAATTGATGTAGGTCCCTCACACACACATACATCAACAAAACCCAAAGAAGGTAAAGACTACAAGCACACACACATAAAAATAGGTATGAAGGAAATTATAGATGACTTATCTAAAAATTAATGTAGGTATCCACATATATATATATATATATATATATATATATATATATATATATATATATATATATATATATATATATGCAAATAGTATAATTACATAGATTGTGTTGAGAGTGGGGGTTTGATTTACCCTCAAATCGCTCAGGAAATGACTACTATATAGAAGGAAATAAAGGAAAATAATACAAAATATTACAACTAGAAATTCACCAATCCTTTGCAAAGCTAAAACTACTCATATTTATAGATTACAGATTGGAGGATTTTCCTCCAAAACTCATGTAGATATTTCAAGATGATTGCTACTTTTAACACTAGGTCATATTTGTTTGAGTCACCAATCCTTACAAAATTCTCTAGATTTGGTATATTAAGTTCCAAATGGTTATAAGCCTTTGGATGAGTAGATACTATCATTATTTACAACCACCCTATTTTTGGAATCCTCACAATCTAGGCATGAAGGATTTTTTCTTTAAATGCTCCAAATTTGGGAGTGGCCTTGTCATGGATTTCTAGCTACTACTATCCTTTTTGAGAGATGTGCATCATTAATTTTGTAGTAAAGCACAATAATTTCTAGAATATTGCACACCTTAGCAAATCTTAGCTTTTTAAGATGTGGTTCCTTTCCTCAAAATATTTCTTCACTATATGATCTCAAAACTTTTCTTACCTTTAGCTTTTTGACTGTTGGACCTCTAATATTGAAGATTTTGCTTTCCCCTTTTTTATTAGACATATTAAAGGTCCAATATTTGGAATTTTTATTGATTGATCTTATGATCCTTAGAAATTTTGATCAGAGGTTTCTCTTTAGTAATAGTCTACTTCTTACACTCTACATTTGCTACTAAAAATTGATGGTGAGAAATCAATACAGTTCTTATGACTCATAGGGGATATATAGATTACTAAATATAAAGAACCTATCTAAGTTGGAACCTTAGCTTAGTGGGAATACTGTTAGGAAAATAATACACCTAGAAAAGTAGGAAAATTTAGTCATTAGTCTACATCTTCATGTCTCTATAGCTATTAGTACTTCCATCATCCCATAATTTTGGGACTACTCTGCTACATATAATACATATGTATAAGGTTTTAAGTGGGTAGTCTTTATCCATTGGACATGGATATGAAAAGTCCCCCTACTAGTTGTTCATGTCCTCTTTTATTCCTCCTTTACTAGTTTCTTAGAAAAAGAATCTTTACCCATATAGAGTGGGGCTTTGAAGCAACCTCATCAGTAAAAATAAATGGGAGCTAATTATGATATCTATTTTATTATCGACACCACCCAATTGAGCTCCCCATTCATCGATCAAGCCTCTTGATGTCCCTCTCTCCTTGTGGATGAATATTTTTTACATGTGTTGGCTTTGTCCCTTCATTAAGTTCTTAGTATAATATATTAGTTGCCCATTATCCTACTTAATTATCACAAAGGCAAAAAAGGTTTGACCCAAAAAAATTATCTTCTTCATGGGTCTGATTGGCTCTTGATATATTTTTAGGCCCATGCTACTCTTGATGCTTGTGGAGAGGCTCATTTGAGATATGATATTATTGGTCAAAGAACTCATAGATATAATTTTTTACCTCCATATAAATTATTTGCACATTCTCTTCTTATGCATCATTAGAGGGAGTGCTTGGCTCATGTTCTAAGATGTTTGCCTCTTCTCTAAAAGTGTCCATGATTGAGGCAACAAGTTGATCCTAGTCAATGACTAAATATGGAGATAGAGCATCATACCTTTTGTGAGCCTTTACTTTTAATAAATCTACCAATAATATAAGGATCATCATCCCATAATTTTGGTACTATTGTACTACATATGATACATATGTATAAGGTTTTAAGTGGGTAACCTTTATCTATTGGGTATGGATTTGAAAAGTCCCCCTACTAGTTGTTCATGTCCCCTTTTCTTCCTTCTTGTCTAGTTTCTTAGGCAAATAATATTTTCCCATATAGAGTGGGGATTTGGAGAAACCTCCTCAATAAAAATAAATGGGAGCTAATAATGATGTCTCTTTTATTATCGACACCACTCTATTGAGGTCCCTATTCATATATCAAGCCTCTTGACGTCTCTCTCTCCTTTTGGATGAAGAGTTTTTTTGCAAGTGTTGGCGTGGTCTCTTCATTGAGTTCTTAGTCTAAGATATTAGTTGCCCCTTGTCCTACTTAATTACACAAAGGTAAAAGAGGTTTGACCTAAAATATTCCTCTTCTTCATGGTTATGATTAGCTCTTGATGTAGTTTTAGGCCCATGCCCCTCTTGATGCTTGTGGAGAGGCTCCTTTGAGATCTGATATTGTTGTTCAAGGAACTCATAGATATAATTTTTTACCTCCATATGAATTATTTGCACATTTTCTTCTGATGCATCCTCAAAGTGAGTGCTTGGATTAGGTTCTACTATGTCTACCTCTTCTCTAAAAGTATCCATTATTGAGGCAACAAGTTGATTTTAGTGAATGACTAAATATGGAGATAGAGCATCATACTTTTTGTGAGCCTTTCCTTTTAATAAATATACCAATAATATGAGGGCCATGTCCTACTCTATAACTTTGTGCATATGATATATGAAGAACATTTCCTTCAAGTGGTCCAATGGGTATGTCAAGCCTTCACTGGTATATTTTGGTAGGATTTCTAGTAGTGATTCTAGAAATTTCCCCAAAAAACCAGTGGTTCTAGAGGTCATAGAAAATTATTCTCTCCCTAGGTGGGAGATAGTTCTTGAAATGGGAAAGGCATATTGAATCTATGATTCCTTTGGATTATAATGGAGTTCCCAGGTGAATGCAGCTAGTGCTCTTAAAATCATGTAGATCAAGGCCTTCACCAAAACCTTAATCTCATATCTTTAGTAGTAATTTCTTCTAGTGTTCATTTGGGAGTAGAGTTTCCAAGTGAATGCAACATGTCCTCTAGAAGAAAATAGATCAAGGCCTTCATCAAAACCTTAATTTCATATCTTCGATAGTGACTTCTTCTAGTGTTCTTTCTAGGGCAGAGTTTCTAGGTGAATAAAATATGCTTCAATAATCAAGGGTAGAATTAGACCCTCACCAAGTCTAGCCTAACTTGTTATGATTTAGTACCAGTGATTTATCACTAGGGTCCCATAAAGCATACCATTAAATAGTTATCATCTTTAATTTTCCTAATAATCATACCTCATGAGGAGCAACATGGTAGAGCCATAGTTTAGAGCATTAGGTTTGGCTCAATCAAGGGTCTCAAAGAGTTTTTACAAGACCAACTCCTTTTTAAGATGTGATATTTATGGCACACTTGGAATCAAAAGGGGAAAAGAGTTGTGAGAGATAAAATCAAACAATTCAACAAAATAAAAAGGGTGGTGATGTGAAAAAAGATCTATTAATATCCCTTTGCATAACAAACTTGAACACTATGCGCCAATGGTAAAATATTCCTCTCCCCAATATAATTAATCACATATGAGAGTCATCAATGTAGATATGCATAAAGAAGTAGGTCCAAAAGAATCCATATATGGGTTATCCAAAAATTGACACAAGCCTCTTACACACACATACACCAACAAAACCCAAAGTAGATAAGGTTAGAAATAGTATCTATTCCATAATTTGGGTTATGTAAATGTATCTTCCACGATAAATACTTAGATTAATTTATGTGCAAGTTATCTAGTTACTTTATGCAATGTAATAAATGCACAAGTGTCAATGTGCAAGTTGTACATGTGTAAGATGTTCCTTGCACAACTAGATAGAGTGTTGGCCAACTATCCTATTTTACCTATATAAGGATGGCCTCATATATAGATAGAGATAGAGTCAGGGGACATATTCAGATAGTGTATCTTAGTGGATAGTACAATTCTATGTGCCTCACCATTCGTTGGTGATGGATACAATCTAGTTCAGTAGCTTTATTAATGGAGTATTCATTTCCTCCATAGCTACATTGTGTAAATAGTGAAAATCATGCATCTATGCTATTTGAAACATATAACAAATTGAAAGTAAAGAATCATGTAATAATTTGCAAGATAAATATAATACAAAATAAGGTGCTCTTTTATTAATCACAAGGAGTTTGATTACAATATTTCCCTCTTAGGAAATCCCTCAATTTCATACAATTGTTACAAATATTGTGGCCCCTCAAAGGGGAGAGATGCATTCAAATGATCTTCACATATCCACTACTTTTCTTGAGGGCTTATTAGCTGCATCCTTCTCTAGTTCCAAGAGGAATGATATTGAATAGCTTTAAATCCTGATTATCCCTATCACCTACACAAAAAACTAGAAAACACATCAGTATGACATGATGCCTCTCAATATGAGGCTAATTTCTTAAAATATGTAAATAGGAAATAATTGCATGAAATTATAAACGAATGCTTGAAAACATAAAATAATGCTTGAAATACTGAATGTAAAGAATAAAAATGTTGCTACACTAGGTTAGAAATCCAATGAAAAGACTATTAATCTAATTTAATGGCTAAAAATAGGGGAAAAGAGACATCAGAACCTAGCTACTATCAACCAGAGTAGCTGGATCTACTAGTTGCTATCAAATTTGATGGCTAAGCCTATGGGCCATTGTCAAATATAGTGACCACAAGAAAAGAGTTTTTCTCTCTAAATATTAGGCCTGTCATCAATCAATTCTGATCCAAATGGGATTGATGTTCTTTTGTATTCTTTAGAATGACTTTAGTGGGAAATTGAATCAAATCACATTGAATTAGGTGTTTTAATAGTGGTTGTTCTCAAAGTATGGAAATATCCATTGGTGGGTAAGATTTTGTCATTACTCAATTGGAAAACACTTTGTTACTCTTCAAGGGGATATGAAATAACTCTCCAATCTGACAAGGCTTTGCTATGGCAAATGCTCATCAATTCTCCAGTTAATTTTGTAGCACTTCATTAGGGAAGACAACCAGGATTTGCTTGATGAATTTGGAGGTTTTTGTAGAATCCCTAATTAACTGCTAATTAATTGGAAGCCAATATCAAGAACCTATTGAGCTGGAATGGTTAGGTGAAGCTTCTAGAGGCTTCTAGAACCCAAACCATTGCTAATTTTTTAGATGCAACTAATTTTTCTCAATCCAAGGGGTATAATTTTGTTACAAGACTAGCTGCTCTCAACCAGGGTTACTAGGAATCTAGCTACTATCGACTAGGGCAGATAGAAATCTAGCTACTATCGACTAGTGTGACTAGAAATCTAGTTGTTGTCGACCAGGGTAGCTAGGAATATAGTTGTTGTTGACATCAGTGGCTAGAGATGCACGGTACTAGACTGCCTTAAATGACTAGTTAGAACCACTATTGGATCTTGGAAAGGTACAATGTCATTCATATGGTCTGTAAAGGTGCACATATGAGTAGTATCATAAACATGACATGTTTTAGGTGTCTATAGATACCCCTTTTTGGGATCCGTTGTGGGAAAATCCAACATTGAGAAAAAATAGATAACCTGAAGCCATATTATAGGTTTGGCAATGTTCATTGATCTAGTCAATGCTAGATGCCCTAATCCTAGAAAGGACATACATCTCAAAATCATTGCTTCCAATGGCATGGAAGGCTTAAAATGGTGCCTTGACATATCCATTCATAATTAGGTAGCATACAAGCTACAATAGGTCTAAAATATGGAATGATAAAGGCTTATCTTATCATATTTGCTTTTTATCCTTGCAAATAGAAAATCTTATGATAGTTATTAGCAATGATTCATAAGAAAAACATGATTCACAAGATTAAGTGTTCAATTTCTTATTTTTATTATGAATTGGTTATTATGATTACCCCTCAAGCAAAAATTTGATGAGAAAAATGATAAGTGATGAAAGTGAAAAGTTGCTTGACCAAGATGATTGATTTGGATAGTTCAAGATGTTAAATTTTGTTGTATGGCAAGTCCTATTACAACTGTGATTTCAATCATTAATAGTAATTGTACATATATATCCTGTGGAGCAGTCTGATCATAATGACCATATTAGAAAATTAAAATGATAGCAATTCCATTTAAGCTTATGGTGAATCAGTATGTTTCGATGATCTGATGAAAATTCATAGTAGAAATGAAATGAATACCTCGTTCCCATGGATCAATCCAGCCGCAATGGCCTTCTTGGTGATTGAATTGAAGACATTTCAATCCACTGATGAATAATTTGGGTAAAATGACCTTATGGTAATTAAGACATCTTTCTAGGTTGCATGGATCATAGTCACTACAACCGCCAAGTGTATAGGGTAAATAACTAGATATGAGGTGCATTTGAATTTTGATTTTTTTGATTTTTTTATTATTATGGACCGATAGATAGGCTTTAATGTCCATGATAAAACTCCTTATGATGATAAAATGTGTGCATTTATGTCTACTTATTGGTTTTTTGATGCATTTATGGATGCAATACCTAGATGATGATGTGATTATGCTATATGTATGGGATGTTCTAATGACATGCACTAGCTAGATGATAGATGTATGAGTAGATTTTGTGATCTATATGTGTAGATGCAGTATTATGTATGCATATATAGATGCAATGGTGAATGGTAAATGGATTAATTACATGAGAATGATTTAATGCAAATGAACCTATATGCTTTAATTATTTAAAAAATAAGGAATGAATCTAATATGTGTTTAACAAACTACTGGATGACACCATAGAATGTAGGAAAATCATGAATGAAAATGATAAATCTTATCATAAGAAATAATCATTTAAGCATCCATATGTGAAATGAAATGATGTGAGATGTATGGGTTTTCCTTATAAGATTATGTAAATTAAATGATAGGCACAAAATAGTCAGTAGCCATCTAAATATCATTGCTAATATCCATCTGGTATCTATCCTATTTCATGAACATCCTATAATAAACCCAACCTCATAAGGAAAATTGTTATTGCTTGATGAGATGATTTGTTACTGTATGGGATTTTTGAGATTTTCCATGAGACTCAAACACCCTAGTTGATTAATAAAAAGTTGTATAATGACTACACAAGACTCCTAAAAGATAAAATATTTTGTTATGAAGACCAAGATATTCATTATCCCTGTGTGTGCAAATGAATATATTAGATAAAGCATAAGACTACCTCATTGCCAGGTGGGATTCATGTAGCCCATTGTTGTAATGAGGATCACCCTATGCTCATACTGATACTAAGTTTGGATGCAGTTTGATTAGACTACTAGGTGATACAAGCCACCTAAATATAGCTTATTGTAAATTTCTTAGAACTACCCCATTGCCAGGCAGGATTCATTCAGCCCATTACTATAATGGGGATCACTCAATGGCTTCGAGTACTGACCATTCTAGGGATTCAAGCTCTTCACCCCCTTCTTTTCTTTTGATTTATTAGGATACTTGCTCATGCTTAGTGATGAAAATCACTATTTATTTTGCATTTTTTGAGCAAGGGATTTGATTTGATGTTGGGATTTTTCTTTGTATGAAAACAAGGGATTTCTCTAGGTAGGGGGGAGCTTGTCCTTTTTCCAATGATCAGCATCCTATACCATGCACATCACAAGATGATAAAGTAAAAACCTTTCACTTAAGGTAACCAGTTACACTTTGTAGTGTTCATATTTTCCTTGTTCAAACTAGGATTGTTAATGTTTAAAAAGTGATGGGAATTTTATATGTACAAGATACTATCAAAAATAGACCTCATATTCAAAAGCAAAGATAGCTTTCTACAAAATATGAGATCACTAGGTATGGCTTAATTACTGGAAAACTCTAGTATATTCTTCATAGCAACATATGGGGTTGTGTTGAAAAATACAATTACTCACAAGGGTGATGGATTATGATGATGTAAAGATGCATAATTAGAATACAAACGTGGTGTCATTTGTAATATTGTAAACACAATCTATCCTAATGCAAGTGCAATGGATTAAAATGCCTAATGCAATGCAATTAAATGAGTGCATATGTAAAAATGAAATGCAATACCAAAAGTAAATGTTTTTATATTTTTTATGTTTTGCGATGTTTTTAATTTATTTATTTTTGATTTGTTTGTATTTTTGATTTTTTTGATTATTTTTGTTATTTTGAGTGCTTTTCAAATGTTATTTATTTATTTATTTTTTATTTGTTTAAATTTTTGATGTTTTAAATTGTTTTTGGTATTTTGAGTTCTTTTCAAATGTTTTTGATTTATTTCTTTTTTATTTTTTTGGAATTTTGATGTTTTAATTTTGAATGTTTTTGAATTTTTAATGATTTTATGATTTTTTTTTAATTTTTTTTTTTTTAAGGGGGAAGGTATGCTACCTTAGGTACCTCTAGTGTGTGTGCCACTCAATGAAAGTGAGGAATGTGTTATGCCTTTGGAAGTCTTACTTTGCTTCATTGATCCTGGTGTGGATGGTGGGGAAGGTTCGCTACCTTGAGGACCCCCATTGCGTATGTCGTTCACCGCAACATAATCGGCTTGCTCAGGAAGAGTGACAAAAATAAACTCTCCCTGCTGGGACATGGATCTCTATGAGGTTCTAATGTCATGATGGGCTGAAAAGAGTGATCCATAAATGTGGAGCTCATTTCATTCTAGCAAGCCTTTGACCACCTTCTTGAATGAATGGTAGTTATATATGTCATGCCTATGTATGTGATGGTAGACATAATAAAGGCTTTCATCAGGTGACCTTGTTTTGGATGTTTTTTTTTACCTCTGGTAATATGAATGCATTTGCCTCATAAAAAATTTAAAATAAATTCATAGTAGTCATCTCAAATGTGACCACTCATTGAGGTTTCTTGTTAGGCCTACGTGGATACGAAAGAACTTGGGGTTATGAGCGGGAATATGTGGCCTAAACTATGACAAGATGAGGTGCTATGGGTGACCCATTTGTAGATAAAACCTTAATATCAATAATATCCTAGAACAAATTCTTGAATCCATAACAATTGTAGATTCCATAGCCCTCTACTTGATGGTAGAGGTAGAAGTGATCCTCCCTGTAACCCTTAGGTTTGGCTCTATTTGGGTCTAAAGGGTTAATTTCAGGTAATATGATAACCTTAGCTTCTTGTAGCTTCTGAAAAATGATAGACATAGGCTCGTTTAAAGGAGTCCAAGTGTGCTATTGGTGTTTTGGATGTGTAGCATGCACTAGCTTAATTTTATGACTGGGTTGAGCCTTAGGTATGTCATTTTCTTGCTTAGGGGGCTCCTCTTGTTTTTTTGTGCAAGGATTGGATTACCTACTATGCTTATTTGTTGGTTAACAAACTGAAGCTGATTCTTTTTAAGTATTTTTAATATTGTGGCATTGAAACCCTAACATGAGTGAATTTCATGGCCATTCTATCTATGATATAGATAATGTAAGGTACCTCTACCTTACATAATTCTAATACTATTAGCTATACACAAATATTTTTGACCAAATGGAATATTTACAAGACCATAATCTTGGCAATAATGGAATTAAAATAATGTAGCAAATAAAATAGTTATAATCACCACTTAAGGAGGGTCAAGTCCTCACCTCTTGGAGGGAAAAGTTCATGCATGTATTCACAAGTGAATGAATGATTTGAAATATGATTAAAATATATCAACCTATGCTAATTAATAGTGAATCAATGAAATCAATAATTGGAGATATCAACATAGCCGACTAACTATGTTGGGGTTGTAACATGGCTCCCCTCCTTAGAAAGCTTTGTCCTCAAAGCTTGAAGTGACTGGAAAATACTTTTTGGTTCCCATGTGGCATATTATTCTGGTAGGTCCTACCATTTGATGAGAAATTTATTGATGTGATTGGATCTCAACCTACATGATCTGCTTTGTAAAATTACTTTTTGATGGATATATATACATCCTTATTCATCAAGTATTGGTAATTCTAACTAAGAGTGTACTTTTTGTCTTACCACCTTCTTGAGATAAAAAATATGAAATACTGGATGTATACAGGATAAGGGAGGAAGCTCGAGTTGTATAAGGGCCATAAAACCTTGGAGCTAACTTTTGACTAGTCATGATCTTAAATGATAGTTGTTTATAGGGTTGCATATGTAGAAATACCATATAACCTGGATTAAATTGTCTTTCAGAATGATGTGTGTCTTGTTGTTGCTTCATATGATTTTATGCTTGGGTCAGATTATCTTTAATAAGTGTGAGCATCACTTGTCGATGTTGGAACCAATCATCCACTTGGGCCACTTTGGATGATCCTAGAACATAATATACTATTATTAGTGGTTTTACTCCATACAATGATTCAAATGGAGAAATCTTGATGGAGTAATGGTATGAAGTGTTGTACCACCATTCAGCCAAGGAAAGCCAATGACTCCATGAATACTGTTTATCTTGGTAAAAACATATTAGATAGGTATCCATACATTTATTAATGATTTCATTTTGGCCATCTATTTGGGGATGATATGCAGAAGATATGTTTAATTTTGTACCACTAAGATGAAATAATTATTTCCAAAAATTGCTAGTAAATATGGGATAACGATCACTTATAATATTTTTGGGTATTCCATGCATTTTAAAAATTGAGTCCATAAATACCGTAACTACTTTGCTTGTCATAAATGGATGATGTAGAGCATTGAAGTGAGCATATTTGGAAAGACGATCCACGACCACAAATATTACTATTTTACCCTCTGATTTAGGAAGACCTTCAATAAAATCCATTGAGATATGTTCCCATTGGCGATTAGGAATTGGTAGAGGTTGGAGCAATCCTGGAGATTTGATTGTCTCACCCTTATTGCGCTGACATAATTCACATTCAACCACCCAATTTTTAACCTCAACTTTTAATCCTTTCCAATAAAAATATTGTTTTATCCGCATATATGTCTTCAAGAAACCAGAATGTCCTACTGATGGAGATGCATGTGATTCTTCAATAATCCGAGACTTGATGGTAGAATTGTGTGAAATGTAAATGTGATTCTTTCTTCTTAGTACCCTATCATCATATGAAAACTAAGAGGATGCTTGGATGATCCTTGTATCAAATCCTGAATTATCGGAGCAATTTGGTATTTGACACCCATTCTTCCTAGAGTTAAGATACCCATTGGAAACAAGGACCTAAAATGGCATTGATAGTTACTTCATATTTGAATTTATGAGATAACGCATCTGCTACCACATTTTATTTCCCTTTCTTATACTCAATCATCAAATCATATCCCAAAATTTTTGTTAACCATTTGCTTTGTTCAGGATAAGATAATATTTGTTCAAGGAAGTGCTTGAGACTACTGTGATCTATTTTGATGATGAAACAACTACTAATTAGGTAGTGTCACAATTTCTCTATTGCATGTAATATTTCCAACATTTACTTCTCATGTGTATACCTTACCAAATTCTTACCTAAAAGTTGTTTGAAGAACACAAATTTATACTAAGAGAGGGGGTAAACAGTATAAGACTACTTTTTACTTTTCTTTCCCAAACAATGTTATGCAATATATAAATAGAAATATCAACAGTAGTAATAAAATCAATGCATAAATCACCACACATAATAAAGACACCAATTTAATGTGGTTTACCCAATGTGGGCTACTCCATAGAGAAAATATTTCACTAATATTTTCTCAATAAATATTTTGGGAATCCTTTCCTTATTACAATATTTATGGACCTCTATACAAAGGAGACACCAATCCCATAATCAAGTTCATAGATATCTATCCATAGGAGATACCAATATCCTCAGCTAGTTTGTGGATCTTTATCCACAAGAGAACTCCTTCTCCTCTACTCTGGATGGTGATCTTCTAGAAGAACATATACCTCCACTACACTAGTGTATGGATATCTATCCACTAAATATTTTTACCCTCACTTAGAAGACCTATCTTCACTACCATAGCTAATGGACCTCTATCCACTAGAGACTATTTTCCTCTATACTCTTTCACCTCCAAAGCTTACTCTAAGCTTTCTATCAAATCTGCACTAAAAACATTCCATCGGTCTAGCACAAATTTTCTCAATATCTGTCTCTAATTTTCACTAAACACATTATTTAGGTCTAGCACAAATTTTATCAATCTCTATCTCTAATTTATACTAAACACAATCCTTCAGTTTAGCACAAATTTTCTCAATCTCTATCTTTGGTATGTACTAAACATAGTTCTTCAATCTAGCACAAATCTGCTCAATATCTATCTCTGGTCTAGCACAAACCTGTCCTCAAATCTGCACCAAAATATATCCTCAAGCCTTAACATAAAGCTTGACTCAATCACAAATCAACTCTGCTATATCTACCCCAAACTTTAGCTCAAGGTTTGAATAAATCAATTAATCAACTCTAATCACAAGTCTTCTTAAAGACTTGTCTCAAATTTGCTCTTCAAGTCCTCACTAGAACCTATCCAATCTACTCAATAAGTCTTCACCAAGACTTACCTCAAATTTTCTCAACAAGTCCTCACTAGAACCTGTACAATCTACTCAAAAAGAATTTACCAAGACTTACCTCAAATTTGTTCAACAAGTCCTCACTAGAACTTGTCCAATTTTCTCAACAAGTCTTCATAAAGAATTACCTCAAATTTGTATCGTAAGCTTACAAAAAATTACTCAACTCAGTCCTTAAGTCCACTCTGGGACTTACTCAAACCATCTTACAAGCTTTCACAAAATCTTATTCAACTCAACTCAATCTATCACATAAAACTTCTTCAATCACACAAAAAAGCTTCACACATAATCTTGTTTGACTCATAGAAACATATAGAGAATGGTTAGAGACTCAATATGTTACTCACTCACAACAATACTCAATCACTTTCAAACTCTCTTGCTTAACCACATAAACATATAGATAATGGTTAGAGACTCAATATATTTCACTCTTGCACAACACTCAATCACTTTCAATCTCTCTTCCAAATCAAATCAGAATATGGAACAATTTGTTTCATAGAACTTGAACTATCACTCCAACACTTTCAATCAACTAAGACCAATCAAATCCACTCAATAAATCACTCAATTAAAGCTTAGTCAATAGTTCTTATCAGACAATCCTCACTTAACAATGATACGCATGATCTTTCAAAAACCCTAGTTTAAGATAGTTCTCAACTTCACATAACAATGATACTCATGATCTTTCAGAAACCCTAGTTTAAGATATTTTTCTTCACATAACAATGATACTCAATCTTTCCAACAATGCTTATCAAACAATATTTTAGTATCAACTTTCATTCCAATAAAACCCACATCAATCAAAATTTGATTTCTCAAAACCAAACTCAACAATTCTTATCAAAAAATCCTTTTCACTCCAACTTAGCATTCATAACATCCAACAATATTTCACTCACAAGGATAATATACCCTTACCTTTTGTTTGAAGAATATTTGACCTCAAACACCTATCTCAATCACAATCAAATATTTGCCATTTTCAAAGGTTAGGTACCAAGATCTTCACTCAAAAATTAACTTAAATGATTCCTCAAAATATTTCACCATACATAGCATAAGATCTCAATTACACCTTATAAACTCCACACTTTAAAATATTAACAAAAACCAAGTAAATCACTTCACAAATAATCTTTCAATAATCACCTTATTACTCCTTTTAAAAGAATTAACACCTTTATATTTAAAATAAAATTTAACTCCACTTATCCCCTTATTACTCCTAAAATGATAATTCAATTTTTAACCTAACCAAAACCTTATATCTCTCTTTTTAATTAATTACCAACCACCTTAGCACTTAATAAAACCCTCTAGTGCACATTCTGCAAAATTTGCCTAGTAAACACCTTTGTAAAAATTAAATTTTGATTTGCATACTTTTTACTTTGGTAAAATGTCCTCGATAGGTTTCAAACTCCCACATTTCCTCTTCCAAGTGCCTTAGCGCATCAAGCTAGCATCTCTTGGGCTACGTACCCTCATGTGGTCTAAAATATGCACCCTGACACCTTTATCTTCTTCCCTTCTGTGAAGCACAAACAAAAACCACTTCCCTCTTCAGCAAAATGGAGCACCCATGATTTGAAATTGGGACTAGCGTTCCACGAACTCTTTATCTCATCCCCTGGCTACCAATTGAGCTATAGACTACTTCAAAATAGTTTTCACTGACCACTATTACTTGTCCTATTCTCTGCACTCAACAATTTAAAACACATGCAAATCCTCTATTGGTGCACGAACTCTTTGCATAGGCTTCGATTCACAAGGATTATTAATGCCAAGGTTTTATGGAATTATTTATATGCATTTTCATGTAATTTCTCCAATTTCAGTGAAGACATTTGAATTTATAAAATTTAAATTTATAATTTATAACTTTATGCCCTTTAACTTATTATTATTTAATTTTAAATTTTAACCTTAAGGTTAAATTATTTAAAATTAAATAATTAAACCCTTAATCACTCAAACTGCCATATGGGTTTTTTAGGTGCCTTATAATGTGACAACTCCTTCATTTATTTTTCATGAATAAACCCTGGATACTTAAATATTATAATATTAAACCTTCTTCTTTTCCTTTTTGGTAAAAACCACCAAAGGATATTAATGAAACTTGAACATCAACCTTGCCTATCAAATCTCAGACATAGATACCTAGATGACAATAAACTTTATCCTTATCTTCCTTGGCATCAATGACAACAAAACTTGATCACATTTTCAAAAATATCCCCATTTGTCATTTATGGCAACCCATTTTAATTTTACCATTTATTTTACCTCTTTCTGCTTTGCTCCCCTTCAGAAACTGCTCCCCCTAATTGAATGCTCTGCCCCTAACTCAAATCTCTCCCTCTTTGACATCAATGGTAAAGGGTCACCTTTGGGGCTCGGGGCTAAGAATGATAATATTATATTAACCCCTCCACCACCTCCTTTTGAGGTGGTTAATTTTGGGGTGGGAGTATTTCTACTCCTAGCAAGCACTGATCTTTACCTTTGTCCACTTTATTTCTTAACTGATCCTTCTGATTCCTTTGACTATTCTTGTTCCTGCTCATCTCAGGAATTTCTACTCTACACCACTTTGTTGTATGCGCATAATTATTGCACTTGTAACACTTAATTTTGTTATTCCTTGGATGTGCAACTATCTTAAAGTTTCTTCTGGTGAAGCCATATCCATTTCTATAATGAACCCTGCAATTTACTATCTTGTGATCAAACTAATTGTAAGAGTAGCAATACCCTTGAAAAAGATTCCTATTTTTGAAATTCCTATATATTGTCTTCCATGTGTCCTGCACTTTGAAGCTTTGTACCCAAACCTGTGATATGAGAAGCATCCTCCATTTAAACTACCTTGCCTTGACACCATTGGTATCTTAGTCTCTTCTACCCTATGTTACATCCTATTCCATTTGTTCCTCATTTGTGTATTGTTACTTTTCCTATTGAACTCTTTATTGTCCAACTCATCCTCAGAAGTATCACTTTCTCTTAAACTCTCTTATTTTGAATCTTCTTCTTCTTCAAAGCTTGATATTGACTCCTCTCCTTGTTTTATTTGTACCTATTCAAAACCAAGTCTTATTTTGTTTGAAAAATATCTTTGTACCTTGATAATATTATCCACATTCTTTGAGCTTATCCCAAACCTGTGTAACTTGTCTTTAGATTCTTTTACTTCCTTCCTTAGTGAAGCTACCTCATGCTCTAACCTTTCACATTCTAAAACCTTTGCTTTTAACTTCTCTTTAAACCTCCTTGTCTTAGCAATTGAGTTGGTTAGGTCCTCCATAATATTTCCTTTCTCTTCATCACATTCTTGAAATTTAAGCTTGAGTTTTGAGTTTTGTTTTCTTACCTCCCTTAATGCATCAAGGGCATGAATAAGCTCACCCTCAAGATCAACTTATTCTTTCTTTTATTCTTCCTCTATTTGTTTGCCTTTGGAATCATCTTCATACCTTTCTGATTTATACTTTATAGGATCACCTCCTTCTTCTTCTAATGCCAAGAGTAGATTCTCTTCTAGTCCTTCAAGTGTATCTTCATATTCATCATCATTGAAACTAAATCCATTCCTTGTACAACTATCTTCAAGATGTCCAAAGTTACCACATCTAAAACACTTGAGAATAATTGGTACCCTTTTTCTAACACCATCCTTTTCTTTTGCTAGAAGTAGTACTTCATCTTTATCATCATTTGAGGAACTTTCATCACTATCACTTGAGGCCTTACCTACCTTGTTTGCATAGAAACTCTTCTTATACCTTTGAAAAATCTTCTTTCCTTGCTTTCTTTGTCCATCCCTGATTTTCTTTTGGTACCTGTATTTTTTTGTTTCCCTATTCTTATGATCCTATTTTTCTTCATCATTTCTATTTCCAGCTTATTGAAAATCATATGCATAGTGACCATACTTTCCACAATTAAAACATCTAACTGATTTCATACATTTAAAATTTCTTGTATCTTTGTTCCTTCTATCATAATTTGCTTCTTCATAACTGGATAACTCATTGCTTGAATTTGAATTCTTACCCTTTGTCTTCTTAGTAACTTTAAAGGCTACTTACTTCTGGGGAATAGGTTCCTCTTTTATTCTTATATCAAAAGCTTTGAGAATGCCATGTAATTCATCCCTTGTCAAAAGATAAATATCCTTTGACTCTCTATAGCTAAAATATTTTCACTAAACCTTTTTGGGAGTGACCTTAAAATCTTAGCACAAACATTAGATTCTTGAACTTCAAGCCCAAGTCCTTGCATGGATTTAACAACCTCATCTACATGAAGTAGCTATGCATCAATGTTTTCTTCATATTTCATCTTTAGGTATTCAAATATTCCCTTGTCATTTTGCAACTTTTCCCTTTTGACCTTTTTATCTCCTTCATATATGCCTTACAACTTATCCCAAATTTCCTTTTCTAATTTGCAGTGCATAACCTTTATAAAATCTGTTTCATGCAAACCTTTCAAAATTCCATTTTTTGCTCTTAAATTGTAATGACATAGAAGCTTACCATATTTATCTGTAGTTGGAGTAGTTGGTGGTATGTATCCATTCTCAACTGCTTCCCATACCTCATTTTCAAGTGCCATTAGGTGAATCTTCATTCTCATACTACAAAGTACATAATTATTCCTATTAAAAAATAGTGTCTATACTTAGAATCCTTCTATGTTCTTGTAAGCTTTTCCTTCAAGCTATTAAAATCTTCCAAATGAACCCGCTTTGATACCAATTGAAGAACACAAGATTATACTGAGAGGGGGGGTGAACAATATAAGACCACTTTTTACTTTTCTTTCCCAATAAATATTATGTAATGTATAGATAGAAATATCAATAGTAGTAATCAAAGCAATGCATAAATCACCACACACAATAGAGACACCAATTTAATATAGTTCACCCAATGTGGGCTACTCCATGGAGAAAATATTTCACTAAAATTTTATCAATCAATATCTTGGGAATCCTTTCCCTATTACAATGTTTATGGAACTCTATCCAAAGGAGACACCAATCCCCTAATCAAGTTCATGGATCTCTATCCACAATATATACCAATATCCTCAGCTAGTTCATGGATATCTATCCATAGGAGAACTCCTTATTCTCTGCTTTGGCTGGTGATATTATAGAAGTACTGCTACCTCCACTACACTGGATTATGGATCTCTATCCACTAAAGACTCCTACCCTTACTTAGAAGATCTATCTTCACTACCCTAGCTAATATATCTCTATCCACTAGAGACTATTGTCCTCTATACTCTATCAATTCCAAAGCTTACTCTCAAGTTTATCTCAAATTAGCACTAAACATAGTCCTTCGGTCTAGCATAAATTTTCTCAATATATATATTTTATATGCACTAAACATTTTCCTTTGATCTAGTACAAATTTTCTCAATATCTATCTCTAATTTGTACTAAACATAGTCCTTCGGTCTAGCACAAATCTGCTCAATATCTATATTTGGTCTATACTAAACACAATCCTTCAGTCTAGCAAAAATATACTCAATCTATGTCTCTGGTTTGGCATAAACCTATCCTCAAATTTGCACAAAAATATATCCTCAAATTTATCCTCAATCCTTAACACAAATCTTGACTCAATCACAAATCAACTCTGCTAGATCTTCCCCAAACCTTAACTCAAGGTTTGAATAAATAAATAAATCAACTCTGCTCATAAGTCTTCTCAATGACTTATCTCAAATATGCTCTTCAAGTCCTCACTAGAACCTATCCATTTTTCTTTATAAGTCTTCACCAAGAATTACATCAAATATACTTAACAAGACCTCACTAGAACCTGTCCAATCTACTCAACAAGTCTTCACCAAGACTAAAATCAAATTTTCTCAACAAGTCCTCACTAGAACTTGTCCAATCTACTCAACAAGTCTTCATCAAGACTTACCTCAAAGCTGCATTATAAGCTTACAAAATCTTACTCAATTCAGTCCTTAAGTCCACTCTAGGACTTACTCAAATCAGATCACAAGATTTCACAAAATATTATTCAACGCAACTCAATATAACACATAAAACTTCTTCAATCACTCAAATAAGCTTCACACATAATATTTTTTGACTCACAGAAACATATAGAGAATGGTTAGAGACTCAATATGTTACTCACTCACAACAATACTCAATCACTTTCAAACTCTCTTGCTTAACCACAAAAAAATATAGAGAATGGTTAGAGACTCAATATATTTCACTCTTGCACAACACTCAATCACTTTCAATCTCTCTTCCAAATCAAATCAGAATATGGAAAAATTTGTTTCATAAAACTTGATATATCACTCCAACACTTCCAATCAACTAAGCCCAATCAAATCCACTTAATCAATCACTCAATTAAATCTTAGTCAATAGTACTTATCAAACAATCCTAACTTAAAAATGATACTCATGATCTTTCACAAACCCTAGTTTAAGATAGTTCTCAACTTCACATAACAATGATACTCATGAACTTTCACAAACCCTAGTTCAAGATATTTTTCAACTTCACATAACAATGATACTCAATCTTTCCAACAATGCTTATCAAACAATATTTTAGTATCAAATTTTATTCCAGTAAAACCCACATCAATCAACATTTGATTTCTCAAAACCAAACTCAACAATTCTTATAAAAAAATCCTTTTCACTCCAACTTAGCATTCATAACATCCAAAAATATTTCACTCACAAGGATAATATGCCCTTACCTTTTTTTTGAAGAATATTTGACCTCAAACACCTATCTCAATCACAATCAAATATTTACCAATTTCAAAGGTTAGGTACCAAGATCTTCACTCAAAAACTAACTTAAATGATTCCTCAAAATATTTCACCATACATAGCATAAGATCTCAATTACACCTTATAAACTCCACACTTTAAAATATTAACAAAAACCAAGTAAATCACTTCACAAATAATCTTTCAATAATCACCTTATTACTCCTTTTAAAAGAATTAACACCTTTTGAAGAACACAAGCTTGTATTGAGAGGGGGGGTGAACAATATAAGATCATTTTTTACTTTTCTTTCCCAATAAATATTATGCAATATATAGATAGCAATATCAATAGTAGTTATCAAAGCGATGCACAAATCACCACACATAATAGAGACACCAATTTAACGTGGTTCACCCAATGTGGGCTGCTCCATGGAGAAATATTTCACTAAAATTTTCTTAATCAATCTCTTGGGAATCCTTTCCCTATTACAATGTTTATGAACCTCTGTCCAAAGGAGATACCAATCACCTAATCAAGTTCATGGATCTCTATCCACAAGAGAACACCTTTCTCCTTAGCTCTGGTTGGTGATATTCTAGAAAAATGGTTGCCTCCACTACACTGGCTAATGGATCTCTATCCATTGAATACTTTTGTCCCCACTCAGAATACATGTCCTCAATACCATGGCTAATAGATATCTATCCACTAGAGACTATCATCCTCTACACTCTATCACCTCCAAAGCTTATTCTTAGCTCTATCTCAAATCTGCACTAAACATAGTCCTTTGGTCTAGCACAAATCTGCTCAATATTTATCTCTAGTCTAGCACAAACCTGTCCTCAAATCTACACTAAACATAGTTCTTTGATCTAGCAAAAATATACTCAATATCTATCTCTAGTCTTGTACAAACCTATCCTTAAATCTGCACCAAACTCTATCCTCAAATCCGCACTAAAAATAGTCCTTTGGTCTAGCACAAATTTATCCTCAATCTCTATCCTCAAGCCTTAACACAAATCTTGAATCAGTCACAAATCAACTCTGATGGATCTTCCCAAAACCTTTAACTTAAGGTTTGAAAAAATCAATCAATCAACTCTGCTCACAAGTCTTCTCAAATACTTATCTCAAATATACCTTGTAAGATTCCATAAAAGCTCACACTAATCTATCCACAAGTCCTCTCTATAACTTGTCCAATCTGCTCAACAATATCTATCCTCAAATTTGTATTGTAATCTTCCACAAAATCTCACACAAATCTGTCCATAAGTTCTCTCTAGAACTTGTCCAATATGCTCAATAATATCTATCCTTAAATTTGTATTGTAAGATTTCACAAAATCTCACACAAATCTATCCATAATTCTTCTCTAATACTTACTTCAAATCTGCTCAACAAGTCCTCACTAGAACTTATCCAATCTCATAGAAAAATATAGAGAATTTTTAGAGACTCAATATGCTTTACATTCACAAAAATTCTCAATCACTTTCAATCTCTCTGTTTACCACAAAAACATATAGAAAATTATTAGAGACTCAATATATTTCACACTCATAAATACTCAACCTCTTTCTCAAATCAATTTGGAATATGGAACAATTTGTTTCACATATTTTGAACTATCACTTCAGCACATCCACTTGACTAGGCTCAAACAACTCTACTCAACCAATCACTTCAACAACAATTCTTATCAAGTATTCCTCACATAATAACGATACTCATGATATTTTCAAACCCTAGTTCAAGTTCTTTACTTAACCAATCACTTCAACAACAATGCTTATCAAAAAAATTTTATAGCATTCACTTCCACTTTAGAAAATTCATCAAATCACAAAGGATAACTTAACTTAGTCCTTTTCACTCCACGCTTATTTTTAGAAAACATCAATCATTCAATTACTTCAACCAAGTAAGAATGTGCCCATACCTTTTACTTGATGAAGAGAGACCTAAAAAACTATTTTAACAAGATCAAACTCTTTACCAATCTCAAGGGTTAGGTTACCACAACCTTTTATAAGATCTTCACAAAATAATTTTCACACAAAACATCAAGTCCTTTTGTACACCTTATAATATCCAAACTCAATATTTTAAATCAAAACTTTCATCAAAATAATATACATGGCAATTTCCTAGTACACCTTATAATCTCCAAACTCAATATTTTAAATCAAAAACTTTCATCAAAATAATATACATGGAAATTTCCTTATACACCTTATAATCTCCAAAATTAATAATAAAATTCACCACATACAAAAATTACAATGAAAATAATTAATATTTTCACCTTATAACTCCCTATCCATAAAAATTAAACTTTAACTTTTGCATACCTTTATTATTTTCACAACCTTCGACTGGTAATTTTGACTGCAACTTGGACACTCCCTTCGGCATCTCTGACTATGACTTGGTCCTTCCAAAGGCTATGTTCCCACGTGGGATACCTGGCACTCACTTCCCACAACTTCACATAGAACATGGAGAATGCAAAAACAATGCCAAATAAAAAATCCTGGTGGCTTCTCCTCACAACATCGATCGCCGGATTCGAATCGTGATCATACTACAAGCAAAGCCTTAGCACTTTTGAACCTTCTACCTACTCTATCACTGCCAGTGATAGCTAAAATATGTGCCATACACAAATCTCTCAATCCTCACACAAGGAATAAAAATATTCCCTCCCTTTTGAATGCAACAACGAGCGCATGCAACGAACAAAAAATGAGTGAAACAATGAACGAATGAGAAATCACAACACACAAAACATATGGAGATTTATTGAAATTGCATTGAGATACTTTGGAAATAAAAAAATTTCCATATTTATATGCATTGAAGTGTTTCTTCAACCACGTCAATGCTTTCCTCTTTGAATTCGAATTGACTTTGAATTTTGAATTAAATTAATTAAATATTAAATTTTACCTTAGATAAAATATTTAATATTTAATAATTTAAACATTACGACTTTAGTAATATTTGCATGGGTCTTTTTTGGAGAAATAATAATTTTTTTATTTCTTATCCTTTGTTTCTCCTTCCTTGGTTCTTCATCCTTTGGGCCCACTTGGGTGTATAATATTTAAAAATAAATATTATAACCTATTGCTTTACAAGACCTTCTTGCTTTTAGAAGAAACACTAAATGTCCTCAAAGATGATGAACATAGCTCAAAATACTTTTGACATAAATGACCATTCACTCTTAACATCAATGACAACTCATCTACTCAAAATTTCCAACAATCTCCCCCTTTGTCATTGATGGCAACCCAATTATATTTTCAAATTTCCTTAACCTGTTTCTGTTCTGCTTCCCTTGGGAAACTGCTCCTCCTGACTCAATACTCTCTTCTTAAATCAAATCTTTCCCCCTTACTCAAATCTCTCCCCATTTGACATTAATGGCAAAGGGTCACCTTTGGGTCTCAAGACTAATAATGAGTCTCTTAGCTTAGACCCTCCCCCACCTCCTCTTGAGGTGGTTAATTTCTAGGGTGGGAGTATTTCTACTTCTAACATGCACTGATATTTACATTTATCCATTTTCCTTCTCATCTGATTCTTATGATTCCCCTAACTATTATTGTTTCTGCTTGTCTCTGGAATTTTTGTTCTACACCACTTTGTTGTATATCCATCATTATTGCACTTGTAACACTGAATATTGTTATTCCTTGGAGGTGTGTTGAGTGGTGTTTTCACCCAATTGTGAAAGCACACTCTCCGGTAGGATCTGAGTCCTAAAATCCTCTGCTTGCAAAGAAGGTAACTTCTCCAAGGTTCCTGTTATGCTGATTCTTTGTCTACCAATGATGTTATTCAAGTGAAATGCTAGGAATACCTTAGGGTTTGCAAGTGGATGTTAACAAGGGGCACTGGGGTTTATATAATTTGAATTTACAATGGACTCAAAGTGAATAATTGTACTTTAATCTTGGATTTTGATGGATTTTCAGTTATTTATTTGGATACAATAATTAAACTACAGAAAATAAAGCAAGGGTTTGAACAATAAAGAAAAGTAAATGAAAGAGAAACTAAACTACAGTCAGAATGCTGCCATCAATTCGATGAAACCGAAGATAATGAGGTTTTCTGCATGCAACCTAACCTAATGAACCTGCAAACTCGCACAATCCAAATAAGCTAGGTGCGGGCTTCTAAGGTTTCTACTGTAATTCTAGATTCAGGCATTCGCATGAAGCAACCAAGAGCACTTGCATTAAACTTCACCTAAAAGCCTTATAAATCTGAAATGAATGATATAACATTAAATCATGCATACAAAAAATGACTCCTTCTTTCTCATCAATTAGATGCCAACTCTCCGTATTTTGTATTAAATGATATGTCAATTACATTCAAAGAATGTTCCAGGCATAAATATTCCAGAACAAAAGAAGGAAATTGCCCAAGTGCAGGCCCAGAATAGCATGAAGCTCTTGTCTCTGCAACTCTGCAATCGGCAATTTCCAACCCCTCTTTCAATCTGCACTTCTGGCTTTATACTAACGAAAACGGCTCTTCGATTCTCCCTGTGTCGCTTTGTTTCATCTTCCTGCATGTGACCCTTCAACTTCCCTTTCTTTTCGTTGCTTTTGACTCACTCGATGCCGAGACCTTTGAAATCCTTCGTTGCATGTAACGCTTCTGCAACTCTGACATCTGTACGCCACGTGTCCTGCGTTTTCTACGCCTTCTGTAACGTTTTCCTGTGCAAATCATGACAAAAACTGCATGCAGCCTGTTCACCTTCCTAGCCGCGAAAACGTGACATGTCACGAAATCGTGACATGTCGCGATATCGCGACGCCCTCCTCGTTCGTATGCCTTCGGCCGCTTTCTGTCGCGATATCGCGACGTTTTTCACCTTCGGACCTTCATGCCGCTTTCTGTCGTGATATCGCATGTTTTTCACCTTCGGACCTTCATGCCGCTTTCTGTCGCGATATCGCTACCGATTTCTATTTTAAGCCTCCTTTCCACAAACTGTAGCGAAATCGCTACCGTTTTCTATCTTGAGCCTCCTTCCCACAAACTGTAGCGAAATCGCTACCGTTCTCGCCTTCGGACCTTCTTGCCGCAAACTGTCACGATATCGCTACCGCTTTTGCCCTCCGTACGTTTTGCCGGAACCTGTCGCGATTTCGCGACCACTTCTTCATCCGTACACTTTCACAAAACACGTCGCGAAATCGCGACCATTTTCTCCTTCCATATAGTTTGCCAAAACACGTCGCGAAATCGCGACCATTTTCTCCGTCCGTACAGTTTGCCAAAACACGTCGCGAAATCGCGACCATTTTCATCATCCGTACGCTTCGGCAAAACACGTCGCGAAATCGTGACCATTTTCTCCATCCGTACGCTTCGGCAAAACACGTCGCGAAATCGCGACACTTTTCATCATCCGTACGCTTCGGCAAAACACGTCGCGAAATCGCGACACTTTTCATCATCCTTTCCAGCGGCATGTCGCGATTTCGCGACACCTTTTCTTTTCTTCTCAGCGACATGTCACGATTTCGCTACACCTTTTCACTCTTTTCCAGCGATATGTCACGATTTCGCGACAACTTTCAATTTTTCTTTTCTTTCTCCTTTTCGGCAGCGATGGAGCTACATGTCGCGATTTCGCGACACTTTCCTGTTTCCGACAGCGATGGCGCGACAAGTCGCGATTCGCGACGTGTCGCGATCGTCGCGACACTTTTCAACACTTAGGCATTTTTTCTCTTTTCTTCAATTTTAGCATCTGGGTCACCGAGATTCTTCTCTGCAAGCCTGCAAAAAGGTGGGTCCCCAATTTTGGGGTGTGTTGTGGATCAACCACAACAAATGGCGACTCTACTGTCAAATGCTCTTGAGCATTTTAGTAAGAACCCAACCTGAAACATATCACAAACTCGCAAACATATGTTAGCACATAAGCAAAATAACAAATGCCCAAAGATCAGAAGTACATGAATCATCAGAATCATCAAGTATTAGCTCAGTGTGTGCAATGTGTTTTCATTCCCTATCGTTTGAAATTGATCAACATTCCATTATCAGTTTTGCATGAATGCATATGTGGGATGGTGAATGATTTGTGTACCCTAATGAATGTGCAAGGAGATTTTGCTTTCATAAAAGGCATGGTCCTTCTTCTATTATTATGTACAAGCATTCAAGATTGCCAAACCCTCTTAGGATCCACTAATTCATTACCTTATTGTATCCCAAAGTTGGTTACGAGTCTCTACCATCTAGAACCCATGTGCAAGTGAATGTGAAATCAGAACTTTGGGGAATCAGACTCCCAACCAACCGAGATGAGAGTTTAACCCTATCCTTACTATTCTGATTTAGAGTTCATTACCTCACTTTAAGCAAAATAATTAAACCAGCTATGGAAGAAATGGTCATGCTAGTCTAACCCTCTAGACAATCAGTGGTCTTGTTTTTTAGGCAAGACATGATGCCATGCATGGGCATATCTAACCCCACAATCCAAAACTTATCTTCATTTCTTTGGACCTTGGGGATGACTACCCATCCTTTGCAGAGGACAAGTAGTACGATCCTTACAATCCAATATAAAGATGAGATGGGAAAAATTTATTTATTTATTATTATTATTATTATTTTTTTTACTTCTTGGACCTTGGGGATGACTACCCATCCTGGCTAGGGACATGTAGTACGATCCTTACAATCCAAACTTTAGATGAGAAATATTAATTTTGTTGCTTAGACCTTGGGGATGACTACCCATCCTTTGCAGAGGACAAGTAGTACGATCCTTACAATCCAAGATTTATTATGAAATGAGACATAGGAGCTTTGGGGAATCAGATTCTCAACCTAAGCGAGATGAGAATTTATGCCCTATCCTTACTACTCCATGTAGGTCAAATCAAAGCTTTGGGGAATTGGATCCTCAACCTAAGTTCGATGAGGATTTAACCCTATCCTTACTACTCTGATTTTAGGCTTTAAGCTTAATGGAAGTGGTCAAAACCACTGTTTTAAGGATCATGTTGCATAATAGGATAGACATGAATAACTTCTTTCGCCCAACCTTTTCCTCCAAGTTAGGTTTTGATCATTTTGCTCAAGATCCTTTTTAATGTATGAGACGTGCTTGGTTCTAGATATCTCAAGACTCAGCTTCCAACCTTAGGATTTACTTACATATATGTTATAACACAACCCTAAGAGGATTTGACATACTTTAATGGCTTGTACCTAAGATGCATATGTAACTAAGATGAGATGTATGTAAGGTGAGATGGAACATGAATGCATTATTTCTTGAATTACAAATGGAATGAATTGTCATGCAAAACTGATTCTTTCATGCATCACAAAATCAAACAATATAACTTAAAATGTTTTATGTTACTTGTGGAGCTTTTACAAGATAATTCCAATATTTCATATTCTCCTAACCTTAAGCATAAGTTGACATCTCAATTTTTTATTCTTTATTTTTATTTTTATTTTTTTATTATTTTTTTTATCAAAATTAACACACATGTCAATTGAAATCAAATCCATAACCAAAATCCTAGCTAGACTAACAATCCTAAACAATAAAAACAAAATCTGAAAATCCCCCACCAAAACCAAAAGAATAATATCAAAGTCTCACAACCTAAGGGCTAAAATAATGCTTTAAAATCTGCCCATTAACCGGTAGCATGAAATCTCTCCCTTCTAAGGTTTTTAGCCTGAAGGTATTCTTCCCAAGAATCTCTGAAATCTGATATGGGCCTAACCAAAGACAATCAAACTTTTGATGATTCCCTTTTTCCTCATGTCTTTTGTCCCATAGTAATACCAAATCTGAAATTCTGAATGATTTAACTTTGGCCCTTCTGTCAAACCATCTCTTGATAACTGCCTGGGTGTTTATTCATGTGATTCATGGCCTCTTCTCTCTTTTCATCAAGGTGCAACAACCGGCTCAACTCTGGCTTCAACTTGATCATCCGTCCCCAAGTACTCTTGTATGAAATGTAAGGTCTGCAACTTCAAATTTGCTGGAAATATCGGGTCTTGCCCATAGACCAAATGATAGGGAGTATTCCCTATGGACTCTTTCACTCGGTCCTATCTCCCCAAAGGGCAAACTTTAGTTGGTTGTGCCAGTCCCGAGGGTTCTTTTCCAACGAACTTCTTAATAGTATTCAACAAATTCTTATTTGAAGACTCGGCCAACCCATTTCCTTGAGGATAGTAATTGGATGCAAACTTTAAGCTCACTTTGTTATCATATGCCCAATCTGCAAATTGTGTAGAAATAAAAGCTTTACCATTGTCACTGACAATAGAGTCGGGCATTCCAAATCTTGTTATAATTTGATCCTCAAGAAATTTAATCACAACATCTGTGGTGGCATGTTTAGTAGGAATCGCTTCTATCCACCTTGTACAATAGTCTGTAGCTGTCAAAATGAATTTATGAGAATCAAAAGAATTTGGGTTAATAACCCCGATGAAATCTAGTCCCCACTGTGCAAATGGTCTCATTTCAACTACAGGTTGCAACGGCATGGCTGCATTTCTCTCTCTATTTGCAGCCACTTGACAGATATGACAAGATCGTACATGGGTATGCGCATCCTTGAAAATATGTGGCCAGTAGTATCCTGCTCTCAGGATTTGATGTGCTGTAGCATTGGCTGCACCATGACCAGTTCCATGTTTCCCGTGAAATTCTTGCAACACCCTGGCAGCTTCTTCTTTGTTCAAGCACCTCAGGTAGATACCTTCATGATTCTTCCTGTAAAGCACACCAGATTTTATCAGATAATTGACAGATTTAAGCCTTAAGGCTCTTCTCTGTGTTGAATTCAGATTAGAAGGACACTTACCAGTCAATAAAAATTGCACAATATCAACATACCAGTCATCCTTAGCCATGTATTCTGTATTTGAGCATTGACCTGTTATTTGCGGATTATTTTTTGCGATCGCCTTCGCCAATCCCTGTCCTCGAACTAGTTTCATTGGTTGGATTTCGAGATCAAATTCTTGGATGGTTGAAATCCATTTTCCTCTCTTCTCACCTAGTTCATTCTGTAAAAACATGGTCTTGACAATGAGAATCGGGCACGATGGCAATAACTCTTCTATGTACGATGTAGTGCCTAAATTTTTTCATTGTTTTGAAAAGTGCGTACATTTGCTTATCAAGGATTGAATACCTTAATTGAGCATCTTTCAGGGGGCACTTAAAAATGCTATGGGTTTTTCGGCACTATCCTCGCCTTTTTGGGTTAATACACTCGCAAAGGAGTGTTCTGATGCAAAAGCATAAATATAAAAAGGCTTGGAGTAGTCTGGACTTATAAGGACAGGGGCTCTGGAAATGGCATCTTTGATGTTCTGGAAGGCCGCTCTACTTTCCTCGTTCCATTTTACATCCACATATTTCTTTAGCATCTTGTTCAGAGGCTTGGCTATCTCAGCAAAGCTAGAGATAAACTTCCTCACAAAATTAACCCGCCCAAAGAAAGATCTCAATTCTTTCTTACTACTCGGGAGAGGTAGGTTTTGGATGGCTTGTATCCTTTCTCGGGTCGATGGATATGCCCTCTTTCGAAATAATGTGACCCAACAATTTTCCTTCTGTCACTCCGAAAATGCACTTTTTGGGATTTAAGGAAATTCCATGTTCTCTGCATCTTTGAAGCACTTTCTTTAAATCTTTGACATGATCCTCTCTCCTCTTCGAGAAAACTGGGATATCATCCACATACACGATGATGCATTTGCCTATGAGCCCTTTGAATGCGTAATCCATGGCGCGTTGAAAAGTTGCACCAGCATTTAACAGTCCGAACGACATTCTCTTATATGCAAATGTCCCCCACTTGGTAGTGAAGGTCTGTTTTCATCCTGTCATCTGGATGTATAAGAATTTGGTTGTACCCAGAATATCCATCGAGAAAGGACATCATTTCAGATCCATTTACCATTTGTAGAATTTCATCGATTGATGGCAGTGGATAATTATCTTTTTGAGAGGCTTTATTAAGATTTCAAAAATCTATGCACAACCTAATCTCTCCACTCTTTTTTCTCACTAGAACGAGGTTAGCCACCCAGGTTGAGTGCCTAACAGGAAAAATGATTTTCGCTTCCAATAATATTTTAACCTCCTTTTCGATCAACGGCTCCAATAGCGGGTTAACAACTCGTTGTCTTTGCCTAAAAGGCTTGGAGTCTGGCTTCAAAGGGATGGTATGTGTGATAATGTTTTGGTTGTAAGTCTTCAGCTCATTGTAGTTCCAAGCAATACAATCTATGTAATGCTTCAATGCCTGTATTATATTGCTCCTTTCTTCCTCCGTACATGCCTTTGCTATGTACACCTCCTTTGGATTGTCTGCACTCCCTAGATTAATTGAATCACACGCATCTTTGGGGAGTGGGACTCTTTTTCTTTTCTTGTTCTTGCATTCCATGTCGAACATCTTCTCTAATGAAACCACGTCTTTAGGAATTTTGTTGGATTGATACGCAGTTTCACTTTCATCTTCTGTTCCATCCTGCCACCTTTGCTCCTCATCAATCACCTGATTTTCAAAAATACCCGAGTTCGTGACAAATTTGAAAATATGTCTGTCACTTTCAAAAACTTGGAAATTCTTTACGTTATCGGGTATTGATGGACAAGGAACCAGTTCAATGGAAAACTTTTTACATCTTCTTATATCAACCGGATTCAACATGCCCGCGGCGACTGCAAGAGAGTCTGCTATTCGATTTCCTTTCCTAGAAATAAGGGCTATGTTGAATGCGTCGAACTCTTCCATGAGGTCCATAACCCTAGTTCTATAAAGGCTCAGTATTTTGTCACGGCATGTATACTGTCCTTTGATTTGCTTGACTACCAACTCAGAATCTCCCAAAACCTTCAAGCATTTAACATGTTTGCTCAATGCTAGACGTAAACCATAGATCAATGCTTCGTACTCTGCCACATTGTTTGTGCAAGGAAATTGCAGTCTGTAAGCAGCTAGCAATGGTTTGCCTCCTGGACCAGTGAGCTCGACTCCAGCTCCTGCTCCCTGTCTAGACTTTGATCCATCGAACTTGAGCAACCACGTGTAATCATTTTCTTCAGAAGAATGACCATGACACACTTCTTCTTTAAACTCTTCAGCAGCTTCCTCAACATCAAGTGCATAGACTCCTAAGTCTGGCTCAGAAAACTGAACTTCATTCGGCTTGTTAAAATCTGTTATAATCTCTTTAAGCCTCGGTTCGTTTTCCACTCTTATTTGATTTGCAATTCCCTTCCATGGTAGCCACATATGCGAGCAGTCTGTTGCAAAATAGCCATTCAGAGTTTTCATCCAATCCCTAGCAAGTAACATTCCATACCTGCTTGGGATATTAACCACCAAAATGTCCACAACCTGCTGAACCCTGGGTTCAGAATTCAATTGAATCTTGACATCATATAAAGTCCCCACTACATTTACTTCTGATCTGTCCAGTTGCAGGACTGTACATTTGGATGAAACAGGCTGCAGACCTAGCATTTTGCATATTTCTGCAGGCATGAGGTTGCTCGTGGCACCTGTGTCCACCAAACAGTTATGCAAATTCTTACCCGCAATTCTCAGAGTCAGTAAGAATGGCGGGACATCCCTTCTCTCCTTTCGCAAAATAAGATGGGATTCAACTCTTTTTTCCTTCCACATCGGATCAGGTGAGTTCAAAGCTCTTATCAACGCCTCCTTTTGACCAGGCAATTTAGCTGCGTCTGGGAATGAAAGGCTAGATTTGGACTTCTTCATATCCTCCACTACGTCATAATTTGGTTTTTCGAATTTGACTGTCTTCTGGACGTCATTAGACATTTCTCTTCTGAGTGGAGGGGGAGGGTTGTTACTTGCCTTTGTATCTGGAGGAAGAATAGAATTGTTTGGAGGTGTTGATGAGGTTTTAGGGGCTTTAGACTTACTTCTCAAATGGTATCCATGGTTCCCCTTTCTGAAATCTCGAAAAGCTTGCACCTCCTGTTCCAGAATTTCGTCTTCTTCTTCCTCACTCTCACCCTCTTGATGATATACAGTTTCCATCACCATAACATTATCATCTTGGTGTTGTGATGGACTCTCATTTGATACCAATTCCAAATCATCAACTTGTGCTTGAAGACAATGAGTGTATCTAGCAATCTCAGGACAATTCCTCTCATTGTGTTCTTTTGTGTTATGTAACCTGCACCCCCTTTCCCATGCCAAATCTGAAAGATTCAAAAGAGAATTGGATTGGCTAGGGCCTGCAGAAGCATCTAATTGATTAGCAATGGGAGCAGGAACTCCCCCATTGTTTGGCTTGGTGTTCCAGTGCCTCCCTCTATTGTTAAAATTCTGATTTGGGTGAGGGGCATGGGACTCATACTTCTGCTGTTGAACCCTGTCATTGCTCATTTTAAGCACTAGTTTCTTGAGCTCCTCGACTTCTGAATAAACATCTTTTGGTGGAATCATATTGTTGTTAACCCCCGTTGGATTCGCATAATTAATGGGGTCTTGATTCAACACTGGGGTCGGGTTCTGAGGAATTGGATTCCCGTATGGGTTGACACTTTGAATCGGGGTTGGATTTGGAAATGGAACTATGGCCTGAGGATTGGCATGACTAGTTCCTTGCATAGTAGGTTGACTGCTCTACAAAAATGCAGGGACAGGTGGAATGGCTGTGATTGGTTGGATTGGAATGGGTGCATACGCGGGTGCTGGTGGATACGACTGCTGATATGGAAAGGCGTTCATGCTTGGCATTTGTGGTGCCAAGAGTTGATTTGCCTGGGGAGCTTGACCATATGGAGCATACTGTCCCATCACAGGCGTCTGGGTAAACCCGTAGCCTTGTGGCGTCATTTGCTGCTCGATAGTCATGGCTTCGTTATAGGCCAAAGCCAACGTGGTAACCTGAGGATTGCGCCTTGCAAACATGGCTGTCATGGGGTCCAATGCCCCAAAATATATCCGCAAAGCCACTGCGGGATCAATAGCAAAGTGCCTGATTGCTCTGTTATAGCACTTTTGGAATCTCTGATTAAACATTCTGATTGGTTCCCCTTGGTTCCTTTTGCATGTAATAAACTGATTGTAAATAGTTGCGGGATCTAAGGGTGACCTAAATTGATTGACAAAGGCATTTTCCATTTGTGTCCAAGAGGTGATTGAACCAGTTGGCAAGCATATATACCATTCATATGCTATTGGATCTAAACTCATAGGGAAAAGTCTGCAGGCCACATCTTCATATTGAACTTGCAGCCTAATTAAAACATCCCTATAGGCTTGGATATGTTCTTCTACTGTTCTTAGGCCATCTGGCTTGTATTTAGGCAGAAATATTTCAATGTTCTTGGGGATTTCATGGATATCCCCAACAATATTCAAAGGAGTATTGTTAGCTCCATACCAAGGAGTTGCTGGAGCTTGAGCCATTTGACTCAGAATTGATGTAGACAGACCTACAATAGCAGTAGAAATATTACTAACTATAGGCACACTAGGGGCAACGGATATTATTGGCGTAGGTCCACTCGACGTTCCTCGGAGAAAATAGGTCTTTTGCGATCGGTGTGCTTACGACTTGCTTGGCTTTACTCTTGGGAGTACCAGTAAGGTCGTGAAAAATGGTTTCTCCAGTTGTTTGAGACCTGGTCGCAATACGGCGTGGTGGGTCCAGCCTACCTGAGGAAACCCTCAGCTATTTTGAAGAAAAACCTGCAACAAAAACAAAAACAGTGTTGCAGTTTAGCCGTAAATGATTTCAAAATTAAGTCAAAAACAAGACATTCAGATATGAAAATCAAAATCAAATAAACCAGTTCGGGCCCTCCTTCTAGCGCCAATCTGTTGAGTGGTGTTTTCACCCAATTGTGAAAGCACACTCTCCGGTAGGATCTGAGTCCTAAAATCCTCTGCTTGCAAAGAAGGTAACTTCTCCAAGGTTCCTGTTATGCCGATTCTTTGTCTACCAATGATGTTATTCAAGTGAAATGCTAGGAATACCTTAGGGTTTGCAAGTGGATGTTAACAAGGGGCACTGGGGTTTATATAATTTGAATTTACAGTGGACTCAAAGTGAATAATTGTACTTTAATCTTGGATTTTGATGGATTTTCAGTTATTTATTTGGATACAGTAATTAAACTGCAGAAAATAAAGCAAGGGTTTGAACAATAAAGAAAAGTAAATGAAAGAGAAACTAAACTACAGTTAGAATGCTGCCATCAATTCGATGAAACCGAAGATAATGAGGTTTTCTGCATGCAACCTAACCTAATGAACCCGCAAACTCGCACAATCCAAATAAGCTAGGTGCGGGCTTCTAAGGTTTCTACTCGTAATTCCGTATTCGAGCATTCGCATGAAGCAACCAAGAGCACTTGCATTAAACTTCACCTAAAAGCCTTATAAATCTGAAATGAATGATATAACATTAAATCATGCATACAAAAAATGACTCCTTCTTTCTCATCAATTAGATGCCAACTCTCCGTATTTTGTATTAAATGATATGTCAATTACATTCAAAGAATGTTCCAGGCATAAATATTCCAGAACAAAAGAAGGAAATTGCCCAAGTGCAAGCCCAGAATAGCATGAAGCTCTTGTCTCTGCAACTCGCAATCGGCAATTTCCAACCCCTCTTTCAATCTGCACTTCGGCTTTATACTAACGGAAACGGCTCTTCGATTCTCCCTGTGTCGCTTTGTTTCATCTTCCTGCATGTGACCCTTCAACTTCCCTTTCTTTTCGTTGCTTTTGACTCACTCGATGCCGAGACCTTTGAAATCCTTCGTTGCATGTAACGCTTCTGCAACTCTGACATCTGTACGCCACGTGTCCTACGTTTTCTATGCCTTCTGTAACGTTTTCCTGTGCAAATCATGACAAAAACTGCATGCAGCCTGTTCACCTTCCTAGCCGCGAAAACGTGACATGTCGCGAAATCGTGACATGTCGCGATATCGCGACGCCCTCCTCGTTCGTATGCCTTCGGCCACTTTCTGTCGTGATATCGCGACGTTTTTCACCTTCGGACCTTCATGCCGCTTTCTGTCGCGATATCGCTACCGATTTCTATTTTAAGCCTCCTTTCCACAAACTGTAGCGAAATCGCTACCGTTTTCTATCTTGAGCCTCCTTCCCACAAACTGTAGCGAAATCGCTACCGTTCTCGCCTTCGGACCTTCTTGCCGCAAACTGTCGTGATATCGCTACCGCTTTTGCCCTCCGTACGTTTTGTCGGAACCTGTCACGATTTCACATTACTTCTCCGGCCCTTGAAACACGTCGTGAAATCGCGACCATTTTCTCCATCCGTACACTTTGCCAAAACACGTCGTGAAATCGCGACCATTTTCCGTCCGTACGGTTTGCCAAAACACGTCGCGAAATCGCGACCACTTTTCATCATCCGTTCCGCCAAAACACGTCGCGAAATCGTGACACTTTTCATCATCCGTACGCTTCGGCAAAACACGTCGCGAAATCGCGACACTTTTCATCATCCTTTCCAGCGGCATGTCGCGATTTCGCGACACCTTTTCTTTTCTTCTCAACGACATGTCGCGATTTCGCTACACCTTTTCACTCTTTTCCAGCGATATGTCGCGATTTCGCGACAACTTTCAATTTTTCTTTTCGGCAGCGATGGAGCTACATGTCGCGATTTCGTGACACTTTCCTGTTTTCGGCAGCGATGGCGCGACAAGTCGCGATTTCGCGACACTTTCAACACTTAGGCATTTTTTCTCTTTTCTTCAATTTTAGCATCTGGGTCACCGAGATTCTTCTCTGCAAGCCTGCAAAAAGGTGGGTCCCCAATTTTGGGGTGTGTTGTGGATCAACCACAACAAGGTGCAAATGCCTTGGGATTTATTTTGATGAAGCTATATCTTTTCCTGTCATGGACCCTATAATTTATTGCATTGTTACCAAACTGATTACATGAGTAACAATACCCATGAAAAAATTATCTGTTTCTAAATTTTCCATTTTCCTATGTTTCATGTGTTCTGTACTGTGAAGCCTTGTTCCAAAATATGTGACATGAGAAACATCATCCATTGAAGTTTCCTTGCCTTGACCTTATTGGTCTCTTAGTCTCTCTTACCTTGTGTTGGTTCCTATTCCATATGTTTTTCTTTTGTGCATTTTTCTTTTCCTTGTTGAACTTTCTATTGTCCAACTCATCCTCAAAAGTCTCAATTTCTCTTACATTGTCTTCCTCTAAAGTATTTTCTTCTTTAGAACTTGAGGTTGACTCCTTTTTTCTTTTGTACCTGTTCAAAACCAAGACCTGTTTTGTTTGTTGACCTTCTTTGCACCTTGATCATCTTATATACGATCTTTGAGCTCTTTCCAAACTTGTGTAGCTTATCCTTATATTTTTCTATCTTCCCTTAGTAGAGCTACTTCTTGTTCTAATATCTCACATTATAAGCCATTTGCTTCTAACTTATCCTTGAAATTTTTTGTCTTAGCCATTGACTTATTTAGATCCTCTATAAGCTTTCATCTTTTCTTCATCACATTCCTAAAACTGAAGCTTAAGTTGGGAGTTTTTATTTCTTACCTTATTTAATGTTTTAAGATCATAAATAAGCTCTCCCTCAAGATCAACTTCTCCTTTCTCTGATTCTTCCTCTATTTTTTTACCTTTAAAAATATCTTCAGTCTCTTCTAATTTGTCTTCTATAGGATCACCTCCTTCTTCTTCTAGTGCCATTATAATATTATCTTCTAGTCCTTCAAGTGTATCTTGATATTCATAATCATTGAAACTGAAACCATTATTCATACAACCATATTCAATATGTCCAAAATTACCACATCTAAAACACTTGAGAATTATTGGTGATCTTTTCTTAACTTCTCCTTTTTCTTCTGTCAGAAATAGAACGTCATATTTATCATTATCTGAGAAACTATTATCACTATCACTTGAGTACTTATTTGCCTTATTTGAATAGTAACTCCTCTTCTATCTGGGAGAATCAATGCCCATTTTCATGTTTACCAACTTCTCATATATCCTTTGTGCGAGAAAATATGACCAATCAAAGTAAATCACTCTAGTACCCTTCTCTCTTGCATCTTTCTTATACATATTTTCATTAGAGATATAATATGCTGCGGAAATTTGCCACCCATAAACCATTTTGTTGGAGTCTAAACCCTCCATACAAGATAACATAGAAAATAATTTAGGGCTTACAAATTCATCAATGTGAATAGGGACTTCGGGCATTTCATCTTCATTCCTTGTCCTTCTAAAATTAAAATGTATCCATTTTTCTAATGCCTCTTTTTTTCCTTCTAAAGCTGCCATTGCAGCGTAAGCCCTATCTAGCTCTGCTACACTAAAAGGTATAGATTTTGAGGGTGGTCCTACTCCTACATCGAATAATTCATAGCAAATATCTTTTGTAATGGATAATAGGAGAGGGCCTTTAGGGGTTCTAATTATTCTATTTTTAGAATCATAGAATTGAATCATAGCAAAGACTAGTCCGGGATTGTGATGTATAGAATCACAAATATAAGAGAATAGAAAATATTTTATAGCTATAGTACCTTGTCGATGCATTGGCTTCCCTTCTAAGTACAAAAATTCGAAACATGTCCTCAGGTGGGTTCTCCTTACTCTTGTCATCATTGTATCTATCACTCGACTGGTATTATGTATAAGAACTTGCAGTCTTGTCCATATTTTTGATGATTCGATGGGTGAATTTTTGGGAGCCATTCTGAATGTGACAAACTCTATTCTTTTGATTTGCAATAAATCCTTCAAGGTATCGTTGTAATTTCTTACTATTATGTAGATGTAAAGGGCTTTCAAATGGACTTTTTATGTGTTATTTATTACTTTTCTCTTCTAGAGCACGTGTATCTTCCACCATTAATGCAGTTGTTGTGTGATATATCTACTGGCACACTTTCCAATCCTTTCAATAATTCACTTTGGTGGCTGGAAGGTGACATCCTATCTTCTCATTGGTCAAATTTTCAAATTACACCGCCAGCTCATCACATCCCTTTGGCTACTCTTTAATCCTAGTACGATTTTGTTAGAATTGAATGCAGGAATGTTCTCTAGCCTCCATGTGTCAAAATTGAACTTGCTATTTGGCTCTTGCTTGATTCCACTCTGGTGGCTTAAGAGCCTTCTGAGTCCACTTGGTACTTAAATCTTGCATGCATGACACTCTGTATTGATTCCACTTCGGCTATCTTCAGATTTAAGAGGTTCTTGGATTGGCACCATCTTTGTCCTTCTTTATGCGGGATAGAAACTGGTAGACCACTCTGCATAAATCTGAATTATTTCAATGCAGATTTGAGAGAAGAACACCATTTCGGAGAGTATTACACAACCCTTTGTGTGGAATGGAATATTTATATGCACTTGATCCATACTTAGTCATTTTTTTGCAAATTTTCCTCTCTTTCTTTTTTCTTTTAAAAAAACTTTTGAAGAACCTCAATTTCAAAGTGTAGAAAAGAATTCCAAATACAAAGTGCATAAAGGAGGGAAAATAATTATACAATGTATATACATATATTACAATGAGCTCACTACTTACACATAATAGATATGGAGGTTAAAACCATTTACCGAAATGGGTTGTATGTTTCCTTCAGGACCTCCCAGCTGAAATACACTGGACTCCTTAGCTTCTATTATGAAAGGACCATCCCAAAAAGAATCAAACTTTTCATGCTTGCCTGGTTTTGATCTGTCAACATTCCATCTAAGAACTGAATCCCCAACTTGGAATTTTTTGAACCTATCTTTCTTATAAAATCATGCTTTAATGTCTGATGAATGCTTTTGGAAACTATCATATTCTTACTCTCTTCCAACTGTAGCAAGTGTGTTAACCTAGTTTTCATAGGATCTTCCTCTGATTCTTCTTTTGTATTGACAAGCTAAAGTGTTGGAATCTCCAAATGGATTGTAAATACTGCCTCCTTGACATTTACAAGTGCATAAGGAGAAGTATTAATGGACTTTTTAATAGTAATCCTATCTACCCACAGAGCTTGGTCCAGTAATAGGTGCCAAATTCTTTTATTAAATTTAAGATATTTCTTCAAAATCCTTAATAGGTTCTTATTGGTAGACTCTACAAGCCCATTACCTTGTGGGTAATAATTTGAATTATTTTTAAGAGTGATGCCATACTTACTGGAAAACTCAATGTACTTTGCTCCTATGAAAGTAGAGCCATTGTCACTCACCAAAGCTTCTGGAACTCCAAACCTGGAAATAAAATTTTCCATAAAAATGATCACAACCTCCTGGTTTGCCCTCTTAGTGGGGATGGATTCTACTAATATGGTAAGATAATATGTAGTAGTCAAAATAAAATTATGCTCTACTAAAGAATTAGGGTTAATAACCCCTATGAAATCTAGTCCCCATTGTTGAAAAGGCTCTTAAACCTGTATAGACCTCAGGGAAAATGAAACATTTCTTTTTATTCCAACATACCTCTGACATTTGTCACAAGCCCGGGTAATTTTAAAAGCATCAGTGAACATAGTAGGCCAATAATAGCCTACTATTATTATTTTTAAAGTTGTAACCCTTCCTGAGCTATGACCAATGACTGATCCTCCATGAAATTCTCCCATGACTCTTTCTTATTTGTCATCTTTCAAATATTTTAGGAGAATTCCATCCAAGTTTCTTTTGAATAACCCTTAAGGTACCAATACATATTTTAAAGAATTAAGTTTGTATCTCCTTCTCTGAGATGCATTCAGGTCAGGCAAGCATACTCTAGTTTGGAAATACCTAATCATTTGATCAATCCAATCAAAATCAGCAATGTGTACTATCTCCACTTGATCTTATTCTGCTGTCTAACAAGCTGTCACTTCAACCAATGCTAAATATTCTATAAATCCTTGGCACAAAGCCCTACCTCTTACTAGCTTGGTGGTATGTATTTCTACATCATATTATTGGATCTTAGTAATCCAACCAGCTCTTTTATCACCTAGGTCACTCTATAAGATAAAAATACTTTCATCTGGATGAACCACATACACCAGGGTTTTTCTCTGTACCAAATATTGCATGAACTTCTTCAGTGACTTCATCACATCAAACACTTGAATTTTAATGAAGTTCTATGTGAGTCTCTTGATGTGTAGGAGGAGGAAGGGATTCAGAGCCATTTTGGGATAGCTGCTTTTCAATTGTTTTATAGGACTAAGAGAGCCCCAAAAAGAGAGGATAGAAATTTTGAATAAATAGAAAATGGACATGGAGGAAATTACTGAAGAGGTAGCTGATTTGGCCATAAAATAATTGATTGATCAAGAGAAATAGCTAGAAAAGAAGTTGAATGAGAACACCCTACTTCTATAGGCAAAGGTATGGCTTCTAATATATCTTCTCCTCTTCATCTCCAAGAATCCCCAAAGGAACCTCCCTCCATTTATAATCAAGAAAATATGGTAAATGTACCTCCTCCCTCTCACAGTCCATCCCAGGTCTCATCAATAGCTATGGAGGTACAGGTCAGTTCTATTTTGTCACAACCACCTCAAACCCCACATTTCACTTCTGAGGTATCCACTTCATCATCCACCATTGTCCCACCTCCATATTTTTCATCAACACCATCAATGGGACATTGCGTTCCAAGTTCATCCACCCATTCTATTGTCGGTCATGTATCTATTTATTTAAATTTACCTGTATCAACAATAGTGGTAGTTACAAAGTCTACTATCATGACAAAGACTACTGTAAATATATCTTCACCCCCACCAATGACAAGTCAGTCCACCCTTATGTTTTTGATGTCATCATCTCCCTTGGCTGTGGGTTTTTCTAAACTTGTTAGTACACCAAAAGAGCAGGAAGCCACTCAGAGCATAAATGATTATTGGGAAGAGAATCTTGCCAAACCTTCTAGCAGAATAGATGTAATAAGAAAAAGTATGTATGTTGACCCTATTACTAGACAAAGGGTATCAAGATCTATGATTCCTCTAGTAAGTAAACTTAAGAATGAAATGACTACTCAAGATTATCGAGCGAGGGAGGTCACAAAAGATATTGACAAGCTCCTTGCTAAAGACGAGCTGGTGATAGCCAGGGCCCACTTAGATACCTTCTATTTGCAAAATGATATGGCCAATGAGAAGGTAGATAAGCTAGAAAAACAAGTTGAAAAGCTTAAAAAGATCCTTAATGATCAAAAGGAGATAGAAAAATCTCTAAAGAAAGAGGTTAAGGGTTGGCAAGAAAAAAATTAAAAGGCTAATAAGTTGAAGGATAAGTTAGAAGAACAAAAGAAGTTGAATGAAGAGCAGACAAAAGAAATTCAGAACCTAAAGCATCAACTTTAGATTGATAAGGCTAAGTCCTCAGGATTTTCTACGGATGATTTGAAGAATATTAAGAAGGGATTGCTTTATGAGGTTAAATAAAAGTGTTCAGTACTTCAACTTATAATTGATTATCTTGAAGATGCCAGTCGACTGCTCTCCACCATTCAAAAATATTTGGATCAAATCATTGGAGAGTTATAGCCCATGGTGATTCTAACAGAACAAATGTACAGACTAGTTGGTAGCAGACACAGTGATGTTGCTAAATCAATTCCTAATAAGGAATGGAATCTGGCTAGATTTGCTGCCAAAGTAGTGGTTAAAAAGGATAGGACAATTCAAAGGGCCTGGCTACTAGTTGATAGGATGGACAAGGGGATTAAGGATATTATTGAAATAAATGAGGAAATAATTTAGGTTGGTTTCAAAGGACTCTAGAAGGAGGATCATAGCTTGTTATCTATGGAGGAATTCCAGCAAAGCATCAATGAAAATTTACAAGATGAAGCTAGAATTGATTCATTGGAAGAGCCACTATCTCAAGAACAAGCTACCAAACTGATCATGGATTATACCCATTTGAAAGATCTCATGGAAGAATTGGTGACTAGAGGGAACACTGCTAACTATGAGGATGTTGGATAACTACAATATGTTTATAAGTAGCTTAAACAAACCTCAAATCCCTTTGAAGAATCCTGGAAAAAATCTCTACAGTCTTTGGAATTAATGATTCAGTTGTTTGGAGATACCTTTGGTGAGGGAAATCAGAAAGTACCTACTCCTAAAGAAGAATAAGTAGAATAAGAGACTCAAGAAGAAGGAGAAAAATATGGAACAACTACAGGCCTAGAAGGGGATCACACTTAAGTCATTTTTATTTGTACATATACATAATTTTGTATTTCTATTTTTACTATGACAATTTGTCAAAATTAAGCAATAAAGGCATGAAGCCTGTAGAGTAGCATTTTTGTGTGAAGGTATACTTGGTGCAATAAGGCTTTATAAAAGGGGTAAAGTTGTGTATAGTTCTCAAGACAATAGCAATAACCAGTATTTGCGGATCCGTGCTAAGTATTTTTAGCATCACTTTGATATGAATCTCTATTATCTCAACAAATTGATAGAACTTTCAGAGAGTAGTGTTTGTATGGAAGTTATTCTATAAAATACATATTTTTTAGAGAAGTGTATTTGACTCCTAATGCCCAATGGATAAGACTCTGAGTTCAATTGGATTTGCAAGCAAATCCACCCGAGAGGCACCCAAATGTAGGCCGAAAATGGCCACATAGTTAAATTTTGTATAATTTTACCTAAGTGATAGAGTCATCATTTTGCATACATTGCAGTGCAATTTGAAGTAGATCCGGGATAGAAGATATGAACCCATCCAACAGTTAGTGAAGTTTTCATACTTGAAGTGATTCCGGATGATTTATTTCTGACTCTAGAATAGTGGTAGGTCTCAAATTCATAAAATTTCCAAGGAAATGATGATGTCAGCAATGAAAGAATGTGGATTGGCATCTTTATGAGTTGCTAAGTATGGGAATGCCCAATTCCAGGAAATTCTTTTGTTTCTCGGCTTTGGATTAGCACTACCCTCAAATACACAAAAGTTTTAAAGAAAGAATGACGTCAGCGATGAAGAAGTGCAAATTGGCGATTCAAAGGAAAAATGAAGTGTTTCCTTTTTGGAATGAAGACAAGGTGGGAAAATGGAATGATGAAAGTGTGGATTCATGATAAAGGGTTATATGACTAACTCTGGACCCAAAATGGTGACATGGTAGGGTGTTTTATCATGAAGTTTATCTAGAATGGAGAATGAGTGACCTCACACCATGGTGGGCCCAGATCGGTGATTACATGCCTGTGCACTTGTTCTACCCAGAACAAAATCTGCAAAAGCAATAGGGAAAGGATGATGTCATCAACATTCTAATGTGGATTGAAGAAGATGATGCAGAATATGATGTATTCTAAATAACTAAGAGTGGATTCAATGTTCATATATTAGAGATCTATATTGGAGATTATGTAGCTTTTGATGAAGAAATATGACGTCATCAATATTTTAAAGCAAGATGGCACTTGATTCTCCTCACCATTTTGATAAAGCTTATGTCGAATTGGATCTAAACCGTACGATAAAGATAATAAATGGTGGAAGTTATATAGATGAATATTGAATGTTTAAGGGATATTTTTGCACTAGGATTGTAACAGTGAGTTGGAAAATGAAGCATCAAAGGTTTTCCAAAAGATCGAACCAGAGGTGGTTACAGATCGACGATGGTATATAACTCTCAAGAAGAAGCTATGGAAAGGCATGATATCAACAATTGAAACTTCAATTTCACTAAATGACAAGCAATTTGTAGAGGCATCGAGCTACCATGGCAGACCTTTCGTTGGATTTCCTAAAGGATGAACCAATGAGTTGATGCCAGCTAGAAATTTTTATTGTGATGTCAAAAAAAGATCATTGTAATGCTTCTTGATTATTTTAATTTTGCAAAACTATAAGTAGAGGTCGAACCCTCATTTTTAAGGGTCGACTCTAGCGTGTTTGCCTATGCTATTGTAAATATTCCTAAAAATATAATGGAAGGAGCATTACATTGATCTTCACCTCAAATATGTGTTCTTATGCTTGATATCAGAGGTTCAAATTCTTTAGTTGTATTTCTATAAATGCTTCAATGGTTATTTTATGTCTAATTAATGGATTACTAGCTATTACAGTAATTGAAATATGCTTTTGAGTTTGTTATATGTTGTTAGGGAGTACATTTCTATGAAATTTGGGTATTGGTGAATTATGTTATTTGGATTATCATTGCCTGGATATTATAATTGCTTGCTGCAATATTTCTCTATTGTGCTTTAATAGATAAGAGATAATCTGATTTGAGATAATGTTGGTCTGAGTATATATCTTTGATATAGTTTTTGGGAGCTTTTCATGGTAGTGCAATGTTGTTAACCTATCTGTCCACTATTATTCACATTTATCTAACCCTAATATTCTCTTACCCTAAACCTCAAACCCTAAGTGAGCATAATTGTGTCAATAATATGATAAGTTGACAAGGAACCAACCTACTCTAGAGGTTGGATCAAAAATCCCTATTTTGGTCCATCCAATGTTGAGTGTTGAGTTGTAGCTATCGGGTGCAAGCCTGGATAGAAAATAGGAAAATAGACAGCCACAGTGTCAAGTGAAAACTTGGTGTAATTCAGTGCCCAACAAGTAACTCCTCTTCTATATTTGAAATAACTTCTTTTCTTGTTTACCTTGTCCATACTTACTTTTATTTTGGTACCTATATTTTTTTGATTCCCTATTCTTATGATCCTTTTTTTCGTCATCATTGCTATTTTTGTCTTCTTGACAATCAATTGCATAGTAACCATAATTTCCATAATTGAAACATCTAACAGATTTTACATCTTTAAATATTCTTGGATCCTTAGTCCTTCTGCCATAATTTTCTTCTTCATCACTGGATGACTCATTGCTTGAATCTGACTTCTTGTCCTTTATCTTCTTAGTTTTGAAGGTTGCTTCCTTCTAGATATTAGGTTCCTATTTTTTTCTCATCTCGAAAGTTGTAAGAATACCAAGTAAAACATATCTTGTAAAAATATCACCATCTTTTGATTCCTCTATAGCAGAGATATTTTCACTAAACCTTTTTGGGAGAGATATTAAGATCTTATCACAAACATAAGATTCTTCAATTTCAAGTCCAAGTCCTTGCATGACATTAAAAACCTCATCTACATGAAGTAGATAAGTACTAATATTTTTCCCATCCTTCATTCTTAAATATTCAAATTGTCCTTTGAGGTTTCGTACCTTTACCTTTTTGATACTTTTATATCCTTCATATATGCTTTGCAACTTATCCCAAATCCCTTTTACTGATTTACAATGCATAACCTCTATGAAATCAATTCTATGCAAACCTCTCAAAATTGCATTCATTGATTTTAAATTGTGATGATCTATAAGCTTACCATATTTATCTATAGGTGGAGTAGCTAGTGGTGTGTATCCATTTTCAACTGCTTCCCATATTTCATTTCCAAGTGCCATAAGGTGAATCTTCATTATCATACTCTAAAATATATAATTGCTTCCATAAAATACTGGTGTTGAATTATATGAGAATCCATTCTTAGAATACATTGTATTCTTGTAAGATTTTCCTTCAAGTTGTTAAACTCTTTTGAAGGAAACCGCTTTGATACCAATTGAATAATACAAGATTATACTAGGAGGGGGGGTGGGCAGTATAAGACCACTTTTTACTTTTCTTTCCCAATCAATATTATGCAATGTATAGATAGAAATATCAATAGTAGTAATAAAAGCAATGCATAAATCACCACACACAATAGAGACACCAATTTAATGTGGTTCACCCAATGTGGGCTACTCCACGAAGAAAATATTTCACTAAAATTTTCTTAATCAATCTCTTGGGAATCCTTTCCCTATTACAATGTTTATGGACCTCTGTCCAAAGGAGACACCAATCCCCTAATCAAGTTTGTTGATCTCTATCCATAATAGAACTCCTCTCTCCTTAGCTTTGGCTGGTCATATTCTAGAAGAATTATTGCCTCCATTAAAGACTCTTATCCCCACTCAGAAGACCTATCCTCACTGCACTGGCTAATGGATCTCTATCCATTGGAGACTATCATTCTCTATACTCTATCACCTCCAAATATTATTCTTAGCTCTGTCTCAAATCTACACTAAACACAATCCTTCGATCTAGCACAAATCTACTCAATCTCTGTCTTTGGTCTGGAACAAACCTATACTCAAATTTACACCAAACTCTATCCTCAAATATGCATTAAACATAGTCCTTCGGTCTAGCACAAATTTACTCAATATCTATCTCTGGTTTGGCATAAACCTGTCCTCAAATATGCACCAAACTCTATCCTCAAATCTACACTAAACATAGTCCTTCGATCTAGCACAAATATGATCTCAATATCTATCCTCAAGCCTTAACACAAAGCTTGACTCAATCACAAATCAACTCTGTTGGATCTTCCCCAAACCTTAACTCAAGGTTTGAACAAATCAATAAATCAACTCTACTCACAAGTCTTTTCAAATAATTATCTCAAATCTACCTTTTAAGCTTCCACAAAAGCTCACACTAATTTGTCCACAAGTCCTCTCTAGAACTTGTCCAATCTACTCAAAAATATATGTCCTCAAATCTATATTGTAAGCTTCCATAAAAGCTCACATAAATCTATCCACAACTTCTCTCTAGAACTTGTCTAATCTGCTCAATAATCTTTGTCCTTAAATCTGTATTATAATCTTCCACAAAATCTCACACAAATCTATCCATAAGTCTTCTCTAAGACTTACCTCAAATATTCTCAACAATTCCTCACTAGAACTTTTCCAATCTAATAGAAACATATAGAGAATTTTTAGAGAATCAATATGCTTCACATTCACAACAATGCTCAATCACTTTTAATCTATATTTTTACCATAGAAACATATATATAATTGTTAGAGAATCAATATGTTTCACACCCATAAAAACTCAACCTCTTTCTCAAATCAATTTGGAATATGGAACAATTTGTCTCACAGAACTTGAAATATAGCTTCAACACATCCACTTGACTAGGATCAACCAACTCTACTCAACCAATCACTTCAATAACAATGCTTATCAAGTAATCCTCACATAACAATGATACTCATGATATTTTCAAACCCTAGTTCAAGTTCTTCACTCAACCAATCACTTCAACAACAATGCTTATCAAACAAAGTTTATAGCATTCACTTCCATTTTAGAAAAATTATCAAATCACAAAGGATAACTTGACCTAGTTATTTTCACTCCACACTTGTTTTTAGAAAACCTCAACCATTAAATTACTTCAACCAAGGAAGAATGTGCCCATACCTTTTACTTTATGAAGAGAAGACTTCAAAACCTATTTTAACAAGATCAAAATCTTTGTAATATCAAGGGTTAGGTTACCACAATCTTTTATAATATTATCACAAAATAATTTTCACACAAAAAATCAAGTCCTTTTGTACACCTTATAATATCCAAAATCAATATTTTAAATCAAAACTTTCATCAAAATAATTTTACATGGCAATTTCCTTGTATACCTTATAATCCCCAAACTCAATATTTTAAATAAAAAACTTTCATCAAAATAATATACATGGAAATTTCATTATACACCTTATAATCTCCAAACCTAATAATAAAATTCACCACATAAAAAAATCATAATGAAAACAATTAATCTTTTCACCTTATAACTCCCTATCCATAAAAATTAAACTTTAACTTTTGCATACCTTTATTATTTTCACAACCTTCGACTGGCGATTTCGACTGTGACTTGGACACTCCCTTCGACATCTCCGACCATGACTTGGTTCTCCCAAAGGCTGTGTTCCCACATGGGATACTTGACACTCACTTCCCATGACTTCTAGTAGAACATGGTGAATGAAAAAACAATGCAAAACAAAAGCTCTTGGCAGCTTCTCCTCACGACATCGATCGTAGGAGTCAAACTGTGATCATACCACAAGAAAAGCCTCAAAAATTTCAAACCTTTCACCTACTATATCATTGTCGGTTATAGCCAACATTTGCACTATCCAAAATGCTCTCAATTCTCACACAAGTAACAAACACATTCCCTCCCTTTCAGATGCAATAGCGAGTGCATCCAATAAATGAAATAGCGAGTGAAACAACGAATGAATGAGAAATCATAGTGCACAAAACATATGGAGATTTATTGAAATTGCATTGAGATACTTTGGAAATAAAAATATTTCCATATTTATATCCATTGGAGGGTTTCTTCAACCACTTTGGTGCTTTCCTCTTTGAATTCGAATTGATTTTGAATTTCAAATTAAATTAATTAAATATTAAATTTACCTTAGGTAAAATATTTAATATTTAATAATTTAAACATTAGGACTTTAGTAATATTTGCATGGGTCTTTTTGGATAAATAATAATTTTATTATTTCTTATCCTATGTTTCTCCTTGGGTCTTCATCCTTTGGGCCCACTTGGGTGTATAATTTTTAAAAATAAATATTATAACCTATTGCTTTACAAGACCTTCTTACTTTTGGAAGAAAAACTTAATGTCCTCAAAGATGATGAACATAGCACAAAATTTTTTTGACATCAATGACCATTCACTCTTAACATCAATGACAACTCATCTACTCAAAATGTCCAACACCTTTATATTTAAAATAAAATTTAACTCCACTTATCCCCGTATTACTCCTAAAAGAATAATTTAATTTTATAACCTAACCAAAATCTTATGTCTCCCTCTTTAATTAGTTACCAACCACCTTAGCACTTAACAAAACCCTTTAGCACACGTTCTACAAAATCCAATGAGTAAACACCTTAGTAAAAATTAAATTTTTATTTGCATACCTTTTTGCTTTGGAAAAATGTCCTCGATGGGTTTTGAACTCCCATATTTCCTTCACCAAGTGCCTTAGCACTTCAAGCTAGTACCGCTTGGGCTACGTGCCCTCATTTGTTCTAAAAGATGCACCCTAACATCTTTATTTTCTTCCCTTTCGTAAATCATAAACAAAAACCACTTTCCTCTTTAGCAAAATGGAGTACCCATGATTCAAACTCGAGACTAGCATTCCTCAAATGCTTTATTGCAGCCCCTAGCTTCCAGATGAGCTACAGACTACTTTGGAATAGTTTTTTCTGTCCACTATTACTCATCCTCTTCTCTGCATGCAAATCCTCTATTAGCACATGAACTCTTTGCATAGGCTTCGATTTTGCCAAGTTTTTGTGGCATTATTTATATGCATTTTCATGTGCTTTCTCCAACGTCGGCGAAGACATTCAAATTTATAATTTATAACCTTAGGCATTTTAACTTATAATTATTTAATTTTAAATTTTAACCTTAAGTTTAAATTATTTAAAATTAAATAATTAGGTTAAATTATTTAAAATTAAATAATTAAACCCTTAATCACTCAAACTGCCATATGGGGTTTTTAGTTGCCTTATAATGTGACAAATCCTTGCATTTATTTTTCATGAACCAACCCTGGATACTTAAATATTATAATATTAAATATTATAATATTAAACCTTCTTCTTTGCCTTTTTGGTAAAAACCACCAAAGGATATTAATGAAACTCGAACATCAACCTTGTCTATCAAATCTCGGAAATAGACACATGGATGACAATAAACTTGATCCTTATCTTCCTTGACATCAATGAAAATAAAAATTGCTCATATTTCCAACATTGTTTACTCTCAAATTCTAAGGGATGCCATATTGCATTAGAACTACCCCAATACATGTTCTCGAAGCATCACATTCAATCACAAATGGTTTGTGAAAAATTGGGGTTACCAAAACTAGAGTAGTACACATTGCTTCTTTAAGAGCCATGAATGCTTGAGTAGCTACTTTAGACCATTGGAAAGCATCCTTCTTTGTGAGAGTTGTGAGTGGCGCTATGATTTTTCCATAGTTGCACACAAACTTGTGATAGTAACCAATAAGACCTAAAAAACCATGAAGTTTCTTGATGGTCTTAGGTAAAGGCCAGTCCTGAATTGCCTTAATCTTATTAGGATCCACTTTAACACCTTCATGAGACACAATGTGACCCAAATATTCAACTTCTTGAATGCCAAAAGATCATTTGGATATTTTGACAAAAAAATATTCCTTATGTAGAAGATGAAGAACCTTTCCTACATGCAACAAGTGATCCTACCATGTTTTACTATATACTAGGATGCCATCGAAGAAGACTAAAATGAATTTGCAGAGGAAAGGATGAAATACATGGTTCATGAGACTTTGGAATGTGGAAGGAGCATTTGTGAGGCCAAAAGGCATGACTAGGAATTCATAATGACCTTCATGAGTACGAAAGGTAGTTTTGGGAATATCCTCTTCTCTGACTCTTATTTGATGAAAACCATAATGGAGATCCAATTTTGTGAAGAATTTAGCACCATGTAATTCGTCTAATAAGTCATCTATGACAGGTATAGGGAATTTATCCTTAATTATGATTTTTTTGAGAGGATGAAAATTAGGACACATACACCACACATTATCTTTACGACCAGCTAAAACCACAGGTGAGGAATAAGGACTAATGCTTTGATGAATAACTCCATGTTCTAACAATTCTTGAACAATATTTTAAATTACTATTTTTTTAGGTGCAAGATAGTAGTAAGGATGGACATTAGGAGTTAGGCTACCTGGAACAAAGTGTATGGCATGATCATGAGATCTTTTAGGAGGTAGTCCTTTTGGTTCCTTAAAAACTTCTTCATAATGAGCCACAATATCTTGAAGATCCTTTGAAGAGATTTTTGGAGTGTCCTGTGCTTCTACTGTCAAACAATTGATTTGAGCTATGAATCCATATCCTCCTTTTATTAATATATTTTCCATGTTGTGAGAAATTACCACCTTTGAGGGTGGAGTTTGCATTCCTTGGAGGTAAATAGTTTTTCCATCTTCTTTCCATTCCACAAATAATTTTTTGAAATTAAAGTTGATAGTGTCTAGTTGTTCTAGCCATTCAACACCCAAGATAACATCTGAATTACCTAGAATCATGACAAAGAGAGGTCCCCTCCAAGTATAACTTCCCATTTGTATTGACATCGGTGTTGTTCTACCAATACATTGAGCATTACCTCCATTGGAAACTAAAACTTGAATTTTATCCTTATTGGAAGAATTAATGTGCAAGTTCAATGCTTTAGCTATTTTGAGATCAATGAAGTTATGAGTACTTCCAAAATCAATCAACACATTTACCTTTTTGTGCCTAATGAATCCTGGTACCTTTATTGTATGGTGAGATGTTAATCCCATTAGATCATGGATTGAAATAGCTATAGTATCCTCATCATTTGATGCTTTATTATGCTCTATTTGTTCCTCAGCCATAGGTGATTCTGGAGAGTAGATATCCTTTGCTTCTTATTTTTCGTCTTCTCTGTTAAGATATTCTATTTGAAAATTTTGTCTTGGTACACATGCTTGATCTTGAGGGTGATGATTGTGACACTTATAGAAATAATATCTAGAGGGTTGGTCATTTTTATGGAAATAATAATTACTATGTTGAGGATGATTATATGTATCATGTCTAGATGTTTTCCAAGTTTATACTTTTTTCTCAGCAAGCCTAGCAAACTATATAGATTTATCAAAATAATATGGCTCATGGAAGTCCACTTTGACTCTAATATTATCTTTCAAACCATGTTTAAAGGCTGCCACCACAACCTCAACTTGCATATCATGTAAGCAAGAATACTTGTGAATTATAAAATATACTCATTTACTGAACTAGTTTGTTTGAGTGCCAACACGAATACTATGTATGAGGATGAAGTACCTTCATCAAATCTCTCAAGAAAAACTTTTTGGAATTCATGCCACTATATAGGTCTACAATGTTGTTGTTTTTGCCAAGCATACCATTGGTAGGCTTCAGTTCCCAACTTAGAAGCAACATAAGTAACTTTCTTAGTTTTAGGCACATGGTATAGTTCTAAGATACCCTCCATTTTAGCTAACCAACCTCTTGGGTCACCCCCTTCAAATGTAGGCATGTCAATACATGGGATATTAACACCATTAGGACCTCTTGGTTGTTGATAAACTTCCTCTCTATCCTGATCCTCATTATTCCTCTATCTATGGAAGTGATTTGGGGAAGGAGGGGTTGTTTGGTTTTGGTTGGTCATTAGTTGTGTCAACATTGAAGTCAAATTATTCATGCCCTCTAGTAATTGAGTGACACAATTTTACATATTTTGGCTATTTGCATTGGGGTTTTCTATTTCCTCATGTGTGATATTCTCATGGGAAGAGGTAGGAGAAGGGATGGGAGCCATGATGTTAAGAATTGGATGATCGGGATCAAAACTATTAATGCATAAAGGAGAGTTGTATTGTGTACCTTTGTTTTGGGGAGGTCTTCTTGGTGATCTTAAGAGCCCTTTGTTTGGATTCTCTAAGCTTGATAATTGATCGTTTGGTCCTTTGGTCCACCTTCTACTCATGCACTTGCCAATAAGTCCTGCTTAAAAAAAATTATCTTCAATTTTTGCAAAAAAATTGGTTAATTTTGGTAAAAATTTGGTGTGATTTTCCGCTTCAACTGTCGCTCCAACTATGACGCAGAATTGAATTTTATTTTTCAATGGCTAGATCTCCCAACAACTATATTTCAATTGAATTTGAAGCTCCAACGACTACTTTTTAGAAATTCAACCTTATACTAGAGATATAGGGCACCGGTTAACACAACGAGATATCAAACCATAAGAGATATGGTAGAATATGTATGGAAACAATGACTAACACATAACTAGAAGAGTAAGTGATATTAGGGACCCAAAATTTTGAGGACCAGAGATAAGATGTGAATTTTAATGAATTGCCATGATGACACACTTAGACGACATCGAGAAATAGAATATAGGATGATGACAGCTAAGCAACCAGAAGGAAGAACAAGACAATGATAGCTAAGCGACCAATATGAAGGACAAGATGATGACACACTTATATGACACCGAGGAACAGAAGACAAGACCATGATATCTAAGCAACTAGATGAAGGATAGGATAACAAAAACTAGGCAAATAGGACAAAGGACACGTGATGATAGGGATTTATGCATGCAAGGAAATACTAGCAAGTGTGTGACCAAAGTCACACCTCAAAAGGTGTGGCAAAAACCTTTTAAATTCCACTCCTTTCACCTCACACTATATGTGGGATAAATGTCCCCAAACAAAAAAAAATAGTGTACCTTAGGTTATACACAATTTTGATTTAATTTTTTCTTTTGATTGGTCGACGACTTCGGAGTTGTACACTATGGATTCTACGATGTTTATACGATAATTTTGAGTAGTATGTGAAGTGTTTTGAAAATGTTATCTTGGATATTATTCTTTGGCTTCCCACACAATGAAAAATGATACCAAAGTTTCCTTGATTAAACTATTGAATGCTTTGGTATGCTCATTAGCTGGTGAACGATTTCCAAATGCTAACTGATAGTTACGCATGACCTAAGAATATTGGGTTTCTTCTAACATGAATACGAATTCTCCACCTGGAAGTAATCTTTGAATGATGCTTGATAGAATATTGCCCAATTTGATTTTGCAGTGAGACTCCTGCTATTTTTATAGTTGTACTGAAAGGATGCTTCTGGAAATGCAGCACCATGAAAATGATGAAATGCAGCATAAGGGAAATAATGCCACAATCCTAAGTATCAATGAATATGATACCACTTGTAAGGTATATATATCTTACATAAGTCTTATACTATTAGCTATACACAAAAATGAATGAACAAATGGAATATTTATAAGACCATAATCTTGGCAATAATGGAATTAAAAAAATATAGCAAATCAAATAGTTATAATCACCATTTAAGGAGGGTCAAGTCCTTGCCTCTTGGAGGGCAAAGTATATGTGTGTATTCACAAATGAATGAATGATTTGAAATATGATTAAATTATATCAACCTATGCTAATTAATAGTGAATCAATAAAATCAATACTTGGAGATATCAACATAGTCAACTAACTATGTTGGGGTTGTAATAGATAGTGCAACTCCTCCTCATACCCTTGGGGTTTTGGATGATTAAGATATAATGGGTGAACCTTATACAAGGTGATGGTATTTTTTATGCATAATTTATTGAAAACCGATATCGCAAGCTCAAGAAATAGGGGATACTTTCTAGGTTACTAGCATAACTGAGTTTGCCCTTGCTCTTGCTGAGGCTTTTCCTATGATTGAATAGGAGTTTCGGCCTTAGATGGAAGTTGATTTTGTATATACTAGATCTTAATATGGATCAATATATATTGCAATGCTTTATTTTTTTTCTCCATTTGCACCTCTATATTAGTCAGGTGATCTTGTATATACTCCAAGAATGATAAGGTCCTTAGGTGTATTGCTAGTGACTGGTTTGAAATACCATTATCAAATCAAAGAGGTGAAAGAGTGGGTGCTACATAACCCTTAGATAAATGCAAATCACCCATTTCCTCCAATTGAGATTATGTGGATGCTTCTTGATGATCCACTTTGATAGTGGTATCCACATGCTCATGTTTGTTACTCAGTTAAGATTTATGCTTCGATTTGTAGTGTTGAAGTGTGCGAGCTTGAGTACCCCTAATTTGACATAGCAAAGATACCTATTCTTACTCTTTAGAAGGTACCATAAGAAATGAATTAGGGGTGACTAATTTCAATGGTTTTGGCCCCTTCTATGTGGAAGCAACATCTGATGATATCATCTGTTGTTTCAACTACTTTAGAGTCACTCGGTTTTCTGATTTGATATTGACCATTCCCACAAATTTGTGAGAAGGTATTTTGGATTTTAGACTAGTTGTGGGTAGATCATCAACTGGTCAAGATGATTTTGTATCAATTATGTTAATTGATGTTTTGTTTTCCTCATCAAGTAGGGTGATACCATGATTTTTTTTGATGGGATAAAGCAATGATGTCTTGATGCAAGATTTTGGTCGAATATTTTTTGATTTCATTTGAGTGAACATTTTGAGGCTCACATGTCACAAGAGTTTCCTGTGGCTCTTTGATCACTTTGTAATATTTGAAAGGTTTGGGATCATTTGGGACCACATACACTTGTCCTTGATGTATGAATTTGAGGTTTTGGTGCACTATGGAAGGCACACATTCCATGTCCCTCATCCACAGTCTACCCAATAGGATATTGTATTGCCTTTCACCCCCTAGGATGTGACACAATTTAGGCATGATATTCATTCTAACCTAGATAGGTAAGACTATTGTGCTGATTGTTGGGGAAGTGGTATCATTGAAGGCTCTCAATGTGAATTTTGAGTCCTTAATCTGTGAAGGCGGTAGATTTAAGTGTTTCAAAGCTACAATTGTGATGATGTTGATAGATGACCTAGTGTCAATAAAGTGAAGAACACAAGCTTATACTAAGAGGGGGGGTGAACAGTATAAGACTTAACCAATTAATAATTTTAACTTTAGATAGCAGTGGCATCAACACAACATTAATCAAGACAGAAAGCATCACACATTGAAGACCCATTTTTAATGTGGTTCACCCAAAATGGTTGGGCTACATCCACAAAAACTTTTCTCTAAAATTTATCTCAAAGTTCTTTGGGAATCCTTCCCAATTACAATGTTTATGAGCCTCGGCCCAAAGGAGATACCTTCCCCCAATCAGAATTTATGAGCCTCTGCTCAAAGGAGATACCTTCCCCTCTTGCTCTAGAAATGATCCCTCGGAAGATCAATCGCCTCTACCTCTTGCCAGCATGTGGAACTCCTTTCCACCGAAGACCTCCTATCCTCAATGCTTAGCCTAAGAGACCTCTACCTTCTATGATCACGTCCATAGCAGCTCAACAACCAAATCTGTCCTCAGGTTCTTTTCAAAGAACCAGTGTAGCTCTGTCCTCATATAGCAGCACTACATGTTCCTCTCTACCCTTTGTGCTCTCTATGCCCTCTGCACTCTCTGCATAATCACAGTGGCATTTAGAAAAATTTGCCATGACTCTTCACTCATTCTACACACTTTGAAATCATATCATCACTTTTGCACTCTTTGTGCTCTTTTGGCTACATCTCACACACTTTGATGCACATTCAACGACTCACACATTCCCTCTTCAACTCTCCAAACAGCCCTCCTTTTATAACAAAATTTTCATGAAGAAAACTTTAATTTTAGTCGGTTGTTATACCAAATGTAAACCCTAATCTTCATCAGCTGCAAGCCCTAATCTTCATCGGCTCACATTTAACTTTGTCTGCCTCTGTAACTCTTCTGTAGCTTTTGTCGTGAAACTACAACATGTCGCGATATCATGACACCTTTGCATACGTACACTTTCTTTTGGCTTTTGTCATGATATCGCGACACTTCTGCCTTTGTCAACTTCAACTAAGCTCTTGTCGTGATATCGAGACACCTCTATCTTTGTCAGCATCAACTTTGCTTTTGTCACGAAATTGTGACACTTCTACCTCTGCAGACTTCGTCTTCACTTCTGTCATGATATCGCGACACTTCTGTCTTCATAGCCTTCCTCTCTGCTTTTGTCACAAAATTGCGACACTTGTCATAAAATCATGATGCTTTCACCTTTGAGCTCTTCCTCCTTGAATTTGTCATGAAATCGTGACACTTTCTGCATCCGTAAGCTTTCTCTTCAACCTGTCGTGAAATCATGACATTTCTTACTTTGAAACCTTTCCTTTGCTGCATGTCACAAAATCGTGACAGTTCTTACTTGGAACATTTTCATCTACAACATGTCATGAAATCACGACGGTTCTCACTTCGAACTCTGCAGCATGTCACAAAATCGTGACGGTTCTCACTTTGAACTCTACAGCATGTCACGAAATCGTGACACTTTTCGTGTTACTTTCTCTCTCTTTGAACTTGTCGTGAAATCGTGACAATTCACACTACGGACTCTCTCTTCTGCATTATGTCATGAAATCGTGACACTTTTTCTTTCGAACTCTCTCTCCTGCAACATGTCACAAAATCGTGACACTTTTTCATCCGTACAACCTTCCTTGCAATATGTCACGAAATCGTGACATTTCTGACTCCGTACATTCTCTCTCCTCTTTGAGTCGTGAAACTGCGACATGTCGCGATATCGTGACACTTTTCTAACTTGCTTTCTCTCTCCTACTTAAGTCACGAAAATGCGACATGTCGCGATATCGTGACACTTTTCTAAAATGCTTTCTCTCTCTTGCTTAAGTCGCGAAAATGCAACATGTCGCGATATCGCGACACTTTTCCAACTTACTTTCTTTCGAACCTGTCAGCTTGGGAATTTTAAAAGACCTTTGAAACTGTCATGCCATAACCTTCATCAAAACAAATTATTTGACATCAAATCAAATTCCTTAAAAAGCTTCTTGACATCAATGACAACTTATATACTTGAGCAAAGGCAATGTACCCAAAATACCCAAAATTGCCAACAATCTCCCCCTTTGTCATTGATGGCAAACCTTTACTGAAAACACTTCTCAAGAGCCAAAACTAAAACCAGCTATGCTTACAACTAACCAACTTCCTTTGAAGTTTTGCTCCCCCTGACTTGAAGCTTTCCTCTTCACTTTGAAACTCTCCCCCTTACTCATATCTCTCCCCCTTTGTCATCAATGGCAAAGGGTCACCTTTGGGGCTCGGGACTAAGAATGAGCCTCTTAGCTTGGTCCCTCCCCCACCTCCTGATGAGGTGATTAATTTTGGGGTGGGAGTACAACTCCCAATTTCTCCCTTAGATACTCAAACGTATCTCTTGGAAGAGGTTTGGTGAAGATATCTGCAATTTGCTCTTTAGTAGACACATACTCTAGCTTGACCTACTTTTCTTGCACTTTCTCCCTTAGAAAGTGATACTTGATGGAAATATGCTTTGTCCTTGAGTGCATTACCGGATTTTTGGAAATACTTATGGCACTTGTATTATCACAAAGTATGGAGATGGGTTGTTCATGCTTGAATTTGAAATCCTCCAAGGTGGTTTTCATCCATAAAACCTGTGTACACCCAGCCACTGTTGCTATGTATTCAGCCTCTGCTATAGATAAGGAAACTGAAGGTTGTTTCTTACTTAGCCAAGAAACCAAACTCTTTCCCAAAAAGAATGCTCCACCACTAGTGCTTTTCCTATCATCAGTACTGCCTGCCCAATCTGCATCTGTATAGGCCGTGAGGGTGAAATCATCACCTTTGGGATACCAAAGCCCAAGGTCCATAGTGCCCTTCAGATATCTGAATATCCTTTTAACTTCTATAACATGAGAATATTTTGGAGCTACCTAAAATCTTGCTACTAACCCAACTACCTGCATGATATCTAGTCTGGTAGTTGTAACATATAATAAACTGCCAATCATTGATCTGTACAACTTTTGATCTATCGCTAGAGATTCATCATCCTTACTCATCTTGCACCCTGTAATCATTGGAGTACATACTGGTTTGCTGTCCATCATCCCAAATTTCTTCAACATTTCTTTGATATACTTCCCTTGAGAGAGAAATACACCATCTTTTGATTGAGCAATCTGAAGACCTAAAAAGAATGACAGCTCTCCAATCATAGACATCTCAAATTCCTTCTGCATGGTGTTAGAAAAATATTTGCACATCTGAGTCTTATTTCCCCCAAAAATAATATCATCAACATAGACAACCATAATCAACATATCATCACCTTCATCCTTAATATACAAATTGCTATCTGCCACACCTTTCCTGAAACCTTGCTCATGAAGATAACTGTCAAGTCTTGAGTACCAAGCCCTCGGTGCTTGCTTTAACCCATACAAGGCCTTTTTTAGTTTACACACATAGTTTGACTATTCTGAGAGAGACACTCCTTCTGGCTGTTCTATGTAGACTTCTTCTACCAACACCCCATTTAGAAAAGTTGACTTTACATCCATTTGATATACCTTGAATGATTTGAAGCTTGAAAGGGCCAAAAACATTTTGATAGCTTCAAGACGAGCAACAGGAGAAAACGTCTCTTCGAAATCAACACCTTCTACTTGAGCATAACCTTTGCAGACTAACCTAGCTTTGTTTTTGACAATTTTTCCATCCTCATTGAGTTTATTTCTAAATATCCATTTTGTGCCAATGACATTCTTGTCCTTAGGTCTTGGAACCAAATCCCAAGTTTCACTTTTCTCTATTTGATTTAGCTCTTCATCCATTGCTTTTACCCAAAACTTATCTGCACATGCTTCACTAAAATATTTTGGCTCAATCTGAGATAATAATGAAACATTTGTAGAATCACGTGAAGGAATGACTCTTCTTCTTGTTTGCCTACTATTTGGATCACCAATGATCAAATATTTGGGATGATGTTTCTGAACATATCGTGAAGGAGTTTTGGGAAGCAGTTGTTGTCTTTCCTCTTCTTCATCTGAAACCTCTCTAAATTCTTCTTGACAAATTTCATCACTGAGTTCCTTGATTGGTTCTCTTATCCCTGTCTTTTCATCAACTGTTACATTTATGCTCTCTACAACTGTATGAGTTCTTTTGTTGAAGCATCGGTAGGCCTTGCTTCTGTTGGAATATCCAAGAAAGATTCCCTCATCACACCTAGGATCAAACTTACCCAAATTCTGATCTTCCCTTCTGATGAAGCACTTACTCCCAAACACTTTGAAGTATTTTATTGTAGCTGGTCTTCCTTTCCACAACTCATAAGGAGTTTTATGATGATTGACTCTAAGTTGGGCCCTGGTGATAATGTAGATTGTTGTACTGATTGCCTCTTTCCAAAAGCCATCTAAAAGTTTTGACTCATTTAACATAGCTCTAGCCATATTTTCAATAGTTCTGTTTTTCCTTTCAACTACTCCATTTTGTTGAGGAGTTCTTGCTGTTGAATATTCTCTTTTGATTCCTTGTTGCTCATAGTATTCCACAAATTCATTTGAAGTGAACTCTCCTCCTCTATCTGATCTTAAGCATTTGATTCTCTTTTCAGTCTCATTTTCAATCATTTCTTTGAAAGCTTTAAATTTTTCAAAAGCTTCAAATTTTTCTTTGAGAAAAGTAACCCAAGTCATTCTAGAATAATCATCTATAAATAGCATGAAGTAGTTTTCTCCCTAAATGCTATGAGTTCTGGTAGGGCCACATAAATCAGTATGAATAAGATCCAATGGTTTTGAAGAAGTATACCCTTTTGATTTGAAACTGGTTCTGGTCTGTTTTCCATGTTGACAAGGACCGCAAACGATGTTATGGGGCCTTTTTATTTTGGGCAAGTCTCTAAGCGCTTCCTTGTTACTAATATTGACAAGATTATCAAAGCTCAAATGCCCCAATATTTTATGCCATAACCAACTCTCATCTTCTTGAGTTAGAAAACACTTTTCCTTTTTTATCTCACTTAGCATGTAAAGATTGTTTGGAGTCCTTGTAGCACTCGCAATGAGTTTTCCATTTTTTTCTTTACTTATCTCACATCTATCTGAAAAGAAAGATACTATGTGCCCTTGATCACAAAGTTGACTCACACTTAGAATATTATGTCTTAGGCCTTCTACATAAAGCACATTTTTTGTTTTGGATTTCCCATCCAAACTAAGAGTCCCTTTACCACAGATTTTAGCTGACCTATTATCTCCAAAACTGACTGTTCCTCTATTTGTTTCTTTTAAGACCAAAAAATTTTCCTTTTCACCAGTCATATGTTTTGAACAACCACTATCAAGATACCATTTTTCTACTTTGTCTTGAGCATGAAAAGCAGTTTGAACTATCATTGACTTAGATTTGATCTCATTTCTCTTTTTAGTGAACTCAAGGCTAGATCTATCCAAACTGCACATCCTTGCTATATGCCCAAAATTCTTGCACTTGTAACACATGACATTTTTATTCATAAGAGGTGCAAAAAAGTTAACATTTTCCTTACTATGGCTATTCAAAGACTTATTGCAATGCATAGCTTTGTGACCAAATTTCTTGCAGAAAAAACAATAGCCATGGAAAGTATTATGTAACCTGTTTTGATGCCTTGGATGATTGTTCTTCTTGTGACCAACTGGAATCCACCGCTCTTCAGGATGAAGATTGATCTTGCTCGAAGACCCTATTTCATGAATGGTGATACCATCCTTCTTTTGCTTTTCACATAGAGTATTTTGTTTGAGAGCCAACTGTTCCAACTTCACTCTAAGAGACATAACCTCTTCTTCTAGTTTCTCGCAATCAGCTTCCTTTCCTTTTAGAGCCTCTGTCAGATCCTGTTCAACCTTCTTCCCTTCTTTAGCTAGAATTTTGAAGTCTATAACACTTTGAGACAATTTTGATCTTGCTATCTCTTCTTCCTGACATTGATGCTTGAGAACATAATTCTCTTCCCTGAATTTCTCAAGCTTTCTCAAAGCCAAGAAGAATTCACCTTTGAGATCGAACTCAACCTCTTCATCTCTTTTTGAATCTGTATGTTCCTCTGATAGATCCTTCTCCAAGTTGTTAGGCTCTTTCTGGAGAGACCCGCTCTGATACCAATTGAAGAACACAAGCTTATACTGAGAGGGGGGGGTGAACAATATAAGACTTAACCAATTAATAATTTTAACTTTAGATAGCAGTGGCATCAACACAACATTAATCAATACAGAAATCATCACACATTGAAGACCCATTTTTAACGTGGTTCACCCAAAATGGTTGGGCTACGTCCACAAAAAAATTTCTCTAAAAGTTATCTCAAAGTTCTTTGGGAATCCTTCCCAATTACAATGTTTATGAGCCTCGGCCCAAAGGAGATACCTTCCCCCAATCAGAATTTATGAGCCTCTGCTCAAAGGAGATACCTTCCCCTCTGCTCTAGAAATGATCCCTCAGAAGATCAACTGCCTCTACCTCTTGCCAGCATGTGGAACTCCTTTCCATCGAAGACCTCCTATCCTCAATGCTTAGCCTAAGAGACCTCTGCCTTCTATGATCACGTCCACAACAGCTTAGCAACCAAATTTGTTCTCAGGTTATTTTCAAAGAACCATTACAGCTTTGTCCTCATACAGCAGCACTACGCGTTCATATTTTCCCTTTGTGCTCTCTATGCCCTCTGCACTCTTTGTGCAATCACAGTGGAATTTAGAACAATTTGCCATGACTCTTTGCTCATTCTGCACACTTCGACATCATCTCGCAACTTCTATGCTCTTTGTGCTCTTTCGGCTGCATCTCGCACACTTCGATGCACATTCAACGACTCACACATTCCCTCTTCAACTCTCCAAACAGCCCTCCTTTTATAACAAAATTTTCATGAAGAAAACTTTAATTTTAGTTAGTTGTTATACCAAATGTAAACCCTAATCTTCGTCGGTTGCAAGCCCTAATCTTCGTTAGCTCACATTTAACTTTGTCTGCCTCTGTAACTCTTCTGTAGCTTTTGTCGTGAAACTACAACATGTCGTGATATCGCGACACCTTTGCATCCGTACACTTTCTTTTGGCTTTTGTCATGATATCATGACACTTCTGCCTTTGTCGACTTCAACTAAGCTCTTGTCGCGATATCGTGACACTTCTGTCTTTGTCAGCATCAACTTTGCTTTTGTCACAAAATCGTGACACTTTTGCCTCTGCAGACTTCATCTTCACTTCTGTCGTGATATTGCGAAACTTTTGTCTTCATAGCATTCCTCTCTACTTTTGTCACGAAAACGAAACATGTCACGAAATCATGACGCTTTTGCCTTTGAGCTCTTCCTCCTTGAATTTTTTGTGAAATCGTGACACTTTCTGCATCCGTAATATTTCTCTTCAACCTATCATGAAATCGCGACATTTCTTACTTCGAAACCTTTCCTTTGCTGCATGTCACGAAATCACGACAGTTCTTACTTGGAACATTTTCATCTGTAGCATGTCATGAAATCGTGACGGTTCTCACTTTGAACTCTGCAGCATGTCATGAAATCATGATAGTTCTCACTTTGAACTCTGCAGCATGTCATGAAATCGTGACACTTTTCGTGTTACTTTCTCTCTCTTCGAACTTGTCACGAAATCACGACAATTCACACTACGGACTCTCTCTTCTGCATTATGTCGTGAAATCATGACACTTTTTCTTTCGGACTCTCTCTCCTGCAACATGTCACGAAATCGTGACACTTTTTTGTCCGTACAACCTTCCTTGCAATATGTCGTGAAATCGTGACATTTCTGACTCCGTACATTCTCTCTCCTCTTCGAGTTGCGAAAATGCGACATGTCGCGATATCGTGACACTTTTCTAACTTGCTTTCTCTCTCCTACTTAAGTCGTGAAAATGCGACATGTCACGATATCGCGACACTTTTCTAAAATGCTTTCTCTCTCCTGCTTAAGTCGTGAAAATGTGACATGTCGCGATATCGCGACACTTTTCCAACTTACTTTCTTTCGAACCTGTCAGCTTGGGGTTTTCAAAAGACCTTTGAAACTATCATGCCGTAACCTTCATCAAAACAAATTATTTGACATCAAATCAAATTCCTTAAAAAGCTTCTTGACATCAATGACAACTTATATACTTGAGCAAAGGCAATGTACCCAAAATACCCAAAATTGCCAACATAAAGACCCTTTTGTATGGAATCTGATTAATGATTACTATGATGTATTGTGGTGAATCAAGTTTATTTCTAGAGATTGGCTTGATCTCCTACTTATGAAAGGTAATCACAGGGTCCTTGTGTAAGTGATTGAATTCAATATTGGTAAGGACCATGATATATTTTTAGCTTTAGTTTTATTCTTTGGTATGTTGGACTGATCAAGGCATATTTTTCTAAATCCCACCTAAGGTGGTCTTATGTGCACCTCATTGACATGCTTGACTTGATTTTTGTTGGTCCCATGATTGGTCTGAGGGTTTTTGAATATGTTGATGGTTTGATTATCGATACCTAAGGTAATATCTATTTGCAATTTTTTTTATCCAACATATTTTGCACCAGATTCTTGAATGCGATGCAATCCTCGATATCATGGTCATTTTTCTAATGATAAATACAATAAAAATCTTCCATATACCCCTTAGGTTTTGGGTGATTAGGATCTACGATGCATATCTTGGGTAAGTTCAAAGACTTGGCCTCACAAATCCAGTTGAAAATTGATACCAAATATTCAATAAATGGTGTATAGTTGTGAGGTGGACATTTTTGTCTGTCCTTGCCTTGGTTCCTATTGCATTGGTTGTAATGTGCAGGAGGAGGTTGAGCCTAATATTTTTGCAGTTGTTGGATATGTGCTAATTTTAGAACATTTAACATGATCTTAATAGCATGCATAGGCTTGGCCTATTGCGGTTGATATCGTGCATTCTTGTTGTTCCATTATTTTTTGGTTTGGAGCTTCAGGTCTCCTTCTTGTAGCTTGATATCTTCAATTACCTTGGCTTGCACCAAAGCCTCTTTGAATGTTTTATATTGTTGTAGTTGGAGCAACAATGATATGTGCTTGACATAAATTTTCATAAATATTCAAGTGAGTTTAGTAGTGGGAATAGAGAATGGTAATTTTACCATTAGCTTTCTCCATCGATTCTCGTAATCCATGACTGGATTGTCATCATATTATCATAGATTGGCCAAGTTGGATAGATTATTTTTCTTTTTGAAGAGAATTTCTCAAGGAAAGCATTCACCAACTATTTGAATTTGGTGATGTTGTGCCTAGGTAATTGATTATACCATTCGATGGCTATGCTCGAGAGGGTGATAACAAAAGTTCTCAATAACAAGGCATCATTGTGTTGTAGTTGAAAACATACATTCATAAAACTTGTTATATGTTCCTACACATCTTCATCACCTTTAAAATTATCCCATCTAGGTATTTCAAAATACTTAGGATAAGTAGGGCTTGGCACTGATGGACACAATGGTTGATTGTGTATCTTTCTTAAAGTGGTATTTTGACCATCCACATCATATTTTTGAGAGTTTTAACTTTCTCTATAAGCACTTTATAGGCTTGAAAATAAATGATTTCTTCCTCTTGAAGGGATATTTGGGGTGCAAGCGAGGGTAGATTCCTTTGAGTTTGAAATGGTTGATTGTACTCATCATATACATCTACAAAATATGGTTTAGGATACTTCTGATCCTCCCATTCTGATTCTTCATACATTCTGATTCTTCATATTGACTATGCTCTAGCTAGTTTTGTGCTAAATGCTTATGTGGTCGAGAAGCATGTTGAGAAGTATGGTGAATATGATTGTCTACTCACCTAGTTTATAGCTCAGGGTGTAATGTATCACATCTCTCATTTTGCTACTGCCTATATTCATACGAGGAGGTAATTTTGATCAAGCCAATATATATAATTGCTCTTCATGATCATTTTGATCAAGGAGGCATTGTTACTCTAGGTGGTGTTCATATAAAAATTTTTGGCACAACCATTATTGTTTTATGATTTCTTGTTCTAGCCTCTCTAAGTGCTCCCGCTCCACACAAATCCTCCAATTGATCTTGGAGCATTTTTTCTATCTGAGTTGCATATAACCTATGTGATCAATCTAATCAGTTTTCTATATAAGATCTTTGGCTCTATAACTCTATGTATGGGGCTTTGTTTACCTTGAATTATATAATAAGGTTAGAAACTCTCTTCCCTTGATTGATCAAGGTTGCATTGACATTGTCCTCTTTCCTAGGGGTGCAATCCTCCTACAAGGATATTGCACGATACCATGTGTTCTCTAGGAACACTCACCATGGGTATGAAAAGGATGCAACTAAGTTACAGTTCCTTCATACATGATGTACTCTTCAATGAACCTAGTAGATCCATGACAAGTATGATTGCAGTATATACTTCCATGTTCAATTGTTCCATGTTGTGATATTCCAACACCTTGATATAATAAGTGAATGTGATGGGTCTTCCAAGGTTGAGCAAGAGGTGTACCTTATTCACCAATGTTGTGGTAGGATAAATAACAACCTCCATGCCTAGAGATATTTGGCATTACTATGGGCATGCAAATTGTTACACCCTCTCTATCTTGTCTATCATTGGGATAACTTGGCCTCTTAGTGTGATGATATGTAGTAGGCCTAGAAATGATATCTTCTGGATCATGAGAAGATCTATTTTTGGTCCTCCTATGTGGGTTTTCTTGATGAGAACTATTGTGAGTGGTGTTTTCTCCTTTGAGACTACCTAAAGTTCATTCAGGTATGTTAGGGGCATGTGTGTTGCCTCTAGGGCATTTTGGGCCCTCTAGTGCATTGGGTTCCACCTTAGTCATGGATTAAGGTTGGCCCCATGTAGTAACCATAGCTTTATGAGTTATATCTTATGTAATTTTTAAGATAAACAAAGTAAATAGGGTGATTATCTCTTTTAAGTTTTGTTTGTGTTTCCTAAAACTACTTTGAAACCCACACTGAAGAAAAATTTGACTTCCAAAAAAGGTCATGGTTGTTATATACCAAAATTATCAGTGCGACAAGTTGATCACAATGGGCTAGGACTCCAAAAAGTGACTTCTAGGTCAAAATTTATATTTTTGGAATATTTGGCCAACTAGGGCTTGTGGAAAAATGACCAATTTGAGGAATTTTGGGTAAATGTGCAGTCATGCCTCAAAAATGCTATGAGAGGTGCAAAATGGGCTAACTAAGACAAAAAAACAAATTTGGAAATTTTGGGGGTTGTATAGGGCTATTTATGACCATTTTAGTGCAGTTTGTTCCTATTTTTGGCTTAAAATTACTCCAAAATAGAGTAATCATAAAACCAACATATATTTTTTGTTATAGCTCTGATTTGCAAAAAAAAATTTATCAGTTAAATATTTTAGATTAACACGGGTTTTAACAGGGACCCAAAAATTGATTATAAACTAGATAAATAGGCTAGAAAAGCTAAGAACACATAATAGAGCAGAACAAGATGTAGTCCTTCAAAATTGAAATACCAATAAGGCTATCCATGAGACACAGCCAATGAAAATATAGGAAAAAATAGATGAAACATTTAAGTAGAAAATAGACATAGTAGAAAAAATATGCAGTAGGCGACAAAGAGGATGTCCTCAACAAAACCTCATAGGAAAGGATGCCCCTAAGCTTCTTCATCTGGTTCTGCTCGAACCTCCTGGAGATCATCATTTGATGTGTCCATGATGATGTCATTTTCCTCACATTTTAGGAGTGGCAATGAACTTGACATCCATAATAGGGGCATTAATGTTGTCGTCAAAGAAAGACTTCCTAAAGAAAAATAAATTTAGTGTGTTGCATAGGTCAGCCATTTGAGACATACAATTGGAGATGGAATTAATTATAAATTACTACATGCACTGGTTTGGGATGTCCTTATCATCATACTTAGAATCAATGATCAGGGATTCCCTTTTTGGGTTAGCTTATTCAAAAAATAGATGAACAAACACTTTTCAACTTTGGCTTAGGAGATTCACTCTTGGCTCTTTTTCTTAGCATGTGGACCATTTCGACCACCTCTCTCTTTTTGGTAGAAATCCTAGGAGTGCCAAAGGATTGAGGAGTGGTTTGAGATGAACTAGGCTTTATAGGGTTGGGTTTGGCTTTAGGAGTAGGAGGTGGGATGACACCTTGAGGGTAGTGGATCAGCCAATGACTATACAAGACTTTGAACAAACCTTGATGAGCAGGCAATTCAGAGCAATTTTTCTTACGGTTGTGTTCAATAGTGTAACTAATGGAGTTAAAAAGAAACTAAGGAACATTCACCATATTTATGTCATGTAAGTGGTTGAAGAACACAAAGTGGAAGCTGCATAAGACCTTATCAGGGTCATCCATAGTGACGAAATCCATGATAGGCTTCATGATGCTATTCCATGGGGAGGGGAGCTCCTCTCGATGCATTCCCATTCAAGATTTTTTGCATAGTTCCTTATCTTTAATATCCTTAAGTTGGCATCCCAATTATGTTTTTCATGACATATTGATCTACCTTTGGCCTATTGCCCAGTGAGTTCAACCAAATTTTTGATATCAACATCATATGTCCTATCATGAATTGTCACTCTACCATTATCCCAAGAGCCTAGGAATGCAGCAGTGATTTTAGAATCCTCCCATTTATTTATTTTTTTAAAAATGAAGGAAACCCCTAGTCGAAAGGATGCCTTCTGCAATTGAGTCCATAATGACACAGGATGGCTTGATGAAATTCATAGCTACAGAAAGGCAATGGCTCTAGAAATGCAAATGGAAGGGATAGAGATGGAAATGAATTGAAATAGGATAGCTATAAAAATAATCATCCATGGGTTCAAAAGTGGAAACAAAACAACCACCATCTCGAAAAGGGTTCCAAGTGAATAAGGGATAGGAAATTCTACATGCATCAAGGTGACCATGACAAAAAACACATGAAACAACATGAATATGAAGCATGTGGTAATCTATACCAAATGCCCACATGATGGAAAAGGTGTGCAGGGAGAGAAAAAAATGGGAAAGACATGAGGGGAGGGGAAAATATAGAAGGAATATGGGGGTGTGGGAAAGGGATAATGAGAGAAGTGGGAGACTTGGAGGTGATGGGGAAAATGGACATGATGGCAAAGGGGGATAGGAGAGAGTGGATGATGAGAAAGTGGAGGCCAACATGGTAGGAACAGATGATGATGCGAATGGACATGGAAAACCTACAATTAGAAAAATCTTGAAAGGTGGTGGGTAGAGGATTAAGGTTGAAAAACCCAATAAAATTGGTTAAACCATGAACCGAGGTTGCATGGGAATCAGTGGAAAAGGAAACAAATTCAATGAACATTTATACCATTTGTAGAAGGGCTAACTTGCTCCATGTTAGCATTGATATCAATTGAAGATAATCTATCTTGCTTAATGATAGCATTCAAATCTTGATGAAGGCCACTTCTCCAAGTCATCAAGTTTTTGGAGTAGGCACAAATGTTAGTAAGTTTTTTAGTGGCCTTATTGCTTTCCCTAAAAGCATACTAAAAAATTATTTCTTGAAAGGTTTGACTAATAGACCTAAATCTTTCAATGTAGTTCCTTATCCTCCATGAGGAATTGTTGGAATTATTTAAGTAGTTGATAATAGTTAGAGATTCCCCTTTGACCATGAGTTTGTTGGAATATTATTTAGCCAAAATAATGCCACACCACAAAGCTCTAGCTTCATCGACTTGATTCGATTAATTTCCCAAGAATTTTATAAATGCAAGGATGACAATGCTACTATTATCTCTAAGGATACTCCTAAATCCAGCCATTCCAGGGTTTCTCTTGGTAGCACCATCAAATTATACTTGATCTAGCCTTAAAGTACATTTAGAATGAGCCCTGAGGTTTGAGGGAGGAATCAGATGACTGTCCACAATAGGAAAATTGAGGGAGAGGCCTAATTAAACCTCAAAGCGGGAAGAAGGATGGGATGGGATAGGATAGAGAGAAGCATTTTTTGTATAAAAGGAAATAATTTTATTCAAAACACAGTCTAGGCTTAGCAAGATATTAGAGAAAGCTCTACAGTTTCTTTCCAACCAGACTTGCCAGAGAAAATGATGAAGACAAATTTGCCACAATAACTTGAGATGAAGGTTACAAAAAGGGTTTGGCCATTGGGTGAAGAGGTCAACAATAGAGCAAGGTTCAACCCAAAGGATGTGGAAGAAGTCAAAAATATTATTAAGGATGGAAGAAGAGAAAGGAAAAGCAAGAAAAATGTGGTGGGGGGATTCCTAGTCCGACAAGCAAAGAAAACACCTATTAGGGATGGATAGACCTCTTTTGAGAAGGTTTTCAATAGTAAGAATATTTTCTTGAATGGCCACCCAAGAAAAAAGGGTTATTTTGGGAATTAGGTATTTCATCCAAATAAGAATGAAAGGGATAAGTGGCTCTTCATGGATCAAAAGAAGCTGGTAAGCCAACTTGATAGAGAAATCCTTGCTACCAATAAATTCCGAGAAGATCTGATCTGGAGGACTCTCTGAAGGAATGAATATGGTGTTTAGAAGGAATTGTAATTCTCTAGATTCTTCAAGATGTGTTGGACTACTGATAATTTTCCACCTTTTCCTATTATGTTGAGTACTGATGAAATTAGAAACTTTTTGACCAAAATTGATGTCAGTGTAACCTTTGAGGATAAAAAAATTAGGATTATTTATTAGAGGTTCTCCTGATAACCATTTGTCATTCCAAAATTTGAATTTTTTGCCCATCACCTAATCTCCACCTGAGACCTCTTTCCACAAGGAACCTAGATTGCAAGATTGATTTCCAAAAGGTAGATCCTCTGGAAGGAAGTGCAGCATTGAAAAATTTGTACCCTATAGGTATTTATAGCTAACAATGAGGGCCCATTCAGACTCCACATTTGTAATTAAGCGCCAGGCCTACTTTGCTAAAAGAGCTAAATTTAGGAGGTGGAGCCTCCTAAGTCCAAGCCCTCTAGAATGTTTGGGCTGGCAAACTTTATCCCAAGCAACAAGGTGAAAATGATGTTTGTTTTCAGACCTAGACCACAGGAAGTTCTTTTGAATTTGCTCAATCTTATGACAAAATCTTGTTGGGACTTTGAAGATAGACATGAAATAGATAGGAATGCTTTGGAGTGAATCTTGGGTAAGGGTAACCTTACCAACTTGAGACAGAATATTTCCTTTCCAGCCAACAAGTTTCTTTTGCAATATCTCAATTACATTGTTCCACATTGAAGCATTAGGATTACCTGTGAACAAAGGAAGTCCCAAATAGGTAGTAGGGAAGGATGACATAAGGTATTCAAGGATAGTAGATATCTTAATCTACCTTTGGATAGGAGTATTGAGAAAATATATCTTGCTTTTGTGGAAATTAATTTTTTGCCCAGCTGCCTCTTCGTATAGGAGGAAAATATGTTTGATAACCTTGGCCTCGAACACATATGCAGTCATGGATATAATTGTGTTATCCACAAATTTTTGATTAGAAACTGGTCTATTTGAGAAGCAGCTTTGATACCCAAAATAATGTTGATACTACATGTTACTTTGATAGTTCTTCCTAAGGCTTTAGCAACAATTATGAAAAGCAATGGGGATATAAGATCTCCTTGAAAAAGGCCCCTGCTACTTGGAAAGTAACCTACAGTGGATCCATTAACAAGCACTAAGAACCATGAAGTGGAAATTCCTCCTTGATCAACTCAACCAATTTAGTATGGAAACCAAACTTAAGAAGGATGGCAACTAGGAAATCCCAATTGAGTCTATCATAGGCCTTATTCATATCCAGCTTCAACACAAATACAAATTTTTTAGCTAGATGAGTAGAATGAAGGGCTTCATAAATGGCAATAACTCTATCAAGGATGGATCTACCTTGGATAGAACTTCCTTGGTTGGAATTAATAATAGTGGTGAAGATATCCCTCATTCTAGAAGTAATGGCCTTAGTGAGAATTTTTTAAACCATATTACAGACTTATAGGCCTGAAGTCAGTCATGGATTTGACAGCGGGGCTTTTAGGAATGAGAGCAATGAAATTTGAATTGAATCCATTAGAAATATATTTTTATGAATGAAACTCTATGACTATGGAGCAGATATCAGGGCCCGAAGAACACAAGATTATATTGAGAGGGGGGTGAACAATATAAGAGCACTTTTTACTTTTATTTTCAAATAAATATTATGCAATGTATAGATAGCAATATCAATAATAGTAATCAAAGCAATGCACAAAACACCATACACAATAGAGACATAAATTTAACGTGGTTCACCCAAATATGGCTACTTCCATGAAGAAAATATTTCTTCTAAATATTTCTCAAATGATCTCTTGGGAATCCTTCCCAATTACAATGTTTATGGACCTCTATCCAAAGGAGATATTGATCCCCTAAATCTGGTTTGTGGATCTCTATCTATAGGAGAACTCTTTCTCCTCAAATTTGGCTAGTGATCCTCTAGAAGACACTACCTCCACTGCACTGACTAGTGGATCTCTCTCCACTTTAAGACTCTTGTCCTCACTCAGAAGACCTATCCTCAATGTCCTGGCTGATGGATCTCTATCCACTAGAGACTCTATCCTCTTTACTCTATCACCTCCAAATATTTGTCTCAATGCTATACTAAACACAGTCCAGTCGATCTAGCACAACTCTTCTCAAATCTTGCACTAAACACAATCCAGTCGATCTAGCACAAATCTGCTCAATAGGTCCACTTAGAACCTACTCAAATATTCTCAATAGGTCCACTCAGAACCTACTCAAATATACTCAACAGGTCCACTTAGAACCTATCCAAATTTGCTCAACAGGTCCACACAAAACCTATCCAAATATGCTCAACAGGTCCACATAGAACCTGCACAACTCTTCTCAATAGGTCCACTCAGAACCTACTCAAATCTGCTCAACATGTCCACACAAACCTTACCAAATTTTTTCTCAACAAGCTCACACAAAAATTATCCAAATCTGCTCAACAATCTCACACAGAACTTGTCCAAATATACTCAACAGGTCCACACACAACCTGCTCAAATATGCTCAACAACCTCATACAGAACTTGTCCAATCTCATAGAAACATAAAGAGAATTGTTAGAGACTCAATATGTTCTATACTCAAAAACTCAATCACTTTTTCAACTAAATCTCATATAAGAATAAAGAGAATTGTTAGAGACTCAATATGTTCTATTCTCACAAACTCAATCACTTTCTCAACTCAATCTCATAGAAGCACAAAGAGAATTGTTAGAGACTCAATATGTTCTATTCTCACAAACTCAATCACTTTCTCAACTCAATCTCATAGAAGCATAAAGAGAATTGTTAGAGACTCAATATGTTCTATTCTCAAAACTCAATCTCAACTCAAATTAGAATATAGAATAGTTTGTTTTATGGAACTTGAACAATCACTTCATACATCCACTTGACTAGGCTCAATCAACTCTACTCAACCAATCACTTCAAGAAACAACCCTTGCTCACAAACCCTAGTCCAAGCATGTATCAACCAACTCAAAAATATTTCCAATAATTCTCAACAACAAATCTCACATAACAATGATACTCATGATATTTTCAAACCCTAGTTCAAGTTCTTTGCATAACAACTTACTTCAACAACCATGCTCATAAGACAATGTTTTAATCACAACTCTCAATTTCAGAAAACCTTGAAGCATTAACTCAAACACTTCACTCAACCAATGATCTCAACAACAATGCTAATAAAACAAGGTTTTAATCTCAACTCTCAAATCAGAAAACCTTGAAGCAATAACTCAACTACTTTTGAAAAGGAAACCCTAATCAAGTCCTTTTCACTCCAAACTTAATTTTCAATAAAGCCAATCAACCAAGTCAACCAAAGAAGAATTTGCCCATACCTTTTGAATGTCAAGTAGTTGACCTCACAAATATGCCACACTCACAATTACTTCTTTGCCAATCTCAATAAGGGTTAGAGGATAATTTTCTTCAACAAAACATATCACAAATATAATATCAAAATTACACCTTATCACTCCAACTTAAATAATAATCAATATCCTCACAATAGTCACAAAAACCCTTAATTCAAAATAACATACTACCCACAAAGTCTTAACCTTTCAATATTCCTCAATAGCAATTTTAAGACTTTAAATATAAAATAAAATTCTCCTTATAACTCCTAAAGATAATTCTCAACTACCACAATTTTATTACAAAGCAACCTTTCCAAATTTCAACCACTAAACAACCTTATACCTCCAACTTAGGCATTTAATTAAAATTAAAATAAAAAATATTACCTTTGCCTTTGGAGAGTTTTGAACTCTCAACGTAGCCCACTCTAACGTTTCAAACGCGATGTCAACAACCACATGAGCTACACGCTCGTTGGAGATAGGTGAAGCACCACGTGCTTCAAAAAATTTATCCCCTCCTTGTTTTGCAAAATGTGTGCCTCATGATTAGCGCTTTCAACACACCTGCCAAGAGCTTTCGTTGAGACTCGAACATTGGCCTCCTTGCACACAAAACATAAGCCACAACCCTCTTTCCACTAGGCCAAGGTGCCTAGTTGGCTTCCAACTATTTGATGTTGTCCCTTTTGTTTCTTTCGCTGGCAATTCAAACTTAAAATTCGCACATCCGTTTCATGAGCTCTGCATTAATTAATTCATATGCTATATTTTCAATTGAGCAAGGATGATCTTAATGCCCTTTGGGCATAGGTTTAAATATTAATCTTCCTCCTTTGCTTTAGAACATCGACGCTTCAAAATGCAATTAACCCACATGATGTCGGTGAGGATAAACCTTTGTAACATGCTTCAAATATTTAAATTCTAACACCCATCTTTGGGTGTAGTAAAATATTATTATTTATAGTTTACTTTGGGCTCTTTTTCACCACCTTACTTAATATTATAATAACTCATATTATAATATTATATCCTTTGATAAAGTACCTTTAATATTTATTTATAAAATTTAAATTCACACTGAATTTAAATAATTTATAAAATAAATATTATAACTCCTTTTTAACTTCTATCTTTTGCACTATTTCACTTGATCTTTGGCCTTCTTCCTGGATATCAAATAACCATTTTTATCCCCTTTATTTCTTGCTGAAATATTTGGTATTAATGATGACTTCATCTGGTGATATCAATGACAACTTTAACTTAGGGACTCAAAATGTCCAACAATATCTCCCTTTGTCATTGATGGCACCCCATATCCTTTTTACTGAAACCTTACCTTTCTTTTTCCTTCTGCTCCCCTTAGGAAATTGCTCCCCTTGGCTCAATGCTCTCTCAAATATCAAATCTCTCCCCAATACATAAATCTCTCCCCCTTTGAAATCAATGGCAAAGGGTCACCTTTGGGGCTTAGGGCTAAGAATGAGCCTCTTAGCTTAGCCCCTCCCCCACCTCCTCATGAGGTGGTTAATTTTGGTGTGGAAGTATTTCTACTCCTCGAAAGCACTGTTCTATACCTTTATTCTTTTCCCTTATTTTTTGAGTTCCCTGAATCCTCTAACTGTTTCTATCCAAGTCATCATCCTTGTTCCTATGATCATTCATGTTCCTATCATCATTTTTGTTCCTATTCATACCTGTTTCTAGAATGTCTGCTCTACACCACTTTGTTGTGTGACCATCATTATTGCACTTATAACACTTGATGCTATTATTCCTTGTAGGTGCAAATGTCGTAGAATTTTTCCTAGTGAAGTCATATCCTCTTCTTTCATGAACCCTACAATTCATTGCCTTGTGACCAAAATGATTACATGAGTAGCAATACCCATGGAAAAACTATCCATTTCCATATTCCTATCTTTCATGTGTCCTACATTGTGAAGCCATGTGCCCAAACCTATGACATGAAAAACATATTCCATTGAAGCTTCACTATTTTGACATCATTGGTATCCTATTCTGATTGATGTTCCATCTGTATCTTCTCTGTGCATTGTTCCTATATTTTTTGAACTCTCTATTGTCCAATTATTCCTCTGATATCTGAATTTATTTTACACTGTCTTCTTATGAAGTATCTTCATCTAAAGTTTCCTCTTTAGAACTTGAAGTTGACTCTCCTTCCTGATTATTTTGAGTTTGTTCAAAACCAAGACCTATTTTATTTTTTGACCTTCTTTGTACCTTGACTATCTTATACATAATATTTGAGATATTATTTAATCCTTTCATCTTGATCTTGGAGTCCTTTAAATATTATTTTAGTAGTGCCACTTCTTGTGCTAACTTTTCACATTCTAAGATCTTTGCTTCTAACTTATCTTTGAAGATTTTTGCCTTAGCCTTTGATTTTTCTAAATCCTCTATGAGCAATATTCTTTATTCATCACATTCTTGAAACTAAATTTCAATTTTATAGTGTTGCTTTCTTACCTTATTTACCATGTAAAGGGCATAGATAAGTTCTCCCTTGAGATCATAACCGTTCTCTGCTGAATAATCCTCTATTTTTTTGCCTTTGTCCACATAATTACTTTCTTTTGGATTGTCTTCTATAGGATCACTTACTTATTCTTCTAAATACATTAGAAGATTTTCATCTGGTCCTTCAAGTGTATTCTCATATTCATCATCACTTAAACTATAACCATACCTTGTACAATCATCTTCAAGATGTCCAAATTTACCACATCTAAAACACCTGAGAATAACTGGAGTCCTTTTCTTAACTGGTTCTTTTTCCTCAATCATAAATAGGACTTCATATCTATCATTATCTGAAGAACTAGCATCACTATCATTTGAGTACTTACTTGCATTATCCACATAGTAGCTCCTCTTTTATCTTTGGAATAACTTATTTCCTTGTTTTCTTTGTCCATCCTTGCTTTTATTTTGGTGCTTGTGTCTTTCTGGTTCCTTGTACCTGTGATCCTATTTTTCTTCACCATTATTGTTCTTTGGATCTTTACAATCTATTGCAAAATATCCATACTTTATACAATTGAAACACTTAACAAATATTAGATCTATGGGTCTTCTAGAATATTTATCTCTTCTAACATAATTTTCTTCTTCATCACTAGATGACTCACTACTTGATTCTGACTTCTTACCATTTATCTTCTTGTTTGCTTTTAAAGAAGCCTCTTTCAGAGGGATAGGATCTTTTATTCTTATCTCAAAAGTTGTAAGCATACCAACTAAAGAATTTATTGTCAAACTATCACTATAAATTGATGTTGCTATAGCAGAGACCTTTTCACTATACCTTTTTGGAAGAGTTCTCAATATCTTATCACAAGCATCAAATTCATCAACCATCATTCCAAGACCTCTCATCTCATGTACAAGTTCATAAATCTTACTAAGATAGTCACGAATGTTTTCATCATCCCGTATTTTTAGATTTTCAAATTCTCCTTTGATATTTCTAATCGTAGCTTTCCTGACACCTTTATCTCCTTCATATATGTTATGCAGTAGTTCCCATATTTCATTTTTTTTTTTACAATCCATAGCCTTCATAGATTTTGATCTACACAACCCTTTTATAATTATATTCATAGTTCTTGAATTTGTATGCATTAGAAGCTTACCTTCCTTATATGTAGGAGGATTTACTGTTGAATCATATCCAAATTCTATTGCATTCCAAACTTCCTTGCCAAGTGCCATCAAGTGAAACCTCATCAGCATACACCAATACAAGAAGTCACTTCCACTGGTATTGTATTATTGATGGACTCATCCCTTTGATCCTTTTGATAAATTGTGTTCTTGACAACTTTTCCTTCAAGCTGTCAAACTCTTCTGAAGGAACCCGCTCTGATACCAATTGAAGAACACAAGATTATACTAAGAAGGGGGGGTGAACAGTATAATAGAACTTTTTACTTTTCTTTTCAAATAAATATTATGCAGTGTATAGATAGAAGTATCAATAGCAATAATAAAAGCAATGCATAAAACACCATACATAATAGAGACACAGATTTAACATGGTTCACCCAAACATGGCTACTTCCACGAAGAAAATATTTCTTCTAAATATTTCTCAAATGATATCTTGGTAATCTTTCCCAATTACAATGTTTATGGACCTCTATCAAAATGAGATGTTGATCCCCTAAATCTAGTTTGTGGATCTCTATCCATAGGAGAACTCTTTCTCCTCTACTCTTGCTGGTGATCCTCTAGAAGACACTACCTCCATTGCACTAACTGGTGGATCTATCTCCACTTGAAGACTTTTATCCTCACTCAGAAGACCTATCCTCAATGTCCTGGCTAATGGATCTCTATCCACTAGAGACTCTGTCCTCTTTACTCTATCACCTCCAAAGATCTATCTTAATGATTTACTAAACACAGTCCAGTCAGTCTAGCATAGCTCTACTCAAATTTTACACTAAACACAGTCCAGTCAGTCTAGCATAAATTTTCTCAATAGGCCCACTCAGAACCTACTCAAATCTACTCAATATTTCCACTAAGAACCTACTCAAATATGCTTAATAGGTCCACAAATAACCTATCTAAATTTTCTCAACAGGTCCATACAGAACCTGCATAACTCTGCTCAATAGGTCCACTTAAAACCTACTCAAATCTGCTCAATATGTCCATACAAAACCTGTCCAAATCTGCTCAACAAGCTCACACAAAACTTGTCCAAATATTCTCAACAAGCTCACACAAAACTTGTCCAAATATGCTCAATAGGTCCACATAGAACCTGCTCAAATTTGCTCAACAAGCTCACACAAAACTTGTCCAATCTCATAGAAACATAAAGAGAATTGTTAGAGACTCAATATGTTCTATACTCAAAACCCAATCACTTTCTCAACTCAATCTTAGAGAAGCATAAAGAGAATTGTTAGAGACTCAATATGTTCTATTCTCACAAACTCAATCACTTTCTCAACTCAATATCATAGAAGCATAAAGAGAATTTTTAGAGACTCAATATGTTCTATTCTCATAAAATCAATCTCTTTCTCAACTCAATCTCATAGAAGCATAAAGAGAATTTTTAGAGACTCAATATGTTCTATTCTCAAAAACTCAATCTCAACTCAAATCAGAATATATAATAGTTTATTTTATGGAACTTGAACAATCACTTCATACATCCACTTGACTAGGCTCACTCAACTCTACTCAACCAATTACTCAAGAAACAACCCTTGTTCACAAACCCTAGTCCAAGCATATATCAACCAACTCAAAACGTTTCCAACAATGCTTAATAAAAAATCTCACATAACAATGATACTCATGATATTTTCAAACCCTAGTTCAAGTTATTTGCATAACAAATTACTTCAACAACCATGCTCATCAAACAATATTTTATTCACAACTCTCAATTTCAGAAAACCTTGAAGCATTAACTCAAACACTTCACTCAACCAATGATCTCAACAACTATGCTAATAAAACAAGGTTTTAATCTCAACTCTCAAATTAGAAAACCTTGAAGCAATAACTCAACTACTTTTGAAAAGGAAACCCTAATCAATTCCTTTTCACTCCAAACTTAATTTTCAATAAAGCCGATCAATCAAGTCAACCAAAGAAGAATTTTCCCATACATTTTGAATGTCAAGTAGTTGACCTCATAAATTTTCCACACTCACAATTACTTATTTGCCAATCTTAATAAGGTTTAGAGGATAATTTTCTTCAACAAAACATATCACAAAAATAATATCAAAATTACACCTTATCACTCCAAATTAAATAATAATCAATATTCTCACAATAGTCACAAAAACCCTTAATTCAAAATAACATAATACCCAAAAAGTCTTAATCTTTCAATATTCCTCAATAGCAATTCTAAGAATTTAAATATAAAACATAATTCTCCTTATAACTCTTAAATATAATTCTCAACTACCACAATTTTATTGCAAAGCAACCTTTCCAAATTTCAACCACTAAACAACCTTATACCTCCAACTTAGGCATTTAATTAAAATTAAAATCAAAATATTACCTTTGCCTTTGGAGAGTTTTGAAATCTCAATGCAACCCCCTCTAATGTCTCAACCATGGCGCTAACAACCACATGAGATACATGCTCATTGGAGATAGGTGAAGCACCACGTGCTTTAAAATATTTATTCCCTCTTCGTTTCGTAAAACGTGCACCTCATGATTGGTGCTTTCAACACACCTACCAAGCACTTCCGTCAAGACTCAAACTTTGGCCTCCTTGTATACAAAATGTAAGCCGAATCCATCCCTTTTTCTGATAGTAGCTACCTCTATGATTAGCGGGCCATAGTTGTGACCACTGTACATGGATGTAGCTAAAATCCTAGTCGTTGGCTTCTAGGGTGGCTGGCAATAGTGGTCGTTGTTCCTAGCAACGACTAGTAGCATATACAAAATTTTCTAAAATTTACCTTTATAGTCTCACTATGTAGTTTAATAATTACTAAATTTATGCTTCAAACATAGATAGAGCACGTAAAAACTAGAAAATACAAAGAGGGATACTTACCTGTAGATCCTCATATAATAAAGAAATATGTTGTTGTCTATTTTTACCACCTTTCTCCTAGCTGCTATTGATCAGGGTGACTATGACACTAGTCATTGCTACTATCAGTGGATGGGCCTACTAGCCACTGTCACACATAGTGAATATACATGCATGAAGAAAAAAGGTAAATTCATCAATGAACATTGTAAAAATTAGGTGTTTCCACCATGATCGCCACTTGTAAAGCTCTAAAAACCACACATCTAAAGCTATTGCAACATGATAAGGAATTGAAAGCATATAATTTATGTAATCATTTGATAAAATAAAATAACAAGAAGGAATGCTCTCTTTTATTGATCAAATGAATATTTGATTACAATTCATCCCTCTAAGGGATACCAAATATTGATACAATGTTACAAATGCAAATGACCCCAAAATGGGGGAAGATGTGCTTCACAAGGTCTTCATGTCTCCACCACTTTGTTTATATGAGGGATTACTTAGCCACCTCCATCTCTTTAGATTAAGAAACTAGATCTTGATGATCCTTTTCTCTATGATGCCCTGAGATCTACACACAAAGAACTTCAAGAAATATTAGCAACATATGAGGCCTCTCAAAATGAGGCTTGTGTCTTTGTTAATGTAAATCATAAAGCCAAGCATAAATGTGTGTAAAGATGCATAAAGATACCTGAAATATTGATAAGAAAGCATGAAATAATGCTTGAAATATACAAAGGAGCCTAAATATGCATGTAAACTTGCAAATGAAGCATAAAGAACCTAATGTATGAAAACATGTAAAGGAAAGCAAAGATACCTATGAAACTGATAATGAACCATGGAAATGCAGTAAATATGACTAATACATGCTAGATAAAGCTAAATACATGATAAAAATAGGAAATATATGGCTAAATAAAGGAAAAAAACATGTCAAACCCTGGACACTATTGCTCATAATAGCTGGATCTTCTAGCCACTATCAATGTTAGAAGCTAAGCTTGTGGACCACTATTGAAAATAGTGGCCATGAGGAAGGTGTTCTGCCTCTTGAATCTAGCTTGATGATGCTCAATTTCCTTGATAAATTGATGGTCAAGGGTCACCTATGTCTCAAAAATGGATTTGGTGGTGGATTGTTGTGAATTTGTAGTGAATTGATGGGAGAAAGTAGATTTGTTCTTCAAGACTATGGAAGCTCCATGAAAGTATGCACAGTTGTCATTCTCCAATTGGACAATATTTCACTACTCCTCAAGGGTTGCAAAATGGCTCTCCAATCTGGTAGGGCTTCGTTATAGTCAATTCATGATTCAATTAGATGTTCTCTTCAATTTTGGGAGGCATCTTATAGACTTCCCAAATCCTAATCTTGGCTTCTCAAGAAAGCCAAGATCAAGAATCGATTGGCCTAAGTAGTTAGGAAGAATCCTCCAGAAGCTTTGCAACTCAAACCACTCAAGAACCATTGCAAATTTATCCATTGTAACTATTTTTTCTCAGCTTGGGGAGCCCAAGTTTGTTACAGGGCTAACTACTCTCACTCAGTGTAGCTAGGGGTATGGCTTCCCTTAGCCACTATCAATAGTTGTAGCTAGTTCTTAGCCACTCTGATCATCAAAATTTGGGATCTTAGTTGTTGATGCTAGTAGCTAAGGTTGCATAAGCCTAGGATGCCCTAAATGAGTGATTATAATAACTGTTGGATCTTAGAAAGGTCCAAGCTCATTCATATGGTTTGCAAAGGTGCCTATATGAGTAGTCTCCTAAACATGACATATTTTAGGTGTCTACACATTGTAATATTTTATATGATTTCTATTTATAACATATTTTAGTCATCTAGCAGATTTCATTTCTTTCATATTATTCAATATCTTGTGATTGTTATATCCCAAGTCTCGTTCATTAAAACCTAACAGTGGTATCAGAGATATGATAGATCTAGTTTATGTAGTTCAATAGGGAAACCACCATTAAAATTTATTCTGAGTATTTTGTCAAACTAATGTGCTGCTAGACCAACCACTGTCAAAATATCTTAGAATAATCTAGGTGACAAATTTAAGGAGAGTCAAAAAGTTAGAACTGAAAGAAATATTAGTTTCAAAAAATAGTAAGATTATTTTTGTCTAGTCTTTTCCATAGAGTTGTTAGGAAAACTCGTGAAGACCAAGACTCAACATTCAATCCACTAGATTGACAAATCATCTAGTGAAGATCATCCAAGTTATCTAGAATTTTCTAACTAGTGCCTAAATTTTCTTTTGTTGTAGAAAATTAATTCTTAAAGGATTGGGAATCCTCCTACAATAAAAATCCAAGAGACTCCAAATTTGTTGCTCGAAGGTTAGTGTGCCCTCATAGTGTAGATATTAGTTCATTGTCCAAGAGGAGAAAACTACGAAATAAGACTTATAGTGAAGGATCATGGTGAATATAAGAGACTAAATATATCCATTGCTAGATTGAAGAATTTCATAGTTTAAGAACAGGCCATAGGAGCCTTGATACAAAAAGGACATAGAAGCCTTTAAGAAGAAGCCATAGAAGTCTTGATACTAAAAAAGCCATAGAAACCTTGATACTAAAAAGGCCATAGAATCCTTAATACTAAAAATGCCATAGAAGCCTTGATACTAAAAATGCCACATAAGCCTTCGTATTGAAAAAAGCCACAAAAGCCTTGATATTGAAAAAGGCCACAAAAGCCTTGATCTTGAAGAAGAATTCAAGAAGAATATCTGATTTAGAAGTAAACTAAATATTTTAGTACTAATATCTTTGTTGTAGGATAGAATATGTAATGAGTTGGAAAAATTTCTACAAGAAAGTTAAGAAGAGTATCTTCTTCATAATCAACTCAGCCTTTAAGTAAAAGTGAAGAGATCAGGAGGAGATCTCATTGAAGAACTTCTAGTCTTGGAAGAAGAAGAAGGACTAGGAGAGTCCTGCTCAAAGCCAAAAGTAGTAGAATGAGAATATCCAGGAGAATATTTTACCACCAACTCTTTCAGGAGTAGAAGGTTGAAGATAAAGTCTCAAGGAAGACCATCAGAAGCTACCAGATCAAAGATCTTGTGAAGGTCTTATCGAGCATCCAAAAAAGGCTAGGAGAACCTTGCTGAAGATTAATAAAGTTCTTTGGAGAACATGTTGGAGAAATCCACTACCAATGTGAGGTCCTTTATAGTGAAGGACTTGGGACAATTGTCACCATCTAACAACAAGACCAAGAGGAGAATTTGGCAAGGAGTGCCAAATCTATGAAGAATAATTTGGCAAGGAGTGCCAAATCCTAGAAGAAGATCTTGCTTGAAGTTAGAATTTGACAAGAAGACTTGAAGATATAAGAAGCTCACCAAATATTGGATATTTGAAGATTACCTCTCATAGAAATATGACACTACTTTATATATATAGACTTCTCTAAATATATAACAAAAGGAGGAGAACACAAGAGGAGAACAAGACACTAAATCCTAGGCTCATGAAAGAAAGTTTGAGACCATCATTTGGTGAAGGAGTTGTTCAGGATATCCTACTTGAAGTAACAACTTGGTATTTTTAGACACCAAGATCTACATTCTCTACAAAAGTAGGAGAAAAGCTACAAAAAAATGTAAGTAACTTTTGATACAAGAAGATTCATTAATCAGATTACTTATTAGATTTATTAGAGCATCTGAATGTGGATTAAAGTTGCAAGAAGAAAATTATATTACAATATTCTAAAGTGCAAAAGGATAAAGATTATTTTTAAGGATTTATTTGCACATTTATTAGGAGTTGATTATATTTAATATTTATCTTCTATCAACTACCTATCATCTACTTTGGAAAAAAATAAAAAGAAGACAAAGTCCTACAACATTGATTGTAGTGAAATTGTAGAATAACTCTTAAATATTCATTTGAGGTATTCTTGATTATTTGCAGTATATTATTAGTGTATGAATTTGAGAGTTGATTGGAGTGATAAGGTGTAATATTAGTGCATTAAAAGTGAAGGACTTGTACTATTATACTACTCTCAAAAATAAATTAGTTTTGTATTTTTTGAAGGTCACAGAATCTTATTTGTATCAAGTGTCTAAAGGCATTATTGAAGCACAAAAATATGCAGCTTGTAGTGGCCAAAAGAAGCCACCCAAAAAGGTTAGAATCCTCTAAAATTTGGAGAACTTAACTAACCAAAAATAGAAATAGAACCTTCAAATATTGAGACTTGGTGAGTCTTAAATCCAAAAGCATTACAAGGTCAGATGCAAGAAAATAAAGTGCAAAAAATTACATCAATTGAAAAGATTCTATCTATTGTTATTTAAGCTTGGATTTGTTATCGAAGTGTCCAAGAAAAAAGGGAAATGTGTGTTTAATTTTAAAGTACAACCTCAAAAACCTTGTATTGCAGGAAAAATCTGCCACAAAACCAAAATTTCAGATATGAAAATAGAGTGCAAAAGAAGGTATATTAAGAGCCTTATATACAATATTATAATACATTATATTGAACTACTCTAATATGGTTTTTACAATAAAAGTGCATATTTGGAAGTGCCACAAAATGGCACATTAACTACAGGGTAAATCAACAAAGGAAGGTTAGACATCAGCACTATTATTCCCAAACTAAAAGGAGCCATTCAAAGGGCTCATCTTGGACGTACATACCTATAGAATCAAAACTCATATCAGATTATCTTCGAGCTACATTTACATAGACAAGAGAGTGCACATATATTTCTAAAATATGTCAAAAATCTACAAAGGATTCAACACAATTGGAGGCATAAAAGAGAAGGAGCAAAGGTGTTACATTCATGGTATCTAACTTGGAGAAGACCATCCACCAAAGGAAGCTCCAAATCATTGCCCAAGATCCATAGCACATCATCAATCCACCTGTAGAAGAATAGCTTGCTTGTTGCCCAAGAAACATAGCAAAACAAAGGAATGGTTACAAAAGGGTTTGAGGAGTTATAATATTCATCTTCAAATATGTTATAGGAAAGAAATCCATGTAGAGATACCACTTGGAATAATAGACATCATTCCTCTCAACATTCAAAAAACTCCCATGAAGGAGTTATAGCAAATAAGTGACACTTGGTATTCTCCTCTAGCTTCACATGAGTGTCTATACGTTTCAAATTGCTTCAAGAGCATTGAACAAAGAAATTGGGGCATTACAAAAATAAGGGAGTGCTCACTTGTAATGGATGTGACACTTGTCACAAATTCTATGATTAACTGTCCATAAAATACATTCGAAGTCCAAGTTCAAAGTGTGAGTGAAGCACAATCAAAGATGTCCAAAGAGGGAGTGAAGCATAGTAAAAAATGTTCGAAGCACAACATGGAAGGAATTAAGAAGGAGCAAGGCTCCTAGATTTTGAAGGTCAAAAATTTAGTGCCTATGTACCAGCATTAAAGATAAGCAAATCCAAGGGATATCCATTAATTCTAGCACCAAATGTATCACTTACATTGTTGTTATATTCAATTGTAGAAAGCATCAAAAAGTGAGGATATTGTTTTTTGATAATTTAATTTCTCATTCAAAATGGGTTTTAACAGGAGACCCCAAAACCTACTTACAAAAATAGCTTAAGGAAGCTAAAAACCAAAAAAAGGAAGGAAATAAGGGGACGCAACCCCAAACAAGAAATAATGATAGAAAAAAGATGCCAGAGAAGAAGGCCCCACACAGGGAAGCTTGGAGATGAATTGTGAAGCAAAAATACGACACTAAAGCAATATAGAAATAAATAACTTAGATGAATAAGAGATTGCACAAAATATGATTTTATTCAATAAATGGGGGAAGTTGAGAAACTTCTTTTGTTACAATTGATCCATTCAATGGAATTATTTTTATATAGTAAATACAGATGCTAGGATTCTCTAAAACCCTAGCTACAACAACGAGTAGTGTCTCCAATGTATCTTGCTTCCAACAGGGTGAGTGGGCTTCTGGTTATCCATAATCGGGCCACTCTAGCTTCAACATATACTCAATAATCCTTGACTGATGCTACTCGATCCTGCACACACATCAAACATAAAATAGTTAGCCAAAAAATGAGGGTTCCACGGTGTGAACCCTCAAAAATGTAAACCAAATATCCTAGATATGAATGAATAAAACATACAGAATCAAATAACAATGAATACAATGTATACAAATACTTACTTTGTTGTTCTATTTCTCCATTACAGATTTGATTGTAGGGTGTCCTGGCGGCACTTGATGGTCTTATGCAGCAAATTCTAGTGTGTGGTTATGGGAACAATAGGCATTGGGTTGTACCTACGAAATGCAGTAGGTGTGCAACTATGCTTGTGGGCTGTGATAGATGCTCGTCTATGCCTACGAATTAGGTTGAAATCTATAGAAGTAGATCAGGGGGAGGCGATGGGCTTGGCAGATGGACGATAATGATGGTGGCAAAAATTAGATGCAAAAAGGGCTGGAATCTAAAAATACTAGGGCAAGCTAGGGTTTTATGGAAGGATAAGCTAGGGCACAACCTACTCACAAGAAACTATCTCTTAGCAAAGTTAGATCTCATAAGCAAATTAGCACTCCAACACTCAAGCTTTCCAAGTTTTTCCAAGGTTTTTCTAGGAGGTTGAGTGTTGAGAATGCTCCTATTTATTACCAAACCTAGTGTTTACTTTAGGGTTTTACCAAATTGTGTGACTAGGATAAAAGAAAATCCAAGGGTTAGTATTAAAATTTAAGTGTAACACAAATTAAGAGAGATGGATGACTATTATTAGACTAGATCGGACGACTGAGGTTGATTGGGATTATAAATACATATTTTATAATAAATATATTAAAATATAATATAAAATATTATATTTAAATATAAATAATATAAAATAAATATAAATGGGTTAAATGGAGGTCAAAAAATGGTGGGAAAGGGTTAGAGTGGGCCATTGGATGGCGAGAAAGGCATGGAATGGTGAATTGAATTACGGTAAAGGGGAATGGTGGAAAAGTGGCTAGGATTTGGTGTCTACATATGCCCCTTTTTGTACCATGTTGTGTGAAACACAATATGGTGCAAAATATGAGATACCTGGTTGGGCCTTTTGGGCACAAAAGCATCTTCTCTCTCTTGTTGGATTTTTGAGTGATAATGTTGAAGACAAAAGAATAAAAAAATTTGGAATTTGCATATCTTACCCCCTCAATTGGTGAATGAGTTGCGGATGAACGCATGAGCCAATTGAAAAATTTATGCAAATGATGAATGATGTGATACCATTTTTGCCCCAACGATGTGAAGGGGGTTGGTGTAAAATGTGATATGATGTGATGTGGATGATATGAATGATGTAAAATGTGATACCATTTTTTCCCCAACAATGGGAATGGGTTTGTATCAAATTTAGATGTCATGATAATGTAATATGTATCCCGTCGTGGGAAAATCATAATCAAATTTTGGTTGCCCCAAATTTGTGATGATTCGATGCTATTGAAATATTTTATCTTTTTGGCATCATTGATATGCAAAATAATGATGCAAAGAAAAAGGAAATCAACCTTGGATGTAAATCTAGTGACTGTTTAAATAATTACCATAATTAGAACCAATCATCCTAGGTAGTGCATATCTCAAAGGTGTTAAGGAGATTGTAAATGATGGAATTTGAGTTGTGTCCATGTTTTAAGCCCCACGAACTAGGCCATCAATGACAACGGTTGTGCAAATTATTCTTGGCAATGTTTCACTCAAAATGTGAAGTACCAAATGTGATTGTGATCTCAAATAAGGAGATAAGTGATGATGATGATGACCAAGTGTTCTTATGGTAATTCATTCATCTTACCAAATTGCATGGATGCGAATCGCTGTAATCACCAAGTATATAGAATAAACCACTATATACAAGATTCACTTGTAGTTTTGACACTTGTTGGAAGAAGTGATGGTAGATTATGATATTGGAAGATTGTTGATAGAAGCATGTGCTGAAATTTCCAATATTGGAGTCGATTTGTAAATGTTAGATCTTTTATTGGTGTCAGATGAAAACACTTGATTTGATGGTGAAATCAACTCCAATTTTTGTGAAAATTTGTGGAATGATGAAGAAAATGGAGTGGAGGATATGAGTGTTAGTTTTTGTGAAAATTTGAATTCATTTGATGTGTTTTCTAAGATAATTTATGAATTTTATAAATGTGCATTGTATTCAAATAATGTGTGCACAAAACGATTCATGTTTTTACAAAACTTGATTTTATGATGTGCATGATGTATGGATGAAATTTGGTAATATTTGGAGAGGGGAAGCTACTATTTTGGCCCATTTTGTCTTTATAACAATTTGGCACCAGACACCCAGCTGTACCTACAGTATCCTGTAGGCACCCGACTACACCTGGGTGTGCCTACATGTGCCCATACATGCCTACGGATTGCAGGCATTGAACTACACCTGATTGCACTAGCTGCAGCTATAAGTAGCTTGTAGGGTGAACTTTACGGCTTATTCCTACATTTGAGAGCTTTTGCATATACAACTAAGGAGTGGAGTGAGTTTGTGAGGGGAGTGAGGTTGGTGAAAATTTGTGTGAGAGCTATGGCGATGGAGGGAGGGAATGCTACTGGTGGAGTGGAGGCATGATTTGCCCTGGTTCTGTTGAAAAACACTTTTTATTTTGTGCAAAATTTTGTAATTTGTTTCTTTTTTTTGAAATAATATTAATGAAAAATATTTTTTTTCTACATTTGAGGGTGATAAAACCTCACCATCACTTCTCTCCTCTCATTCTAGGGATGAGGAAGAAGCTCACAGAGAGATATTGGGAGCTTTTGGGGAAGGTGGGTTTGGAGGGTGTGGCTTGGATGGATGTTGTGTGGGTAGACGAGGGGTATCTATCATCACTGATAGAGATATGGGACTCTGATATGGGTATGTTATAGCTACCAATTGGGGAGGCTACTGTCACCCTTGAGGATGTATACCACCTCCTAAAGGTGCCAATAAAGGGGGATAAGGTGATGGTTGGGCATGCTAAGAAGGTTGAGATGGAGAAGATGTTTAGTGAGTGGTGGTAGGAGGTGAGGATGGGATATGGGGGTATATTCTACTTGAGCATGTACAAGGCTAAGGAGTTGGATGCACTCCCAGCCTTGATCATGTTTATATTGGAAAACATAGTTCTCCCCAATAGAACGGGGTGTAGCTTCCCTTGGAATCTATTGGGATTGGTGAGTGACCTACTCATCGATCCAAGGGTATATGCATGCACCCTTGCATTATTGGTGTATCTATATCAAGAGCTATATGAGGTGACACAGAGAGGGAGAAATAGGATTGGGTGTAGCTTCCTCATATAGTTTTGGGCTTGGGAGCATTTTAGCATGGCTCGGTTGGAGGGGTTACCTTGAAAGGCATGGTAAATGGATGAGCCCTATGCTAGGAGATGGGAAATGGCTGAGGAGGTGTAGTTGAGGAGGTACAACCAATTTGGGAGGTGCATACCAACCAGTGGTATAGGTATATGTGGTTGGGGTTGACTCGGGTGCGGGTGATATGGAGGCCATGGAGGGAGGTCATGTGAGAGGATGATGAGGAGCAGATGGGATAGGTGAGGTAGGCATGATGGTTATTTGGGAGGAAGTATGAGGAGGTGGAGTACTTTTAATACTCATGGGTGTTGAGGCAATTTGCCTTACCTCAGAATGTGTCAGATGAGCTAGTGTTGTACCAGCATTGGAGGGATGAGGTGGAGCTTCCATGTGTGGAGCCATGGCAGATTCATATGGATGATGATGAGTGGCTGGAGGTCATAGATGTAGATGATGTCAAGGTGACTCTGAATTATACAATATGGTTTGGTGCCCAACTAGTATGGGTACCAAATGTGGTGACTGGTGGGGATGTAGCAACTATGAGGTCGAGGGTGAATCCAAAGAGGATGTGGCCCCAATGACTGGTGAGTCAGAGGTGATTGAGAGGAGCATCCTAGTAGACTCCTAAGATGGAGATGGTTTATTATGATGGGGAGTATGATGAGGAGATGGAGGACATATCTGAGGTGGCAAGGCTATGGTTAGATGTGGAGCAGCTCCATGAGGAGCGATAGACTACACTAGAGTCTCATAGGGAGGCTTTGGTGAGACGAGATGGGGTTATAGATGGGTTGTGGGATACTATAGCTCATATAAAGGCAGAGTGATTGGCATATGGGGCTGGTCATTAGGATATGGTCATGAGGATTCGAAAAGATATTTTTGTGAGAGAGCATCGTCATCAGATTGACTTGTGGTGACTACATTCTAGCGAGACATATGTGCACTCCTTAGAGGATTTATGCATGGACAATTACATTCCTTTGTTAGATCCTCCTTCATCCTTTAGGACCGAGTCATTGAAGCACATGACATCTAGGAATAGTTCTAGGTCTAGAGCTCCTACTAGGTCTCAAGGGTCCACTCATGGAAATTAGCTTAGTGCTTAGATGCACTTTTGTATATGAACCTTGGTGCTCCATTGTAGCCTTTTTGGCATTCATTGTACATATGATATTTTATATATATATATATATATATATATATATATATACATGGCTTTTATATTTGTGTTATATTTTTGTGTGAATGCTTTAATGTTTTATGCAATGCATGTTTTATGAAAATGTTTTTATGCATGTCTTATATATGTTTTATGGATGATTAATGCAAGCTAACCATGGTGTATATGCATAGTGTTATGGATGATTAATGCAAGCTAACCATGGTGTGTATGCATAGTGTTATGGATGATTAATGCAAGTGAAATGGCATGTATATGAAATAATACGTGCAAACTATATGAGAGGAATGCATGATGTTTGAATGATCATTTTTAGTTTAGAATTTTTTTGGCCATTTTTGTTCATTGTTTTGCAATCGGGGGCACCAAACTCGGTGGCATTATACGGGTTGATCCATGATGAAGACATGGATGTTGATATGGAAGAAGATATGTATGTTGATATGGAATAATATATGGGTGTTGATATGGAATACAAAAAAAAATTTAAAGACTCAAATAGACTAGTGCTGTCAACCAAACTCACTAAAGGTTGTCTAACTTTCTTGAGGACCAAGGTGTGTGCAATTGAAGTTCATGTACCAAATATTGAGCATGAAAATGACCCTAGGCAATCAAGAACCAATGTGTGTGCATGTGAATTTCATTAACCCATTATGAGTAAATTGGGCACGACCTATTATGAAATGGACCAAGAAGCTAGCTTGCCCATATGTGCGATCAAAGGTCTCTCTTTTTGGAAGAGAGACATGTCACCCCACATGAGCTTAATCCACTACTAGTAAGGCATCTATAGCCCGATGGAGACTCACTCCATAGTCCAATGATCTAATATTTAGACCTTGGGGATGATTACATAACTTTTTGAGGGAAATGTAGTATGGTCCTTATAGCTTTAGGGATTTGTGGTGTGTGCGTAGAATTTGTTAACTTTGTATAGAGCTTTGGGGAATCATATTCTCAACCAAAGTGTGATGAGAATGTGACCCTATCCTTACTACTCTATATTTTGTGTTTATATTTGGATAGCAACTATGATAGTGGTGAAAGCCACTATTTTTTATTTTTGGACTATGTTGCATGATAGGACAAGAGAGGAATACCCTTTTCACTTCAAGGTGCTACCCAGGTATGGTGTTATCCCTCTCCGACTCAAAATGTTTTTAAGATGTGAGGAAGTGTGGTTGGTGAAAAATTGTTTTTGGAATCAGTTGACAATACTCAAGACTTTCTTAATGTGAGAAAAGTGTTTTTGGTCCTAAAGAAAATTTGACATCTTTTTGGAGGTTGCTAGACACACTAGTAGTGGCTGAGTGAGTGAAAACTTGGGTTTTTGTGACTTTGGACAAATATGATTGCTGGTTTATGATATTGGAGGAGATTGCATAAATACCCCAAATAGGTACCCCCAGTTGTGGAAACTTGAATTTTTGATTTGGCCATATCATCACTACTATAAAATATCATTGAACGTTGGATGGGATGAATGCAATTTGTGAAATGTAGGAGTGTAGTGGAATGCATGTGGAATGAATGCAAGTGGAATATGAATATGCCTATATGTAAATGTAATATGTATGCAGTATGTATGAATGTAATATGAAAAATATATGTAAAAATACAATATGTATGCAATGGGAACATGCCTATGTGAATGATTTGTTTTTGTTTTTGCTTTTGTTTATTTTTTTTTAGCCATGTATATATAATAATCAAATAATGTATAGAAAAGGATCCCTAGACAAGGAAGAGCTAAGACCGGTCTTGAAAATCAATGCAAATGCGTATCACCCCATTAAGCTTGTGAATGGGTACCAGGCCTGAGAGCTAGTCGGGATAGTCTATGATGTCATATAATTCTTTGTGCTTATTGTTATCTAACTCTGCTTGAAAGACCTCGAGATTCTTGGTAGAATATGGAGGTGAATATAGAGGGGAAGGAGGAATGTAGTTGGTAGAAGCCCTTAACAATTCCTTAATAGGATGAAATCCAAAAAGGAGGGTGGGGAAGAAATCCAGTCCATGTCAACAAGGCTTATGTCAATTGGAATTGGCTTAGTTGGGTTGTATGTATTGTGAAGTGGAATGAATAAGTTAGCAAGATTCATATATACTTAATAGGAGAGAATGGATTGGAAGAATGGATGGGAACTGATGCTAAATCTTGTTAACCCTGGATGGTAGCGAAAAAAATGAAATTAAATGCTATGTACATGCAAAGAAAATTTTTGTTTTTGAATGTTTTGATTTTTTTTTATACATATGTTAAAAATTTTGGCTTGCCTGAATGGCTCAATGGAACTCAAGTGGGGGGTGACTCACCAGGTGGGTTGAATTGTTATTGAGGAAGAAGTAAGTGAAATATGGGTTGATGGATGGGAAACAATATAAGGTAAAACTCATCCTGTTGGGTAAGGGGAATAATGGGCTGAAATTCCTCTTCAGAATCGTTAGAAGCATTGGACATAAGTTCATATTATTCATAACTTTCATCATCAGAATTTGGGAGCAGGTATGAAAATTTTAGGGGATATTCTTCTTCATTGAAGCTAAGCTCTTGAAGAGATTTTTCAAGAGAAGCGGTTGAGGAACATGGAAGGGGGGCTTTGTCTTCATCCTTGAGGCTAAGCCTTTGAAAACTTGCTCAAGGGATGCAATTGTGGAAAGTGGGGTATACCCTAAGCCTGAACGATCATGTGATCCATGATAAAAAAAATAAATGATGTCATGTATCTCTTGTTCATGGGAACCTAGACCCTGACCTTACCAATTGACTATATGAAAGTAATGAGATGGAAATCCCTTCATATTTTGTATGTTGGCACATCTTGGCTCTTTCAGTTCTTTGGGTGGTTTTTCTATAATTGAGGAATCCAACCCTCCATAAACAAAGTTGATACTATTAGGAGCAGAACTCATGTTGTAGACAACACCTATGGTTAAAGAAGGGTCATGTGGGTGACTAAAATCCTTGGATGTAGGAATAGCGAGTGGGGTAATGGTAACATCACGGACCACGTATTCACCAATACCAGGATTAGTTATGTGGACCTCGACTTGGGATGATGTGGTGGATTATGTGGAAATGGATAGCGTAGGATTGATGGAAGGTTATGGGGAGTTGAATATTTCACAATCTTAAATTTTGACTTGTGAAACATTAGCTGATGGAGAGGGATTGGGTGATGGCTTATAATAAGGTGGATGAGGCAATGATGATGAATAAGGAATGGTTGTAGGAGTGGTTGAGGTTGATAATGTGGTGAAAGTGGATTGACCTTGATCACATGTACAAGAAGAAATAGATGATAGAGGGGATTTTTTGATGGGTAATTCCTCAAGAATAGGATCTTTGGAAGAAAATGTGAATGGATTAGTGTAGGCCCAAAATGGCCACATACTTAGTAATATTTTTTACAATTTTGACTAAGTGATAATACTATTATTCCGCTCTAAAGCTATGCTGAGGGTGTGAGTCCGTTGTGGATTTATGCAATTTTGAAGACATGTTGATAATCCGAGAAACTCAGTTTTGGGTCCAAAAAAATGATGGGTTTCAAAATCCACAAAATTTCTAATAAATGGTGATGTCAGCAACAAAGAAGTGTGGATTTGAATCTTGGTATATGTCTGATTATGGAAAGGCCTTTTTGTTTCCCACTCTGAAATAATATTTTCTGCTTCTCACTCCGGATTGGTGAAAGTTTTGAAATCCGTAAAAGTTGCAAGGAGATGGTGATGTCAACAGTGAAAAAGAGCGGATTGGCGATTTGAGAAATGAACAAGGACTCTCTTTTTTGGAATAACGATGGGGCGGAAGGGCAAAATAATCTAAGTGTTTTACTCCTAGCCCGGACTTGCATTATCTCTAAAATCCACAAAAGTCATGAGGATATGATGATGTCAGCGATGAAAAAGTGTGGATTAATGAAGATAAGGTGAAAGATAAAATATTCCAGAATGAATTCAAATTTTTTATTTTGCGGATCGAGATTGAATATTTTGATGCTGAGGAAATGAGCAGGATGGCTTTCAGCTCACGTCAGACTTAATCTAAGTCGTCCAAAAAGGATAATCAATGGTGGATATTGGTCTACCAAATTTTGACTATTTAAAAGGTTTTTACATCAGAACCATGGCATGCAGCTAGAAGATGAAACATCAAATATTTTCAAGAAGATCTAACTAGAAGTGGTTACAAATCAACGACGTCAAGTTGCTCTCAAGAAATATCGATAGAATGTGTGATTCAAAAGATTCTGAACTACAGTCCTTTTGGTCGATCATCAAGTTACAGAGATACCGAAGGGCCATGGTGGATGCTCTTCTAGCTAATTTCCCAGAGTTTGGACGAATCAACTAATACCAACTAAACTCTTTGTTGAGTTGTTATAACAAGATTGAATGTATTGTTTCTTGAATATTGTAATATGAAAACTATAAAGAGAGATTGAACCCTCATTTTTAAGGATCAACTCTAACGTTTTTTCCTGTACTATTGTAAATATTTCTAAAGGACTGAATGCAAGAAGCAATATATTTATCTTTGCCTCAATGTTGCGTTTCTATTTTGGATGTTAGAAGTTTGGATTTCATAGTTATATTTCTATAAATACTTAGATGGTTAGTTTGTGCCAATAATGGATTACTAGCTATTATGAGTAATTGAAATCTGCTTTAAAGTTTGTTTTTTTTATTAGAAGGTGCATTTCTATAAAATCTAGGTTGTAGTGAATTCTTCTATTTGGATTATCATTTCCTGGGTATTGAAATTGCTTACTGTAACATTTTTCTGTTATGCTTTAATATCTAAAACAAGCTATATTGGGATAAATGTTGATCTGGATGTATATATTTAGTATGGTTTTTTGGAAGCTTTTTATGGTGATGCAATGTTGTTAACCTATCCATCCACTAATATCTACATATCTTTAACATTACCCTTTTCTTACCCTAAAATCCAAACCCTAATTGAGCATAATTGTGTCAACAATCTGCTAAGTTGACAAGGAACCAGCCTACTCTAGAGGTTGGATATGAAACCCTTGTTTTGGTCCATCCAATGTTGAGTGCTAAGCTATAGCTATCGGGTGTAAGCCTAAACAAAAAGTAGGAAGAGAGACAGACATAGTATCAAGTAAAACTTGGTGCAATTCAGTGCCCAAAAATTAGAAGATGAAGTGAATGGATTTGAAGATGAAGTGGATGGATTCAAATATGAAGTGGATGGAGTCGAATATGAAGTGGATAGATTTGAAGATGATGGGGATAATAATAGGTGAGTGGAAAGCAACATGGATTCATAGGGATTTGAAATTAAATTGCAATACTTGAAAGGTTCTACATCCACGAGGATTTAATGGACTTGACCATCATGAACATATTTCAAGCATTGGTGGAGAATTGATGGAACACATTTTATTTTCCTCATCCAAGGTCTACCAAGGAGGACATTGTACACCATGGACCCTTCCAATATGTGGAACATAGTGTAAAATATTTTAACCCCTACTTCAATGGGTAAAAAAACAGTGCCAACTATGGTACATAAAGCATTGTTAAATGCTTTGAGGATGAATGATAACTTGGAAATGTGGGAAGGTGGAAGTTTGAGGTTGCTAAGGGCAGCAATATTGATAATGTTGATGGATGAGCTGATATTAATTAAGTCCTTTTTAAATGGCTTCTTATTGATTAATACCATGATATGCAATGGAGGATCTATGAATTTTGATGTCATTGAATTTATTTCAAAGTCATAGAAGATGATGGATGGCTTCATGCATGTTCTAATGATCCCTACAAAGTTGTTAAAGGCATTAGGATCTTTGGCTTCAACTTAATGGATTTTAGAATTTCCATTAAGGCTTATCTATCCCTAGGAGATTGTTGGATGAGCTCATATAGGGATAATTTGGCTAAAGACATCTTCAAACTTGTAGTCAACCGACTACTTAAAGATACTGCTAGCATTAGAGGATGACGGATTGGTTGATTTGGAGGACTAGAAATATGGATTGGTGGGGATGGATTTGGGGAAGTTTGAATAGGTGGCATATTGGAAGGTTGTGACACATTTGGCTATTGAGCATTTTGTTGACTTTGCCTTTGACCTCTTGTGACCACATGGACTGCTCCCACAAAATTTTGATAAGTTTGAACATGATTAACTTGGTTAGGAGGTGTAAGATGATTATTACCTCCTACATTATTTTGGGCCTCCTCATGGTTAGGGAGAGGTGTTTGAAATATTCCCAAGTTTTAATTTTGTGGAGCTAGGGGATTATCAGCCTTAAGAACCCCCAAGTCTATGAGATCCTGGATGATGTTCTTAAAAATGTTGCATGTGTTGAGGTCGTGACCATTTTGCCTATGGTATGGGCAAAATAGATGTTCTCTATAATTTTTGCCATGTTTGGCAGGGTCATCAGGCCTGATTTCTGGTAAATTCAACTTATTCATTTCATACAACTTTCAAAATATGGAAGAGTACAACTCCGTTAGAGGAGTGTATTGACGTTGTGGTTGAGCATATTATCGATGGGTGGGGTTTTCCATAGTTGGCACTATGTTTTGTATTGTGAGTGCTTGAGTTACTGAGGGAACCACATGATAAGCAATTTGTTGTGATTTTTGCATAGGTTTTTGAGCCATTATTGGATGGCTCATCACCACTTGATTGACTTGATTGGATGTACTAGCCAAAGAGGCTTGATATGACTTATTTTGGTGAGATTAATTATTTTTAAATTGGTCCTTGTTTTGCCATTATTTCTTCTTAGGCTTAATCACACTCTCTTGGATTTTTATTTCCTCAATGATGTTAGCCTGTGCCAAAGCTTCTTCAAATGAATGATACGTATGAAGCTAAAGCATCCAAGAGATGGGTTTTAAGCAACTCTTAGTAAATAATTTAATGATTTCATCCATCGGAAGGGATAATGGTAATTTAGTAATGACTACCTCCCAACGGTTTCCAAAGTTATAGATAGTTTCATCTTCCCATTGTCTTAGTTCATACACATCTGATAATGAAACTTTATTTTTAATGTTTAGGATGAAACACTCAAGGAATAGGTCAATCAGTTGAGAAAAAGTATAGATACTATGAGTTGGTAATTGATTGAACCACTCTATGGCATCTCCTCATAATTTTTGAGGAAATATTCGGAGCATGATAACATTGTCATTTTTAATCCAAAATTATGTGTGAACAAATGATCTAACATGCTCCTTAGGGTTCTCAATTCCCTTGAATTTATCAAACTTCGATAATGTAAAGTCTACTAGATATGGTGGTGATGGTATCGACAGATGGATTGGTTGATGGATCAGTTGTCTTAGAGTTGGTTTTTATCTTGACATTCCAGGAATTTTTATCATCAATTGATCTATTTGCTTCTGCATGGCTTGAATCCTAAGATCTTCCCTAGGAATGCAGAAGCCTTGGATAACCTGATGACTTGGCGATAGACTATACGAAAGATGTTGTGGAGTGATGAGATGATTTTTGTGGAATGGATTAGCTTGAAATTTATGGGGGAAAGATTTATGATTGAAAGAATGAGAGGATTGATGAAGAAGAATATTTTGGAGGAGCTCATTGCATTGTCCGAAATAAATGGTGATTGGATGGGTTGAATTTTGAATTGGAGGTGTCTTGGGGATGGATATCATCGATGATTGGGGTATCCATGTGGAATTTTGGTTGGCTACGATTGGTTGGGCTGGAGATACAAGATGCGTAGGATCAACTTGAACTTGTTGTATAGCGTTTTGATGCTCTAGAATAACTTTGTTCAGAAGACCCAAAATATCCTGAAGATCTTGATTAGTCATAGAAGAAATTGACAAGGTTGCGGATGGATTAGAAGATGATGATATGGATGTGGGGGGATTATAGGAAAGGGGTATGGTGCAAGTTGCACTTGATGTGGCAACTTGGGAGGTTGGTACCTATGAGGCAACATTGACATACTCATCATACAAAGGATTGGAGCATATTTGGGTATAGCTATATGGATGATGAATGTTAAAAACACTTGGGTTTTGTTGGGCTAGACTAGGAAAGGAGGGCATACCATATTCATAAGCTGAATTAGGATATCCTCATGTGGGATTAGATGGACATGAAATAGCCAATTTTATTTATTCAACATAATCTTGGCTAAGGGGTTCAAGGACATAGTTAGAAGACTTGTAGATAGCATCCAACTTGTCCATGTCAATTTGGATGGATGATTGTTCATTGTTTTGGGGAATGGATCCCTCTTGTGAGAGAGATTGGTGAATGAGCCTAGATGGACTAGGTTGGGTGGAATTGGAAGGGTTGGATACTAAAGTAGTAGGTATGCTTGTTGTATTTTCCATTAAATTATTTTGATTTAATATTTTTGTTTGATTTTGAGTTAAAACCATAAAATAATTAAATCAAAATACAATTTTAGGATAGTTAAATTTCAAAACTAAAAATAAAGCTAAGGAATTTAGAAACAAAGAAAACAATAAATCCTAAGTTTCACCTTATGTGGCTTACCTCATTCATTGATTATCTCTTTTAATGTGAATTCCTTTTAGATATAATAGTTTTGTGTGTTTTTGTGTATCCTAATATTATTTAATGAAAAATAAAGGGTAAAAGACTATAGCTGGACGGGGCAATCTGATTATTTTTGGTGATGAAATCCAACAAGTTTTCTTTGGGGTAGTCCTAAGGTGTCTATGGGTAGATATTTGGTGGATGGATATGAAATCCACCATCACAAAACCTCAAGAAGCAAACGATGATGAAATCTAGTTTCTACTATTTAAAGTGCAACGTGTTGTGTGTGATTAATTTTAATTTTTTATGTTCTCTACTATGGTCAAACAATGTTATAAGTAACATATTTTGCACATATAAATTATAATCCAACACATGAATACAAATTTCCTATAAATATTGTGAATTACACCACTTAAAACCCCCTACCTAGATAGAAACCAAAGGGTTCATCCACCTCTCTGCCAAAAGTGCCACCCAAGGATAGGAATACTATTTGCATTCAAGTATTGTTCCAACTTAGATAAGTAAAATAAGCAACATTTAAATCCTAAGATACAAATTCTAATTGATGCTTTTCACTTTCAAATGTAAACAAAAAGATGCAGGAATTATTTGAATTTGCAATTCTTCTTGAAACAAAAAATCTAAAATATGTGAATGAAATGAATGCACAGATGTCCTAGATGCAATCTAACATGAATTTATTCCCATATTCCTTAATGTGTGTTCATTTTAAACTCAGAATCTAAAAAACATAGCAGAATATTGAAATACATAAAAGCAGGATTTTAGAACAGAATGGTTGCAGATCTTACTTGAAAGCCTACGCTCTGCTCCAAATTACTACCAAGCACAATGGATATCCTCCGTAGGCATAGTTGGGAAACTAGGTAGGCACAACTATGCACTTGTGGTGACCACCAGGTGTCGCAGAGCACCTGTGAACCTATCTGCAACTTTCACAGGACTTTCCAGAAACCCTAAACAATGACTTCGACTAGTTTTTCACTCTAGAAAACCCTACAAAATGGAAAAATAGAATTAAAGTTAGCAAAGTAAATCAAAAAATAGAACCCTTGTGGGGTCCCATCGTGATCGCCATTTGTGAAGTGAAAATATGACACTAAAGCAATATAGAAATAAATAACTCATATGAACAAGAGATTGCACAAAATATGATTTTATTCAATAAATGGGGGAGCTGAGAAACTCCTTTTGTTACAATTGATCCATTCAATGAAATTATTTTGATACAATAAATACAGATGCTAGGGTTCTCATAAACCCTAGCTACAACAACAAATAGTGTCTCCAATGTATCTTTCTTCCAACAGGGTGAGTGGGCTTCTGGTTATCCATCCTTGGGCTACTCTAGCTTCAGAAACTACTCAACAATCCTTGAATGATGCTACCCGATCCTGCACATACATCAAACATAAAATAGTTATCCAAAAAATAAGGGTTCCATGGTGTGAACCCTCAAAAATGTAAACCAAATATCCTATATATGAATGAATAAAGCATACAAAATAAAATAAAAATGAATAAAACACATACAAATACTTACTTTACTGTTCTATTGCTCTATTGCAAATTTGATGGTAGGGTTCCCTGGTGGCACTTGATGGTCTTATGCGATAGATTATGGTATGTGGTTGTGGTAATAATAGGCACTAGGCTGTGCCTGTGGAATGCAGTAGGTATGTAGATATACCTATGGGCTATGGCAGGCACTCGGATGTGCCTATGAATTAGGGTGAAATCTGTAGAAGCAGATCAAGGGGAGGCGAAGGGCTTGGTGGATGGACTATAATGACGATGGTGGAAATGGGATGTGAAGAAGGCTAAAATATAAAAATCCTAGGGCAATATAAGGTTTTAAGGAAGGTTAAGCTAGGGCACAACCTACTCACAAGAAACTATATCTTAGCAAAGTCATATCTCACAAGCAAATTAGCACTCTAACGCTCAAGCTTTCTATATTTTTCTAGGGTTTTTCCAGGGGGTTGAGCATTGAGAATGCTCCTATTTATTACCAAGCCTAGGGTTTACTTTAGGGTTTTACCAAATCATGTGGCTAGGATAAAAGCAAATCCAAGGGCTAATATTAAACTTTAAGTGTGACATAGATTAAGGGAGATGGATGGTTGTGATTAGACTAGATTGGACGACTGAGGTTGATTGGGCTTATAAATACATATTTTATAATAAATATATTAAAATATAATATAAAATATTATATTTAAATATAAATAATATAAAATAAATATAAATGGGTTAAATGGGGGTCAAAAAATGGTGGGAAAGGGTTAAAGTGGGCCATTGGATGGCAGGAAAGGCATGGAATGGCCAATTGAATGGTAGGAAAAAGAAATGGTGGACAAGTGGCTAGGATTTGGTGTCGACATGAATAACAAACACAAAGGAAAAATTTATTCCTCCTCACCCTATTCAACACCACCATCCTTTTCTTTATCCTTTATCCCATCCTTGACATTGTCCTCAGTGTGAGCCTTAGATGCCTTTGTTTCTACCAAAACTTCCTTATTGATTTTTTTACAAAAAAATAGAAGATGAACATTGCAAAGATTAAAAAAAATTTCAACTAGATCCTTCAGTTTGGAAATACTATTTTCTAGTTGGGAAATACCATTGGAAGTGGTTTTAATGATTAAATTTTGTAGAATTTGGATGGCGTTATCACAGTCATCCTCATCAGATTCAATTTCCAAGATTTTTTTCTTGTCCTAAATAAACTTATTTCCCAAAAAAGGTGAGAACCTAAAAACTAACTTAGGTTCCTCACACTTGATTTTCTTCTTCACAAGAAACCCTCTGACTACATCTATGGCTACTCTATTCTTGGTATACAAGGTCAAGAAATAGGTAGAATATAAGGATAGGCTATTTTTAACCTTAGTAGGGCTAGGTTTAACTTTAGAAGGAACATTTTGGGTAGCAAGAAGGGTTAAGCCATTAGGGCAATGGATAAGCCAGTGGTTATAGAAGACTTTGAATAGGCCTTGGTGAGAAGGGAGGTCATCACCCTTCTTCTTCCTGCAAGCCTCAATGGAGTAGCTGATGGAATTAAGCATGAATTGGAGGATGTTGATGGGGTTGACATCCCTGAAGTGGTTAACAAAGGTGAAATGGAAACTACAAAGAATTTTTTTGGGATCATCAATAGTAATGTACTCCATGATAGGCTTCATTACCTTGTTCCACAGGGTGGGGAGATTAGTACGATGCATTCCCACCTTTGCCTACTTACATAGATTATTTTGGTCCTTGAATTCCTTTAGATTAGCCTCCCAGTTGTGATTTTTATGGTGAATTGACCTCCCTTTAGCAGGTTGCCCAATGATATTGGTTAGCAATTTGATGTTTATAATGTAATCCTTGCCACAAAACTTGACTTTACCCCAATCCTAGCTTTACAGGATAGCCAAAGTAATGTCAAGCTTATATCCAGAGAATTTTGTGAAGAAGGGAATATAACCCCTCTTATCCAAAATGGCCTTAGCAATGGGTTCCAAATCCAAATATTTAGGCTTGATGAAATTCATATTGGGTTTCCAAAAGGGGTGTTGAATGAAGGAAGATGTGGAGGATCAGTGAGGTTGAGCAGGAAGATTGAATTTGTAATAACCGGGTGAGTTCTTAAAATGATTCAATCGTGCATGAAAACTAGCTTCTCCAAGGAGTTGAATATTTTGGAGATATCCTAGGAGGTTGCAACTATCAATTTGGGGTTTATCATTTTTCTTAAAGTCTACCTCAAAGACAAACACAATTTTAAAATTCAAGGAACTCTAAACCAATGAGAATAACCATGAGAATTAGGATGATATTGGGAAGTGGAAATTGGAAGTGACAGAATGGAGGCAATGGCTATAATGGGGGGAGATAATGGTGAAACATACAAAGGTTGAGGTAAATAAAGAGAGGTTTCACATGGAAATGGAAAATGCAGAAGACTCTCCAGTAAATTCCCATGCCTTGAAAAGTGTGATATTGGGAGTGAAGATTTTTGATGGCAAGGAAGACTCTTCAATTATGGCTGACAACACAACTCTCATGGAAGAGACCATTGAAAATTTTGGAAGATATACAATTAAGAAAAAACCTATTAAGACTAAAATTTGATGAGATAGGGGAATTAAAGTGGATCATTATAAGAACAAAAGTAACCATTTGATTAATATTCACTACTATTAAAATTTTGAATTTTTTCTTGGTTGATAATTTCACTAACCGCTTGTAGGATGCCATCTGTCCAAGTAATCAGGTTAGAAGCGTTGATCCCATGATTAGCCAATTTATTAGTAGCTTTATTGGCTTATCTAAAAGTGTGTTGAAATATGATTTTATATTGGTTAATAATTAAAATCCTTGCCTCCTCAATGTAGTCCCTAATCTCCCATGAAGGATTGATGTTGTTCTTTAGGTAACTTATTATGTTAAGTGAGTCCATAGGGTGGGGATATTAGTACGATGTATTCCCACCTTTGTCAACTTACATAGATTATTTTGGTCCTTGAATTCATTTAGCTTAGCCTCCCAGTTGTGCTTTTTATGGTGAATTGACCTCCCTTTAGCAGGTTGCCCAATGATATTGGTCAGCAATTTGATGTTGATAATGCAATCCTTGCCACAAAACTTGACTTTACCCCCATCCTAGCTTTACAGGATAGCCAAAGTAATGTCAATATTATATCCAAAGAATTTTGTGAAGGGAATATCCAAAATGGCCTTAGCAATGGGTTCCAAATCCAAATATTTAGGCTTGATGAAATTCATATTGGGTTTCCAGAAGGGGTGCTGAATGAAGGAATATGTGGAGGATAAGTGAGGTTGAGTAGGAAGAGTGAATTTGTAATAACCGGGTGAGTTCTTAAAATGATTCAATCGTGCATGAAAACTAGCTTCTCCAAGAAGGAGTTGAATATTTTGGAGAGAGCCTAGGAGGTTGCAACTATCAATTTGGGGTTTCTCATTTTTATTAAATTCTACCTAGAAGACAAACACAATTTTAAAATTCAAGGAACTCTAAACCAATGAGAATAACCATGGGAATTAGGATGATAGTGGGCAGTGGAAATTGGAAGTGATAGAATGGAGGCAGTGGCTATAATGGGGGGAGATAATGGTGAAACATACAAAGGTTGAGGTAAATAAAGAGAGGGTTCACATGGAAATGTAAAATGTAGAAGACTCTCCAGTAAATTTCCATGCCTTGAAAAGGGTGAGATTGGGAGTGAAGATTTTTTATGGCGAGGAAGACTCTTCAATTATGGCTGACAACACAACTCTCATGGAAGAGACCATTGAAAATTTTGGAAGATATACAATTAAGAAAAAACTTATTGAGACTAAAATTTGAGGAGACAGGGGAATTAAAGTGGATCATTATAAGAACAAAAGTAACCATTTGATTAATCTTCACTACTATTAAAATTTTGAATTTTTTCTTGGTCAACAATTTCACTAACCGGTTGTGGGATGCCATTTGTCTAAGTAATCAGGTTAGAAGCGTTGACCCCATAATTAGCCTATTTATTAGTAGCTCTATTGGCTTATCTAAAAGTGTGTTGAAATTTGATTTTCTATTGGTTAATAATTAAAATCCTTGCCTCCTCAATGTAGTCCCTAATCTCCCATGAAGGATTGATGTTGTTCTTTAGGTAACTGATTATGTTAAGTGAGTCTCCTTCAACAATCAACCTACCAGGATAATTCTTAGCAATGGATGGTCCTCTCCACATGGATTTAGATTCAAAAACATGATTGGTATAAACCCATCAAAACTTGATGAAGGCAAAAATTACATTCTCTAAGTTGTACCTAAGTATACCTCTTGCTCCTGTCCTTCCTGGGTTACCTTTTGCAGCACCATCAAAGTTCAACTTGAACCAACCATTCGGTGGAGGGTTACACATAGTATTCGCTTTGATATTAGGATGAGGTTGGTTAAGGATCTTCATTAGAGAGAGGTTTAAGGAACAACCTAAGGAAGAATAAAAAATGAAAGTGATATGGGTTGAAGGAGGAATGAGGAGAGCATTTTATTTGGAAAATGATAGGATTTTGTTGAAGATCAAATTAGGACTCATCTGACTATTAGAGAAGATTATGTGATTTCTCTCCAACCAAATTTTCCAAAGGAAATGGTGAAGGTAGGTTTTCTAGAGGAATTTGAGGTGGGGGTTGTGAAATGGAGTAGGCCATTGAAGGAAGAGCTCAAAAATAGAACAAGGTTTCACCCACAAGATGTGGAAGGTTTGGAGGATTTTGTTGAGGATGGAAGAGAAAAAAGTATAGGTGAGGAAAAGGTGAAGAGGGGACTCCCAATCAAAAAAGCACAAATAACACCTGTTAGGAAAAATGATACCTCTTTTGAGCATATTATCAATAGTTAGGATTTTCTCTTGAAAGACCAGCCAAGAAAAAAAGGATACCTTAGGGATGAGGATTTTGGGCCAAACAAGATGGCAGGGAAATAAATATTCCTCTATATTCAGGAGTAGATGGTAAGCATATTTGACTAAAAATTCTCCACTCTCAATGGGCTCCAAAAATAGTTGGTATTTGGGATTGCCATAAGGAATAATGGTGGAGTTCAACAAGGATTCCAAATAAGTAGATTCCATCAGGTTGGTGGTGCTTTTGATAGGTTTCCACTTGTTCCTATTATTTTGGAAGCTCAAAAAATGAAAAAAAAATTGGCCAAACATGGAATCAATGAATTCTTTCAGAACAGAGAGGTCGGGGTATTCAATAAGGGGTTCTCCTCTAATCCATTTTTCATTCCAAAAATCTATATTGCATTCATCCCCTAGCTTCCATCTTAGACCTTTCTTTAGCAAATATCTAGTGTTTATTATGGATTTCCAAAAGGTGGATCCTTTAGTTGGGGTCATTTCATTGAGGAAGTCTATTCCCTCCAAGTATTTTCTCTTAACTATGGATGTCCATTCATTACTAATGTTAGTGATCAATCAAAAAGCTTGTTTAGCTATAAGGGCTGAATTTAACAGTTGAAATCTTCTAAAACTAATTCCCCCTTTATCCTTAGGTCTGCACACCTTATCCCAAACAACAAGATGTAAGGCCTATTTATTTTCTATCCTAGTCCAGAGAAACTTCTTCTAAATTTGTTGTATTTTGTGATAGACCAATGTAGGAACCTTAAAAAAAATATAAGAAGTACATAGGGATGATTTGAATGGAATCCATAGTAAGGGTGGATTTGACCACTTGAGATAAGATATTTCCTTTTAATACCACCAAATTCCTCTAAATCCTTTCAATCACATTATTCCACATTGAATCTAAAGGATTACCAATGAACAAGGGAAGAATCATGTAGGTAGCAATAAATGATGACACAAAGTATTCTAAAATTCTGGCTATTTTTATTTGACTCAGAAAGGGGTGTTGAATAAATATATCTTGCTTTTATTGAAATTAAATTTTTGACTAGATGCTTCCTCATATAGAAGAAAATTGTATTTGATTAACATGGCTTTGAAGATAGAGGTATAGGTAGAAATGATAGTATCATCCATGAATTATTTATGTGTGACTAGATTGGTCTGGGATGCTACTATAATTATTGATATGATTCTTGATCTGCAAGCAGCCTTGATGGTCCTTCTAAGTGCTTCAGCTACAATGATAAATAAGAAGGGAGATATGGGGTCTCCTTGTCTTAGTCCTCTACTACTCTGGAAATAACATGTTGTGGATCCATTGATGAGAATAGAAAACCATGGTTTGAAGATGCATCCTTTGATCAAATATACCCACTCAGGGTGGAAGCCAAATTTGAGAAGAATAGTTATAAGGAATTCCCAGTTGATTATATCATAAGCCTTGTTCATATCAAGCTTGAGGATGAAAGCAGGTTTCTTAGTCTAGGATACAAAATGCAGAGCTTCATGAATAGTTATGACACCATCTAAGATAGACCTACCTTAGATAGAACTTCCTTGACATGTATCAATGATATTGGGTAAAAATTCCTTCATCCTATTGGCAATGGCTTTAGTAAGGATCTTGTAAACCACATTGCAGAGACTTACAGGCCTATAATTAGTTATTGATTTGGAAGTAGGACCTTTTGGGATTAAAGAAATGAATGTGGAATTGTAACAATGTGGGATGTGCTTGGAGGTTTGAAATTCCTTTATAGAAGAGAAAATATCTTGGCCAACAATATCCCAAAAATTTTGAAAGAAATGAGGGAAAAGCCATCCAAAATAGGAGTTTTGTTAGGATTCATAGAGAAGAGAGCTTGTCTGACTTTATCATCAGAAAAGGGGGCTATTAACTTGATGTTGACATCCTCTAGAATGGATTGGGGAATATGGTATAGCATGGAGTTTCTTGTAGAATTAGAGCAAGGATCACATTCTCCGAGGAGGGTACTAAAATATGAAACAACCTCAGCTCTTATTTTGATGTCTAAAGTTGAAGATCCATCACTCTTCACAAGTTCCTTTATTATGTTTTTCTCATATTTCTCAAGGTTGACACATGGAAGAATTTGGTGTTAGAATCCCCCTCAAGACATAAGGCTCTTGAATTCTATCTCCAAAAGGTTTCTTCACAAGCAAGGATATTACGGTATTCAAAACGGATGTTTCTTTCTTCTATCTTGATGTGCTCATCACTCTATCCATTATGAATTTTGTTCTCTATTATTGCAAGCCTGTATTTGATTAACTATTTGTTCACAAAAAAATTACTGAATGCTTCTTTATTCCACACTTTAAGATTTTATTTGACATGTCTGAGTTTTTGAGCTAACTTATACAAAGGGTAACCTTGAACTACCTATTGCCACCACTGGGAAATTTTGTTTTTGAGATCAGTATGATGGATCCACATTGCTTCAAACTTGAATGAACTTTTGAAGGGGTTTCCTTTCTCAATATTCATCAAGAGAAGGTTGTGATTAGATCCTATCTTGGGAAAAGAGTGAATTCTAGCATCTCCAAAAATTTGAACAACTTCTTGAGAAAATAACATGTGCAACTTCAACCGGATAAGTTGGTTGCCCACTCTTCTATTTATCCAAGTGAATTTGGCATCCTTGAGTTTAACATCCATGAGACTATTTGAATTTACAAACTCATTGAAGTCTTCCATGATTTTGATAGGGACCCTTGTTCCTCCATTTTTATCTGGGGGTAGAGGGGAGTATTGAAATACCCTACTACAATCCAAGGAATGTTGTGGAAATAATATTTTATACTGCTTAAGGTGTCCCACAACTGAGCCCTTCTTGGTAATGTGTTTGGAGCATAAATGTTGGATAGGATCCATGAAGTATTATTATCCCTATCAAAAAATAGCACACTTGTTATTCTATCGCTTGATTGAATCAATCTACCTTCAAGTTTTCTTGGGCCCCATAAGAATATTAGTCCACCTAGGAAACCTCTTGCATGGCTTAATATCACTTATCCTCTCTTCCAAATTTTCTTTGCTATATACTACTAGCATTAATTTTAGTTTTTTCTATTATGAATATTATGGATTTTAACTCTCTTCTTAATGAACTAACCACTCTCTTCTTAGCTAGCCCATTAATACCCCTCACATTCCATGAGAGGATCTTCATTTGGAAGGTTTAGTGGTCTTCCCACCCCCTTTCCTTGAGGTTAGGGAGGTTTGGTTCTTTTGATATCATCTCTAGGTTTGCAAAAAATTGGAGAAAATAGTGTTTTTTGGATTCCATTTGCAATGTCTTCTTGGATTCCTCTTTTTTACTTTTCATTAGCTAAAATTATTCCTCTCTTCTTTTCGATTCCACAATCAATGGGTGACTTCATGGTGGAGCTTCTTGTTTGTTTGGGACTAAATTTGTATGGAAAAATCTATTCAATAACAAGGCTAGAACATCAAACATAGATATGGTAGTTAGTAGAGCTAGAACATCCAATATTGATTGGGTTTTTAATAGGGCTAGAAATTTTTGATATTTCTTGTTCTTTGATGGGGTTTTGCCTCCCAGAACCATCTTAATTGGAATTCTATTAAGGATAATATAGGAGAATGTAATATGGACATGATCTTGAATGGGAAAATAGACTGATAGAGAGTTCAACCTCAGGATCCATCGTTCCTTGTCTATTCTCCTCTTAGAGTACTAAATAATTCAAAAGAACCTGATATTTATTTGGGTTAGCAAAATGGAAATGTACCTTGTCCTATTTTTAAGGAAAGGTAGAGATCTTATTTCCTTTTTCTAGAGGAGGTTGGGTTGCTTGCCCTATTCTAGCTTGTCAAGATCTATTTACTTTAAATGGGATGTGCCATATATTTTTGGATTGCTTGAAGAGCCCCTTCTGATTCCAGTTGGATGAATTGCCTTTGAAATTGGTATACCTCCATCCAGTGTTTAGAGGCTTCAAACTAGGGTATTGGCTTATAATATGACCTGGGGTTTGGCACTCCACATAGAAGGCTAGTTTGTTTTCATACTTGAGAGGTTGGAATTAGGAATAAGATCCATACTCAAGTTTGGCATAGGTTAGAAGTTATGATTCTAGGTTAGCATTCATACAAATCCTAGCGTGAGTCATTCTTGAGCGATCAAGAGTTGCATGATCAATAGAAACTAGGTCATCAATCATTTTCACAATACTTTTGAGTATGTCCTCATGCCAAAACTAAAAAGGAAGATTTAGAATTCAAACCCAAATCGATGTATAGTTTATGCATTTGGTTTTTGGATTAAAATCCTCTCCCTACCTATGGATGAAGAGACTCATTCTCCCAAGGAACCATGGGCCACCAGTGAGGATACAACTTGCATCATCATGGTTGCTGAGATGAATAGCAACAACTCCCTTGGATAGGGCTACTATATCCATGCTTCCCAAAGTCTTCCATTTGGAAAAGGCCCATTTCCTAATGGTTTCCATGTTGTTTCTTCCACCTATAAACTTTCCAACAAGAGAAAAAGCCTCCATGGAAATATAGTTTGCCATTATTCTTACAGGTATTTTTAGTTTTTTATATTTAGGGATTAGGTTAGACGAAGATGCCTTGGGATTGGTCCCACCTCATTTGAGAGTATTAGCAAAAGAAACCTTTTCCAAAGTGGGTCCCTCAAATCCTCCTTGGATATGGGGCCAATTGTCTACCCCTTTGTCAGGAGGTTCATCCCCCAAAACCCCTCGACCTTCTTTGAAGCTCTGTACTTTTTGATCTATCCATATTATGCATATTATAAGGATTTTACTGTGCCTGAATCCTCTATAGAATCCTTCTTTGCTTCCTCCTTCTCACCTCCAAAAATTCAAATTTCCTACTTCTCACCCGATCTGCTCCTATTCTCCATCATATCCTCTTGCTCAAAAGTGAGGAGATTTTGCATCTAAAAAGGTAAGGTTTAATCCCATTTATTATTGCTTTCATAGTTGGAGATACAATGGTTATAAACTAGGGTTAAAACATATATTTTGAAAGCAAGATCTATAAGGGGTAACTTATCTCATTGATTTAATATTTTCAATTTGACCTAGAATAAATAAGGAATTATAGTTCGATTAAATTATTTACCATTTTGCAAATATTATTATTTTTCTAATTTTCCAAACTTGGGAGCCACAAGGGTTACTCCATAAAATTTATTTTATTGGAAATTAGAAATAATACAAGGGATATAAAAGAGGTTATTATGGTTTCTATTAAGGTTGGATAAATATATTTTTACTTGTCTCAAACCTTCAAAAAGGGACAAAAGAATTCCAACATTAAAACCTCTTCAAAAATTGGAAAGTTCTTAGTTCAATTAGGAGTAATAAGGTTTTAAGAAGTTGATTTTTGATCTTTACAAAACTTGTAAAAAATCAACTAAAATTGAACTATATTTTTACAAAAGCACTATATCATACCTCAAAATATTAGGGAGTCATAAGGTATTCTACAAAACTTGATAACAATAATATTTGTCTAAGATTATCAAGTTGGGAAGATATAAGCTTTCTTCAAAATCTAAAATTAGGTGTTCATACTCTTATCACTAGGGAGACATAAGGTAGTCTAGAAACCTAATAATCTATAAAGGTTTTACCAAATCAAGCTTATATACTTCAATTAGGGAGCACATATCTTAAGACTTGGGAGCTATAATAATTCAGGTCATACAAATGTCTACTGGCATACTTGGTAATGCTCTTAGAAGTGGAATGAGGAAAATACCAATATGGATTAAGAACCTGATGGACTACAATGATGAAAAGGGCAAAGAAAAGGAAGAACTTCTACAATATGATATAATTTCTAAAATCAACAGCTATGTAAAGTAAGATTCATCTAATTAATCAAATGAAAAAAAATAGGAAAATATTGATCAACAGGACTTTATGCAAAATGGAATAGCTTCAATTGTGCACATATGGTTTGAAAACCTTATTAAGGAGATAGAAAATATGATATTCCTAAAATTGACTATAAAATTTCCAGATCATCTCTATTGTGCACTCATTGCAACCAATATGGTCATGAAAAAATGAATTGTTGGAGTTTCCATCCATGCAAATATTGTGATGGAAAAAATCACTCATATTTATCCTATCACTTAAAATATAGGTATTATAAAGACTATGAAAGAAGATTACTTCAAATATTAAACTGTTATATTTAGAATTTTTTCATATAGATCTACTAACATTGGATTCAAGGTTGATAATTATGAAAGACATAGAACCAGGTCTTACCAAGGTACAAAAGAAGGAAGAAGGATCAATTCAGATCCACTCAAGACATGCATCATCATGAGAGCAATGAACCACAAGGAGAAAAGAATGGAGAAATATAAGAAGCCTTTACATGAAGAGTATATCAAAAAAAAGAACCAGATCAAGTAGAAGATGATGGAGAAGATCCATATTGAAGACTAAAGTCTTCAATACCCAAATAATGTAATACAGGGAGTGTTAGAAATAGTGTCTATTCCATCATTTGGATTATGTAAATGTATCTTCCAAGATACATACTTAGATTACTTTATGTGTAAGTTATCTAGTTACTTCATGCAATGTAATAAATGCACAAGTTTCAATGTGCAATTTGTACATGTGCAAGTTGTTCCTTGCACAACTAGATAGAGTGTTGGCCAAGTATCCTATTTTTCCTATATAAGGATGGCCTCATAGATAGATAGATATAGAGTCAGGGGACATAGTCAGATAGTGTATATTAGTGGATAGTACAATTTTGTGTGCCTCACCATTCATTGGTGATGGATACAATGTAGTTTAGTAGCTTTATTAATGGAGTGTTCATTTTCTCCATAGCTACATTGTAATATTTTATATGATTTCTATTTATAGCATATTTCATTCATCTAGTAGATTTGCTTTTTTCATATTATTCTGCATCTTGTGATTGTTATCTCCTAAGGCTCAGTCATCAAAATTTAACAGGTAAATACTACACGCACACACATAGTTAGATAAACGTATTCATGGCAAGTCATAGACGAATTATCCAAGATTTTATTCAAAACTCCATATATATATATATATATATATATATATATATATATATATTGTCAATAGTGCAATTACAAATATTGTGTTGAGAGTAGGGGTTCAATTTGCCCATAATTCGCTTAGGAATTGACTACTATACATAAGGAAATGAAGGGAAATCCTACAAAATGTTATAATTGCAAACTCATCAATCCTTTACAAAACTTACACTACTATTATTTGTATATTATAGAGAGGAGGGTTTCCCTCTGAAACACATGCAAATATTTCAAGATGACTACTACTTCAAACATCATGTATCTTGTCTAAGTCATCAATCCTTTCAAACTTCTCAAGATATGGTATCTTAAGTGCCAAATGGTTTTGATCCTTTGGATGAGTATCTACCATCATTATTTTCAATGACCCCCTTTTAATAATCCTCATAATATAGGCACAAATTATTTTTGCTTTAAATGCTCTATATTTGGGAGTGGCCTTATCATGGCTTTCTAGTTATTACTATTTTCAAGAGATGTGCAACATTCCTTTTCTAGTAAAGGATAGTGAAATGGGAAAAAGCTGCTATTTGCTCAAACATAAATACAAAGTAAATGCACATGTCCAAAAAATTGCTCTTTATTCATTTGAAATGGAATTCATAGGTTACAATAAGGATTATAAGGAATCCTTTTCATAATGAACATCAAATAGACTGATAGCTGCTCTTGGGTTCCTCGATGTAGGTGGGCTTCCTATGTATGTGGGCCACCACTGGTGTTGTTGATGTTGATTTTGCTCCTTTTCCACCTATTTTATGACCTAAAAAATAGGGTTAGAGTGTTTGGGGGCTTGCCTTGGTCAGGCCTCGTATTGATGAAAGATAATGAAAATAGTAAATGAAATTGAACTAAAATGTTGTAAAAACTATGGGAAACATCATAATATTGTCAAATAAGGCTTACCTAACAAATTTGGGGTGATTTGAGACCTGTAGACCCAATTCATAGGTCGAGGGGTGAATTGGTGCTGGATTCGTAGGTCGAGGGGTGAATTCAGTTGTAAGTGCCTTCTAAAGGAAATCCTTGCATGGATGGGCTCCTCAGGTGCTGTACTATTGTTGTTCAGGTTCAGATTGTAGTTTATGTGCTTCTGTACGCATTTTGGTAGAGTTTCTGTGCTTTGGCTAAAAGGAGAGAGAGGTAGAATGAGGGTTTAGGTCCACTATTTATAGATAAACCTAAGGTGTAGGGGGTGTGGTTAGGAGAACTAAACCCTAAGGTCAGGTTCTATGATGGTTAGGTTAGGGTTTGTGAGGTGTCATCCTCACATTCCCTTAGGAAATATCTCATCCTCACACATGTGTGAGGAGAGATTAGGGTTAACTAGGATTAGTCAACTCTAGGTTAGATTTGGGGTTAGGTTAGGGTTTCCTAGAAAATATCCTAACTAACCTAGTGCACACACATGTGGGAGGGAATAATTAGGACTAATTAGGGTTTAGGAACCTAATTAATATTTATAATCCAAAAAGTGCACTTTAAGTGAAGTCACTTTAAAATTAGAATTTGGATTAACTTTAATTAAGACTTTTTGGGAACTAATAGTCCCGTGGGGTCCTAATTAAGTCTAGGAAGGGCTTAAGTGGCCTTAGGTGATTGATGAGTGATCCTTTGATGGATGCAAAGTGGTTATGACATGAATTGAGTAGTTTAATAGGGTTTTGTACCTATAAACTAGTGATGTAGCCTATGTAAATCTACGATATGCTACGCTAATCTAGAGTGATCTACGCTAGTCTACGCATGTCTACAGTAGTCTACACATATCTACAATAGTCTACGTAGGTCTAGAGCGATCTACAATAGTCTATATCGGTCTACAATAGCCTAGAGGTGTCTAGGATGGCCTATGTAAACCTACAAGTGTCCAAAAGGATCTACAAGTATGTAGAGGTAGCTATGTGCGACTTTTAGGTGTCTACATTTTACCCCTTTTTGTACTATATTGTGTGGCACATAGTTTAATACAAAAATATGATGGGAGAAAGTAGAAGATGAAGAAGAGAAGAGAATGGGATCCAATCAAAGGTATGTAGCCACTCAAAGCATGACCATACAACATTGATCGATAGCCAAGAGGGGAAAGGAATGGAATCCAACCAAAGGTATGTAGCCGCTCGAAGCATGACCATACAACATTGATCAGGGATCCAGGGAGAGAAGAGAAGAAGTGAAGAAGAAGAAGAGGGGAACGAAGAAAGAGAGAAAATGAAAAACAATGTCGGTGAATGGAAATGGATGATTATGGATGCAACACGATGGTTTTGTTGAGTCTGTATGACATTTTTTGATGTCATACTGGTTGCTTGGGGGTGGCAAATTTTGACTGCTTTGCTTTTGTGACCAATGCAGGATGGTCCAAAATATGAATAGAACAAATGCCTATTCAAATATTTGTTGTTGATTGATTGATGAGTACATGGTGACAAGTGTCAAACCATTTGAGCTAGTTAACATTTGGATTATTCAAATGTGTCATTCATTATGTATCATGAATGCCAGAGTGAAATCCTTCTCCAAATGTTGCGTTGAATTAGTCAACCATGTCATTCATTGTGTATCATGAATGCCAAAGTGACCTCTCCATTGTTACACACAACTCTCCTGATCTAACAAATATCTGGTTGGGATTGAGATTATAATCATAAGATAATATTCAGCAAAAAAATTTGTAGATAGATGTGATATCTATGGTTTGGATGTTTGGTTGTTTGGTTGCATGCAAAGCTAGATTTTGGATATGAATACCCCCTCAAATGAGGAATCAATAATGAGGTGAATGGAATGTGGTGATGTGGTGATGAATCGGTTGATAGAAGAAAAATGCATGATGAAATTGATGAAAAATCAGATGGATAGGAAAGAGGGATGATTTGGTAGGGTTTGGAATCAAAATTGGGTCAATTTGGGGCTTCTAGGCTCAATTCATAGGTCGGGGGGTGAATTGGATCTGGATTCATAGGTCGAGGGTGAATTGGGCTAATTCATAGGTCGAGGGGTGAATTGGGTCAAATTCATAGGTTAAGGGGTGAATTTGACCTAATTAGGGTTTTTGGGTGTATTTAAGCTTTTTTGGAAGCGTGGGGTGGTCATTTTGACGTCGATGGACTTGGAGAGTGAGGAGGGAGTGACGTTTGGTGATGTAGAGCGCTTGCAGTTGATTGGATCGAGGTGCAGGATGATGAGAGGATGTACTGGCACTGGAGCTCGATGTGGCGATCCATCGGTAAGTGCTCTATTTCTTATTTATTTTTTTATTTTATTTCTCAAAAAGCATGAAATAGGGGGAGGTTTTCATGTTATTTTAAAAATTTAGGTAAATTTTTATTAAAATTGGAACACAAAGTGTTAAACGGGCTTAATGGGTACCCAAAAGTGTGATCGGTTTTTAGGTTTGACCCTTTTTCATTGTAGTTTGACTGGGTGATGGGTAGAGTAGTCTTGCAGTTTGACTTTCCATTTTTGGAGCGATGGTGCACTATTTTTGCAATGTGGTTGAATTTCCTCTGTAAAAGTAGGAAATGGGTATGTGATTGTGTGACTATGTTTTTAATTTATCCTCGTTTGGCATGTTATCTGAATGTAGGCCATTAGGATGTAAATTAGAAAACTTTGATTGTTAAGTTTTCCACTGTAGGTATACTATTTTTGAAAACCGTTGACACTTTCACCGTAGAAGGGCAAAATGGGTATCCAAAAATGTTGTTTGTTTTGGTATATGATTGCATTTGGCGTGTGTTTGATTTACGTGCCAAGGTGTAGATAATGTTGAATTTAAAATTGGTTGTTGGGAGCCCGATTTGTACTATTTTCAATTTTTGTTTGAACTTTCACCGTGAAGTGGGAAAATGGGTATTCAAAAATGTGACTGTGTTTGTGATGTTATGTGATTTGGCATGCTTACCATTTTGGGGAGGTTGTGGTAATTTTGACCTCAAACTTCGTGTAGATTTGTATACTATTTTTGAAATTTGTCGACACTTTCATTGTGAAGTGGGCAAATGGGTGTTCAAAAATGTATTTTGTTTTTGTATGTCTGATGGATTGACATGATTTTGAATTTTGTGCCATAGTATGTGGATAATTGTAAATTTGATTGTTGGGAGCCAAATATGTACTATTTTTTGCATCTGTTTGAACTTTTACCATGAAATGGCAAAATGGGTATCCAAATATGTGATTGTATTTTTGATTTGTTTTGAAATGTGAATTGTGCACTGTTTTATGTCTCGAAGTGCATGTCAAATTAAAATAAATTAATTTGTGTGTGAAATGTGTTTAAATAAAATTGAATTTTATTTAATTGGATGATTGTGCATTAGACTGATGTGAATTTTGTTGTTGTTTGTGTATGAATAGGTGAAAATGATCGAGCCACATCATCGTGTCCGTACGATGAAGCATGATTTTGATAAGCTTATGGACAATGAGGATGATCAAAAGTGGTTGGATGTCATATGGTTTAGAGGCATGTGGGAATGCAAGAGCATTCATGCCAATAGGGCATACATATCCATATTATGTGAGCGATGGGATGCGGATCACAACACCTTCCACTTTTTGATGGGTGAGATGACTATCACCCTGGAAGATGTGTATAGGATTTATAAATTATCGATTGAGGGTGTGCCAGTGAGGGCAGCACCAGATAATACTAAGGAGGCTATGATGGAGCGATTCTTTGGTGAGGAGTGGAGGGAGATAGATATCAAGAAGATGGATTATGAGCTATTATGGAATAATGAGAAGATATCTAAGCGTCAGTGTGCAGCTATGATGATGATCTCGACATATGCTCTTCCTGACACTTTCAAGGTATTGTTTACCTAGAATATGTTGGATATTGTCAGTGATATGGTAGAGCGTAATATTGTGTTTGCATGGGCACCTACATTGTTGGCCCAGGTGTATAGGGAGTTGCATGATGTGGTGCATGTTGGGTGGAAGGGTTTGAGTTGGACTCCTTTGCTGCAGGTGTGGGCATGGGAGCATATTTCTATTGAGAGGCCATCATTGTTGCCTTGTGAGGTTCATGTGGAGGGATAGGAGTATTTACCTTATGCTCTCAGATGGAGGATTGATGAGGAGAAGGGGGTTAAGAGGCCACATGAGGGTGATCCTCTATTTTGGAGGGTCAAGTTTGGGGAGTTGATACCTAGTGCCATTGAGTGGAGGCCTTGGATGGGTGGGGTGACATGGGAGAAGGATGGTGAGTAGTTGGGAGCCATTCATCGAGGGAGGTGGCTGGTGGGGTGATATACTTGGTAGGTTAAGTATTTTTAGTTTGATCGAGTTAGGTGATAGTTTGGCTTACAATAGGATATTCTAGAGGCTCCTATTGTATATTATAGGTGATGGGGTGATAGGGGCAACCACCTATAGTGTTGCCATGGATCACTGAGAGGGACCCACTGATTGTGATCCTAGATGTGAGTGATGTTGGGACTACACTAAAGTTTGATGCCTGGTGGGTTATGTAGAGTTGGGAGCAGGTGTTGGTGTGGTAGACCGATGGGTACCACCTAGTGGTGGGGTACCTATAGTAGGGAGGAGGGTAGTGAGAGGCACTTAGCGAGGTCATAGGATAGACCTGGTGGTGAGATAGAGGTACCTCTATGATGCTCTAGGTGATGGTTGGGTGGTACCTCGAGTTCATCTATAGAGAGGGTGGAGGAGGTTCCTATGAGTGGTGGAGAGTAGCCTTTGGGGGAGATTATGGTTGTGGAGGAGATTCATGGAGGAGTTAGGTGGAGGTATGGCTATGGGTGGTTTTGATGATACCCTAGATATGGGTTTCTCTGATGGGTTGGAGGAGATTCCCATCGAGCAGTAGGAGAGGTAGGAGGTTGAGGAGGAGGTATTATTGTTACGTGCTCGAGTATGATAGTTGGAGGGAGATCTCCATGAGAGTGAGAGTTGTAGGTGGGTAGAGATGATAGATTTGGAGGAGAGGTTGATATCTCTGGAGACCTCTAGTGATGCTTCTTGGAAGGCTCTTGAGGATAGGTGTGCTCAGATGGTAGTAGATATGGAGAGGGATCAATCTACATTGGCTACTCGAGATGCCAATATTATAGAGCTATGAGCTGAGTTGGTGAGGTAGTGGTAGGGATGAGAGGGGGTTGAGGGAGCACATGTGGAGGCTCCAGTTGATGTGGCTGCTCTGAGAGCTGAGATAGAGTAGTTATAGGAGAGTATTGAGTTTGGGAGAGGGATGTTGTCTATGGAGGTAGCAAGGTAGGTGGCTTGTGAGTACTCTTTGGGGATTAATAGGATCCCACTCCTAAACTATGATTAGGTGGTGTCATAGTCGGGGATATAGACATGTGTATGGGTACCTTCTCAGTGGAGTCATCAGAGTGCATCTTCAGTTGGTTGGAGAGGTACGAGAGCTGAGATGTAGGATGTGGTAGTAGGTAGAGATGTGGTTGTGAGCTTAGTAGGTGTTATCTCCTATAGGGGCTTAAAGATCGAGAGAGAAGGTGGAGTCTAGTAGGGCTATAGTGGCATGTGGGATAGCACCAGGGATGGTGAGCCATGAGGGGAGTGGAGAGGCTCTTGGTGGTAGTTAGGTTGATTACCATTGTAGCCTATGGGTAGTTTTATATTTTGTATGATGGGCATGGTCCCAGGTTGTAGCCTATGGGTATTTTTGATGGATGATATATATATATATATACCTTTTTGGTGTCATATTTTTCATGTGTTTGAATTATGTTTGAATTGTGTTTGCATAGATAGCATAATGTAATGTGTAAGTAAATGTATAATGCATGGATATACATATGTGGTAGGGTGTAGATGTATGATCAAACTATAGTGTAGATATACTATAGAATGATGTAAAGGATTGTATGTTTAATGCAATGCAATATGATGTGATGTGATGCAATTTTTAGTAAATGCATGTAACATAGATGCGATGATGCATGTATGAGAAGACTGAAATGCGCAAAGGAAGCACTTGTATCATTGCATGTACCTATGTGAATGTGATCCATTCCATAATATCAGGGATGTAGGATGGTATAAGGTATATGTAATGACTTTGACCAATGTAGTTTTGATAATCAAATTTCAGACCCAAAACTATGCAAGTTTTTGTGGCAACTCATAACTAATCTGACTGGTTCAGAGTCTGTCATGGACCTGTGTGTGTAAATGAGTGAGGTTCATTCATCCATTTTGAGGGAGGTAGGATTAACCCATTGTAGACATGGCTAAACTAGCTAGCTCATCCATAAGTGAATAATGATCTGTACAAAATAAGGTCGCTAATGTGATAGATATGTCACCACTTGTAAGACTATTCCATTGGTAGGTAGGCTCTTAGAGCCTATTGCTAGCGATGGAAATCATCCCATGATGTTATGTTGAACCTAAGGACCAAAGACAAAGGTGGATATCTATGGTTAGGTTTTTCCTTTTTTTTTTTATTTTTGTATGTTTTGTGGTGCTCTTTTTTTTTTTTTTTTTTTTTTTTTTGTATGGGCATTGTCTTTTGTTTTCTACCCTATTGTCTTACTTTTGCTTATGCTTATCCCTTTGTTTATCCCTAGGTCGTATGTTGACCATGCAAGTGATAGGATGAGTAGGGGAAACCATTCTCTAGATGGTGATATCTACGCAAGGTGTTATCTTCCCTAGACTCAAAACTTGTTTAATGTGTAACCTGTGTGAATGGTCCATGAGAGAAGTTGAACCAGCCTAAAGAACTATAAGGAGTGTGTAAAACCTATCAGCTAGAGGTGACATTTGATTGACTGAACTAGTGAGTGGTCAAAGCTTAACATGACACCTATGTATACCCTAATCTTAAAAAGGGGGAATGGACATCCAGGTGGTGATGCTAACAAGTGCATGTGTTACTCCTATTGAAGGCGCATTTTTGGGGAAGAATATACAAACTATGAAAGAAATTATAATGAAAAACATATGGATATATGCAATGGGTGTAATGTAAATGATGCAAGTGGGGGAATGCAATATTTACAAGAGGAAGCTCATGAGGTGTAGAGGGAGAAGTTTGGGAAACTTATCTACAGATGAGTATGGTGTATCATCATGACAAAAGTATGATGTTATGATAATGGTTGCCCCAGTGTGTGGGGTGTGTGTGTAGTAGGTGTGTATGATGATGGTTGCCCCAACATGTGGGGTGTGTGTGATGATAGGTGAGTAAACTGTGACCTATGGGAATGCATGTGATAATGATAAAAATAGGAAGAATGTGAAGATGGGATTTACAACTAGAAGAAATGAGAAGAAATAGGCATTGGTAACCAGTGAGATGAGGGGATTACCAAAGACTAATGAGGATAGAAGAAATAAAATAGATCAACGTAGGTATGTAGCCACTCAAAGCATGACCATACAACTATATGAGGAAGTAAGAAGAAGTAGTAGAAGAAGAGTGGAAGAGGAAGATGAAGAGAAACTATTGATGGGTGAAGTGATGTGGGTCAGGTCATGAGTGGGGAGGTGAAGCGATGATGTTGCTTGGGCTTTGGTGATTTGTGTAGTTGGACATATGGTGAATGTAGTGGGATGGCACTATCAAGGATTCACGTGATGGTAAAGTTTGAGGGATAATGTGATGTGGGGGACTCTGAATTTGGGTGGATGAATAGGAATGCTCAGATGATGGGATGTGATCACCAATCAACATGTTGTCTACTAGGGTTTCAAATGTATGATAAGCATCAATGTCATGACCTGGTTGTCGATGGTATATACAAAATTGATGTTCATGGTAATTTTATGGTTTGGGATGTGATGGGTCAATAGGCCTGATTTTAGGTAATACCAGGAGGCCTTGGTGAAGGATATGGTGAAACATTTTGGATAATGGTGAGGATGGGATAGGTGTGGGGTAGATGTAGGGATCCATTGGAGGTGTGTGGGAAGTGGATGGAGTGAGGTTGAATGGTGGAGGAGTGGGTCGTGATTTAGATGTGGGATGAACCCTAGGATGAGGAATAGACTTGGGTGGAGGTGAGGATGTACGAGGTATGGTAGATTGGTGAGTAGATGTGAGGCAATGACAATGGCTCAAATGTAACTTGAGGGCATCGAGTCAAGCTAGGATGTGTTGGATATTAGGATGTGGAGGTGATAGGATTGGAGAAGGTGGAGAGCGAGACTCCAATGTGTAGGGAGCAGTGTGGTATGCATGGGAAGAGGAACTTGCATGAGGTGATAATGGGGGTGAGTGGAATACATTCGTAGAGTGCGAGGTTGGCTGGAATGGTAGGCCATGAAGTGGTGAGGGTGGCATCTGGAGGATGGTTGGTATAGGAACTGACTATGGATAATGATATGTGTGGGATGGAGGTATGCATGTAGAAGTGGCTTGGGAAGCATGTGATTACAAGGCTTGAGCATAGGGAGACATCCCACTCGGGAGTGGGGGAGGTAGGCATGAAGGATGTGTAGGATGAGGTGTGTATCCTCGATTGGGAGGGTGGTAGGTTCCTAAAATATGGTGAGGTGGAGAGGTCGGTGAGTAGGGGTTCCTTACATCCTCAGGTGGAGGTGGAGGAGACTCTTGGGTATGGATATGGGAGCTTTCCTCCTTTTCATCAAAGGAGGATAGGGAGACCTGGTTGTCTCCTGAATGAGGTGAGTAGGATGACCCTCTATGGTGAGGTGAGAGGCATCGGGGTGGAGTGTGATGGTCTGAATGGGAGGAAGGTGAAGATTATCTGGTCTGAAGAGTAATGGGTGGTCTAGCTAGATCAGTTGGTGTAATCGGTATTGGGGGTGGTGCTGGATGGTCCTGCATGGTGGGATGTTGTGATGCTAGTGGCAAGTGTGTACCATCATGTATCATTATTGATGGTATAGTGGTAGATGATGTGAATCTTACAAAAATAAATAGATACCAATAACATATAAATGACATAAAAAGCAAAAATACATGTATAATGTAATTGTAAAGTAAATGCATGCATGTATCATGGTGTGCATGGTGGGCGATGTGTGTGTGAATAGTAGTGTGTACTATTTGTGATAGTGAATGCCTATGTGGGCTAGGCATTGAATGCATGAAGGTGAAGGATATTGATAGGTTTGGGTTTAGTGAGACCCTCGAGATTAGCCAAATGATAGGCACCTAAACCAAACTTGTGTGTGATGATGAAGGGGCCCAACCAGTTTGGGGTAAACTTGTCTCATTGTTGGTGAGGTTGACTTGTGATCTGTTGGTTCTCTTTGAGAACTAGATCACCAATTTGGAATTTGTGTTGATGTACCTTACTATTGTAGGCATGATGAAGGTGATCTTGGTAGACATGTGTGTGCTCGATGGCATGGATGTGATGCTCATCGAGGAGTGTTAGTTGATCAAGGTGGGCTTGATGAGCAGTGTCATCATCAATGAATTCCTTCATAGATACTCTCAAGGAAGGTATCTCGAGTTCAAGGGGCATGATGGCTTCGATGCCATAGACTAGTGAGAAAGGGGTTGCCCTAGTGGGAGTACGTATGCTCGTACGGTAAGCCCATAAAGCTAAGGGTATTTGGTTATGCCAGTCATGATGAGATTCTGCTACTATTTTGTGAAGTATTGAACATATTGTTTTATTTGTAGCTTCTTCCTAGCCATTACCCTGTGGGTAGTATGGGGTAGAGAAACTATGATGGATGTTGAATTTGGTGTAGAGGGCATGAATAGTTTTGTTTTTGAAGGATTTCCCATTATCAAAGATGATTTGGGAAGGAATTCTGAAGTGGCATATGATATGGTCTGTAATAAATATTATGATCTTGGCTCTTGTGGTTTGGACAAGTGGGATGGCTTCGACCCACTTTGTAAAATATTCTGTGGCTGTAATGATGAATTTGTGGTTGCTTGATGAAGTAGGTGTGATTTTTCCAATAAGTTCGAGGTCCCATTGCGAAAAAGGCCACATGGATTGGATTGGTTGGAGCGCTTGAGATGGAAGGTGTGTGAGGTTTGCATGTTGTTGGCACTTGACACAATGCCTCACGTATTCACAATAGTCATGCTCCATATTTGGCCAATAATATCCCATGTGAAGGATGCATTTTGTGATTGCCATGCCACTGAAGTGGCCACCACAAGTACCATCATGGGTTTCTTGTACAACCCATTGAGATTCATGGGGTTCTAGGCAATGCAAGAGGATGCCATCATAGCTACGATGATAGAGGATGTCCCCCAACAATGTATAGTGGATCACTCTTTGCTTGAATGCTCGATGTTGAGCATGTGGTAAGTCACATGGTAGGAATCCTAATTTGATATAATATTTTATCTATGCAAACCAAGGGTCATGTGGTTCGGTATCGACCATGTGAATGCCACCATCATCTATAGGAGATGTAGGTGATATGGTAGATTGGGTGAGTGTATGAATGGATACTGATGTGGTATCTGATAATGGGTTTTGTAGTATTAATGATCCTAAGGAGGCCATTGTATCCACAAAATGGTTTGATGATCATGGAGTAGCTTCGATGTCATACCACTCAAATTGGGAAAGAAGCTATTGTGCAATCTACTTGTATTGTTGGAGAACTAGACAATGGCATTGCTAGGTCTCTTTCACTTGGTTCACTATTAGGAGGGAATCACCTATGATGTGGAGGCATTTGATATGCATGGCATGGGCCTATTTTAATCCTAGGATCAAGGCTTCGTATTCTACATTGTTGTTTGTACAAGGGAAGTCCAATTTGAATGAGAAGGGGAGTGGTTCCCCTTCGGGTGTGAAGAAAACAATGCCTGCACCCCCAATATGAGTGCATCGGGAGCCATCAAAGTATAGGGTTAAATCAGTTGATGATTCAGGCTCGACATATTCTTCAGCTTCTATGATGTGGAATATGGAATCATCAGGAAGCTGAATGAGGAGAGGTTGATCATCAAGCAAGGGAGCTTCTGCAAGTTGGTCTATGATGACCTATCCTTTAATGGATTTTTGTGAAATGAATTCTAGGTCAAATTTAGTTAGGAGCATGATCCATTTTGCTGTTTGGGAGTTGTGATAGCTTTTGTTCATCATGTACCGAAGGGGGTTGTCTCGGGCGATGACAAAGGTTGTGTGGTTTAACATATAATGGCAAAGTTTCTGGGTGGCAAAGACTACAGCTAGGCATAGCTTTTCCATGTACCCATATCTAACTTCGTAGCTGACTAGCGTACGACTTATGTAGTATATGGCTTGCTCTTTGTCGAGTGCATTATTTTGAGCTAGCAATGTACCTAGCACAAAATATATAGCTGAGATGTACAAAATTAGTGGTAGTTGTGGGTTTGGAGGAGACATAACTGGTGGGGAAGTGAGGTAAGCTTTGATATCATCAAAGGCCTATTGGTAGTTATCATCCCATTTAAAATTTACTCCCTTTTGCAAGATATGGTTGAATGGTTTGCACTTGTCTGACAGTTGTGCAATGAAGCGATGAATGGAGGTTATCTTGCCCTAGAGGCTACATAGTTGTTTCAAGGTAGTAGGTGGGGGCATCTCGATGATGGCCTTTACTTTGTTAGGGTCTACCTCAATGCCACATTGAGTGATAATGAACCCTAATATTTTTCCTGAGGTAACTCCAAAGACACACTTCTTTGGGTTAAGGTAGACATTGTGTTCTAATAAATGGTCAAAGATCTGGTGAAGATCATCTAGGTGTTGTGAGCATTTCTTAGACTTCGTGATGAGGTCATCTACATAATATTCCATACTTTTGTGCATGTAATCATGGAAGATATAATTCATGGCATGCTGGTAGGTTGCCCCAACATTTTTAAGGCCAAAAGGCATGACCTTATAGTAGAAGGTCCCCTAGGGGGTTGTGAATGATGTCTTGTGTTGATCAGTGGGGTTGATCTTGATTTGGTTGTAACCAGAGAATCCATCCATGAGGGAGATCATCTCATGGCCTATGATAGAATCGATGAGTGAGTCGATGTTAGGTAGTGGGAAGTTGTCTTTGGGATAAGCTTTGTTCAAATCATGAAAGTCGATGCAAACATGGACTTCATCGGATGGTTTTGGTACTGGAACCATGTTGGAAACCCATTCGGGGTAATCTATGGGTACTATAAAATCGACATCGAGGAGCTTTTGTAGCTCAGTTTTGATGAGTAATGCAACTATTGGGTGCATGCATCATAGTTTTTGCCTTATCGGTTTAGCATCTTTGTCTAGCGTGAGGTTGTGTACTACAAGAGCTGGATCGAGGCCTGGCATATCTTTGTAGGACCATGCGAAGACTCTAATATACTTTCTAAGGAAAGTAGTAAATAGGGTGCACTCTTCAGTGGAAAGGCTAGCGGCTAGCTTGATAATGTGGGGATTCTCAGGATCATCATCGATATCTACATCGATGGTTTCTTCTATGAGCATGTGAGAACCATCACGCAGTTGTTCTAGAACTGGAATGAGGTGGAGGTCATCGATGGCCTCGATAATGTCATACTCATCATCTAGATAGATGTCTGTGTGGTGCACCTATGGTATGTGAGGTGGTGTAGATGATGAAGGGGTGTTTGCAACATGCAAGATATGTGGTGAGAGTAGGAAATCTTGGGGTATTGGTATGGGTGAGATGTGTATGAGATCGATGAAATTGGGGTTTGGTATGTCATCTCATGTTGGCTGGTGTGTGTATCAAAGTGGAGAGAAAAGATCCACCTCGACCATATTAACTGATGTTGTGGGGGATGTTGGTGGTGAAGAGTCTGGTGATGATGACTCGACAACCCATGAGCATCCTAAAAGGCTTAAAGGAGGGTGCAAGATAACCGGTGGAGAACATGGTCGAGTAGCAGCTCATTGAAGTTGCCGATGTATAGGTAGGAATGGGGCTGAATATGTTGGTGATGGTGGTGGAGATGTCATGTCCTACTCTGGGTGATGAGAATTTAAGGATAGGGCCATAAATTGGCTTATCAATTCATCGACACAACATGAAGATGTGGTGTCGAAAAAGGGGATTCTTGGAAGAAATCACATGGAACTGTAATGGTAGAGTGAGGCGATGGAGTGTCCTCTAGGATGTCCATGTCAATGTATTCTTCCAAGGTGTGTGTTGGAAGAGGAGAAGGATGTAGGGTGAGATCTTGTAACTCATCCTCAAGTGTGTGGATGGTGGTTGGGTGATAACCTAATCCAGATTTATCCGTAGGTGATTGGACATGAGGATTAATGGGTGTATGCAACCCTTGTTCATAGTGGCCTAATCCAAATCCATGCCAATGGAAATATGAAGGTAGTGTAAGGTGAAATAGGGATTAGCTAGGTGATCAAGTGTACCACAAAAGCTAGATTGTGGTGGTGGAGGTACTATAGGTGGGAGTGAGGAATCAACTCTTGCATAGACAAAGTTGGTATGATTATTGGGGGATCCTAGTTGTATAATGGTTCCAATGGTCAACACCAAGGTTGAGGGATGGCTGAAGTCTCACGTGGACTGGATGATAGGTGGATGTACATGGGCATCATGCACATTGTAATCCCTTGGGCCTAAATTTATCATAAAAATAGAAATATATGGTGATGTACGTGATGGTGATTGAGGTGGTGAGTCTGAATCAGAGGATGATGGTGCAATATGAGACTCTCTTATAGTGGTAGAGGAGGGGTGTAATAGCTGGTCATCAAGGTGAGAAGCTTGCTATTCCCACTCATGGCATTCAGTTGTGGTAGCTGGGATAGGGTGGTTTGCTTATGGGAACTATGAAGGAGGAGTAGAGGGTGTCAATGTTGGACTACGTTAGGAAGTGAATGACCTAGGCCATGGGTGAAAGGGAAGGGGAGGTGTTTGTGGTGTAGGTAGGATAGGGGTTTTCATAGGGGAAGATGGGCTAGGTGAAGCGATAGGGCATGAGGAAGAAGGTGATGATGGTCATGGTATCACGGGGAGCATTTTGGATGATGATGGCTATGATGGTGGTGGTGGCCATAAGGATGATGGTGAGAAAGGTATGGTAGTAGGGTTAGGTGCTACTGAAGGTGGTGCTAATGGTGCTGACATCGAGGTGTGTGTCCTTGATGAGGTTTGTGGTAGTGAAGTGGATGTTGGGGAAGATGTCGATGCTCCAATAGATTGATGGGAAGAGATAGGAAAGAGTTATGTGGAAGAAAAGGAAGGTGTTGGTGGGAGGTCTGCTATGTTGTAGAACTTAAAGGGATCCCCATCGGTAGGAACACAATGGACTAGTCCATCATGGATATACTTAAGGCAATGATGTAGTGTGGAAGGGACACACTGCATGTCCCTAATCCATGGGTGACCAAGGAGGATGTTATACTACATCTCCCCTTGGATGATGTGAAAAAGGATGGAGATGGTACGGATGCCTACTTGAATAGGTAATATGATGGATCCTACCATGGGTCTCATGGAACCATCAAAGGCATGAAGGTCAAGAGATGGAGTGGCAAAATGGGCTAGTGGGATATGCAAGTGATGCAATGCCATTGTAGAGATAATACTAATGGAAGAACCAGTATCAATGAGGACACACTTGTAGGTGATGTCATTGATGGTTGCTTGGATATGGAGAGGAGGATCTACTCCTTCTCCTACCAATTTTGTAATCTCATGATCATGGAAACTAATGGAGGGTTGAAGGCATCATGGGATGTTCCCTACAAAGTTTACAAAGGCATTCATGTCATGTGTCTCCAGATCGATGGAGCGTAGGATATCATTCAATGCCTCATGATGGGGTTGAGATTGTTGTAGGAGGTCAAAAATGGATAGTTGAGTGGGGGTATTTTGTAATTGGTGGGTAAGGCTACCATGGATTGTAATGACATTTTGTGGTGGAGGTGGTATGGTGCTAGGAATCATAGAAGGTTGCGGTGATGTGAGTTGGATCGATGAGGAAATAATAGGTGTTGTTTGGTATGATGGGTATCATTGGTTGCATGTAGTAAGGTTGATCATACCCACTATACCATGTGATGGGGGATCACGTTGTGTTAGGGTAAAATAAGGTAGTGTATTGCATTACACTACGTGGGGTTATTACATTTACTTTTCTATGTAATTATGTAATTACCATGAGATATTTTCCTCATGGTTAAACTAGGTAAGTACCTAAATATCCTATGTTAGATATTTAGGTTAGTGTTATGGTTAGAACTCTCTACCTAGGTTAGTGGTTAGCATCATGCAACTCCCTCCCTATTCTATTGTTAGAGGGTAGTTAGCGCTATATTCTACAAATTGTTAGTTAGTCTATTATTTAAGCATAGACTAAACTATAGCATAGGTTAATTAATTTCATGATTATTTTGTGAACTTACCTATGGGACCTACATTGGTATCACTCGCTTGGAGGAGAATTCGAGCTTCGCTCATTCCCCATCGACTGGACGGACTCCCACGGAGCAGCTGAGGTGCTCGACGTGGGGAGTCCCTCACGGAGTAGCCACGATGCTCGACGCGGACTCTCTCCAATGGAGCAGCCGTAGTGCTCCTAGTCAGGCCCGACACGGTCGACGCCTTCGACGTCGACCAGGGCCCGCGCATTGGCCTGTAGACCTGGCCAACGCATTCGACGTCGACCAGGGCCCACGCTCACCTAGACCGGCCATGGTCGACGTCCCGAGGCCACTAATCCTTGGCTCCCACATCGGCCCAGGGCCCGTAGAGCCACGTAGGCCAAGCAAGCCACGTGGCCCATTCATGGGAGAGCAGAGAGGGTAGGAGCACCCTCCCCTCCCCGTGGACACCAGACCCTACCTCGGGATCTGAGAGGGCAGGCGGCCCTCCAATCCCTGATCGACACATGGCACATTTCTGTGCCTAACCTGCATGCACCTCGATGGACACGTGGACTGACCCTGGCATGCACCTCGAGGTGCTGACTAGACGGACACGTGGACAGACACTGGCATGCACCCCGAGGTGCTGACTGGACTAGACCGAGACCGGACACGTGGTGGACAACCACTGGATGATGACCAAACGTAGATAGATGAGACACGTGGCGGACTAGCCACGTGTCATAGGACCTGACACTGGCGACAAGTGGCGGACAAGCCACGTGTCGCGACTCTGACGGTCCACGTGACTGGCAGCAAAACCAGTCACGCGGTGGACTGACTGCCCAAAGGCAGTCAAAGCGCTATATGCGCTTTTGCTCTTTTAAAGAGCAAATACATTGCCGCACAGGCAATGTGGGACTAAAAGTCCCGAAGGAATTTTGAATTCCTTCCAATTCCCGCCTCCCGCCGAATTTAACAGGCACGTATTGTGCCTTATTACCCATCGGGCTCTCTAGCCCGACCGGTTGATCGGGTCGAGCTAAGGCCCTAGGCGGGGAGTCCAGGGTTCGACTCCCGCCGGGTATAAAAGGCATTTTTTTGCCTTATACAAACCCAAGGTATCTTTATTTTTTATTTTTGCATATTTAATTCAAGTTTTTTTTTTTATTATTATTTTTTAATAATTTAACTTTAAATAATGTTTTATTTATTAAATCAATTTCTATTAAACATTTAAATTGATTTATTTAAAACATGTATTTTTAGTTTTTATTATTAATTAAAATGATTTACTTAAACTTTCTTTAAATATTGCAAATTAAAATTAAAGAAATAATTTTTTTTGCAACTTTGAAATTTGAAGGTGCTTGTGTTTTCTCACAAAATGGAGATATGAGACATAGCAAGAGCACATTTTTTGTTGCAAATTAGAAAACTCTTCTCAAACCTTGTTAATTTAGCATACAAGAAAGGATCACACTTGATTTTTTTTTTGCAAATTAGACAACAAGGAGACTGAAATTTTTGTAAGAATCAAAGTTCAAAGAGTGCATTTGTTTTCTCCAAGGAGATATAATACATAAAATTGCACATCTATTTTTTTTGCAAATTTGAGAAGACCTTGTAACCTTGGGCCCATAAAAACTAAGTCGTGTGTCGACTAGTTCTGGAAGCCTTTCAAACGCGGGTCATGTGTCGACTTGTCTTGAAAGGAGTGCTCTAAATTCTACATTTTGTAAACATTAAGGGGGGATAGAATTCATTTTTTTTTGGATTCTATAGTTTGCAAAATTGTAACGAAAAAGGGGGATATTTCAGAGTAAGAAAGGTGCATTCTCGATTTTACTCGACACCTTCTCTTAAAAATTGCTTGTACTAGGTGCATTTTCGGTTGCATCCGACACCTAGAGTGATACAAATTTGGGTTGCTCTCATGTTTTGATTATTGCACTAACACTCATGTTTTTGTGTGCAATTAAAAAGTCAAATACAACATTAAAAGAAGCATTTCACAAAACCCAAACTTCACTCAAAAACCATGCTAAACTTTGCATAGGTTAAAACAAGTCATTTTTTTTACTCCCCATCAAAAGGTCAAAAATCCAAATCACCTTGATTCACTCTCTTTGTTTGGCTTAATATCCTCAAATTTTTCATCCTTCTTAAAGGGTGTTAAAGCAGGTGCCATTAAATATCCTAGAGGGCAAAATCAAAAGTTTTACACAAAACCTACCCCTTTTTCATTTGCTCTATTTTGTTTGGCTTAAAATTCCTCCAACTTTTCATCCCTTGGTAAGGGTGTTAAGGCAGGTGCCATTAAATATCTTATAGAGGCAAATTGAAAACAACTTCCATATACTCTTTTGAGGGTATAGTGCAAGATACAACCATCTTAGTCCTATCAAATTTGAAACCTAAACCATGGCCATGATACACAAGTATCTCACTGAGAGCCAACTGCTCAAAGGTTCAAATTATTCAGCTTGGAAGACTAAGATGAAAGCTATCTTAACCGTAGAGGATTTGTGGTCAATAGTGGATGGAAGTGTCACTAGACCTCAATCACCTGGAGCAGATCAAAGAGACTTTGATAAAAAGGATAAAAAACTATCCTTAATGATCTTGCTTGCTATTACTGATGATATCCAACCTCATATCAGTGAAGCTACGACTGGTAAGGCAGCATGGGATGCCTTAAATACCATCTATGAGGGAAAGAATCAATCAACGATTCTTAACCTTCAAACACAACTTCATACTCTACATATGAAATCAGGAGAAACAGTAGAGCTATTCCTCTGCAGAGTCGCAGAATTGAAAACAAAACTGCAATCCTTAGGAGAGAAAGTGGAAGACCAAGTCTTGAACTCTATCATTTTGAGAGCTCTTCCTGACTCCTACCGAACGTTGATCACTTCACTACAAGTTTCTGGTAGGACAGTAACTTTTGTCGAGTTGGTAAACATGCTTCAAACAGAAGAAGCTAATCAACTCCAAAGAGATGAGGCATCCAACAATGCTCTTTTCTCAAAAAGACAAGGTGGTAAGAAAAAGTGGAATCAACAGAAAGGTTCTTCTTCTAATCAAGAAAAGGGTAAAGCCAAAGAGATTCCGAAGAAGAAGCAGTATTGTAAGATTTGCGACAAAGACACTCATGAAACCAAAAGATGTTGGTTTAAGAACAAATCGCCCAATGAACAAGGAAACAAAAAGGGCCAAGGCAAACCTAAGAACAAGAACAAACAACAAAAGGGACACATAGCAGCTGAAGATTCTAGTTCAGATTCTGAGAGAGCACACAAAGTGCTCATGACACATACAGATTCCTCCCACAAGGACTCTATGTGGTACATAGATTCAAGCGCTAGTAAACATATGACTGGCGATAAATCTTGGTTTGCAACATTTGAGGCTCGAGAAGGTAGACCGGTCACCATTGCTGATGATCAGACCTATCGAGTTTAGGGAGAAGGAAGTGTTTCTGTCTCCCTTCCAGATGGAGAATGTAATATTCAAAAAGTTCTTTATGTACCAGGATTGAAAAATAATCTCTTGTCAGTTCCACAAATCCTGGACAATAACATGAATGTCAATTTCATAGTGGACAAAGAAAAGAAACGTTGCTTTATCACTAAGAAGGGAAAACAGATAGCAACAAGTTCATACAAACATGGTTTGTTTGTCTTAGATGCAATTACCTCTACCCATACTGCAATGGCAGTAACCACAAAAGAGGCCACTTCTCTTTGGCATAAGAGATTTGGGCATTTGAGTTCAGGATATTTACTAGAGTTGAGTAAATATCAAATGGTGAAAGGACTCGCCTACTCTTTCATCTACTTTGCCAGGTGTGCTCTGATTGCTTGTCGGAAAGCAACATAGAGTACCTTTTGAACCTAGCTCTTTTTGAGCTAAGGTACCTTTGGAGTTGGTTCACATAGATTTGTGTGGTCCCATGTCTACAAGTTGTGGAGGAAAATGGTATTTTCAATTGTTTGTCGATGATCACTCACGGAAAATGTGGGTCTTCTTCTTGCAGTTGAAGTCTGAAGCATTTTCCTATTTTCAACAATTCAAAAATCTTGTTGAGAAGGAATCAGGATGCTTTATTAAGACCCTCCATTCAGATCGAGGGGGGAATACACATCAAAATAATTTTCCTCATTTTTATAGACACATGGGATAAAGAGACAGTTAACAACAGCCTATACTCCTCAATCCAATGGGGTTGTTGAGAGAAGAAATCGGTCCATAATGGAAATGGTTCGATGTATGCTTAAGGGGGCCAACCTTGAGCAAACTTACTAGGCTGAAGCTATTCAAACTGTAGTATATCTTCTGAATAGGGCTCCCACAAGGGCTCTTGAAGGTATGACTCCTCAGGAATCATGGAGTGGTAGGAAACCCTCCATAACTCATCTAAGGGTATTTGGGTGTAAGGCATTTATGCATATACCTAAGGAGAAAAGAAAGAAATTAGATGAGAAGTCCCTACCTTGTATATTTCTTGGATATGATGAATTTTCAAAAGGCTATCGGTTGATAGACCCATTTACCAAGAAGATACATGTAAGTAGAGATGTAGTGTTTGATGAAGCTTTCACACCCAACACTACATCAGTATACCTAGATGATGAGGAGGAACATCAACTTCCTTCTTCACAATAGAAAAAGCCACCCAAATGGTATACAAGCACAGTGAAAGACTCTAAACTCACTTCCCCACCTGATCTTACTCTCAATCATCCAAAGACAAGAAGCATGTCACAGAAAGAAAAGAATGAAGCATCCACTTCAGTTGATGATCTTTGTGCAGATTTTCAAGATCTTTCTGTTGATAGAGAGTTACCAAGGGAAGATGAGATGGAAATAGATGAGGAGAGGGTTTACTTATCAGCATGTGATGAGAATGAACCTTCTACAAGTTGATGAAGCACTTAGACTGCCTCAGTGGAAGGCAGCTATGGATGCAGAATATAACTCCCTCATAAAGAATAAAACATGGAAGCTAGTGGATTTGCCTAAAGGAAAGAAACCCATAGGCTGCAAATGGGTTTACAAAGTAAAATATAAGGCAGATGGCACTATAGATAAGCATAAAGCCCATCTTGTGGCAAAGGGCTATGCTCAAAAGGAAGGACTTGACTATGAGGAAACCTTTGCTCCTACAACAAGGATGACCACCATTCGAGTGCTTTGTGCTATGGCAGCACAGTTCGGATGGAAATTACATCAGATGGATGTAAAAAGTGCCTTTCTTAATGGTGACTTAAAAGAAGAAGTGTACATGACTCAACCTCCTGGATTTGCAGAGGTAGGCCATGAGCAACATGTTTGCAAATTGGTCAAATCATTATACGGGCTAAAACAAGCCCCAAGAGCATGGTACATAAAAATGGATAGTCACCTACTGTAGCATGGATTTAAGAGAAGTCCATCTGACACAAATCTCTATATCAAGAACACAAGTTCTGAGATAGTGATTCTTGTGTTATATGTAGATGATCTGATCATCATTGGCAATTCAGAGAACTTGATTAACGTCGTGAAAGATGACTTGAAAGAGTCATTTGATATGATAGATCTAGGACTTCTCCACTACTGTCTTGGCCTTGAGATAGAATAGAAAAAGAATCATCTAAGGGTGACTCAGACAAAGTATGCCAAGACTTTAGTAGAAAAATATCGTATGACTGATTGTAAACCCAAAGCAACACCGATGGAATCAGGGCTACAGTTATCATGATATGAAGACTCACCACAGGTAGATGGAACACTTTATAGACAGATGATTGGAAGCCTCATCTATCTGACTAATACTAGACCAGATATTACTTATGCTGTAAACTATCTCTCACGGTTCATGCAAGAACCAAAGGTCTCCCATTGGAAAGCAGCTAAGAGAGTCCTACACTACATACAGGGTAGTGCTGATTATGGTCTAGAGTATAAGAAGAATAACTCATTCTTCTTACAGAGTTACATTGACTCTGATTATGCTGGATCCATAGATGATAGAAAATCAACATCAGGCTATGTTTTTCATCTTGGATCTGGTCCTGTCTCATGGCATAGTAAAAAGCAACAGGTGGTTGCTTTATCTTCAACTGAGGTAGAATATCGTGCTGCACGTGGAGCTGTGTGTGAAGCGATATGGCTAAGTCGCATCTTGGCTACCATGGGCCTACCAAAGAAACTTCCCATTCACATGTTTTGCGACAACTCAGGTGTTTTGAACTTGGTCAAGAATCCAGTGCATCATGAACGAACTAAGCATATTGATACAGATTGTCATTTCATTCGTGATGAAGTTCCTAAGCATAGAATCAAGCTCCAACACATTCCCACCGATGAACAGGTTGCAGACATTTTTACAAAGGCACTTGGACGTGTCAAATTTCAACTGTTTCGGAGCAAACTTTGTATATCAAAGTAATGTAATAAAGGGGGGATGTTAGGGTAAAATAAGGTAGTGTATTGCATTACACTACGTGGGGTTATTACATTTACTTTTCTATGTAATTATGTAATTACCATGAGATATTTTCCTCATGGTTAAACTAGGTAAGTACCTAAATATCCTATGTTAGATATTTAGGTTAGTGTTATGGTTAGAACTCTCTACCTAGGTTAGTGGTTAGCATCACGCAACTCCCTCCCTATTCTATTGTTAGAGGGTAGTTAGCGCTATATTCTACAAATTGTTAGTTAGTCTATTATTTAAGCATAGACTAAACTATAGCATTGGTTAATTAATTTCATGATTATTTTGTGATCTATCCTATGGGACCTACACGTTGGACACTATTGACTTGCCTAGGTGGCCCTGGTGAATTGACTAGTGGTCATTGGGGGTTCATTCCCCTAAGGTCAGGTAAGGGATTCTAGAAGATCCCTAGGTTTTGATTTTGTGGGGCAAGAGGGTTTGAAACCTGGATGGTACCCCTATCAATTAGGTCTTGGACTTGAGAATGAAAAGAGCGACACAAGTCGATATCATGGCCACGCTATCAGTGGTATTGGTAGAATGCTTGCTCATTATATCAATGAGGCTTAGGTAGGTTTGGATCCAATGGTCGGATATTAGGTAATTAGATGTGACCTCCTTCATATAACCTCTATAATAGGGCTGGAAATGGTTTATAAAGTGGGGTGAGGTTGCATTTTTGGGCCTGTGGGTGCATGCAATGAGGCTACTGAGGCCTAGGAGGGGGAGGTGCATTGGTTTGAAATATTTTGCATTAAGGAAGAAGAGGTTGTGAAATTGGTGTGGGTGCTAAGGTAGTAGTTGCCACTTTATTGGCTTGTGGTGGTTGAGGGAAATGTTGGTTGGGCGTATTTCTATTAAAACAAAAGTTAGAATTGTAGTTAGGCCTCTGTCTTAATTGGATTTTTCCTGACTGGACCTTGATGTCCTCAATTACTTTTTCTTGGGAAATGGCTTCTTTGAAGGTAAAACTTTGATGAAGTTGCAGGTAAGTGGAGATATGTTTGTGGCAAATATTGGAGAAGAGTGTTACTATATTTTTTGTAGGGAGGCTATGGGTTAGATCATGGATGATCAATCACCATATTGATACAAATTTGGTGATGGGTTAATCGACAGTCTGTCATAGGGTGTAGACGTCTAAGAAGTTAGTATTCTTATTAATGTTTATGGAAAAGTTTTCTAGGAAGCATTTGGCCCATTGTTTGAAGGTATAGAGGCTATGGCGTGGGAGCATGTTATACCAATCTAAGGCTTGACCTGCAAGGAATAGGGAGAAGGTGCGCAACATAAGAGGATTGCTACTATAAAGTTGGTATCAATCTGAGTGGTAGTTACTAACATTTTATCTAGGATATTCCTTACCTATGTACTTGTAAAACTTTGGGATCTCAAAGTAGTAGGGGTAAGGTGGGATAGGCACTTATGGATGAACTAGCTCACTACAAAGTTCATCATATATAAATTTTTATGGCCCATAACTGGTCATGCTCAGGTTTAACATCTTAACTTCATCTTGTAGGAGTTGAACCTCAGGTGTTAAGGGTTTGGAGGACTATGCTACAATATTTTGATCTTAGGAATATGGTGGGTATTGTAATTGCTATTCTTCCTAGTACTAAGGGGGGAATTTTCGCAACTGGTCCTGGTAGGATGGGTGCTGAATGATGTATGGTGTCGTGGCTAGTGGGACACTAGGCTGTGGAATAGTTTTTTATTGGGTATAGTAGTATTGTGATTGTGGGATGTATTATTACGATATGGATACCTACTGGGTAGGGGCCTACTACGTAGGGGCTTAATGTACTGGCTAGGCCATAGGTGGTGATGACCATGAAGGGGGAGGCATAAAGAAAGTAGGTCCAATAGGTAATGGTGGAGGTATCGAGGCTACCAGTGCTAGGGGTGGTCGAGATGAGGTGTCAAAATATGGAACCTGTCTTAGTCTTGAAGGATGGGAGGTGGCATAGCTAAACTATGTAGGGTAGCCTGGAGGGGTAGGCATGTAAGTTGTGGGTCTTGATACATAAGTTGGAGGAATACTAGAATTTGGGGCTTGAAAAGGAGGAGGGAGAGGTAACCTAAATATCAATGTAGACAAAGTTTGAGTGAAGGATTGGGTAGGGTGCATTCCAAACACCTGGGATGGAGGTGGGAATGATGAGGAAGGAGGAGGGTAAGGCTCTAGGGTAGAATATTGGGAATATGGAGAGAGGAATGTATCCACTCCTGATTAGATGGAAGTTACTAGTTGTTTTTTTTTGTATTGCATGTTTTAATTTTAGAGAGGTGGCTATGACAAGTCCTCAAAAGTTGTAAAGAATGGTCTTTGGGATGATGATGGTTGAGACTCTTGAGAAGAGTATGGATGTGATCTCTAAGGGGGTGCTTGTTGCTCCTACAAGGGGTTTTATATTGCATGGTTTGGAAGGATGGTATCTGGGTACCTATGGTAGAGGATGAAGGGTCTAAAACTATCCCTACAGTAGGGGAAAATGACACCACCTCAGGGCCAATGCGATTCAATAGGGAAGATTCATTCTCAAATAGGGATTGAGATAAAATCTAGAAGAAAGGATGTGCAAATGTGGGGACGTAGGTGAGTCTCCTCATCTATGGTAAATAAAGGATTAGGTTGTCCTAGAGTGGTGTAAATCACATGATCACAGAATGTGGTGGGTAGATTGCATGATGATATAGGGAAAAGGAGTGGATAGTCTTTCACAAGTGAAGTAGCAAGGGCTCCACTTGAAGTAGACATCTCACCATGAGTCATCGTGTGTGGATAGTGTGGATCAAACTCTATGAGTGGATTTTGTGTGTATGTGGACTTCCCCTTGTAGCACCCTAAAATTTGCACAGTAAAACCTTAATAATTACACTTACTCTAGTAAATAATTCAAATTCAAATTTTAACCTCCAAAACCACTCCCAAACCGTTGCTTAATTTGTTTCCTCGTTTCCCATGCCATTTTTAGAGTTTGTTTTGACCGTTTGATGATATCATCTTCGATCAGACGATATCGCCTCAGATCGGATGATTTCATCTGGGCTAGGACGTCCAGATGATCTTGTCCCAAAACTATTTTTTCACAATTAGTCTCTGTTCCAACGACGTCTCTAATCCAGGCAGAAGCGTGTCTGTGCCGTTAGAGACGCTCCCCATTGGAGATCTCCCAAATAGGGATGATCTCCAACCTCCTAACCTCCCTCCTAAGCCTATTTAATCCTAGGCCCTCCCCTTAGCATCCCCCTGGCTGAAATTCATTGTAACTCGAATTCTACACGCACTAGACCATCTTAAAACACTGTTTGCATTCACATTTTTTCAAGTTTATTTGCAAGAACTTCATTGTTTTTTAGCTAGAGCAAGCTCAGTTCGTCTCAGACGATCTCGTACAATCTCGGACGATCTCGATCTAATTCGAGATGATTTCTACTATAGTTCACATTGGGGGCAATCAGTGCCCAGAGTTTGGATTTCTTCATCCTTTTTCCACTGCATTATTCTACATTTAGTTAATTCTATGGTTATTCTTTATTATTCTGCATCTTGGAGTTCACCCATATAGTCTTAAGGCATAAATAAATCATGATTTATCATTAGATCATTGTAATGCACTCGTGTTTTGCTTATTATTATCATTTTAATCTTATTACTGTAATTTTACATCATTACCCTCTGTTATCATAGTTGCATTCTATGTATTTTGCATCTATTTTTTTGTTTGCAGGTCTCTGATGAATTCGTCAGATCTCAGACGATCTTGTTAGATAGGAGACGATCCTATCGAATTCCAGACAATCCTGACTACTTCAAAAATTAGAATCTTCATCAGACATCCGGATCAGGTATGGGTCTTTAATCCATCTTGTTCTTTCTATTTTTTTGTCCAAATCTATTTTTGTCTTCATTTAAATCTGCATTTCATATAGAATAGCTTAGACGCATTTTGGCCAAACCTAGGACTTGGATGATTAAAGCTAAAATTGAACCCATCAAACACATTCCCAACCTAGGCATGGAAACTGCCATTCAAACGTTTCCTGGTGAACCCACCATCCATCGAAAAATCACCATAATACACCTCCCCCAAGAGGCAAGACCTTCGCAAGGCCTCTCAGTCCGAGGTATCGCGCCATCCTTTTCACATCCCCCTTCCGAGCACGGATCCTATAGCCTGAATGTAAGGGTGTGAAAAATTTGGAGCGATACATTTTGGTGAACCCGACGTGAATGCATTTAAAACCTTTTGAAAAAAAATAAAACAAAAAATAAAAAATAAAACAACCAAAACATAGATGCATTTCAAATCATTAAAATTAATAAGTTGCATATCATGTTTAGATGGTAGCTCCTAAGAAAATATTAGCAGTTACTATAAATGTTGAAAACCAATTGGCAGCCATAGAAATCAATTCTGTGCTTAGTGTGCCTGAAACAGATAGAAATCAACTTTTGTGGGACAAACTTGATAGAAGACTAAGTGTCATTTCATCTAGGTCAACAAAACTTAAACAAATCAAGAGACTCGTCCTAGATAGAATTCTAGATCCTCATCAACTCGTCTTTTATCATGAACTTCAGAGAGCCTGCCATAGATGGTTAGCTTATAGGAGAGCTCTTGTGTCTTTAGAATTATTCATCTTCAAGGAATACCTCGAGAACGCAGCCATTATACACCAGTTCCTAGGTCGTGTAGAAGACCAAGAGGTTGTTCTTATAGATAGGGAAAGATGGAATAGAGTTCCTCGAGCTGTGTTATATCAATAGTATTGCCATGAGCTTTACTTCTATCAACCAGAATATAAGACAGATAATATCACTATAGCTCTTTTCATTAAATTTTTGAAAGAAAATTTTCAATTTGAAGAAGAACACTTCATGACTCCTGAAGAACTCGAGGCCATTAATGATATTTATAAATTGTTTATAGAAAACTAGATCATTACTTTCAGTATTAGTTCTTGCATTTATTGTGTTTTTTGTTATCTTTACAATATTATTACAAAAACAAGAAAAACTAAAAAACATAACAAAAACCAAAGCATTTCATTTTAAATATTGTAGTAGGTATATAATTAATATATACCTCTTAAGCTTGTTGCATATATATATATATATATATATATATATATATATATATATATATATATATATATATATAAATATATATATATTTGCTGAAATCTAAATTAAGCACAATGCCTAAACTTAGGAATGGTAAACAAACTAAAGGAGAAGAAGAATATTGGTTAGAAGATAAAACTAGAGACCCAAATGTCCTTCCTGAAGATCCAATTTCGGAAGGAGAAACTCTAGATCAACCAGAAGATGACCTAGGTGAAGACAATGAACAAGAAGAAAATGTTAAAGAGGATGGATCCTCATCCCCTAGAGTAGCTCCAGATGGAACTATTGCTTTTGACAACTTAGATCATTTCTAGAAATTTTTCAATAATAACATTGGCACTCTTAATATGGCAGTTCATATTGATAAAGGGCAAATTAGTGACACTCAAGCAACCATGGAACATATGTTTTATGTGCACACTAATCCCTTGTCTTTCATTGATCAAGAAAGTGATAAGGCTGGACCATCCAATAGAGATATGGTCACTATGATTCAGAACATGCCAAAACAACAGGTTACCCAACCTCCTAAGGAACCTATTATTGAGCCTAAAATCATTTCCACACAAAAGAAAACTTCCTTCACTGCTTTACTTCACCAAACTATTGATCAATATGCTTCAAGTAAATAAAAACCTAAAATGAAGCCAAACGCTAATTTTCAACAATCTGGAATACAACATAATACAACTTCAAAATTCCTTCATAACACCTTTCCTACCAACAATTTAAACAATAGCAACATAGCATCTAATCTTCATGTCCCTCCATCATATGCTCACAAATCCCATATCAATGCCCTACCGAACCAATATGGTGGGCAAACTAGTAATCTGGAAGCCATGGTGAAACAGTTAGCTTCGTGTATGGACCAGATAGATCCTTACCGTCCCTTGTACAATTATCAAGAGATATGTAGTCAAAATTTGGATCCCATAGTTGTTGCACAACCGTACCCTAAGCATTTTCCCATGCCCATCCTGCCTATATATAAAGGAATCGAATATCCCATAGAGCATCTTCACATGTTTAGGATAGCATGTCATGATATATCACATGATGACTTGCTATTACTAAAAATGTTCCCGAAAAGTTTATGTGGAATGGCATTAGAGTGGTACTATCAATTGCCCACTCATTCTTTGATAAACTTTGAAGAAACAATTGAATCTTTTGTCCATCAATTTAGTGCCTACATCGAGAGGCATGTAACCATTAAAGATTTATACAACTTAAAACAAGACAAGGATGAATGTTTTGCTGATTTCTTAGCTAGATGGAGGTAGTTGACAGGAAAACTGCACTTTGTGCTACCTTATAGGGAAATGTTGGACATTTTTATCAATAATTTACAAGAACAAATATCTTATGAGCTATCAACTGCTACTTTAACTACCTTCGATCAGGCTATAGATTTACCTCGAAGAGTAGAAGATGCCTTCATTAGGAGAGGCCAACTTAGGAAGAAGGACGATGAGAAAACATCCAAAAATTAGTATAAAAACAAACAAGTTGTAGGTGACAGAGCCACTGATAGCAGAAATGTTGCTAATATCAATGCAACGAAAACAACATAAAAATTTATATTGAAACTGCCTAATAAGCCTTCTCGAGAATTTACTAGATTGAATCAACCATTATCAACTATTTTACCTCAATTAATCAAAAGAGGTTTGATCCAATTACCAGCTATCCAAGAACCTGATCCAACTATACCCGAATACAGAGCTGACTTACACTGTGATTTCCATAGAGGGCCTGGACACTCTACCAATGCTTGTAAAAGGTTGAAACATAAAATACAAGATCTTATTGATAATAATGAAATGGAGGTGCAAGTCTTCCAACCTAAACAAAATGCTCCTAATAATCCTCAAAAGACCATTCCCCAAAATCAAAATCAAAATGCTAATCAATCATTAGACATATTTCAACACCCTTTACCAAGACATGGTAAAGAGGTGGCCAATCAAATCGAACATCATAATGTTCCTCCTCCTACCCGATATGTAGGAACCATTAGTGGACATTTACCTAATCATGATTTACAAAAATTTGACACAACTTTATCCATGGTTACGACCAGGCCCCTACATAATATTCAAACTCCAGATCCTAGTGATATAGAATCAGATACTGAAAGTGAAATAGACATCACTTCAAACCAATCGAATAGTTCTAAAAATGAATCAGATCCTATTCAACCCATCACAGATGCTATGGTTCCAGAAGAGCCATTTCCTAGAAGAGTTACTACTTGACCCTCTTCTAATCAATTCCTCCCAAATGAACAAGCCATAAACGCTCAACCGAGACCAGTTTAGCATCTTCAATATAACATTGTAGGTACCATTGGAGTCGTTACCCGACAACAAGCTCAAAATTCTCAACAAGAACCCAACCAGAATGATGGATCAGCTCCATTTGTTTTGAAAAATCCCAATAAAGGGAATCATGCTTCCAATGTTCAACTTAAACCCCCTTACAATATTAATGAGCAATTATCCAATACTACGACCAGAATTTCCATTTTGGATTTATTAAGATCTTATCCTACCCATAGGGATGAGTTGATGCTTACATTAAGCCAAATGATGGTACCTCAAAATATTCAACCTGAAGCCATGGCCAATACTATCATCACTAGAGAAGTCGATTGTATTGAATTTCGGGATAAAGATATCCCACAACACAGTTTACATAAGGATAATCCCTTATATATTACTGCTCTAATTGGAGATGTAGCTATTAAACAAGTCCTGATTGATAATGGTTCATCTCTAAAAATTTGCACTTTTGACTTCTACCAACTATTTGGCTTTAGAAGTGATGAAATGAAGAAAACTAACACGATTATCAAAGCTTTCAATGACGAAACACAAGAAATGTGTGTAGTTATTACCATCCCATTGCAAGTTGGTCCTCGAACTCTAGATACCACCGTGTTTATTGTACATTGCCCCGCATTGTACAATATACTTTTGGGTCATCCTTGGATCAATGCAATGCGGGATGTCCCATCAAATTTACACCAATGTGTTAAATTCGAATTTAAAAATCAATTGGTCACTATCCATGGTGATCCTAGACCCTTTGATATGTATGCCTTGGTAGAACCTGTTGGAGTTCAATTTTGCCCTGCTTTGTCATCCACACATCCTAATTCTTATTTTTCATCTAAAACTATGAAACACACACCCATAACTTCATCTATTTCTCCTCCATTAATTTCATCCTCATGTATAGATCAACAATCTTCTAAACAAACCACTCTAGAACCTCAAAAAGATCTTCAATCTACAACCAATCCTTCATGTTCTATCCCTATAATTTCAAAACCTATAGACCCATCTCTTAACATTTCCACATTATCAACATCTATCATACCTTCCACATCTAAAGATATAGGGAATAATCCTTCTACATCTTATGCTCTTTCTGATGAACTTTTACCAGATTTATCCATAATATTAATATAAAAAAAAACAAATGCTTTCATGCAAGATTCAATTCTTTTAAATAACTTGTCGCCATCTCCTCGTACTTTGGGCCTCCCACAACCTATGGTAAGTACTTACAAATTTGGGAGTTGTGCCTTCATTTATAAAGGATATGACTGGGGAAGAATCCCTCGGAATATCAAAACTCATCATGAGGGATATGCTCGATGTTATTTTACTAATGAGTATATTAAAGCTAAACCCATGATGCTTAAAATGGGATATAAAGGGAAAGGCTTGGGACCTTTCCAAAATGGCATGAAAGAACCTTTCGAGGTAGAACCGTGGCCTGTCTGCTATGGTGTGGGCCTATTTCTTAGTAAAGGTCAACCCTTTCCTTTTGAAGATGATGATCAACTCATATGTTATCAATATTATTTGGATAGGCGTGATGATTTGCCTCTAAAAAATCATCCATTTACATGTAACATGCTATCCATAGCTTACCCTAAAATGATTGCTGACTTTGATGAGGAGTTGGAAGGAGATATCTTCCATGATGTCTCTGTTGAAGAGATGTTACACAATGGATTTTATTTTGATGGTTCTATACCAACTATAGCCCAGCTTGAGACCACTAATCCTCAAGATGAATTATCCAACTTAACCTTACAAGAATTACAAGAATTGGGTGTTTCACTTGCCCCACCTAATTTTGAAAGAGATCTACACATGGAGGTAGAAAATTTCATTAAAGTTAACATTGGAACTAAGGATAATCCTCACATAATCAATATTGGATCAGAATTAAGTCAAGAAAAACAAGTGCAATACATTGCATTTCTTAAAGAATATGAAGATGTCTTCGCTTGGACATATGAAGATATGCCAGGTCTAGACCCTTCGCTTGGACATATGAAGATATGCCAGGTCCATCCAGATGCTAAACCTGTTAAACAAAAACTTAGAAAAATGCATCCCAAAGTGGCTTTGCTAGTCAAAGGGGAGTTAGAAAAACTCCTGAATGTTGTTTTTATACAAGCTATTGATTATGCTGAATGGATCTTGAATGTAGTTCTAGTTACCAAGAAAGAAGCCACCAAAGTTAGGGTTTGCACAGATTTTAGAGATATTAACGTTGCATGCCCTAAAGATGATTTTCCTCTTCCAAACATGGATCAAATCATTGACTTTACTATCGAGAGTGGGATGATGTCCTTAATGGATGGATTCTCCGGTTATAATAAGATCAGGATAGCTCCTGAATATTAGGCTAAAACAACCTTTATTACCCCCTGGGGTACCTTTTGTTGGAAAGTGATGCCATTTGGCTTAAAGAATGCAGGTGCAACCTATCAATGAGCTATGACTTATATTTTTCATGATATGATGCATGATATCCTACATGATTATGTAGATGATATTATAGATCGCTCTATTAATGAAGATAATCATTTAGATGATTTGAGAAAAGTTTTTAATCGATTACGAGAATATCTTATTCGATTAAATCTAGCCAAATGCATATTCGGAGTTAAGTCCGGTAAACTATTAGGGGTTTTAGTTTCTTTACGTGGTATCAAAATTGACCCTCTCAAGATTGTGGCTATCACTGATATGCTCGCACCTACTAATATATTTGAGTTACGAAGTTTACAAGGTAAGCTTCAAGCCATTCGTCGCTTCATCGATAAGCTGGCGGACAAAACCGGTCCCTTTATTAAACTTCTTAAGAAGGATGTCCCTTTTAATTGGGACGACGAATGTAAAGAATCTTTTGAACTTCTCAAAAAATACCTCCTTAACCCACCTGTGATTTCACCGCCTAGACCTGATCACCCATTTCTCCTATATATTTTAGCTTCAGATTTTGCCTTAGGAGCTATGTTAGCTCAGCTTGATGATGCGAAGAGAGAACGCACTAATTATTATATTAGCCGAACCTTCATCAGTTATGAAACCCACTACACAACATTATAAAAACTATGTCTAGTAGTCGTGTTTGCTACGCAAAAATTATGCCATTATATGCTTAGTCAGAAAACTTATGTCATTGCTAAATATGATCCCTTGAGGTATCTCATGAGTCGACCTTATTTATCGGGTCGCACAGCCTAGTGGGTTCTTGCTCTAAGCGAGTTTGACCTCATGTTCATAGGACAGAAGTCTGTTAAGGGTTAAATCATAGCGAGATCAATTAGTCGCTTGCACCCTTAGAGTCTACCCATCCCCTCATCATTGAGCTTCCTGATGAATGCCTTCAATTAGAGGCAGACCATATTGAACAATGGTCCTTATACTTTGATGGAGCCCGATGCATGAGTGGGGCTGGTGCGAGTATTATTTTAATATCTTTGCAAAAACATCTTATTCCTTTGTCCTTAAAATTAACATTTGCTTGCACCAACAATACTACTGAATATGAAGCTCTAATCCTTGGATTACGAGCTGCCTTAGTGCTAAAAATTAAACATCTGTTAGTTTTTGGTGATTCTCAACTTGTTATAAACCAAATTAATGAAGTTTATCAGACCAGAGATGATAAACTGTGCCCATATAAATCCTATGTTTTACAATTAATGTCCCTATTTTATCAAGTTACCTTGGAAGCTATTCCTCAAACTTGCAACCATGCAGCTAATGTTATGGCCGTAGCTGCATCTCTCCTACCCTTGGAGTTAGATGATGAATATGCCACTATCATTATTCGTCGACTCTAGGAACCCGCTTAAAATAAGTCATGCTTAGAACCTTTCAATATGTTTCTAATCAATGAAACTACTTCTGAACCTTGGTATGCGGATATATTAGATTTTCTCCAAAATGGGACTTTCCCTGCCAATTCTAATAGAAACCAGCGTCGGTTATTACGTAGACGAGCAAGTCGATTTGTAATAATTGGCAATACTTTATATAGGAGATCTTTTGAAGGTATCCTATTGAGATTTTTGAATCTAGAAGAATCCAAATCAACCTTGAGTGAAGCCCACGATGGATCTTGTGGAGGACACTTCAGTGGTAGTGTTATTGCTAAAAAGCTCCTTAGGATAGGATACTTTTGGCCTACCATGGATAATGACGCACATGATTATGTGTGCCATTATGACAAGTTCCAGAAGCATGCTGACCTTGTCCATGCGCCTGCACAAGAACTGCAGGCTATTTCATCTCCTTGGCCCTTTTCAAAATGGGGTTTAGATATTATTGGAAAAATCAATCCCGTGTCATCTAATGGACACAAATTCATCATAACCGCCAGTATTTCACGAAGTGGGTTGAAGCTATGCCTTTAGCTTCCCGCACTGGCACACAAGTCTCTAAATTTATTTTTAATCAAATCATTTGTAGGTTCAAAATTCCTGCAAATCTCATCTCTGATAATGGAACTTGTTTCAAAAATAAAGATGTTAAAAAATTATGTCAAAAATATAAGATTCAACATCGCTGGTCCATTCCCTATTATCCTCAGGGTAATGGTCAAGCAAAAGCATCTAACAAAACTTTAATCAAGATTCTCAAAATATTGGTCAATAAAATTGGCCACGACTGGCACATTCAGTTATATCCAGCCTTGTGGGCCTATCGAACTAGTGTTCGAACCCCCACGGGAACTTCACCTTTTGTTTTGGTTTATGGTGCTAAATCCGTTTTTCCCTTTGAATTAGAAGTTCCTTCGTTGGCTCTACTACTTCAAGATACCGAAGTAGGAGATGAATATCGAGCTGGCAGACTCAGTCAGCTGGAACTCCTCAATGAAAAATGCATCAATGCTTTGGAGCATCTTCGTGCCTACCAAAACAAGCTTAAAAGATCATATGCTAAGAAAGTTCGTCATTGATCCTTTGAGATCGATGACCTTGTTTTAAAAGAAAATCAAAAAAATACTAATGCAACTAAGGACCTTAAAGGTAAATTTGAGCCCAATCGGCTTGGACCATACATTATCACTGCTAAATTTGAATTAGGAGCATACAAATTATCTACCTTAGATGGTAAAGAACTTAAAGAACCCATGAAAATTTTGCATCTTAAACGTTACTATGTATAAATTTGGTCATTTCATCCTTGTATATATTTGTTTAAAATATTTCAAAATCACTATCTTGTATTTCTTTCAATTTATAAATTCAAAAACACCAAAAACATTCATACTCATCAAAATCTTCAAAACTATTTGTTGTATTTATTTATGGCACTTGTTAATTCTTTCAAAAACAAAAAAATAATAATAAAAAAAAAAAAACAACAATATTCTTGACTCTTTCGAAACCAAAACAACATAAAGAAGAAAGCAAGAGTCAACATTCTCAAAACTTCTCAAAAAGTATTTATATATATCTTCTTACAAATGTTGTAGTTATATGTTTCAAATTATTTTGGATAAATTAGCATTTATTTGGAATCCCTCACTTTCACAAACACAAAATAAATATCTTGATTTTTATCTGACATGATTACTAATCTCTCTTATATCAAAGTCCACAAAATTCAATTAAATAAAGTTTGAGCACAGAGAATTGATCTTGTTATTTACTTAAACCAAGCACATCCTTTCACAATAAAATGATTATATTTGTAATTTCCATGCTTTGCTACATAGTAGAAGTGGTTTCTTGAGCGAAAAGTTTCCCCTGCTATCCTATCATGCACATGGTCTAGAATCTTTGAGAATTGGCAAAAGGACAAGCTCACCCCTACCCAGAACAAAAATCCCTTGCTCTACAGCCAATCCGAGCAAGTATCCCTAGCATAGAACAAAAAGAAAAAGCAAAGTTCAAGAAAAAGAGAAAAAGAAAAATGTTATTTTATATCATTACAGCAATGTTCCAAGCATTATCAAGAAAAAATACAAAAAGAAAAGAAATGAAAGCAAAAGAAAAAGCAATAAAATACCTTTCCCTACCCTTTGAAAAGAAAAGAAGGGTTGATGAGCTTGAATCCCTGGAATTCTCAATTATTCGAAAATTGTGAGGTAAGCCCCATAACAGGTGGTTTGTGCCCAACCTGCTTGGCCTTGGGTAACTCCTAGCATGGCGATATGTCTGTCACATTAGCGACCTTATTTTGTACAGACCTATGTTTGCTTATGGATTAGCTAGCTCTTGATAATCTGACTTACATAGTAGTCCGTTATGGTTATGTGCATCTAAATCATGGTTAATGAACACTTATTTGGTTCATTCAAATCACTTGTATCAAATTATCTTGCTCAAAACTGGTAAATGAACAATACAATCGCACACACATTTGTATCTGAGAGATTTTGTGTATCATTATGATAAATCAAGATTGGAAATGAACTCACATATGCACATGGGATTCCTTATAAATCTAACTTTTGTCTTTAAGATACTTTGAAATATTTTTTGCAAATTGTCTGGAATAATTCATTTTCTTCTTTAAAGTACAGTTGTTTAGTATAAAGACAACTACATACATAATAGAAAAAATCATAATTTCTTTCAAAACCATACAATAAAAACACACATATATATATATATTGTCGACTTTCGTGATGATGGTATAGTTCCAAAACCAAAATTGGAATTTTATGCCTAGCGCAAGTCCTCATCTTCATATTTTTTTTTTTATTAAAAATCAACCATGCAATAAAACTATTATATCAATTTTTTTTTTGGATTTCGCGATGATGGTATAAGTCTATACCTACATATTCTATGCCTAGCGCAAACCATTGTACCAATTTTTATTCCCCATTTATTTCAAATCAAATCATGAAAACCATATGACTTAAATCATTCTGTTATACAATTATGTTTTTTTTAACAAAAAGCATGCACATTATCACTATTTCATGTCATTATGTCAACCTTCAATTTTGCAATGATGGTATAATTCCTAAGGAATTATCCAAAAAATTTATCACACTTAGGAATTTATGCCTAGCAAAAATTATTTTAAACATTATTTCATGCATACTATTTTTATGAAACTCTGAAAACAAACCATCATCATCATCATTTGCACCATTGCACCAAAGTCTTAAGACAGTCTCTTAAGCACTCTTTTAATTTTTAACAATACTTCTATACTGGGATTAGCTTAACGACCGAGTGAGCGGCGACTCCATGAAATGGTCTATAATAGCAACAATGTCCTTTGAAATTATTGTTAAAAGTCCCTTTTATTTTTTTTATCAAATCATCACATCACAAACAACCAATTTGTTCTATCAGATTATTGCATTTAAATTTTTCAAGCATGACATTTCAACCATAATATTTCCAATGACGTAATTACATGAATCATCAAAGCAATCAATCAAAACATTAAAAACATCATAAAAATACATACGACACAAGTCATATGATCAAAAATATCTCATATATATCTGTATCAACCCTAATATACATCATATCAAAATCAAATCGGTATGCCACAATCTGTACCTCGGCATACTCAATCCTCTATCAAAAATAATAAATACTATATATAAATATGTGCAATGTAATCTGTAGTAGCTAGCCTTGAGAACCCCTCAAGATTTCAACCTCATCTCCTCCCCCACCCTGAGGTGGACGAGGTGGCCCCATCATAGTATGTGTGCTACTGCGAGTCCTAGTTGTTGATCGAGATGAAGTCCTCGATGACCCAATCCTGATCGGATCCACGATGGTAGCCGATAGTGGTAATATCTCCTCCTCTGGCACCATCTGGTGGTATAGTGTCTGATAAAATGTGATCTGGGCAATAGCCCGTGCTAGCTCCTGAGTGCTCGCCCCTCTGTCCTATGCTCTGAGGCATGCAATCTCATCTTTGAGCTATGTTACCTTAGCTCGGTGGCGTGCAGCCTCATCCTGCAATGTCTGCACCTGTGCCTGGAGACGGATTGTCTTCACTCGAAGAGTCGTTGTCTCGCTGCTCTCCCCAGTGTCAACACCCTTGCCCTTATCGGGCGATGGTGGCCTCTCTCTTTGTGGAGAAGGGGGTCTCTCCTCCCTCCTATTTTTCTTAATTTTATTCAAAACATAATTAAAAAAAATTTAAAATTTTTGCTTTTCCGTGTTTTTACCTCAAACATTCGATTTGGGTAAAAACATGGAGGGGGCACCATAATAAGTTGTCGTATGATTCGACCAAGAATCATCGCCTAAAAATGGGAATAATTTTTGTTTTCTCGTAGATCGAGAAGAACTCATATTTAACGCATTTTCTTCAAAAAATTTGTTAAAGAGGGGGCAAAATGTAGCACCCTAAAATTGGTGCAGTAAAACCTTAATAATTACACTTACTCTAGTAAATAATTCAAATTCAAATTTTAACCTCCAAAATCGCTCCTAAATCGTCGCTTAATCTATTTCCTCGTTTCCCATTGCCATTTTTAGAGTTTGTTTTGATTGTTTGACGATATCGTCGTCGATCAGACGATATCGCCTCAGATCGGACGATTTCGTCTAGGCTAGGACGTCCAGACGATCTTGTCCCAAAACTGATTTTTCACAATTAGTCTATGTTCCAACGACGTCTCTAATCCGGGCAAAAGTGTGTCTACACCGTTAGAGACCCTCCCTATTGGAGATCTCCCAAATAGGGATGATCTCCAACCTCCTAACCTCCCTCCTAAGCCTATTTAATCCTAGGCCCTCCCCTTAGCATCCCCCTAGCTGAAATTCCCTGTAACTCGAATTCTACACGCACTAGACCATCTTAAAACACTGTTTGCATTCGCATTTTTTCAAGTTTGTTTGCAGGAACTTCATTGTTTTTCAATCGGAGCAAGCTCAGTTCATCTCAGACGATATCATATAATCTCGAACGATCTCGAATTGAGACGATTTCGACTGTAGTTCACATTGGGGGCAATCAGTGCCCAGAGTTTGCATTTCTTCATCCTTTTTTCGCTGCATTATTCTACATTTAGTTAATTTTATGGTTATTCTTTATTATTCTACATCTTGGAGTTCACCCATATAGTCTTAAGGCATAAATAAATCATGATTTGTCATTAGATCATTGTAATGCACTCGTGTTTTGCTTATTATTATCATTTTAATCTTATTACTATCATTTTACATCATTACCCTCTGTTATCATAGTTGCATTCTCTGTATTTTGCATCTATTTTTCTGTTTGTAGGTCTCTGACGAATTCGTCAGATCTCAGATGATCTTGTTAGATAGGAGACGATCCTGTCGAATTCCAGATGATCCTGACTACTTCAAAAATTAGAATCTTCATCAGACATCCAGATCAGGTATGGGTCTTTAATCCATCTTGTTCTTTCTATTTTTCTATCCAAATCTGTTTTTGTCTTCATTTAAATCTGCATTTCATATAGAATAGCTTAGACGCATTTTGGCCAAACCTAGGACTTGGATGATTAAAGCTAAAACTAAACCCATCAAACACATTCCCAACCTAGGCATGGAAACTGCCATTCAAATGTTTCCTGGTGAACCCACCATCCGTCGAAAAATCACCATAATACACCTCCCCCGAGAGGCGGGACCTTTGCAAGGCCTCTCAGTCCGAGGTACTGTGCCATCCTTTTCACATCCCCCTTCTGGGCACGGATCCTATAGAATGAAGGTAAGGGTGTGAAAAAATTGGAGCGATACACCCCTTCATGATCGAAGGAGGAGGGATGACCTGACTAGAAGGGGTGCTAGGTGCCTCCTCTATAGGGCATGCTTACTCGTGCGCACGAATAAGGGTAATAACTAACATGATGTGTGAAGGGGGTTGGTGGTAACCTTGTGAGGTATGGACTCAAATTGGGGTGATAAGCTATGTGGAGCTGAATGAAAAAGTGTTGCATGGTGTGATGTTCTGAAACTAGTTTGTGATCATGCAAACAACGCTAAACTGGAATCAGTTCTAAATGCAAGAAATAAAGTGTGTTGTTTGTTTTGGTGTGTTTTGATGTTGAAAATATGATTTCTATAAAATATCATAGGTAGTGGGGTGATTACTCTAGAAAATTGGGGGTGTCGTCGATACAAAAACTCATGGAACACCCAAAGATGCACAGAATAGAACAATATCACAATGTGCAAATGGTGACCTATATGGAAGGCATAGTAAAATGATAGTCTATCGGGGGGACTCAAGATGCGCTAATGAGTCCAATAACCTCTCACAAGAAGAGGTGGTACTATCTAAGACCTACTACTAGCATACCCATGCTTTGGCTTCACCCTCGGGTGGGCTTAGTCAATAACGACAGTTATCATGTTCACAAATTATGTAAGCCTTATGAATGAAGGTGTCTAATCCTTTCCCACTCTGAAGGTTAATTTTGGTGATGAAATCCATAAGACCAGTCTCAAAAGTGGGGGTTTTTTCGATGATGAAGTCCAAGAAACAACTCATGTGGGGCTACTAGGTTTCTAGGGAGGGTGAGCTGGTGGAGGGTAAAACTCTTACTAAACCAGTATCTAACGATGGATTGGGGATGAAGTCCAATCTCACCGTTTGTTTTAAACCACTTGTGTGTGTGGGTTTTTTTTGTCTAATGATGATATGAAAGCAATAAATCTAACTAGATGCCTTTTTGAAATGGAAATCTAGCCCTAGATGCACTTTTGGAAGCAAAGCTAGATTAAGATGTGTTTTGAAATGAAACTAAGCCTAGATGCCTTTTCGGAAAAAGAAATCTACTCTATGAAGCATGAAAGCAAGCAGAGATGAGGTGTGTGAAAAGGAATTTGAAATCTATCTATGTGTGTTAGAAAAATTTGAAACCCTAATCTAATGACATGAAAGGAAAGTGTGAGTTACCCGGAGGGTTTGTGAAAGAAGCAAAAAATTTCAAATCTAGATGATGGAAAGAAATTTGAAATTTTGCTAAGGTTGATTGTGTTTTGAAAATTTTTGTGTTTTATATCGTTGAAATTTACCATTTTTTTTTTTTTAGTTTTGATTTTTCAAAAAAATTCTAATATTTTTTATTTATATTTATATTTTTTGAATTGTTTGAATTTTTTTTCATTTAATTGTTTTTTTTTTAATGAAAAAAAATGTTTGAATGGTTTGATTGTTTTTTTTTTGAAAAATTGTTTTTATGTTTTGATTTTTTTTTTTTTGATTGATTTTTTTTTTTCTTTTGTTTGTGTTTTGATTTTTTTTCAGATGGTTTTGTTTTGTTTTTTTTTTTTGAATTTTTTGTTTTTTGTTTTTGAATGAAAAAAAAATGTTTGAATGGTTTGATTGTTTTTTTTTTGAAAAAATGTTTGAATGTTTTGATTTTTTTTTGGGTTTTTGTTTTTTTTTTTTTTGATTGATTTTTTTTTTTTTCGTTTTTTTTTTCTTTTGTTTGTATTTTGATTTTTTTATATGGTTTTTTTTTTTAATTTTGTTATTGTTTTGTGTGTTTTTTTTTCGTTTGTTGATTTTTGTTTTTTTGTGTTTTTTTCATATGTTTTTTTTTGGGTTTATTTATTTATTTTTTTAAGGCTTGACAGGCCTGACAGAGCCTGACAGGCCTGACAGAGCTTGTCAGGTCTAATAGAGCCTGTCAGTCTTGACAGGCTCTGGTGGGCCTGATAGGCCCTATTGGGCCTACTTGGCCAAGGGAAGTTAGGCAATGCTTTTTGCACGATGGCAGTGAGAAGAATGATGGAGTAAGAGGCACTACATGGCAGACACCACATGGTGCACAGGGTGAGGGTGGGCCGCATGGTGGTGTGCATCCCACGTGAGGTGGAAAGGATGAAGGGAGTGGAAGTCGAGAGGAGATGATATTACAGGTTAGGGTGGGTTGGGAGGTGGGAAGGATAAGGTGGGTTGTGATGTGTGCAGCTCCCAGGAGTATAGGGGAGGGTTGGAGGGGGGAAGGGTTGGGTAAGGTGGGCCACGCACAACACGACCCACAGGAGGGGAGGGGAGGGTTGTTGGGGTAATTCGATGGAAGGTGGGTCATGCACAACGTGGCCCACTTGAGAGATGGGAGGGTTTTTGGGAGGGCAGATTATGTCATCGGGCCGCATGCAAGACAACCATGATGGTTGTAGAAGGGGAGGGGGTATGACACCACTGGGTCACATGCAACACGACCACGATGGCTATAGGAGGTGGGGATGAGGTTGGGGGTATAGCCCCTCTATAGGTTATGCCAAAGTGATGGCCTGGAGGGGGGTAGGGGTATATGCAGGGCTTGATGGCCTTGCATTTTTTTATTGTTGTTTTTGTTTAAAGAAAAATAAAATAAAATGTAGCAGTTATTTTTTTTAAATTATAAATAAAGAACAAAAAAAAATATAGATGTATGTTTTTTTTCTAAGAAAAAAAATTTACCATAGTAAATTTTTAACAACATAAAAGAAAAAAATTACAACAACATGTTCTTTGATTTCTTTTTTAGTAACCTTTTAAAAAAAAATTGACAACATTTGTGTGCAACATTTTTTTAGGATAAAAAAAAATTTGCAGCATTTTGGCAGCAACTTTTTGGGAATAAAAATTTGACTACATTTTGGTGTAATTTTTTATGGTACTTACCATGATCACTTCAATTGTGTGGGGCTCATGCTGGGCATGCCAAAATAAAGTGGGCAAAAGTTTCTATTTTATCAAACATAAATACAAAGTAAATGCACATGTCCAAAAAATTGCTCTTTATTCATTTAAAATGAAATTCATAAGTTACAATAAGGATTGTAAGGAATCGTTTTCATATTGAACATCAAATAGACTGATAGTTGCTCTTAGTTTCCTTGATGTATGTGTGCTTTAATGCATGGGGGCCACCGCTAGTGTTTTATGCTTATTTTTCTCCTTTTCCACCTGTTGTATGACCTGAAAAAGGGGGTTAGTTGGTTTAGGGGCTTGCCTTGGTCAAGCCTCGTATTGATGAAAGAAAATGAAAATAGTAAATGAAATTGAACTAAAATTCTATAAAAACTATAGGAAACATCATAATATTTTCAAATAAAGCTTACCTAACAAAATCGAGGTGATTTGGGACTTGTAGGCCTAATTCCTAGGCTGGGGGACAAACTGGTGCCAAATTCGTAGGTCAAGGGGTGAATTCAACTATAAGTGCCTTATGAAGGAAATCCTCACATGGATGGGCTCCTCAGGTTCTATACTATTGCTATTTAGGTTCAGATTATTGTTTTTGTACTTATATACGCATTTTTGTAGAGTTTCTATGCTTTGGCTAAAAGGAGAGAGATAGGTAGAATGAGGGTTTAGGTCCACTATTGGTAGACACCTAAAACATGTCATGTTCAGGGAGACTACTCACATAGGCACACTCATAGGTCATGTGACTAAACCTTGGGACTTTCCAAGTATCAAAAGTGGTTTTACCACTCATCTGGGGTATTTTTTAGCCCATCCAAGCCTGGCCGCTATGGACCAGAGCGGCTGGATTCTGGCCACTGAAGCTCAAAGCGGCCAAACCTTAGCCACTATAGACAATAGTGGCTAAACTTTAAATGCATTTTGCCACCAATCTAGCCTAATATCGGGTGGAAGTGGTAGTCTGCATGCAATAAGGTCGAGCAGGGACAACTTTGCATTCCTCCTCATAGCCAGTCTACATGAAAGACTCAAGTCCAGATTTAGACATCAGTTAACTACCCCTCAAGGGTAGACAAAGGTAAAACTTCTCATGCCAACGTCCAGTGTGCATGCAGAAAAGCAATCCTAGGGTTTTGACATTGACCTAGGGTTTCAAACACTTTATAAGGAGTAAACCTAAAAGCACTAGGGGACCTTCTTTGAAACCTTCTTTTGTGAATCAAGAGAGAGAGATAACATCACATACTTGGAGAGCTTCCCTTGGAGATCATTTTTATAATGAAGCCCTATCGGATTGGAGAGTGAATCTGAGCACCCTTGAGGAGCAACGAAGTGCTAGCCAAACTGAGAGGTAATCATCCATGCACATACATTAATCATTTAACATTAGTAGCAGACTTAAGCCCATAGCCTTTGGATAATAGAGACAGATTTCACCTTAGCGGTCATTGTCCTGGATAGTGGCCCATGACCTAGTCTAGGGTTTAGGTGTAAGTTTCTTTTATTCTACTTTCTTCATGTTTTCATATCATTAGCATAAGATTTACTTCATTTATTGGCATTCATAGTACTAGTTTCATTACAGTTGTTTTCATTATGCTAACAACCTCATCCGGGGAGGCAATCTCGGACATCTAAGCATGTGTTGTTGTTTCATTGATTGCAGGGCTACAGGTTCATCGGACAAATCTGCAACATACGAGAGCAAGAGGATCCCTCTAGGAATCAGACTTGGAGAAGGAGGCATCTGTAAGCCCTCATACAGTTCTGTGTGCATCACCGGGAAGCCTGGAAAAGTGCATCTCCCTTTGCGAGGGGATATTTTATACATCTGCTACCCTCTTTGTGTAAAATCATGTATCAAATGAAGGGTATCTCGTAGAGGGATTTATATGTAATTAGATCTTGGAAATATCAATACAAAGCATTCATTCATTTATTTCTTCGTATTTTGGCTACGCCTTTCTTTTATGCTTTTTCATTTAATGCATGTTAAACGTTAAAATATTTAATAATAATAATCACAAATAGAGTGAGTGGATGGTGCACTGCTTCCCTGGGGTCGCTACAGATGGCGATCACGGTGGGACCCCCACCTAGTTTTTATTTTCTATCGCTTTACTGATCCATGTTTTTGTGTGCAGGTTTAGCCACTCTGGTCTACAATGGCCATAAATCAGCCACTCTAGTCTACAGTGGCCAAGAGTCAGCCGCTCTGGTCTACAACGGCCAAAAATCAGCCGCTCTAGTCGACAGTGGCCAGAACTGGAGTGCAATAGAGGACAAAATATTGATTCTCTGAGCTGGATTTGAGGTTGGTACAACTTTTCTAATGATTTATGTTCTTTTATCTACTTCTATTTTCCTAAAAATAAACATTAAGACACATTTTAATTTGGGAAATCAAGGAATGGAAAGGAAAGAACCTGCATCTTGTGCATCTTAGAGTCTCTTTAGATTTCCACTAGGCATTGCTAGGAACAATGGCTTATGCTTGTAAATTCTACCCTAGAATCCAACATGCTAGAAATTGTGTGTTGGTTTGCTTGCTTGAGGCCCTACTAGAGGCCATATTTGCACAAGATAGAGTGCATCCATGAATCTCATACTAGTTATGCATCTTTCTGAAAAGTGAAACATCATTCATATCAGGCATATAGGAAAGAGTCATTTCTATTGTATGATGCATTTTATTTTATGCAAACTTAAAATGAACCCCACACACACACACATGTTTTAAACATTGGAGAGTTGGATTTCATCACCAACCTTCAATTCAGTCCGATGACATTGGCATTCATCTCCTTCCACCGACTTGCCCCTTAGATCTTCTTAGAATGGAATTGGGAACTTATTTATAGTGGTACTAAGTTACTCATGTTCAAACTGTCTCCCACTATTGGAACAATTGGTTCAGAGTGGAAGAGCTAGGCGAACCCCCCACTGGGATTTAAGTGGTGTACCCTAGTCTCTTTTTGAGAAAATCATGTTTGGCATGGGTGTTCTTGATTCCCACTATGGATGAGTCTCCTTATTCTAAATCCAAAACAAGAGCAAGAAACAAGAAGAACAATATATCAAAGACACATCAAATAGTTTAGGGCACACATAAATTGGTAATCAAGATAAACACTTGTTTGATATTGTTTGGTTATCTCTAAAATTGCAATCCAAAGAACTAATTCACAAGCACAATGGTCAAAACTAGAAGTAAACATCCTCGGTCCAATACCGAGGGAGAATCTAAAGCAACACATACTCATAGATGAAGTCATAGTAACATTGAACCACATGCTCATAAAATAGTGAGACGTAGTTCTGCAAGTCTACGGGGTGATAATTCAACCCTTGGGGGTTCTCCTCGAGAAACCCCAAATAGAGAGTCAAATCATGGAACTAAATCACAACAACACAAAGAGGCCTCATGGCCATCATCATCAAGGAGACATGAGGAAGCCTCAAGGTCTTCCTCTAAACACATAGAAACTTCTCAAAGACATGAGGAGGCTTCAAGAGCTTCCTCCCCACATGGACATAAGAAGGGTTCTAGACCCCATTCTTCACACAGGGATGATGAGGTTTCCCCATATCCATCCTCATGGAGGGTAGATAGGGCTACAAAGCCCTCATCACCAAAAAGACACACAAGAGTCACCACACCTCAAACTTCACATGAGACATTGAGAACAGGTCTACCTACTGAAGGGCAAGAAACTAGAGCTACATCCAGTCATAGACATCAAATAGAAGATACCCTTCACACAAGAGGAAGGATTCCAATAGATCATGACCTCATTGGAGTAAATGGCACCCCAAGGGATCAGCCATGGAAAACAAGATAGTTAGATGAGTTGGATCAGTTGCATCCGAGGCCACCTCCCAGAACCATAGCCACAAAAAATTTTGCATCTGGGAGTTCACAAATTGTTACTTCTAAATACACCTCTCAACCTGGGGATGCTTCTGAGTGACTTTGTAATTATCATGCACAGTTTGACCATAGAGGTACTTATCAAAACACAGAACAAATTATAGTAGCTAGCAAGAGCAAAGAAACTATAGAGACCTCTTCGAGGAATCTGTGAATCAAAACCACAAGAATAGAATCAGATAAACTTGAGTCCTCTTCAATAATGCAATCTGACCGCATGCGATGGTTAGAAAATATGTTGCATAAAGAGTGAGAGCTAGTAGAAGCTCTTGAGCATGACAAACAAAGAGAAAGGCTTTTGCGCCAACATGAGCAGTGTTTAAGAGAACAAGCTGAGCAACTAGCTCATATCAATTTACAAGCCAATGGCAATGATCATCAAAGAGATAAATGCACTGACTCACCAAGAGAGGGGTGCAATAGAAAAGAAGAAAGCCCACAATGAAACCACCACTCAAATCATGAGCAACATCAAACTGGTGGGGAAAGGGTAAACTTGATGAATCAGGATCAAACACATCTTGAATCCCCTCGTAGGAGGGAAGAGAATAGAACAAGTCAAGTGCACATAGGGTTACCTCCATTACCACCATGAGGGGGCCTACAAGAAGAGGAACTCCTCACCTCAAAGGCATTCTAGGCACTCACTAAAAATATGAAGTCCTTTGAGAAACAAGAAATGGTAGGGAACCAACCAACATTGAGTAAAATACACAACCAACCATTATGCCCATCGGTCCCTAGCCCTGCATATCCTAAGCATTTTGAGATGCCTAGGTTAGAAAAGTTTAAGGGTGAAGAGGATGCACAAGAGCATGTCACCAATTTCATCAATGCATGTTTTCATCTTGAAGACAATGATGCTCTTATGCTAAGGACTTTCATTATGACATTTTTGGGCGCTGCCACTCAATGGTTCAACCAACTGCCCAAGCACAACATATCCAATTTTGAACAACTAGTAAACGCATTCCTAAAGCATTTCTCCTTTGGTGCTAAAATAAAGGTGAACCTTTCAGACTTGGCCAACTTAAAACATTATGACGATGAGCCAGTAATGGAATATGGGGATAGATGGAGAAAATTCATGGCAAAGTTATCATTCTCTATCCCCACAGAAGAAATCATCCGCATGTTCACCAAGAGTTGTTCTAAACACATTTCCCTCTTGCTACAACTTCAATAATATCCATCATTTGAGGAAGCCTTGGCATAGGCCAAACTCATTGAGGACATAAAAGTAGATGAGGGAACCATTAAGCTCCAAAACAAGGAGTGGAACAAAAATGGCAAAAATGACAAACACAAGCAAAAATAGGCCAACCCGACTCTAGTTAATCAAGTAGTATTGGTTGCACCTAAGGATGGGGCTATGCAGCAACCCCAAAATTATCAAGCACAACCCCCACCAGCCAATTATGATCAAAAGAACAATCAGGGGTGAAACAGAGAATGCAAGCCACCTCACTATTTTACACCTCTATCAGAGTCAATGCAATCAATTTTCAACCAATTGAACGAGGCTAGAAAAATTAGATTTCTTGATATACCTCTCATAGATCCCAACCATCCTAAGCCAAAAGGATATAGGGAAGATCAATTTTTCCCTTATCATAGGATACTAGGGCATAATATTGAGGTTTGCATTGGTTTCAAACATCAGGTGCAAAACATGATTGAGGCAGGAGAACTTAAAGTTGACAACCCATTGGCTCCTGATAATAGAGATATGGGCATATACAAAAACCCATTGCCCAACCATGAGGTCCCTAGAGGGCAAGGTGCCCAAGTCAATCAGGTTCGAATTGATACGCCTACCCATGGGTGCGTTGGGATGGTTGAAATTGTCAATATAGCTACCAAGACTAGATGATATGGTCAACCATAACCTCCTACGGCTCCAATCAATGTCCCAACTACACCTAGGTAGAGGCAGGGGTAGAACAACCTTCCAGGTCCACCAACTCGACCTGTGGTAACTTTTTAGAGTAGATTAGAGCAAAACTTACAAATGACTCCGGCCAAGCTATCTATCTATGAGCTCATACAATAGTCCCCAAAGCACAGGGAGACTTTGATGGAGATTTTGAGATCGATTGAGCTCCAACCACAAGACCCCAATGCATTCATGCATTTTGTGGGACAAGTACAAGAGTGTCAGGAACCTGTAATTCGATTCTATGATCATGAGATTAAGATAGTGCCTACTGCCTTACCAGACCCTCCACTGCACATTATTGCATCAGTTAATGATTTACCTTTCAAGCGGGTCTTGATCGATATAGGTTCTTCAATCAACATCATCACAACTACAACAATAGAACACCTTAAGATCCCCAAGTCAAATATCATTTCGAGAGCCTACACATTAAGAGCTTTCAATGATGCTTTATGCAATACTATGGGAATGATAGTCCTACCCATCAAGGTAGGGCATAAGACCATCCTTGTGATGTGTCATGTCTTGGAAGGGGCCATGCAATACAACATCCTCTTAGGGCACCCTTGGATAAGAGATATGAAGTGTGTTCCTTCAATTTTACATCAATGTGTCAAGTATGTGCATGATGACAAAGTCTATGTGGTGTTGGCGGATGAAGAGCCATTCAAGTATGTCCATCAGGTGGATTTTCTAGGAGAATTTGTGATTCCTTCTACCCACCTGTATGTAGGACCTTCATCTCCAACTATGCAACTAGATAATAGAGACAAAGGGGTATGAAAAGACCCATCAACATCAACACCTCATCTTGCACCCAAAATGACTAATGCTTCTAAGAGACCATCAACATCTAAACCAAAAGATAATCAGAAGCTAAAGGCACCCTTAGTTGAGGAAGGAAAGCCCAAGGAAGTGCTAACCATAGCCATTGAGAAAATTCCAAGTCCAATGGAAGAAGAATATCTCCAAGATCAAGCTGAGGAGATACTAGAACCCGCTTCACCAGTGTCATCTGTAGGATCATCCACATCACATGCGATAATACACTTGGCAAGCATAGGGATAGGAGAGTATCTTGTGTAGAACATAACATTCACGCCCATCATAGAGTCTACACAGGACATGGGATGGCCAAAATACCTGAGACCACCAGTGGGAATAGTGGTTCCACTTGGAATCCCTCCCAACTAAACCAACTTTGTCTATGCTGGCTTGGACTGCACCCATAAGTCTACAGATATAGAAGAGGACAATGATGAACTATTCACTGTTAATGTTCGTTACCTCTCTAATCTTGAGTTTTCTCTAAGCTACTTTGAACGTTGCCATTGGCATGGCTATGGTCTTGGTATATATGAGCAGGGGCGTAGGCGGCCATTCGAGCCACAATACCAGCTTCCCTCTAATAGGTTTGGGTTAGGCTATCACATCAGAGGTCGAGATGACTCTCTAGTAGTAGCCTTGGATAGGTTAAGCTTGGGGTTAGGAGAAGACATCAATTTTATTCCTTATCACCCACCAAGTACAAGATATCCAAGTAATAGATAAGTGGTCATGGTAAACATACCACCACCAGAATTTTATCATTCAAGCTTCACAATTGATGCCACCCCAATAGGTTACAACTCATGGGATGAAGAGCAAGAAGAAAATGGATATGTTGTAAGTGATGATGAAGAAGAAAATAGGTTTAGCCTATCATGGGCCTCGCTATTTATAAAGACTTACCTGGTCCATCCATAATGAGAGTGGATACATATCAGATGAAAGTGACTATGAGTTAGAGGACTCAATAGAAAGGGCCTACCTAGGGCTAAGGCAATGGCCCCATGACTTGGGGCAACATACTAATGCAAATGGTATCTTCATAAGTGATGAATAATATGAATATGAAATAGAAATGGCCTACTTGGGGTCGAGACATGTACCCCCTATCTTAGGGCCACATACCAATGCTAATGGTTTTTGGATAAGTGATGATGACTTTGATGATGAGACTGAGATGGCTTATCTTGGGCCTCACCACTTATGACAAGTCAACATGTTGGTAGAAAGAGAAGTGACACTTCATGCCATAGACCTTGGCTTATGGTTTTTGGGGAGACCTATCGACTTAAATGCCATTTATCATGTGGTCAATCCCCCTCTGCCTACATTCAGAGAGCTCTTAGAACCCAATGATCCTATTATCTGGCCTACTCATGGGCTAGATCTAGAGATTCCTTTTCCTCTAGAGCCTCATCATGAGTATGGAGGAGAAACCTCTGAGACAATGTTTCACCCATGTGGTCCTGGAGATTTCATTCCATCCATCAATATGATCTCCATTGATTTGACCACTCCACTTCATAACCTAATAGATCCTACTAAACCACTGTGTCTTGATATAGAGGCTATTGATTGGGATCACGTTGATTCACCCATAGAGCCTGAAGACCTTTTTCCTAGCGAAGAGGTGTTACAACCATTTCATTTTGCATCAGGTTGTGCATATGATGTATTCCATGCTAGTTTGGATCCTGACTCAGTAGGACCTATAAATCCTATCGATGACATTCATTTGATACCCATGCCTCATCATTTGGAGGATGGGTCACATATGGCTATAGAAGTGACTTTTGAGATGGACATCAGTGATGATCCTACTCAACCAAAGAAAGTCAAGTTCGGAGAAAGTCTGTCTCCCGAGGAACAAGCCATCATAATTCCTCTCCTTAAAGAGAGGCCAAATATTTTTTCTTGGACTTACAAAGACATGCCAGGGATTGATCCAAAGTTAGTTGTTCACAATATTTCATTAGATCCCATGAAGAAACTAGTCAAGAAAAATTTGAGGAAAATGCATCCAACCATCACTTTGATGGTGAAGAACGAGTTACAAAAATTGTTGGATGCGATTTTCATAGTTCCCATCGATTATCCCGAATGGGTTTCGAACATGGTGCCCATGGGAAAACTTGATGGAAGAGTCCACATTTGCATAGATTTTAGAGACTTGAATAGGGCAACTCCAAAGGATTCATTCCCATTGCCAAACATAGATGCTCTTGTTGATGCCACTGCAGGTCATGAGATGCTCTCCCTAATGGATGGGTTTTCTGGATACAATCAAATCCGAATCAAACCCGAAGACCAACACAAGACTACTTTCATTACTCCATGGGGGACATTCTATTATAAGGTGATGCCATTTGGCCTAAAGAATGTTGGTGCCACATATCAACGGGCCATGACATACATCTTCCATGACTATATGCACACAATCCTAGAAGACTACATGGATGACTTGCTAGCCAAGTCTTTAGTGTGGCAAGAGCATGCTAAAATCCTTACAAAGGTCTTCGATCACCTCATTGAGCACAATGTCAGATTGAATCCTAAGAAGTGCATGTTTGGCATGACTTCTGGTAAGCTCTTAGGTTTCATCATTTCTAAGAGGGGCATCGAGGTCGATCCTACAAAGGTAAAGGCTATAATGGAAATGGCCACCCCTACCAACATTAGGGAGTTAAGAAGCCTACAAGGCAAGGTAGCATCCATCAAATGGTTCATTGCTCAATTATCAGATAAGTGTCAGCCCATGAACCAGTTGCTATGCAAGGATATCCCATTTCATTGGGATGAAGAATGCCAACAAGCCTTTGCAGAGATAAAAACTTACCTAGAAACACCACCAGTGTTGGCTCCACCAAGGCTAGAGGTACCATTTTTACTATACATATCGGCTACTAATTTTACTTTGGGCACCATGTTGGCCCAAAAGAATGCACAAGATAAAGAGCAAGTCATATATTACATTAGTCGCACCTTGGTGAGTTATGAGCTAGGATATGCGTATGTAGAAAAGTTGTGCTTAGAAGTGGTCTTTGCAACCAGAAAGTTGTGACACTACATGTTGAGCCATACGACCTACGTTATATCAAAACAAAATCCTTTGCAGTATATGATGAACAAGACCTATCACAATACATGTACTGCAAAGTGGATCATGCTATTGATAGAATTTGATCTAGAGTTCATAAGCTAGAATTCCATCAAGGGACAAGTCATAGCAGATCAATTAGCAGAGGCACCTCTTCAGGATAGCAAGCCTCTCACCATAGAATTGCTTGATGATGCGGTCTTCGCATTATCAGATCCACCCTAAACTTAAAGAGCCTAAAAAAGAAAGAGACATGGCATTGTTCTTTGATGGTTCAAAGTGCGAGCAAGGGGGTGGAGTAGGGATAGTCTTTATCACACCATAGGGTGCTCCATTACCCCTATCATTCAAACTAGACTTCCCTTGCACAAACAATAACATAGAGTATGAGGCCCTGATCTTGGGACTCCAAACAACCATTGCAATGGGTATTAAAATATTGAATATCTTTGGTGACTCTTTGCTCATAGTTAATCAAGTCAAAGGATTGTTCCAATGTAGGTGCCCACTCCTAAAATCTTACAAGGAGCTTGTTGACACTTACCTAGCTCGACTAGAATGGTATGACATCGAGGCAATCCCTCGTACATCAAATATATTTGTAGACACCATGGCATATTTGGGATCCTTAATCCCTCAGAATCCATCTATTGATTTCACAACCATTCATGTCAAAGTGCTCATGCACTAAGCAATACAATGTGAGGCTATGGATAATCAAGAGTCAATCAACATGATTCAGATTAAACCTAATCAGGATTGGTCCTTTAGAGCTAGAGCTTTCTTGCAAATGACACCTTGGGAATATTTGATCTCTCAAGGTCCTACGGAGTGTGGTACGACCATTCACCATAGGGTTGTTTCTCAATCTATGTTCTCAAATTCTGGATCATAGGAGGAGCATATCATTTTATCCATAGAGGTTGTGGCTTATCAGGATTGGCTTTCCCAATTACGGGATTTCTTGAAACTTGGAATGGTACCACAAGGCCTATCGCATGCTGAAATATGAGCATTTAAATAGAAGGTGATGAGGTACATCTTGCTAGGAGAGATCCTTTATAGACGAGGCTATGATGGAATGCTCCTTCATTGTCTTGAGCCCCAGGAAGCATCTTGGGCAATTTTGCAAGCCCATGATGGCACGTGTGGTGGTCACTTCAGTGGCATGGCCATCGTTAAGCGCATCTTGAGAATGGGTTACTATTGGCCCACTATGGAAAAATACTATTGTGAGTATGTCAAGAAATGCGTTAAGTGCCAGCATCATGCAAACCTCACTCACTTGCCATCACAAGCCTTGCAACCCATCCAGGCAGCATGGCCCTTCTCATAGTGGGGACTAGACTTAGTGGGGAAGATCTCACCCCCATCCTCATGCCGACACACGTTCATCATAATGACCATTGAGTATTTCACCAAATGGGTCGAAGCGATCCCCTTGACATCGACAACTGGACCTAGGATTGCGGAGTTTATACTCCACAATATCATAAGTCATTTTGGGGTCCCTTCGAAGATAATATCGGATAATGGGCCATATTTCAAGAACAAAAATGTGCATGCTTTAATGAACAAATATCACATTCAGCATAGTTTTTCAATGCCCTATTATCCACAAGCAAATGGGCAAGCAGAAGCCTCAAACAAAATAATAGTCTCCATCTTGAGGAAGATAGTGAAAGATAATCATAAGGACTGGCATTTGCAATTGCCTCTGGCATTGTGGGCATATAGGACTAGTGTGTGGATGCCCACTGGGGCAACACTATTTTCACTTGTATATGGCACTAAAGCCATCATGCCCCTAGAGTTGGAAATTCCAACCCTACGCATAGCATTGAAGGATTTCATAGATGATGACACCACACGACAAGCCCACCTTGATCAGTTAACGCTTCTTGATGAACATCGAGTCAATGCCTTGGAGCATCTCCATGTTTATCAGGATCACCTTGCATGAGCTTACAATAATAAAGTCCACTTAAGAGAATTCAAAGTTGGGGATCTTGTGCTTAAAGAAAACCAATAGAACTCAAATCTGCCATCGCACCTATGAGATAAATTTATGGTAAACTGGATAGGCCCTTACATGATTTTAGAGAAGGTTGGGCCTGGGGCATATCGCCTCACATCATTGGATGGCATTGAGGAGCCTGAGCCCCTCAATATCATTCATTTGAAGACATTTTATACATAAAATACAAAAACATTCAAATATACATAAAATACAAAAACATTCAAATATGTAAAATACAAAAACATTCAAATATACATAAAATTCAAATATGAAAATACAAACAAATTCAAAAAACATAAAAATTCAAAATTCAATAAAAAATGCTCCAAGGGTATCCAAGCCACTTGGTCAAATTCAATAAAAATGCTCCAAGGGTATCTAAGCCGCTTGGTCAAATTCAATAAAAATGCTCAAGGGTATACCAGCTTGGTAAATTCAATCAAAAATCCAAGGGTATACCAGCCGCTTGGTCAAATTCAATCAAAAATGCTCCAAGGGTATACCAGCTCCAAGGGTAGCTTGGTCAAATTCAATAAAAAATGCTCCAAGGGTATACCATCCGCTTGGTCAAATTCAATAAAAAATGCTCCAAGGGTATACCATACGCTTGGTCAAATTCAATAAAAAATGCTCCAAGGGTAAACCATACCGCTTGGTCAAAATTCAATCAAAAAGGCTCCAAGGGTATCTTCACGCCACTTGGTCAAACTCTAAAAAGCCCCAAAGGCACAATAAGCCCTTTGGTCAAAATACAATCAAAAATACAAAAACAATGCAAAAATAAAAAATACAAAAATAGTTGCATCTCACATCTGCATCCATATAGTTGCATTACATCAAACATGCATATCCATTGCATTTGCATATGTTATGATCACACTCTTGCAAATGATGCCATAGTTTGTATCACAACCACAAATACACAAGTCCACCTTCATCCATTCATCCATGTGTGTAACTGTGTTTTTCAACACAACCATATCATGTTGCTATAAGGAATAGGCTAAGATTTTCTGGTCATTCAACCATATCTAGTGGTCTTATCAGTTTTTGTGGGAAGCCATCTTGATTAGTAGAGAGTAAGGTCTAGTCGTGAATGCCTTAGATATTCAGGATCCCATCACTAATTGAAACACTAAAATCCTAGTTGGTACAAGGGAAAGATGAAAGCTACATAAAGTGGTCTAGGTTACCTTAAGCAAAAAGGATCTTCCTTGCTTATCCCCTTGTGCGACCGGTTCAAAGGTGTTGAGAATTGGCAAAAGGACAAGTTCCACCCTACCTAGAAATGAGTGATTATCATCACTACATAAATCCCTTGCTTTCATTAAAACAAGCAAAAATCCTGAAATAAAGCACAAATTCAAAACCCTAGTTTCCAAAGTCATAAGTTCAAAAGGTACAAAAACAAAGCAAATAGTGATTTTCATCACTACATAAGTCCCTTGCTCAAGAAAAAAAATCAATAAAAAATAAATAGTGATTTTCATCACTAAGCATGAGCAAGTATCCCAAATGAAATGAAGAAAAGAAGGGAATGGAACTTGAATCCCTGGAATTCTCAGCATTGCACAAAATCGAAAGGTGATCCCCATTACAGGTTGGTGTACAACCATGCCTAGCAATGGTGATACCCTTACGCATGATGATATGTCTATCACAATAGCATCTTGCATTTGTGTAGACCAATGTTTGCATGTGGATGAGCTAGCTTTAGGTAACCCAAAGCTACCTAGTGGTATAGTCCAACTAAGTCCAACATAGGATAAGATGAACAATTGAGGATCCATGATCTTAGCAATGGGCTGAAAGAATCCTGCCTGACATCGAAGGAAATGCTTGAGTTCTATCTAAATATATTCATTTGCACACATAGGGATAATGAATATCTAGGTCCATGATGAAAGCCTTACTTTTCAAAAGTCTTGTATGGTCAGTACGTAGTTATTGATAGGGTAACTAGAGTGTTTGAGTCTCAAGAAAAGCCTCCAAAATTCCTACATAGCAACAAATCATATCATTCACCACATCATCAATTTATTTATGAAATTTGTAAATTAAGGGGTATTAACAAAGTAGGATAGATACCGGATGGATGTCAAAAATGATGTTTAGATGACCACTGACTATTTTGTAATCTTTTAAATTACATAAGCTTTATCAAGAAATTACATACATTCCATGCCATTACATTTCACATATGAATGCCCAAATAATTAGTTCTTATGATAAGAGTGATTATTTACATTCATGATTGTTATACTTTCTGTGGTATCACCCATTTAGATTGATGAAATCATATCATATGCATCCCTTATGTTTTAAGTGATTAAAGCATACAGGTTCATAAACATCATATAAACAATGCATGACACATTGCATTTACCATATCATAACATAAGTTAGATGCATACAATTAAATCAAAATTAAACATGCATCTAATGAAAACATTGCATCCATAAATACATAATTTCATAAAGCATCCATCCATATCTAAGATCACATCATTGCATCCACCCATATATAGAATCATAAATCCATCATCAAATCAACTCATGATACATCACATCATGTCACAATAATCAAAAGCATCTACATAAACATATACATAAGCATCCATCTCAAATCCATATCATCATAAATATCACCTATCATCTAACACATATATCAACTCATCATAATGCCATCATCACATCACATAAGTAAAACAAAAACATAAGCAATAAATGACACACATAATGAAGCATAATGCAAAGATCTCATAAATATGTGTGTCTCAAAAGTGTCTCAAAATGTGTATCTCAAAGTGCATAGATATACAAAATTTCCCGAAGGCTACAGTCATAATAGGTTAGCTGACCTCAAAAATAAGAGCCTAATGCATCATCAATCAAACACTAGGTCTGTGCCCCCTATAGCGCCACCCCCTATGGATGGATCTCGGGTGGAGCGGTGTGAGCCCACTGGCCTCTCTATGTGAGTTTGGGTCCTCTGACTAGGCCAGATGGAAGACTACCTTGAGGTAGAGCACCCACTAGCCTGTGATCCACCTGCACCTATCCTCTCCCTAGGAGTGGCTCCTAGCCTCTTGATCTACATCTCGAGAGAAGCAATGTGGCCTACATGACCCTTAATATCTATCTCATACTCATCTAGTAGAGTCTACATCCACCTAATATCTACCCCTAGATCTATCCCTGTAGAGCCCTGAGGTGTGGAAGGATCAACAACAACCTGTATCCTGGTAGCACCACCCCTAATAGCAGCCTACAAAGCTTGTATCTGAGCTATGAGCTGCTCTATAGTAGCATCCCATTGTACTATAGTAGCATCCCATTGGGCAATGATAGCATCACATTGTTGTACCTAGATCTTGGCTGATTGGAGCTCGACCTCTACATCATGCAACTATGCTCTTAAAGGAGAATCTCTCTCCTTGGGATCCAACTCCTCATCCTCATCCTCAGGAGCCTCCTGCTCCTCCACTACCACCTACTCTATCGGTTGGCCCCATACCTCAGTCCTAGCTTAGACTCTATACCCTACTGGATCTGCACCATCTCTGCCATCACCCTCATGACCTAGACTACCATCACCATGCCACATCCGGTCACCCCACCACTATGCAAATGCATCTGTGACTCCCCTAGTGACTCATGGGTCAACTACTAGGGCATCCTCCTCATCATCCAACTCTATGATATGTGGGGGAGGGAGGTCTCTCTCTGCTCCGATGCGCCTATACAAGAATGGGATAAGTGGCACATCTTGTTGTAACTCATACTGATGAAGAACTTGGGAGTAGAAGAAATACTCCTTGATGTCGACCTTATGGCCAATGAGCCATCGCTCATATCATATCCTAGCTGTAAATCTGGGTGGATCATCCCAAGTTGGGCACTCATAATATGGGTGCCACATGATGGCTCTAGCCTGTAGCCTAGTGAAAGTAGTAGTATAATGGGGGAGCTCCCCGCATTAGGATGGCTCTTGCACTCCTCACGCTCTCGAGCCCACCTGGTAGCATAGCACTGCATCTTAGCATCAATAACTATAATCTTAGTAGGGAGTCCTCTGGGATGATCCATGCTGATATGCTCCCATCCCCATACCTAGAGGAGCAAGCTACAACCAATGTTGATGTGGCCTCATCGATGGATGTGATACAACTCATCATAACACTGTGCTAGTAGAGACCTCCCCATGCATAGATGATGGGCTCCTCACTATCCAACAAATCTTGAACCATCGCAAGGAGGTTCCACGAGAACCTCAAGCCTGAGAAATCTAGGATCAGAATGTTGTTGATGACCATCAACAATATCGCATGCCTCTCTATGAAGACATGCTCCCTGTACCAATGTATAATAGATACACCTCTAGACTTGGTGTCCTTGAAGGTATTCATCGCATGCCCCCCGAACACCCAAAGAAAAATTACATCATGATCATTAGTGGTCGAAGAGACGATGGCCACTCCATCAAAGGGGATCTAAAAAATCCTATACACATCCTCCGGTGTGATAGTCATCTCACCGGTAGGAATATGGAAGGTGTTCATCCTGGGGTCCCATCGGTGAACCAGGGTAGTGAGGTAGGCCTGATCCGACATAATCTATGGTAGTCGAGTAACATACTATAGTTCATGGGCCTTAAGCCAGGTCCAGTCCGTATCATCTAGGAGTGGGAGGAGATCATTAAGGAGCTTCGGGTCTCGAGCCCGAGTAGTGAGAATCTAAGAGCAAAAATCAAAGGTATAACTACAATGCATCTAAGGCATGAATCATAAATAAAACATGAAAAATGGTGCACATAATGATAAACTATCCTAAGTCTGAGTAAAATAGGAATAAATGCACCTAATCATGCAACATAGTACAAGAAAGTAGTTCAAAAATTCAAAAAATTAGATAATCATCTCACAAAATCCAAAAAAATTACAAAATTTAACTAAGTATCTTGGTCGTTGTCGCCTACAATGACCAAAAATGGCTAGTTGAGGACGAGAGTGGCCAAACCCCAATGGTCAAATTTTTGACCATTGGGATTCAAATTGGTCGCTCTGAGTGATAATGGCCAAATTGCAAGTCGAGATGGCCACTCTGAGCAGTAGCGGCCAATAGGCGACATGGCAGACATGTACGCCCTAGGCCAAAAATGCCAAAAAAATAAAAAATTGACAAATGGGGGCAAGCCCACCAAAACAAAGCCTAACCTAAACCTATCTATGGATTCGGTTCATTGCCAACAAGTTTAGTGAGGTTCATTTACCGGTTACTTAATGAGGTTCAATTTTACCCAAAAAGAAAGTAGGGTTAAGGTTTGAGAGAATACCCAAGAAGCTCTGGCTCCTCCACTCGCCGATGTCTCTCCCTATGCAGCCATAGTCTCCAACGCAACAACACTCCAAGTCGCAAATGTCACTTTCTCGTCAGAGCTCTAGAAAGCAAAATGCCAGCTAGGAAAAATGAAAATTCAAAACCCTAGATTCCTTTTGTACTCCTCAAGTTATGCTTCGACCATTGCTGACATCAGTGGCCCAAACTTTTTGGCCGCTCAGGGTGAGAGCGGCCATAGGCAAGGACTTAGCGACCACTGGATCTAACAACGGTCGGATGCACAAGAAAAATCAAGAAGATTCCTTCTAGGAGGAATAGCAAAAAAATCAAATAAGCACATTTTGATGGTCCCTGATCATCATAATAATCAAAATAACAAAAAAATTACATAAAAACAAATCTCGAGTAAGCTTCGTATTCAGTTACTTACTCTATCAACTCGGTGGTTGTAGCGATTTGCACTCCATGCAACTTGGTGAGATGAGTAAGTTACCATAGAGCTACTTGGGGAAAATTATTCATTTTAGAATTACGATGTATCACCTCAACCCCGAAGAAGATCAAGATGGTCGAACTACTCCATGGGTATGATGGAATCATCCTAATTCTCTTATGACACCAAAAACACTGAGCCAAGTGATGCAATACAAGCATAAATAGAATCGCTCATCCTAACTCCCTAAGAAGGCTATTTGTGGTCGGACCGCTCCTCGGGATAGGGATGAGTGATCATCATAAACAAATTGGAATCACACTTGGATGGGGGTTTGCCCATTAAAAGAACAAACAACTAGAAAGGAACCAAAACTAGTCAAAGTGGTCAAGCGACTTGTCACTTCATTCATTGCCTTTCCCTCACCAATTCATTTGTGTGAGGGGGTAGTTCAAATATTCAAATAATCATAATCAAATTCAACCAAAGATCACTCGATCATATCAAAATAGCATTCATCCTATGAATCATTGCATACAACTCTTACAAAACTTTCCCCCATTTGTTGGGTTCATAAGCAAATATGACATCTTCAATTTGTAGCTCTCCTCCGATCGGTTCTGTTGTAGCATCATAAAGCTACCCGATTGTGTTTGAGGAATGAGTGCAAGTGGACATGTGCAAGCCCTATGCTAAATTAAGCCTTCAATCAGGTTGAAGCAATGATTCAAGGATGCATGCCATCTTGCATGATTGGGCCATCCAACATTGATCAGATCAATGATCATCATACACCCTACAAACATAGTAGTCTACATTTTCGCTTTGCGCTATGTTTTCCACTCAATGCATCACAAAAAGGGGCATCTGTAGACACCTAAAACATGTCATGTTCAGGGAGACTACTCACATAGGCACACTCATAGATCATGTGACTAAACCTTGGGACTTTCCAAGTATCAAAAGTGGTTCTACCACTCATCTGGGGCATTTTTCAGCCCATCCAAGCCTGGCCGCTATGGACCAGAGTGGCTGGATTCTGGCCATTGAAGCTCAGAGTGGCCAAACCTTAGCCATTGTAGATGACAATGGCTAAACTTTAAATGCATTTTTCCACCAATCTAGCCTAATATCGGGTGGAAGTGGTAGTCTGCATGCAATAAGGCTGAGCGGGGATAACTTTGCATTCCTCCTCATAACCAGTCTACATGAAAGACTCAAGTCCAGATTTAGACATCAGTTAACTACCCCTCAAGGGTAGACAAAGGCAAAACTTCTCATGCCAACATCTAGTGTGCATGTAGAAAAGCAATCCTAGGGTTTTGACATTGACCTAGGGTTTCAAACACTTTATAAGGAGTAAACCTAAAAGCACTAGGGGACCTTCTTTGAACCTTCTTTTGTGAATCAAGAGAGAGAGAACATCACATACTTGGAGAGCTTCCCTTGGAGATCATTTTTATAGTGAAGCCCTATCAGATTGGAGAGTGAATCTGAGCACCCTTGAGGAGCAACGAAGTGCTAGCCAAACTAAGAGGTAATCATCCATGCACATACATTAATCATTTAACATTAGTAGCAGACTTAAGCCCATAGCCTTTGGATCAATAGAGACAGATTTCACCTTAGCGGCCGTTGTCCTGGATAGTGGCCCACGACCTAGTCTAGGGTTTAGGTGTTAGTTTCTTTTATTCTACTTTTTCCATGCTTTCATATCATTAGCATAAGATTTACTTCATTTATTGGCATTCATAGTACTAGTTTCATTGCACTTGTTTTCATTATGCTAACAACCTCATCCGGGGAGGCAATCTCGGACATCTAAGCGTGTGTTGTTGTTTCATTGATTGCAGGGCTACAGGTTCATCGGACAAATCTGCAACATACGAGAGCAAGAGGATCCCTCTAGGAATCAGACCTGGAGAAGGAGGCATCTGTAAGCCCTCATACAGTTCCATGTGCATCATCGGGAAGCCTAGAAAAGTGCATCTCCCTTTGCGAGGGGATATTTTATACATCTGCTACCCTCTTTGTGTAAAATCATGTATCAAATGAAGGGTATCCCGTAGAGGGATTTATATGTAACCGGATCTTGGAAATATCAATACAAAGCATTCATTCATTTATTTCTTCGTACTTTGGCTACGCCTTTCTTTTATGCTTTTTCATTTAATGCATGTTAAACGTTAAAATATTTAATAATAATAATCACAAATAGAGTGAGTGGATGGTGCACCGCTTCCCCGGGGTCGCTACACTATTTATAGATAAACCTAAGGGCTAGGGATTTAGGTCCCTTAGGAAATATCTCATCCTCACACATGTGTGAGGAGATATTAGGGTTAACTAGGATTAGTCAAGTCTAGGGTATATTTGGGGTTAGGTTAGGCTTTCCTAGAAAATATCCTAACTAACCTAGTGCACACACATGTGGGAGGGAATAATTAGGATTAATTAGGATTTAGGAACCTAATTAACCTTTATAATCCAAAAGTGTACTTTAAGTGAAGTCACTTTAAAATTAGAATTTGGATTAACTTTAATTAATACTTTTTAGGAACTAATAGCCCCGTGGGGTCCTAATTAAGTCTAGGAAGGGCTTAAATGGCCTTGGGTGATTGATGAGTGATCCTTTGATGGATGCCAAGTGGTCATGATATGAACTAAGTAGTTTATTAGGGTTTTGTATCTATAAACTAGTTATATAGCATATATACGTCTACAGTATGCTACACTGATCTAGAGCGATCTACGATAGTCTACGCAGGTCTAGATCCATCTACAATAGTCTATGCCAGTATACAATAGCCTAGAGGTATCTAGGATGGTCTATGTAAACCTAAAAGTTTCCAAAAGTATCTACAAGTACGTAGAGGTAGCTATGTGCAACTTTTAGGTGTCTAAAGATAGTAATTTATAGAAGATTACACACCTCAAAAAATTTTGGATTTTTTGGGATGGTATGTCTTTCCTTGAAATTTATCCTCGCTATTTCACCTTGGAAATTTTCTTACCTTAGGGATTTTTACTGTTGGATCTCTGATATCTAAGCTTTTGCTTTCCTCTTTTTTATCATACCTAGTAAAGGTTTGATCTTTATAATTTTCTTGACTGACCATTTGATTTTCAAATATTTTGAGTTGAGGTTTCTCTTTAGCACTAGTCCACTTCTTGCACTCCATATTTTCTACCAAAAAATGTAGTGATAAATCACTTCATGCATCACATGTGCAAAAACTAGGGATGGATTGAAAATATTTAGTTAATAAATTGAAAAAAAAAATCTCAATGCCTAGAGATACCTCCAATATTATAAAAGCATTATGGCATCCTTGAAAACCCCATTACAAGAAATGATCAAATAAACTATGGGGTTCGTTGTTGTAAGAATTCCTAACATATTTTATTTACAAATGAAGATCCTATATTATGATGTTATCAATACCATGTTTGAGGAGAAAAAGGACTACGATGACAAGGGAATGCATTTAAAATATATAAGAAGATTGATACCATATACACCAATCTACCATAGATAATACAAAAAAAATACCTATCAAAGAACCCATTTGGATACCTAATGGGGGAAGTAGAGGATCTCATCTTGATATATCCATTGGAAAATAAAGAGTGGTAGAAACTATTAGGATTCTTAACAAAAATTATTTGATGAAGAAATATAATTTTAACAATTTTATTGTAAGGATCCCAAATTTGTGGATTTTGTCCCTTAGGATAAAGTTGGGATCTAGGATCTATTGCTAATTGATCTTTATGCCTCATGAAATCACCAAAGTGTGTACCTCAATACTACCTTGTAATTTTTAATTTTTTAAGGAGCACAAATCAATTAAATCAAACATCAAGTGCCTCAAAAAACCCTCCAAATTGTTTCTATGACCAACATATGAGTTGATTGATTCAAGATCAACTCCCTTGTAAATGGATCTAATTAGCTTAAAGGAGTGAATTGCTCATGGTTAGCTAGTGATTTTCTAGCAAAAGTGAGCAATTTTTTCTATAATTGGAGTGAATCACTTAACATCCAATAGAGGGGTAAAACTAGATGTTTTGATCCTAAAGAGAATATATTGAGGATGATATTTTGGCATTTAGTGGTACCCTTAGTCATTTTGTTGGAAATAAAGCTAGTAAAATGAGCAAAAAGGAGTAAAAAAGGTAAAAAAATTGTTTCAATGGTAAGCTTTGGATCTTACCCCTTTTACCTCCTTGGATGATAGCTGACTAGGCAGGTAAGTTTGACTTGGACGACAACTGACTGGGCAGGATTGGATGACAAGGGTGGTAAGGCGAACCAACTCATTTTCCCTTTCTATTTTCCTCCCTATTTCTTCTATTTCCCTAACTTCCCTATATTCCCTAAGTTTGTTTATTTTTACGAGTATAAATACCAATGTAACCTATTATTCCTAAGGTTGAATACAATATTAATTTCCTATTTTTCACTCCTAATTTCTCTCAAACCACATCTGGTATCAGAGCTGAAGTCAAGAGGGCATGAGGATTGATGCAAGGGAAGCCTAAGGACCGAGGAGAGAGAAGCCCACAACACATATCCTATAGCGAGGTTGATGTGGGACCCGTAACATGTAGCTTGAGGTGAGAGAAGCCCAAAGCATACAAATTGAGGCAAATTTTGGAGCAGGCCAGCATAGCAAGCACGCAAAGACATGACCGATGCAGGAGAACCAAACAGAGAGCAGCATGTGGTGAGAGGAGAACAAGACCCATGCTAACTAGAGGACTTAGAAGCTGACATGGAAAAACAACGTGGTAGTGAAGGGAGCAATGTGGCAAGGAATTATTGGCTAATTGGAGCCAAAAGGAGCGATCGTTGATTACTCGAAGGCAATCATTTCAAAAGGTGCGTGTCCATGGTTATAAACCCTTGCATTGCCTCCATCCTACTGAATGTGGGATTATTATTTTGTTCTTTGCAATCGACGATAAGAGCTTGTTAAATACAAAATCCTCCTCCTCCATACTCAGCCATGGGTGTAGCTCGAGTGTCTAAGGCACAACGCTTGTGATCTGGGTGTCACGTGTTTGAATCCCGCTAGTCACTATTTTGCTTTGTTTTTTTAACTCGCCTGGAAAGCATAGTTGAAAAGGATCGTGGATCCTTTGATTTTTAAATTAAACTTCATGGTGCATTGGTCTAAAGTTTTGTGACTATCAAGAGATCACGGTTTCAAATGGGCTAGAGATATTTTTTTTTTTTTATTATTTAAACTTTAGAAATTTAAAATTATTAAATATTAATTTAATAAAAATTAATTTATAATTATTTTTAAAACTTAGGTTTTAATGATTATAAAATTATTTTTTTATTAAATATGAATATTTAATGTTTTTTAATAAGTTTTAATTTTAAAATTTTGTTGTAAAAGCCTTTAAGGCTTAATATTTTCATCCACAAAGAGATTGTACATTTCACTTTTTTGTGAAATACTTAGATATTGAAAGAGAAATTGATAACTTTCCTAAGAGGAAAGAGTGTGTAATAAGCCTAAGAGGCTTAGTATTTTGTAAAAGACATTTGATGATCAGACCTAATGGGTGTTATCATGCCTTATGTGCAATTCTAGCAAGAGAAGGTGCAAAAAGGTTTGATGAAAAGGTAAGAGATTATGGACTCAACATTGTGTTTATTCAACTTCAAAACGCAGTAATCGCACATCAAAGGCATCCTAAATTAGGGTACAAAGCGGATTTTGAAGATAATTCATTTAGAATTCAATTTGAACAATCAAAATCCATCCAAGCTACACCACAAGAATCAGAGTACACAAACTACAATATTTCAGTGGAAATCCTAGAACCACCATCACCGAAAATCATACCAATAAGTGACGATGAAGAAGAAGTGGCAGATAAATTTGCAAATCAAGATATCACATCCCCACATCAAGAGGAGCAAGTAGTCAATGATAGAGTAGAACAAGTCAGATTTGACTTAAATTTGCAATCTCTTCCTTCTTCCTTCTTATTCTTTCTTTCATTTAGCAAAGTACTTTTGTAACCATGAAATAAAGAGAGTTTTTTGTTAACTATGGCCTCACACAATAGCTTACCTATCCCAAAATTTAACGGTTATGACTATGAGTACTGGTCTATAAATATGAAGACCCTGCTCATAGGAAGAGGTTTGTGGGACATCATAGAGGAAGGCTATACAGAACCCACAGACTGGACCACACTTAATGTAGCAGACAAGAAAACTTGAAAAGAAGAGAAAAAGAGCAACTCATATGCTCTTTCTCATCTCCAAGCCGCATTGGAGAAAAGCATATTTCCTAGAATTATTGCTTGTACGACTGCTCAAGATGCATGGAAAGCATTGAGTGATGGATTCCAAGGTAGTAATAAAGTGAAGCAAGTAAGGCTTCAAACACTGAAGAGAGATTTTGAAAATCTCCAAATGAAATATGATGAAAAAGTTGGTGATTATTGTGTTAGAGTAAAAGCAATAGTAGATAAAATGGTTACACTAGGTGAAGCAATCAAGCCTGAGACAATTGTAACAAAAGTGTTGTGAACACTTACACAAAAATGGAACCATATTGCCATAATTATAGAATAATCCAAAGATATTTCCCTTTTAACATTCGGTGCATTAATCAAATCGTTAATGTCATATGAAGAGAGATTTCCTGAAACTCCTTCAACCAGCTATGGAGGTGATGATAAGGCCTTCACTTCCAATGCAAACAATGAAGAGGATGGGGAAGAGGTCAAGGCAAAGGTAAGCAAAGAGGTAGAGGCAGAACCAACTACAGAGGAGGAAATCATAACAGAGGAGACAATTCCAACAGAGGAGGAAACTCATACAGAGGAGACAATCAAAAAAGAGGTGGAAATCAAAATCGAGGAGGAAATCCAAGATAAAGTGGAAATCAAGGGTGAGGAAGTGACAAGTCCAAATTAGCTTGTTTCAACTATGGCAAGCTAGGTCACTTCGCTCACGACTGCTAGTCAAAATCTTCACAAGGCAGCAGTAGTCAATATGGTAATTATGGAGAAGAAGATGATACCTCTAATATTTTTCTGTCATATGGACAATAAAAATAGAATCTAAATGACACATGGATTCTAGATACTGGTTGTTCAAACCATATGAGTGGCAAAGAATATTTATTTGCTACTCTAGATTCCACTTATAAATCCCAAATCAAATTAGGGTATGATAATACATTGCAAGTAGAGGGTATTGGAGGTTCCAACCAAATAAGGACTAAAGAAAGTACATGACATCTATTACACTCCAAAGCTCCAACATAATCTGCTAAGCATTGGGAAAATTATGGAGAACAATTACAAGCTTGTATTTGATGAAGGACAATGTATCATTTTTGATAAAAATAATTGTAATCATGTCATCACACAGGTCCCCATGACCAATAATAGGTTATTCCATATCAAATTTGATGAGCCAGGAGGAGCTCAAATTGTAAATATAGCTATAACAAATCCAAGTGTGCTTTGGCACTTGCGATATGGTCACCTGTTGGCATTTTTGCCACATTGATTCTCATTGATTAATGCATTAGTGTATTGTTGGGGATCTGATCTTTGACTTCAGATTTGATGCAGCTTGGGCGAAAAAAGGAGAAAAAATGAGCAAAAAATGACTAAGTCCGAAAGCTGCAGCGATGCGGCGACATGTCGCGAGAATCGCGGTCCAACGCGATCAACGCGAGCGAGTTGGCGGAACCGTCGCGATATCGCGACGTGTTCCGAAATCGCGGGTCGGCGGGCAAAAACGCACTAAGTTGAAAACATGCAGCGATTCGCTGACATGTCAGCGAATCGCGACCTCGAAGGCAAAAAGTGAGAACTTGCAGCGCGTCGCTGACATGTCAGCGAATCGCGACCGAAAAGGGCGATTGATGCCGCGACGGAAACATGTAGCGAAATCGCTACATGTTCCGATTTCGCGGAGCAAGCTTGCGATGGCGAAGAGGAAGTCAAACATGTAGCGAAATCGCTACATGTGCCATTTTCGCGGGTCAACGGTGGTCAAAGCATTTGGCATTATAAGACGTCGCGATTTCGCGACCCGTCGCGATTTCGCGACCCGTCGCATTTTCGCGACTGCGCGGTTTTCCCGCCAAGTGCAATATGAACGGCCGAAAGGGTTTTTCGATTTTCGATGATTTAATGCTAACCCGAATTAAATATTTTGCGGATTTCCGAGGCGGTTAAAGTCGAAGAAGCGCCCAAGCCACCAAAATTAAAGGATTTATTGGTTCAAAGTATTGGTTCGTGGATTATTTTAACGGCTTCATGCACATGTTTGAAAAAACGAATTTAATGAAGGGCCGCGAACGTTTCATGGTATTTAATTTGTATTTCTTCGAGACTGCGATTAAGGGGATCATCTTCCTCGTTTCCTTCGCATGATTGTAGATCACGAGGAAGTTGGTTTTAATTATTTAATGCTGCAAAGAGGACGGACCTCTATAAAAACCAATGTAATTTTCATTTGCAAAGGTTGGAAAAACTTGCTGCTAGAAACTGGAATTGTATCTGCGGGAATAAAAGGATCGACTTCTAATTTTTCAAGCGTCGCATGGATGAATTTGCTTTCTGTTTTCTGCATTTCTAATAGCATTCGTACTCCTGCATTGCTATTACATTTAAATTCTGCATACTGGATTTAAATACTGCGGTCAGGGTACAATTCCGGAATGTGGGTTTGGAGGGATTTGCGGCATGTGATTGTGCGAGGATGAAGCTGATTTCTTATGTTACTTCTCTGTTGTTGCGTTTTTAGTTTCCTGCTTGTTGTTTTTACGATCCCATCACTTCGGCTCTGTGGCCATATTTCCCATTTCTTTACGCAACCTTTTAAATCTCTTTCGAGCAACCCTATCTTAAACCCATTTTTAGAGTAGTAAAGGGAACCGACCCACTCGGAGATTGGTGCGGGAGCCATTTCTTGCTTCCAGCCTTTCAATGTTGGCCGGGTCTAGGGCGCAATTGTAAAAATCCTTTCCTGTGGCAGATTCGTGACCAACAGTTTTTGGCACGCCCGGTGGGACAGACTTTTTCTGTCTCCAAGAATTCATAATCGGTGGGATACGCATAATTTTCCAAAGTGATAACCCCACCGGTGCCAACAGTTTTGGCACGTTTTAACACCCGGAGGTCTCAAGATTTGATGAGCTGTCTTGGCCTCACAGCGGAGATTTTTAAGTTCATCTGGCGACTTTGCTGAGTTGAAGATCTGTTCGTGGACGCCTATTGTTTTAAAAAAAAAAAAAAAAAAAAAAAAATTTCAAAGAATGTTCATCTGGCGACTCTGACTTAATGGCGATGGCCGTGATTCCATGAGACCATCGCCACAAAGGCGAGGGTTTTTTCTAGATGGGATGATCCTGGCCCTCTGAATCTGCAAGTTCGGCATGAAATTCCCGAAGGTGCCCTGAAGAACCTGGAAAAATATGATGGTACCGAAGGCATGGCTCTGACACATGTTGAAGACATTGCTATTCTGTCCATGATCCATGTCATAGAACACGAGGATGTCATGATCCGACTTAGGTTCGATCTTTGGAAGGAAGAGCATTGCAATGGTACGGATTGCTCAAACGTCAAAGCATCGGCTCATGGGATGATCTCGCGGGAGCACCGATCAAAAGATTTGATGAAGATCCTTTCTACAGTTCTTTGGATCTCTACCAATTTTTCATGTACATCAAGAGAGCACCTCAAGAGAGCATCACGGACTTCAATGTCCGATTCTTGAGAAGCTGGAAGAGAATTCCAGAGAAGATCCGTCCATCACCCACCCAAGCCCACCTCTTTTATGTTCGAGCTTCGAACTCTGACATAGGTCTCTTTTCTTTGCGATCAGGTGAACAACGGTTCCCACAAATATTTGAGGAAGCAGTGCGAGCAGAACAGTTGTTGCTCTTATCAGGAAAATTACCGTGGGGAGAAACTCCATTACCTTCTCCGGTGGTTGCTGCTCCTGTTTACCCTGCACATTCATGCCAGATCCCTGAGATGCAGTCATGTGGAGTTCAAGGGACAGATCTCGTCCAAAGTCAAGGATTGGAACATGCAAGCACTTTTCCAGCAATGAACAATATGGTTGCTTGCAGTTTTCAGCAAGAGATGGGCCAAGTAGAAGAACAAGTGCAAATTCCAGAACCTGAGGAGATCCCAGAATCCGAGTTCTCACTTGAAGAGCCCTGTGATCACATCAAGGAGTTAGAGGAGCCTGTACTCAGCCCACAGCCAGTAAAGTCTGCAAAGTGGTGGTGTTGGTTCCAGCCACTACATCCAGTACCTGAAGAAGTCTTCCATATGGGTACTAGTAAGAAAGATAATCTGCTGAATTGCATCCTATCAGCACCATGGAGAACTTCAGGAAGGAGCCAGCCCAATTTCAAGGACCGACTTAAGTATGATCAGATCTGGTCGGGACATTGCAGATTTACCGGATAACATTCTGAGATTGGGTGTCTGGTGGCGACATGCCAATCATGTCGTGCATTATTGTATATAGTATTTTGAAAAAAACAAAAAAAATAGAAAAAGAAGAAGAAAAAAAAAAAAAAACTGGTATTGTTTTTATTTGTTCATCTCGGCTCTTGTTGCCTGCGAGCCGTAGGTGCTTGTTTTTTTCCTTTGTTTTTCTCCTCCCAACAGTTTGGTGGCTTTCTAGCACTTTCTTCTTTTCCCTTCCCCGTTTCCTCTCTTTCCTTCCTTCATCTTCTTCCTTCTGTTTCTTCTGCATTAAAACAAAATAAGCCACGGCTGTTGTTTCTTTTCCCTTTTCTGTTTTTCCCCGTTCCTTCTTATCCCTTTCCTCTAAGTTCAGTCTTTTATGCATTTATTTCGCAGTCTAGTTCATTTCATTTCACAGCTTTCCTAGTTCCATTCCCACTCCATAACTTCGTTCATTTTCATTTCATCATTCCATTGCAGTCACCGCTTGCGCAATCGCAGGAGCTCACTCCACCGTCACATTCCATTTCTTCAGTTTATAACCGCTTCTATGCAGGTTCTTCCAGTTCTAGTTTTCCACAGCAGAAGAAGTTTGGCAGCAGTCCCCGACATGTTTTGCAGCAGCTTGTTTACAGTTCCAATATGACTCTGTGCCCAATGGACTAAGGCCTGGATTCTTGCATACAGCGAGCTGTATACCCCGCGAGCCGCCAAGAATGTTGGCATTTTTGCCACATTGATTCTCATTGATTAATGCATTAGTGTATTGTTGGAAATCTGACCTTTGATTCAGCTTTGATGCAGCTTGGGCGAAAAAAGGAGAAAAAATGAGCAAAAAATGACTAAGTCTAAAAACTGCAGCGATGCGCTGACATGTCGCAGAATCGCGGTCAACGCAGGCAGGTTGGCGGAACCGTCGCGATATCGCGACGTGTTCTGAAATCACGGGTCGGCGGGCAAAAACGCACTAAGTTGAAAACATGCAGCGATTCGCTGACATGTCAGCGAATCGCGACCCGGGGAGCGTCGAAGGCAAAAAGTGAGAACTTGCAGCGCGTCGCTGACATGTCAGCGAATCGCGACCAAAAATGGCGATTGATGCCGCGACGGAAACATGTAGCGAAATCGCTACATGTTCCGATTTCGCGGGGCAGAGCGCAGGGAGGAGCAACGACGGAAACATGTAGCGAAATCGCTACATGTTCCGATTTCGCGGAGCAAGCTTGCGATGGCGAAGAGGAAGTCAAACATGTAGCGAAATCGCTACATGTGCCATTTTCGCGGGTCAACGGTGGTCAAAGCATTTGGCATTATAAGACGTCGCGATTTCGCGACCCGTCGCGATTTCGCGACCCGTCGCATTTTCGCGACCTGCGCAGTTTTCCCGCCAAGTGCAATATGAACGGCCGAAAGGGTTTTTTCGATTTTCGATGATTTAATGCTAACCCGAATTAAATATTTTGCGGATTTCCGAGGCGGTTAAAGTCGAAGAAGCGCCCAGGCCACCAAAATTAAAGGATTTATTGGTTCAAAGTATTGGTTCGTGGATTATTTTAACGGTTTCATGCACATGTTTGAAAAAACGAATTTAATGAAGGGCCGCGAACGTTTAATGGTATTTAATTTTTATTTCTTCGAGACTGCGATTAAGGGGATCATCTTCCTCGTTTCCTTCGCATGATTGTAGATCACGAGGAAGTTGGTTTTAATTATTTAATGCTGCAAAGAGGACGGACCTCTATAAAAACCAATGTAATTTTCATTTGCAAAGGTTGGAAAAACTTGCTGCTAGAAACTGGAATTGTATCTGCGGGAATAAAAGGATCGACTTCTAATTTTTCAAGCGTCGCATGGATGAATTTGCTTTCGTTTTCTGCATTTCTAATAGCATTCGTACTCTGCATTGCTATTACATTTAAATTCTGCATACTGGATTTAAATACTGCGGTCAAGGTACAATTCCTGGAATGTGGGTTTGGAGGGATTTGCGGCATGTGATTGTGCGAGGATGAAGCTGATTTCTTATGTTACTTGCTGTTGTTGCGTTTTTAGTTTCCTGCTGTTGTTTTTCGATCCCATCACTTCGGCCTGTGGCCATATTTCCCATTTCTTTCTGCAACCTTTTAAATCTCTTTCCAGCAACCCTATCTTAAACCCATTTTTAGAGTAGTAAAGGGAACCAGCCCACTCTGGAGATTGGTCTGGGAGCCATTTCTTGCTTCCAGCCTTTCAATGTTGGCCGGGTCTAGGGCGCAATTGTAAAAATCCTTTCCTGTGGCAGATTCGTGACCAACATCACCTTAATTCCGCTAGCTTGAAACTTCTAACTTATCAAGCTATGGTGACAGGACTTCCCAAAATCAATGAACAAAAGGAGGTATGCAAAGGATGTGCTTTGGGAAAGCACTCAAGGTCAAAGTTTTCGAAAGGACAAGCATGGAGAGCCAGCTATCCACTTTAGTTAGTACATTCAGACATCTGTGGACCAATGCAAACTCAGAGTCTCAAAAATTATTCTTATTTTCTCACTTTCATAGATGAATTTTCTAGAATGTGCTGGATTTATTTTTTGAAACATAAATATGAAGCTTTTGATTGCTTCATAGATTTTAGAAACAATGTAGAGAATCAAAATAGAAATTATGTAAAATGTCTTAGGACAGATCGAGGAGGCAAATACTCAAAAGAATTCGTGCAATATTGTAAAGCAAGTGGGATCAAAATGCAATTTACCACTGCCTATACCCCACAACAGAACGGTGTGGTAGAGCAAAAAAAATGTACCATAGTTGAAATGGCAAGATCGATGCTATAGACTAAGCATCTAACTCATATGTACTGGGTAGAGGCTATAAGAACCAATGTATATATTCTAAATAGAAGTCCTACTTCTAGTTTAGATGGTGCCACTCCTTATGAGGTGTGGTACAGAAAGAAACCTAATGTAATGCACTTCAAAGTGTTTGGTTCTTTAGCATATGCACACATTCTTGATGAGAAAGGAAGAAGCTTGATCCAAAAAGTCAAGTTTGTATATTTGTAGGATATTGTGAGTCTACAAAGGCATATAGAATCTAAAATCCCAAGACTCATAAAGTTATACTCTCTAGGGATGTAATTTTTGATGAAGGTGGAGAGTGGGGTCATAAAAGAATTTTTGTTGATGATGAGTCCCAAGATGTAAATTATTCACAAATACAGTAGGTACAGTAGGTGTCTCCCAATAAAGGCACACCACCCCCTACAAGGCTAATAAGAAGTACTACATCAAGTACATCAACCACTAGTCCAAGTCCTTCTCCATAGAGATCAGTAAATTCTTCACTGATGGACATTGAATATCCATAAAGAGGCAAAAGAACTTTACAACATCATCCTTCCTTTCAGATGCTGGATCAAAATTTCCAAGTAAGATTCACTACAAGCTAAGCTAGTGAAATGAATTCAGTTCTGTAGAAACTTGAGAATTTGCAATTGTATGGGGATGATAACTCCCAAGAACCTAGAGGAGATGTATTCAATTATGCTTTATTGGCTAGTGCACAACTAGAACCAGCTAGCTATGAGAATGCATGTACTCAAAATGTATGGCAAGAAGACATGAAAGAGGAAATAACATCTATAAAAAATAATGATACATGGGAGATAGTAAATATACCCAAAGGTAAAAAATGTGTTGGATGTAAATGGGTCTACTAGACCAAGTACAATGCTGATGGAAGCATTGAGATGCATAAGGTGAGACTAGTAGCAAAAGGTTTTACTCAAAAATATGGCATTGACTATGAGGAAACTTTTGCTCCTGTTGCAATATAAGAGACAATCAAATCAGTTCTTTCCTTAGCAGCCCATAAAGGATGGAATGTTCAACACATAGATGTAAAGAGTGCTTTTCTAAATGGATACTTGACAGAAAAGGTTTATGTTCAAAAACCTCAAGGTTTCCAAGAACAGGGAAAAGAGAACCTTGTTTACAAATTGAATAAAGCACTTTATGGCCTCAAGCAAGCACCAAGAGCTTGGTACTCATGCATTGATGGCTATTTCAGTGAGTATGGATTCACAAGAAGCAAAAGTGAACCAACTATGTACTACCTAAAGCATGGAGTAGACATTCTCATAGTTTTTTTGTATGTGGATGATCTAATATTTATGGGTAGTAACAATAAAATGAATATGGAGTTCAAAAAATCCATGATGAAACAGTTCAAGATGAAAGATCTTGGTTTAATGTGATACTTCCTAGGGATGGAAGTGCATCAATAAAATAAAGGGATCTTCATATGTCAATACAAGTATGCTCGAGACATGATCAAGAAATTTGCCATGAAGTAGTGCAAATCAGTTGCAACTCCTATTGGAAATGGTATCCAATTGAGCAAGGACAATGAAGCATCAAAGGTTGACATGACCACTTACAAAAGCATGGGTGGGATTTTGATGTTTCTCACCAACACTAGGCCCGATATTAAATATGCTATTTCTCTAGTTTCAAGGTTTATGGCTAGTCCATTTGAGCTACATTTACAAGCAACTAAAAGAATTTTAAGAAATGTAAAAGGTACATTAGATTTTGGAATCCATTACCAAAAATGTAATTCTGTGAAATTAGTTGGCTTCAGTGACAGTGATTGGGGCAGCAACATAGATGATAAGAAATCTACATCAGGGAATTGTTTTAGTCTAGGATTAGGACTAATTACATGAAGTTCCAAGAAATAAACTGTTGTAGCATTGTCATCAAATGAGGCTGAGTATATAGCCATCACTCATGCTAGTACTCAGGCCTTATGGTTAAGAAAAGTTCTTGAAGATATTGGAGAAAGTTAGAGCGGTCCAACTCGACTGTATTGTGATAACATAAGTGCCATTCAGTTGGCATATAATCCAGTCCACCATAGCAGATCAAAGCATTTTGATATGAAGTATCACTTCATTCAAGATATGGTGGAACAACAAATAGTTGAGCTTCAATATTGTAACACTTTGGATAATATTGCTGACATCTTCACCAAAGTTATAGCTAAATCTCAATATATAAAGCTGAGAGACTGTATAGTCAATCCTCTCAACTTTAAGGGGGAGAATGTTGGAAATAAAGCTAGTAAAAGGAGCAAAAAGGAGTAAAAAAGGTAAAAAATTTGTTTCAATGGTAAGCTTTGGATCTTACCCCTTTTACCTCCTTGGACGATAGCTGACTGGGTAGGTAAGTTTGACTTGGATAACAGCTGACTAGGTAGGATTGGACGGCAAGGGCGGTAAGGTGAACCAAATCATTTTCCCTTTCTCTTTTCCTCCCTATTTATTCTATTTTCCTAACTTCCCTATATTCCCTAAGTTCGTTTATTTTTATGAGTATAAATACCAATGTAACCTATTATTCCTAAGGTTGAATACAATATTAATTTCCTATTTTTTGCTCCTAATTTCTCTCAAACCACACATTTTATATGCCTTCTAAGCATGTTAAAGGTATAATTAGAGGCCTACAATATTTTATGCTACATCATTTTTCTAAATATGACTCCAAATATTTAATTTTATGAATATTAACTATTTATCACCCCAAGTAACTTATGGTTAAACTCCAACTATAAATAGGAGCCTCGGAATCCATTATATTCATATTTTGGCCCTGATAATTTAAAGCTATACTTTGTAAAATCTACACTATGCTTTGATGTAATGAGGCTATTGAAAAATTGGAAAATTATTTTGCATTCCATTAGTGGCACTACCCTCCTACTTTTCAAAGTGTGTAATGATTGAGGGATTGCATGATTTCCATATTATCATTTGTTTAGCAATTTTAGATTCAATAAATAAATAAAAATTGATTTTATTTGAATTTTTATTTTCTTCTTCATCATGCACACTTCCTTGCTATGGTAAAATTCTATTTTTAATTTAAATTACTTGCACCATTAATCCCTTATGAATTTTTATTTTTTGCACTTTACTTTTAATGTAGTTGGTCAAGGTTAGTATAGGAGTATTCTATAAGGATATTGGGGAGTTGACCTTAATTTAGGGGTTGGGAGGATTAATTAGAACTTGCTTCCAATTTTTTTGAAGCTAGAATTTGGGCACACCATTGAAATAAATGCTAGGATAATTCTCTAGTTTAACATCTAGAGAAAATTATTGGACATCTAGTAGAGGTATAAGAAAATGTAGATTTTGAGGATAATATTTTGAGGAAGTAAATTTGGTATTTAGTGATATACTAAATATTTTTCAAATCATTATAAGCCTATTAGAGACATAATTAAAGAAATGTAACCTTTTATAATGCATATTTTTGGTAAACATGGCCCTAAATATTTACTTGTATTAGGAGTAATTGTTTCTACCCCAGGCAACTAAGGATAAAATCTAATTTTAAATAGAATTTCGTGGCTCTTGTATTCATAGTTTGGCAATGATAATTTATACCTACATTCTATAAAATCCAAAATTTGCTTTAATATCATGTGGTTTTGAGAAATTAAAAATTCCTTTTGCATTCCATTAGTTCATTGATCTCTTAGTTTTCTAAGTGTTCAATGATTGGGGCATTATCCCTTTGTCCATCTTGTCATTCGCTTAGAAATTTGATACTTATTAAAAAGAAAAACATTAATGTGATTTAAATATTCATGTATTTATAAAATAAACTTTTTTTCTATGGTTAAAACTCATATTTAATATGAATCCCCCATGCCCTTAATATTTTACACTTTACTTTTTATGCAATTAGTGTAAGTTAGTGTAGGAGAATTCTACTAAAATATTAGGGATTTGGCCACAATGTAGAGGTTGGAAGGATCTATCAGCACTCCCTTCCAAATTTTTTAAAGCTAGAACTAGGACCATTTAATAAATTAAAGTCAATAAATTTCCTATATCCAACAATTACATGGGATATTTTTCAACCTAGACTTCACTAGGTTCTATAGCTTAAGGTTCCACATCAATTATTTTAACATTTGGTTCAATGGACTATTGTTCTTCTTGCTATACCACTTCCACAATAGTTTCTAATGGCTTGAAAAATATTTTATCCAATACTTCATTTTTCCTCATAGGTGGTGATGAAAAGAGTATTCCCTCTTTCATCATAAAAGCCTCTTTGGTTCTCTTCCATAATACTCCATTAATTTACCTTTGAGCCCTAAATGTGGATATTATAACTTTATATTCTAGGTCTAAATCCATAATATGAATTGAAAAAAAAAGTGTAGCTTGTTTGTATTTGGAGTGAAGCATAAATGTCTTCTTTTCTATCCATACATTTCATGGTGTAGGGTATTGTGATTTTGTAGGTAGTATTTCTATGATTTTTCTTCTTCCTTTCCCTATTCTTCTTCACCAATTCTAATAAAACTCAACCATGAGACTTTGGTATCTACTTGGCTAGGGAAATATTATAAGGATATGTATGAACCCATGGTCATTGATGTTGGTTTATATTCAAATAGACTTTCTAAGATACATATTCTAGATATTTCATCAAGATATCTAGGAACTTGATCCTTCTTCTATGGAAAATATGGTACTTAATCTTAAGTGATATTAGAAAATGAGAACATTGTATTCTTCACAAGTTATATACCTAAGCTCAAACAAAATGAGAAAATGAGAATAAAATTTTCATAGCCTTGATAGAAAATATTTCAAATATCGCTTTTCTTAAAGAGAAGAAAAATCCTCAAGACACGAAGCTGGCTGATATTTTGGATATTCCTTGCAGTCATGAGAAGATTTTTTTATATTCTCAAAGGATCAGGAAACAAATAAATATATTCCTCCTATATATGTATGGTTAAAATATAATTTTTATGGGGCATCTAATGGTAATCCTTGTCCAACAGGAGTATGTGGTGTGGTAAGAAATAAAAATGGGAGATTATTCTAGATTTCACAAAAAATATAGGAATTTAGACAAGCCATTACGTGAAAGCAAGAGCTTTTTTCAAGGGTTGAATCTTCTTAGTTTAAATAAAGGAATGAAGATTATTATTGAGGGTGATTCACTAAATATTATTAATACCCTCTTAGGTCATCAAAATGCTAGTTAGATTTTTGACAATATGATGGCAGAATCAAATAGAATTTTGACAACCTTGGATTCCTTCTATTGTGAGCAAATTTTTAGGGAAGGAAAAAAGGTGAAAAATGCTCTAGATAAACTTTGGAATTATTCAAAGTGGTCTAATAATTTGGAGGAGAAAATTCCCATAGGAACAAATTCAGATTGTTTAGGATGAAAGTCCTCAATTTGGTTAAGTTTCCTCCTTTTTAATTCTTTGAGTTTTGAGGATAACAGAGATTTGGAGGTGATGGTCATTTGTTGTATCCTAGTTCTCTATCACAATTTTCATCTTAATTTAAAGGTCCCGTTGATGAATGATTCTTGGGTCAATGAATACTTATTTTTAAGTTCTTCAAATTCCACACAAATTGGTTCAAGAATCATATAAATAGGACAAACCTTCGCAAAGATATTAATCCTAAAATATGGGATTTTTCTTTTTAATATTTTTCTTAACATTGTTCTTATTCTAGATAGCAGTCCTTACAGTGTTGTATCTCCCTCAGTACTACTTGGATTCTTTCATATGACTACTTATTTCAATTATTTCCAAATTCCACACAAAATGGTACAAAAATCATCTAAATTAGAAAAATCTATGCAAAGATATATCTCCTAAAATATTATTTATTTTTCAAAAAAGTTTTCCCTAGATCTATCGATTCATAATATTTTCATCGCAAGTGGTATATTATTCATTCTATAATTATTTATAAAAGTTCCACATATAACTTGTTTAAGAAAAAACTTTATAAAAATAACAAAATAATTGTAATTAGTAACCATTATTCATATATGTGGTTTTTTGGCCAATTTATTATATTAAAATATTAGAACCATAAATGTTTTTAATTTATTTATTTACATATAATTTTAAAAATATAAAGTTCTAGGAAATAATATGTAAAGGGGGGAAACTTCCCACTGCATACGATTCTCGATGGATCTTCTAGAAGTTGAGTTCACCATAGGGTTATTGTGTTTCCTCTACACTCAAGGGCTTGGATATCGAATGGTTCTCCAAGAACAATTTAAGGACTCCCTCCAAGTCTAGGATGGAATGGGTTTGAATGTGTTTATTTGAACAATCACCAATGTCCAGTCTTACTAAGATCTAAACTATGAATAATTAAATAACAATGGAAGGCAAACAAGGACTATTCCTAGAATGATTATTTGCTTCAATAAGGACTATCCCTAATATTGCAAAAGAGTAAAAAAAAAATCAAACAAGAAACCAAGAGAATGCACAAAAAACATTAGCCTAGATGCAAACTACATGCTTTTTCTATTTTGGTGCCTAGAAATAAAATCAAAATATATTCTTTTTCTTATGATCTAAATCTAGAAATGAACAAAAATGGATACATGCACACATCAAATAGCCTAAACAATTTATCAAAGTACTTATTGTAGATATTTTTTTAGCATTACCCATATGCACTTTGGTAAAAAGTACAAAGGAGGGCATTACAAGCTCTAACAACTAAATCAAGAGGAGACTAAGCACTTTTGGCCTAGGCATGATAGGAACAAATTCTCAAAATCCTGGATCCAAGATGAAGGATGCAAAATTTAGGCTAAGTACAGAGAGCGAAGGAATATTTTCCCCAAAAGTTGAAGTGGATGAGTACAGAAAGTCCATCGCCCATACAAAAAGCAAATATGGCAAAATTTGGTTAAGTCCCAAACCTATCAAAACTTTTGTATCCAAACTAGGCAAGTAAAAGTACTGAATATATATCACTCATCCAAGGAGAAAAGAAATGAAGAAATTGGCTAAGTCCTAGACTAACAAAAAAATTTGTACCCATACTAGGCAAGTAGAGGTACTAAATGTTCATCACCCATCCGAAGAGAAAATATGCCAAAATTGTCTAAGTCATGGACCTACAAAAAATTTAGTACCCAAATTGGAGTAGATGTACTAAATGTTTGTCACCCATTCGAAGAGAAAATATGGTAAAATTTAGCTAAGTCCCACACCCACCAAAACCTTTGTACCTAGACTATACAAGTAGGAGTACTGAAATTCCATCACCCATTGGAAGAGCAAATATGGAAAAAATTGGCTAAGTCCTGGACTCGCTGGAACTTTTGTACCCAAACTAGGCAACTAGAGGTATCAGATATCCTTTGCCTATTCAGAGAGAAAATATGGTAAAAAGTTAGCTAAGTCCCTGACCCACTGGAACTTTTGTACCTAGAATAGGAAAGTAGGGGTACTGAAAGTCTATCACCCATCAAGATAGCAAAGAAATGAGGATACATCTAAGTCCTATGGCTATCAAAAATTTTGTGCCTAGACTGGGAAAATCATGGTACTAGAAGTCCATCACCTATCAACATCCTTGTTATATATTTGGCTGCCATGAATCGGTAATGATAGAGAAAATTTGATATCTAGCACTAGTTTTTCAATATGGAAGAAGTCATCATCCCATTCGACCTATAGGGCAAGATCACTTGTTAGACAATACTAACAATGAAATATCTACCAGTTTGATTGTGTGGATATTCATGGAAACTGAATAGAAATATCATTAAATGATCAAAAAAATAAATTCAAATATCAAGGCCAATGTAACTCAAGATAAAGCAGGTTCTAGCTAGATCAAAAAGCCACAACCATGTGGTTATAATAAGCATACTACCAAGTAGTTGTTGGAAATTTTGGGTACTTTGGGTACATTGCCTTTACTCAAGTATATAAGTTGTCATTGATGTAAAGAAGCTTTTGAAGGAATTTGATTTGATGTCAAATAATTTATTTTGATGAAGGTTACGATGTAACAATTTCAAAGATCTTTTGCAAACCCCAAGCTGACAGGTTCGAGAGAAAGAGCTCGCAAAGAAAAGTGTCACGATTTCACGACAATTTGCAAGAGGGTTTGTACAGATGAAAAAGTTTCACAATTTCGTGACAGGTTCGAGAGAAAGAGCTCGCAGAGAAAAAGTGTCGCGATATCATGACATGTCGAGTTTTTGTGACCCGAAGAAAATAAAAGCACTAAGGAGAAAAAGTGTCGCGATATCACGACATGTCGGGTTTTCGTGACCCAAAGAAAAGAAAAGTGCTAAGGAGGAAAAGTGTCGTGATATCGTGACATGTCGCATTTTTGCGACTTAAGCAGGAGAGAGAAAGCAAGTTAGAAAAGTGTCACGATATTGTGACATGTCATAATTTTGTGACTCAAAGAGCAAAGAAAATGTACGAAAGCTGAAAGCGTCGTGATTTCACAATAGGTTGCAAAGAAAACGTATGGAAAATTGATAGCGTCACGATTTCATTGACGGGTTACAAGGAAATAGTATGGAAGTTAAAAGCGTCGTGATTTCGTGATGGGTTGCAAAGAATGCGTACGGATGCAGAAAGTGTCACGATTTTGCGATAGGAAAAAAAGAAAGTAGACGAAAGTAGAAGTGTCATGATTTCACGATAAAAACTAAAAGCAGGTCTTCTATAGGAGAAGTGTCACAATTTTGTGACAAAAGTAGAGAGGAAGGTTATGAAGACAGAAGTGTCGTGATATAGCAACAAAAGTGAAGATGAAGTCTACAGATGCAGAAGTGTCATGATTTTGTGACAAAATTAGAAAGGAGGTCGACGAAGGGAGAAGTGTCATGATATTATGACAAAAGCCAAAAGAAAGTGTACGGTTGTAAAGGTGTCGTGATATCATGACATGTAGTTTCACGACAAAAGCTACAGAAGAGTTACAGAGGCCGTTGAAGCCGATAAAGTTAAATGTGAAGAACACAAGCTTATACTGAGAGGGGGGGTGAACAGTATAAGACCTCTTTTTACTTTTTCTTTATACTACTAAACAATACAACAAAATACTCAAAGCAATATCAAAGCAATGCACAAAATCATCCACAAAGAGACACCAGATTTTAACGTGGTTCACCCAGAAAGTCTGGGTTACGTCCACAAAACTTTTCTCTAAAAGTTTATCTCAAATTCTTTGGGAAACCTTCCCAATTACAATGTTTATGAGCCTCGGCTCAAAGGAGATACCTTCCCCTAACTCTGCTCTGGCTGGTGATCCTCTAGAAGACCTCTGCCTCCGCTGCCCTTAGCAAATGGAACTCTATCCACAGAAGACACCTGTCTTCCCTGCTCTGGCTGGAGACCTCTGTCCTCAACTCTATCACCTCAAAGCTGGTCCTCGAATTTGCACTAAACATAGTCCTTCGGTCTAGCACAAATGTCCTCGATATTTTTCTCTGATCTGCACCAAACACAGTCCTTCGGTCTGGCACAAATGTCCTCTTCCTCTTTCTCTGATCTGGGTACAAATCTGTCCTCAAATCTGCACCAATATCTGTCCTCAATAGGTCCTCAACTCTGATTCACAATAGTGGTTCACAAGCTTTCACTAAAGCTTGCTTGATCTTCACCCAAGTCTTCACCAAGACTTGTCTCAGATCTGCTTTGCAAGTTCTCAAGAGAACCTGCCCAAACTGCTCCACAAGCTCAACAAAAGCTTGCTCAAATCTATCCAATAGTTCTCTCTGCTCTGTCACAGCCGCACTTGGTCGAAACCAACTTATGCACTATCTACGTAAACACAACAGCACTCAACACTCGACGATCGAACTTCTTACTATGCGCTCTATCTACGAATGTCGCAACACCAATAACTCTGCTCCTTTGCGCTTTTCTACTCTCTGTGCGCTCCCGCTTCGCACTTAGCTCGATTTGACTCGACTCAGTCTCTGCACATCGTAGACTTAACTTGCACCAATTTGATACTTATTCAATACTTTCAATCTCGAAACAGCCCTCCTTTTATAGTATAAATTTCAAGAACAAAACTTAAACTATAGTCGACTGTTACCCTAAACTCCATCGGCTGCACAACCCTGAACTTCGTCGGCTCAAAGTTAACTCTGTCGGCTTCAACCACCTCTGGTTCTGTAGCTTTTCCCATGAAACTACAACATGTCACGATATCATGACACCTTTGCAGCCATACACTTTCTTTTGCCTGTTGTCACGATATCGCGACACTTTTGCTTCTTTAGACTCCCTTTTTGATTTTGTCATGATATCATGACATTTTTGATGCCGTACATTCTCTCTCCTCTTTGAGTCATGAAACTGTGACATGTCATGATATCATGACATCTTCCTCCACTGGCACCTTCACTTGCCTTCTGGTCGTGAAACTGTGACATGTCACGAAATCATGACATCTTCCTCCGTTGGCATCTTCACTTGCCTTCTGGTCGTGAAACTGTGACATGTCATGAAATCGTGACATCTTCATCCGTTGGCTTCTTCACTTCTACCTGTCATGAAATCGTGACACTTTCTGCATCCGTACGCTTTTCTTTCATCTTGTCATGAAATCGTGACGCTTTCACTTCAAAGCTTTCTTTGCAACCTGTCATGAAATCGCGACGCTTCTCATTTCAAACTCTTCCCTTTGTGCATGTCATGAAATCATGATAGTTCTCACTTCGAGCTTTTAGCATGTCATAAAATCGTGAGTCCTCACTTCGTCTTTTGCAGCATGTCACGAAATCGTGATTGTTCTCACTTCGAACTCTGTAGCATGTCACGAAATCGTGACACCTTTCGAGTAACTTTCTCTCTCTTCGAACTTGTCATGAAATCATGACAGTTCACACTGTGGACTCTCTTTTCAGCATTATGTCATGAAATCGTGACATTTTTTCTTTCGGACTCCCTCTCCTGCAACATGTCACGAAATCGTGACACTTTTTCGTCCGTACAATCTTCTTTGCAATATGTCATGAAATCGTGACACTTTTCCTTCTCTGCCTTCCTGCACTTTTCGAGTCATGAAAATGCGACATGTCATGAAATCGTGACACTTTCCACCTTGCTCTTCTTCTTTGCCAACATGTCACGAAATCACGACAGTTTTTCCACTTGCCTTTTTCTCTGCCAACATGTCACGAAATCATGACAGTTTTTCTTGCTTCTTCTCTCTCTTCCAACATGTCACGAAATCATGACAGTTTTGCTAGCTCTTTCTCTCTCCTCAAACATGTCATGAAATCGTGACAGTTTTTCTTGCCTGCTGCATACCTTTTCTTACTTGTCTTTTTCTTTGATCTTTTGCAAATGGGCTACTCTGATCTTCCTGGAAACTCACTGTCCATGCTCTGAATAATCTGACATTAAATCAAATTCCTTCAAGAGCTTCTTGACATCAATGACAACTTCTACACTTGAGCAAAGGCAATGTACCCAAGGTACCCAAAATTGCCAACAATCTCCCCCTTTGTCATTGATGGCAAACCTTTACTGAAAACACTTCTCAAGAGCCAAAACTGAAACCAACTGAGCTAACAACTGAGAATCTACCTTTGAAGTTTTTCTCCCCCTGACTTGAAGCTCTTCTTCACTTTGAAGCTCTCCCCCTTACTCATATCTCTCCCCCTTTGTCATCAATGGCAAAGGGTCACCTTTGGGGCTCGGGACTAAGAATGAGCCTCTTAGCTTAGTCCCTCCCCCACCTCCTGATGAGGTGATTAAAATAGGGTTGGGAGTAAATCTCCCATTAGGCACTGATCATCATCAGCGTCTATAACTTCCTTCCCGGGCCTTCTCTTGAACTCTTTGTCCATATTCCTGTTCTTATCATTGTTCTTGCTCTTGTTCTCATCCCTGTTCTTGTCCATGCCTTGATCCTTGGACCTGTTCATACCACTGTTCCTATTCCTGTACCTTGGGAGATCAGCTCTACACTGTCTAGCTGTGTGACCATCATTGTTGCACTTATAATAGGTAATAATGTTATTTCTTTTAGGCATACCTGTTCTTCGAATCCGCCTGTTCTGACTAACCGTGTTCCTATTATTAGCCTTGCAAAAAATTGCCTTATGCCCAAACTGATTACAAGAGTAGCAATACCCTTGAAAGAAATTGCTACCTCTGAAACTGTCATTTACCTTCCTTACTTGAGTCATGCAATGCGAAGCCATGTGACCGAACCTGTGACACGCAAAACATCTGCCGTGAAATTTTCTTTTATTTGACCTCTTGGGTCCCGAAAACTTCTTCTTCGCATTCAGAATTTTGTTTTCTATTTCTGCGCATCTATCACTCATGGACTCTTTCTCTGAAATACTCTCTTCATCAGAACTCTCTTCTTTTTGAAATCTCTTACTAGATTCCCCAACCTGTTCCTTGTGAGGCTTAACAAAACCAAGACCTGTTTTATCTGTTGGTTTTCTTTGACCTTTGATGAGAGACTTAACCTTTTTGGAGCTATCTTGAAACCTGTACAACTTATCCTTGTACTCTTTAGTTTCCTCTTTCAAAGAAGCCATTTTCTGTTCTAACTCACTATACTCAAGAATCTTAGACTCTAACTCGTCCTTGAGTTCTTGTGTCTTAGCCATAGAGAAGTCAAGACTTTCTGTAAGATCATCTCTCTCCATACAACATTCATCTAACTTATCCTTGAGTCCGGCATTCTTCTTTATTTCCTTTTTCAAAGCACTAAGAGCATTAGTAAGTTCACTTTCAAGATCCTTTATTTGTTTGCTTTCCGAATCAGAGCCTTTTACTGATTTCTTATCACTAGAGGTGCTACCCTTTTCAAAGACCATACATGCATCTTCCTTATAGTTTTCTGAAGCATCCTCATACATACTAGTAACCAATTCATTATTTGTGCAATCATCCTCAAGGTGACCAAAATTTCCACATCTAAAACATTTCATGATAATGAATCTATGTTTCGGTTCTTCCTCTTTTTCTGATATGAACAACATCTCATTTTCACTATCACTTGAAGAACTTTCACTATCACTACTAGAACACTTACTTGCTTTGTCTAGGTAGAAACTCTTCTTGTGCTTGTGAGAATACCTCTTTCCGTGATTGTTGTGCTCATCTTTGTTCTTCCTGTGATGCTTGTACTTTTTAGAATCCTTGCTCTTAGAATCCTGTTTCTCTTCATCACTTTCATTCTTGGAAATAGTATAGTCAGTAGCATAATGACCAAACTTTCCACAATTGAAACATCTTATATTTTTCATGCTTTTGTGCTTTCTAGAGAACTTGCCTTTCTTGCTTGTAATATGCCTCTTCATCACTAGAAGACTCATCACTCTCTTGAAGTTGTTTACCCTTGGATTTCTTGGTAGCCTTGAAAGTCTGCCTCTTTCTTGACATCAACCTTCACTTGAGTTCTCAACTCAAATGTTGCAAGTATACTATGGAGCTCATCCTTTTTCAACTTATCCAAATCTTTAGCTTCCTCAATAGCAAAAATATTTTCACTAAATCTATTAGGAAGAGATCTTAAAATCTTATCACAAACATCATTTTCAGCAAGCTCAAGACCTAAGTCTTTCATGGAGTTAACAACCTCATCCATACGAAGCATGTAGTCACTAATATTTTCATCATCATTCATCTTGAGTTGTTCAAACATACCTTTGAAGTGTCTCAACTTGGCCTTTCGGACATTTACATCACCTGTGTGAACCACCTGCAGTTGTTTCCACATTTCACTAGTTGTCTTGCAGTGAATCACCTTGGTAAGATCTGCCTTCTATAAACCCTTCAGGATTGCATTCATTGCTTTTGAATTGTTGTGATGTAGGAGCCTGTCTTCTTTAGTATAAGGACCATGTTCAGGAATAGTGTACCCATCTTCAATCACTTCCCAAACCTCATTCCCAAGTGCCATTAGATGAACCTTCATCCTTGCACTCCAAAGACCAAAATCTGATCCATCAAGAATAGGTGTTGCATTGCCACTTGAATAATCCATTGTGTTCTTTGCTAGCTTTTCCTTCAAGTTGTTAAAATTTTCGAAGGAACCCGCTCTGATACCAATTGAAGAACACAAGCTTATACTGAGAGGGGGGGTGAACAGTATAAGACCTCTTTTTACTTTTTCTTTATACTACTAAACAATACAGCAAAATACTCAAAGCAATATCAAAGCAATGCACAAAATCATCCACAAAGAGACACCAAATTTTAACGTGGTTCACCCAAAAAGTCTGGGTTACGTCCACAAAACTTTTCTCTAAAATTTTATCTCAAATTCTTTGGGAAACCTTCCCAATTACAATGTTTATGAGCCTCGGCTCAAAGGAGATACCTTCCCCTAACTCTGCTCTGGTTGGTGATCCTCTAGAAGACCTCCGCCTCCACTGCCCTTAGCAAATGGAACTCTATCCACAGAAGACACCTGTCTTCCCTGCTCTGGTTGGAGACCTCTGTCCTCAACTCTATCACCTCAAAGCTGGTCCTCGAATTTGCACTAAACACAGTCCTTCGGTCTAGCACAAATGTCCTCGATCTTTTTCTCTGATCTGCACCAAACATAGTCCTTCGATCTGGCACAAATGTCCTCTTCCTCTTTCTCTGGTCTGGGTACAAATCTGTCCTCAAATCTACACCAATCTCTATCCTCAACAGGTCCTCAACTCTGATTCACAATAGTGGTTCACAAGCTTTCACTAAAGCTTGCTTGATCTTCACCCAAGTCTTCACCAAGACTTGTCTCAGATCTGCTTTGCAAGTTCTCAAGAGAACCTGCCCAAACTGCTCCACAAGCTCAACAAAAGCTTGCTCAAATCTATCCAATAGTTCTCTCTGCTCTGTCACAACCGCACTTGGTCGAAACCAACTTATGCACTATCTACGTAAACACAGCAGCACTCAGCACTCGACGATCGAACTTCTTACTATGCGCTCTATCTGTGAATGTCGCAACACCAACAACTCTGCTCCTTTGCGCTTTTCTGCTCTCTATGCGCTCCCGCTTCGCACTTAGCTCGATTTGACTCGACTCGGTCTCTGCGCACCATGGACTTAACTTGCACCAATTCGATACTTATTCAATTCTTTCAATCTCGAAACAACCCTCCTTTTATAGTATAAATTTCAAGACCAAAACTTAAACTATAGTCGGCTGTTACCCTAAACTCCGTCGACTGCACAACCCTGAACTTCGTCGGCTCAAAGTTAACTCTATCGGCTTCAACCGCCTCTGGTTCTGTAGCTTTTCCCGTGAAACTACAACATGTCGCGATATCGCGACACCTTTGCAGCCGTACACTTTCTTTTGCCTGTTGTCGCGATATCGCGACACTTTTGCTTCTTTAGACTTCCTTTTTGATTTTGTCGTGATATCGTGACATTTTTGACGTCGTACATTCTCTCTCCTCTTTGAGTCGTGAAACTGCGACATGTCACGATATCGTGACATCTTCCTCCGTTGGCGCCTTCACTTGCCTTCTGGTCACGAAACTGCGACATGTCACGAAATCATGACATCTTCCTCCTTGGCATCTTCACTTGCCTTCGGTCGTGAAACTGTGACATGTCATGAAATCGTGACACTTCCATCCGTACTTTTCTTTCATCCTCGTCACGAAATCGTGACGCTTTCGACTTCGAAAGCTTTCTTTGCAACCTATCATGAAATCGTGACGCTTCTCATTTCAAACTCTTCCCTTTGTTGCATGTCATGAAATCATGACAGTTCTCACTTCGAGCTTTTCAGCATGTCATGAAATCGTGATAGTCCTCACTTCGTCTTTTGCAGCATGTCGCGAAATCATGACTGTTCTCACTTCGAACTCTACAGCATGTCACGAAATCGTGACACCTTTCGAGTAACTTTCTCTCTCTTCGAACTTGTCATGAAATCATGACAGTTCACACTGTGGACTCTCTTTTCAGCATTATGTCATGAAATCATGACATTTTTTCTTTCGGACTCCCTCTCCTGCAACATGTCATGAAATCATGACACTTTTTCGTCCATACAATCTTCTTTGCAATATGTCATGAAATCGTGACACTTTTCCTTCTCTGCCTTCCTGCACTTTTCGAGTCACGAAAATGCGACATGTCATGAAATCGTGACACTTTCCACCTTGCTCTTCTTCTCTGCCAACATGTCACGAAATCATGATAGTTTTTCCACTTGCCTTTTTCTCTGCCAACATGTCACGAAATCGTGACAGTTTTTCCTGCTTCTTCTCTCTCTTCCAACATGTCACGAAATCGTGACAGTTTTGCCAGCTCTTTCTCTCTCCTCAAACATGTCACGAAATCATGACAGTTTTTCTTGCCTGCTGCATACCTTTTCTTACTTGTCTTTTTCTTTGATCTTTTGCAAATGGGCTACTCTGATCTTCCTGGAAACTCACTAGTCCATGCTCTGAATAATCTGACATTAAATCAAATTCCTTCAAGAGCTTCTTGACATCAATGACAACTTCTACACTTGAGCAAAGGCAATGTACCCAAGGTACCCAAAATTTCCAACAAAATGTGAGCCGACAAAGATTACGGTTTGCAGCCGACAAAATTTAGGGTTGTGCAGCTGACTAAATATCAGGGTTACAGTCGACTAAGATTAAGGTTTTGATCTTGAAAGAGTTATTATAAAAGGTAGGCTATTTTGTAGAGTTTGTTGGGTTGTTAGTTGCGATGTTTGTAGATAGAGTGCGGAGTGAGAAGTTTGATCACCGAGAGCAGAGTGTGAAATTCGATCAAAGTGTGCAGAGTGTGCAAAGATAGTGTAGAGTGTGTGTTGAGAGATGACTGAGAGAAGACGAAGTGTGGCTGTAAGAGCACAAAAGATGTGTATGTTTCTTGAGTAGATTTGGACAGGTCCTAGCAGAGGACTTGTGAGCTGAGTTTGATAGTTTTATCAGAGAACTTGAGGATAGAGGTACATTGGTTCTTTGAGAATAACCTGAGGACAGATTTGGCAAGTATTTGAGAAGGTTTGTGTGTAGAGGATTGATTTGTTCAAGTGTTGGACAGATCTGACAGACAGAGGAAGACTTGTATTAGACCGACTGATTATGTTTGGTATAGGTTGCTGAGCTGCTGTAGATGTGATCATAGAAGGCAGAGGTCTCTTAGGCTAAGCATTGAGGATAGGAGGTCTTCAGTGGAAAGGAGTTCCACATGCTGGCAAGAGGTAGAGATAGTTGATCTTCTGAGGGATCATTTCCAGAGCAGAGGGGAAGGTATCTCCTTTGAGCAGAGGCTCATAAATTCAGATTGGGGGAAGGTATCTCCTTTGAGCGAGAGGCTCATAAATTCTGATTGGGGGAAGGTATCTCCTTTGGGCCGAGGCTCATAAACATTGTAATTGGGAAGGATTCCCAAAGAACTTTGAGATAAATTTTAGAGAAAAGTTTTGTGGACGTAGCCCAGCCATTCTGGGTGAACCACGTTAAAATTGGTGTCACTTTGTGGATGATATTGTGCATTGCTTTGATATTGTTTTGGTATATTGCTCTACTATTTTGAAGTATAAAGGAAAAATTAAAAAGAGGTCTTATACTGTTCACCCCCCCTCTCAGTATAAGCTTGTGTTCTTCAATTGGTATCAGAGCATGTGCCTTCAAAAATTTTAACAGCTTGAAGGAAAAGCTAGTAAAGAACACAATGGATCATTCAAGTAGCAATGCAACACCTATTCTTGATGGGTCAGATTTTGGTCTTTGGATTGCAAGGATGAAGGTTCATATAATGGCACTTGGTAATGAGGTATGGGAAGTGATTGAAGATGAGTACACTGTTCCTATAATGGTCCTAATACTAAAGAAGAAAGGCTTCTACATCACAGCAATTCAAAAGCAATGAATGCAATCCTGAAAGGCTTACAAAAAGCAGATCTCACCAAAGTGATTCACTCGCAAGACAGACTAGTGAAATGTGGAAACAGTTGAAGGTGGTTCATACAGGTGATACAAATGTCAGAAAGGCCAAGTTGAGACACTTCAAAGGTATGTTTTAACAAATCCAGATGAATTATGATGAAAATATTAGTGACTACATGCTTCGTATGGATGAGGTTGTTAACTCCATGAAAGACTTAGGTCTTGAGCTTGCTGAAAATTATGTTTGTGATAAGATTTTAAGATCTCTTCCTAATATATTTAGTGAAAATATTTTTGCTATTGAGAAAGCTAAAGATTTAGATAAGTTGAAAAAGGATGAGCTCCATAGTATACTTGCAGCATTTGAGTTGATAACTCAAGTGAAGGTTGATGTCAATAAAGAGGCAGCTTTAAAGGCTACCAAGAAATCCAAGGGTAAACAGCTTCAAGAGAGTGATGAGTCTTCTAGTGATGAAGAGGCATATTACAACAAGAAAGGCAAGTTCTCTAGAAAGCACAAAAGCATGAAAAATATAAGATATTTCAATTGTGGAAAGTTTGGTCATTATGCTACTAAGCTGTATCTTGTTCCCAAGAATGAAAGTGATGAAGATAAACAGGATTCTAAGAGCAAGGATTCTGAAAAGCACAAGCATCACAGGAAGAACAAAGATGAGCACAACAATCAAGGAAAGAGGTATTCTCACAAGCACAAGAAGAGTTTCTACCTAGACAAAGTAAGTAAGTGTTCTAGTAGTGATAGTCAAAGTTATTTAAGTGATGATGAAAATGAGATGTTGTTCATATCAGAAAAAGAGGAAGAACAGAAACATAGATTCATTATCATGAAATGTATTAGATGTGGAAATTTTGGTCACCTTGAGGATGATTGCACAAATAATGATTTGGTTTCTAGTATGTATAAGGATGCTTCAAAAAACTATAAGGAAGATTCTTGTATGGTTTTTGAAAAAGGTAGCACCTCTAGTGATAAGAAATTTGAAAAAGGCTTTGATGATTCAAAAAGCAAACAAATAAAGGATCTTGAAAGTGAACTTATTAATGCTCTTAGTGCTTTGAAAAAGGAAAGAAATAAGAATTCTAGACTCAAGGATAAGTTAGATGAATGTTGTATGGAGAGATATGATCTTATAGAAAGTCTTGATTTCTCTATAGCTAAGACACAAGAACTCAAGGATGAGTTAGAGTCTAAGGTTCTTGAGTATAGTGAGTTAGAATAGAAAATGGCTTCTTTGAAAGAGGAAACTAAAGAGTACAAGGATAAGCTTTACAGGTTTCAAGATAGCTCCAAAAATGTTAAGTCACTCATCAAAGGTCAAAGAAAGACAATAGATAAAATAGGCCTTGGTTTTGTTAAGCCACACAAGGAACAAGTTGGAAAGTCTAGTAAGAGACTCCAAAAGGAAGAGAGTTCTTATGAGGAAAGTATTTCAGATCATGAGTCCTTGAATGATAGATGCACAGAAACAGAGAAAATAGAATTCAGAATGAGAAGAAGTTTTCAGGACCTAAGAGTTCAAATAAAGGAAAATTTCAAGGCAGATGTTTTTCTTGTCATAAGTTTGGTCACATGGCTTCACATTGCATGGCTCAAGTAAAGAAGGTAAATGACAATTTTAGAAGTACTAGTTTATTTCAAGGGTATTGCTACTATTGTCAATAGTTTGGGCACAAGGCAATTTATTGCAAGGTAAATAACAAGAACAGGTTTGATCAAAACAGGTTTGGTCAGAATAGGTTTGGTCAGAATAGTTTTGGTTAGAACAGGTTTGGTTAGAACAGGTGTGGTCAGAACAGGTTTGGTTAGAACAGGTGGATTCAAAGATCTGGTTTACCTTAGAGAAACAACATCGTCAAGTGTTTCAAGTGCAACAATGAAGGTCACATAATCAGATAGTGTAGAGCTGAAATTCCATATTACAAGAACAGGAACAGTGGCATGATCAGGTCCAAGGATCAAGGCATGGACAAGAACAGGGATGAGAACAAGAACAAGAATAGTGACAAGAATAGAAATATGGACAAAGAGTTCAAGAGAAGGCCTGGCAAGGAAGTTATAGATGCGATTATGATCAGTGCCTAATGGAAGTTTTACTCCCACCCCAAAATTTATCACCTCATTAGGAGGTGGGGGAGGGACTAAGCTAAGAGGCTCATTCTTAGTCCCGAGCCCCAACGGTGACCCTTTGCCATTGATGACAAAGGGGGAGAGATATGAGTAAGGGGGAGAGCTTCAAAGTGAAGAGGAAAGCTTCAAGTCAGGGGGAGCAAAACTTCAAAGGAATATTCTAAGTTGTTAGCACATTTGGTTTTAGTTTTGGCTCTTGAGAAGTGTTTTCAGTAAAGGTTTGCCATCAATGACAAAGGGGGAGATTGTTGGAAATTTTAGGTACTTTGGGTACATTGCCTTTGCTCAAGTATATAAGTTGTCATTGATGTCAAGAATCTTTTGAAGGAATTTGATTTGATGTCAAATAATTTATTTTGATGAAGGTTATGGCATAACAGTTTCAAAGGTCTTTTGCAAACCCCAAGCTGACAGGTTCGAGAGAAAGAGCTCGCAAAGAAAAGTGTCGCAATTTTGCGACAATTTGCAAGAGGGTTTGTATGGAAAAAAAAGTGTCACGATTTCATGACAGGTTCGAGAGAAAGAGCTCACAGAGAAAAAGTGTTGCAATATCATGACATGTCGGGTTTTCATGACCCGAAGAAAAGAAAAGCGCTAAGGAGAAAAAGTGTCGTGATATCGTGACATGTCAGGTTTTCATGACCCGAAGAACAGAAAAGAGCTAAGGAGGAAAAGTGTCACGATATCGCGACATGTCACATTTTCACGACTTAAGAAAGAGAGAGAAAGCAAGTTAGAAAAGTGTCGTGATATCATGACATGTCGCAATTTCATGACTCAAAGAGCAAAGAAAATGTACGAAAGTTGAAAGCGTCGTGATTTCATGACAGGTTGCAAAGAAAACATACAGAAAATTGATAGCGTCGTGATTTTGTGACGGGTTACAAGGAAAGCGTATGGAAGCTGAAAGCATCGCGATTTCGTGATGGGTTGCAAAGAATAAGTACGGATGCAGAAAATGTCACGATTTTGTGACAGGCAGAAAAGAAAGCAGATGGAAGTAGAAGTGTCATGATTTCATGACAAAAATTGAAAGCAAGTCTTCTATAGGAGAAGTGTCATGATTTCGTGATAAAAGCAGAGAGGAAGGTTATGAAGACAGAAGTGTCACGATATCACGACAGAAGTGAAGATGAAGTCTGCAGAGGTAGAAGTGTCGTGATTTCATGACAAAAGTAGAAAGGAGGTCGAAAAAGGGATAAGTGTCGTGATATCGTGACAAAAGCCAAAATAAAGTGTATGGTTGCAAAGGTGTCGTGATATCATGACATGTTGTAGTTTCACGACAAAAGCTACAGAAGAGTTACAGAGGTAGTTGAAGCCGACAAAGTTAAATGTGAGCTGACGAAGATTAGGGTTTGCAGTCGACAAATTTTAGGGTTGTGTAGCTGACTAAAGATCAGGGTTACAGTCGACTAAGATTAAGGTTTTGATCTTGAAAGAGTTATTATAAAAGGTAGGCTATTTTGCAGAGTTCATTGGGTTGTTAGTTGCGATGTTCGTAGATAGAGTGCGGAGTGAGAAGTTCGATCGTCGAGAGCAGAGTGCAAAATTTGATCAAAGTGCATAGAGTGTGTGAAGACAATGCAGAGTGTGTGCAGAGAGACGACTGAGAGAAGATGAAGTGCGACTGTAAGAGCATAGAAGATGTGTATGTTTCTTGAGTAGATTTGGACAGGTCCTAGCAGAGGACTTGTGAGCTAAGTTTGATAGTTCTATCAGAGAACTTGAGGACAGAGGTGCATTGGTTCTTTGAGAAGAACCTGAGGACAAATTTGGCAAATCTTTAAGAAGGCTTGTGTGCAGAGGATTGATTTGTTCAAGTGTTAGATAGATCTGATAGATAGAGGAAGAATTTTACTAGATCGACTGACTATGTTTGGTACAGGTTGTTGAGCTGCTATGGACGTGATCATAGAATGCAGAGGTCTCTTAGGCTAAGCATTGAGGACGAGAGGTCTTTAGTGGAAAGGAGCTCCACGTGCTAGCAAGAGGTAGAGACAGTTGATCTTCTGAGGGATCATTTCCAGAGCAGAGGGGAAGGTATCTCCTTTGAGCAGAGGCTCATAAATTTTTATTGGGGGAAGGTATCTCCTTTGAGCAGAGGCTCATAAATTTTTATTGGGGGAAGGTATCTCCTTTGGGCCGAGGCTCATAAAAATTGTAATTGGGAATGATTCCCAAATAACTTTGAGATAACTTTTAGAGAAAATTTTTGTGGACGTAGCCCAACCATTCTGGGTGAACCACGTTAAAATTGGTGTCACTTTGTGGATGATATTGTGCATTGCTTTGATATTGTTTTGGGTATATTGCTTTACTATTTTGAAGTATAAAGGAAAAAGTAAAAAGAGGTCTTATACTATTCACCCCCCCTCTCAGTATAAGCTTGTGTTCTTCAGTAGCTTAAAAAATTAGTGAATATTCTAACATAACGATAATCCACCTCTAAGGTAAGGATGCCGTAATAAATAAATATATCGTAAAAGGCTATAATACTAGAATATAGAATATAAAATGGTTGGCTCTTAGGCTCTTAAAATTTACATGTATGGAAGCACATTTTAAATAAGAAATACAATATGGATTGTTGTTTGGCCTCTGGTTCATTTTCTTGCAGAACATGTATGTATGAATGGTTGTTTATTTATTATATAGGCTAGTTGAATGAACATTGTATTAATTCTTCCCTCTAGATTTTTGCTTGTGTTTTTTTTTCTAGTTCTGGAATTCATAATCTATTGGACTATAAAATGAATAAGATATTATTCTATGATTGATAAAATTGGTTGGTCTATTAGGTAATTTGGCTAAATTCTTGATTGCATAGCTATTATATTTCATGTATTTTGATGTGGCTTAACTTGCACCATTATAATTTCTAGCTTTAGCTCCTTTTTATCTCTTTCAACACCCTTTTCCCCCCATTTTTTAGGAAAACCTATTAGAATTTCATAGGAACTAGCCTCCTCCAAATATTGACCATTGAAGACTCACAACTTCTAGGTAATTCAATGTTGGTCAATATCTTTGGGTGCATAATCTTACCATAGGAAAATATTTAGACCAACAATTTTGGCACACCTAATGGGACACAATCCCACTACCTCTATAAATTAGAGTTCTAGTGATACTCTACTTTGTAGAATCCTTTTAAATCACTTGGAAACTCCATATGAATTCAACCCAGATCTATTTTAAGTAACCTTTAAGAAACCTTGTTGGATCATCACCTTATACAATATATGTTCACAAGACTATTATCTTTTGATGTAACGAGAACTAGGAGATAGCAATCACAAGATGTAGAATAATATGAAAGAAAGTAAATCTGCTAGATGATTGAAATATGCAATAAATAGAAATAATATAAAATAATACAATGTAGCTATGGAGGAAATTAACACTCCATTAATAAAGCTACTAAACTACATTACACCCATCATAAATGGATGGTGATACACATAAAATTGTACTAATAACTAAGCTATGCTATCTGACTATATCCCTTGACTCTGTATCTACCTAACAATGAGGCCTTCCTTATATAGGTAAAATAGATTACTTAGCCAACACTCTACCTAGTTGTGCAAGGGATAACTTACACATATACAACTTGCACATTGACACTTGTGCATTTATTACATTGCATGAATTAAGTAGATAACTTCCCCCTAAAGTAATCTAATGTCCTAAGTATGTATCTAGGAAGATACATTTACATGACCCAAATAATGTAATATACTCTATTTCTAACACCCCCCTATATTACAATATTTGGGTATTGAAGACTTTAGTCTTCAATATGGATCTTCTTCTTCTTCATCTTGATCTTCTTATGCATTCTTTGTAACCTATTCAATAAAATAATTAGTGTCTCTATAATATGTAGCATTTTTTGATAAATATTTTACCAAATAGGTGTGTGTGGGTTTTTCTAGTTCTTCAATTTCTTCTATCCTTTGAACCAGGTGTCTTGTATGATTTCTCTTCTGATATTCTAGTTGAGGATAATTGGTTGGTCACTGATATTGCTATTTATGAGGGTTCCTTTGATATTTTCAAGTTTGAAATTGATTTATATTATTCATCTGATTTCCTTGCTTTAGATTTTTGGGATTGTATCTACAATAGTTAGTACTATGACATTTATTTCTACATATCTGCCAATACCATGTTTTTCATCCTCTCATTGAAGATGTAATATTTCCCTATGGATTATCTTTTTTTTCCAATGCAATGTTAGTCATTTTATATTTCACAGTATTTTCTACTTCATATTATTTAAGTATATTGACTAGATCCTCAAAAGAAATATATTTACTTAAAACCTGTAAAGATGTAACCAAGTGTTTATAGCTATCTAGAAGTTCTCTCATGGTTACTTGAGTGAGAATTTCATCCTTAACTAATTATCCTAAGGTCAATAATTTACCTTTAATATCTACAACCATTCTTAGGAACAATTTTATGCTTTCTCCACTATTCATATTTAATGAGTGAAGTTGAGTTTGGAGATGAAGGATAATTGCCTTATTATTTCCTTCAAAGATTTTCTCTAGGATTGTCCATGCATCTAAAGATATTTTGGTTGAACTGATATATGGTTGAATCTCATTAGTGATAGCAAAAGTTATTATCATTAAAGCTTTTGAATCATTTTCTTCAAACTTTAGGATTTTAGTTTCACCTGTAGTAGGTCTCTGTGTTTTCCCTTTGACAACATCCCAAAGTTTTTCATATACTAAGATTGCTTTCACTTTATTTTTCCAAGAGAAATAATTTAAACCCTTGAGAAGTTGATATTCTGCTAGGAAGAATTTATTTTATGCCATTTAAATCTTCCTAACATCAATCCTTAGATATGTAAGATTCCTTATGTATCCATAGTAATGAGAGTATGAACACCTAATTTTAGGTTTTTTTTTGAAGAAAGATTATATATTCCCAACTTGATAATATCTAACAAATATTATTCTTATCAAGTTTTGTAGAATATCTTATGACTACCTAATGCTTTTGGAGTATGATATAGTGCTTTTGTACAATATAGTTCAATTTTTGGTTGATTTTGTATAAATTTTGTAAAGATTAAAAATCAACTTGTTAACACATTATTACTCCTATTGAACTAAGTACTTTTCAATTTTGAAGAGGTTTTAATCTTAGATTTCTTTTGTCCATTTTTGAGAAATTTTTGAGACAAGAATATAAATTTCCAACTTCAATAAAATATCTCAATAACCCATTTTTGTAACCCTTAGGATTTTATTCAAGTGTTTCTAATTTCCAATAGCCTAGTTTGATTTTGTAACCCTTATCACTCCCAAATTTAGAAATTTAGAACACATTAATATTTGCAAACATTAAAAGGGTTAATTCCAAGTAGTATCCCTTATTTCTCCTAAGTTATATTTTGCAAATATTATATTAATTTCCATAAGTTTTTATTTCAAATAAATATTTATTTCATTTAATATCTCAACCATAACATACAACCTTATAACTCCCTTTTTTAAATGAAAATAAATTAGATGAGGAAATTTTTATTAAGATTTTTACCTTTATGAATTTGGATGAATATGGCAGTAATCTATCATTCTTGAGCATGAATTCCCCAAGGTGTGCTTTTGCTTTAATGTTATCCTTTAATGTTGGATGACCGAGAGTGTTTTTGAGTACTCTCAACTTGCTCCATATTGTTTTCAAATCATTGTTAAACCTTCGTCGAGCTTCTACCAAAATACCATCAATATGCTGAATTATCATCGATCTACCATCAAATTATTGCTATGTATTCCTTTTCTAAAGTCCAAGGTGCCTTTAATAAGTGTTCAGTTGAGTTACAAGTATCATGACAAATTTTTTAACTTTCCATGGATGCTTTGGTTGTTTGGTGGAGATGCCTAACTTACTTCATTGCTTGTAACAAATGTCACCTTTAGTTTGTTGGACATTTTGAGTCCCTAAGTCAAAGTTGTCATTGATGTCACCAGATGAGGTCATCAGTAATTTCAGCAGGAAATAAAGGTGACAAAGATGGTTATTTGATATCCATCAAGAAGGCAAAATATCGAGGGAAACAGTGCAAAAGACAGAAGTTAAAAAGGAGTTATAATATTTATTTTATAAATTATTTAAATTCAGCATGAATTTAAATTTTATAAATAAATATTAAAGGTACTTTATCGAAGGATTAATATTATAATGGTGGTTATTATAATATTAAAATTGCCATGGTGAAAACCCAAATAAAATAATTATAATCCTTATTATAATATTTTATAAGGCAAGGGGTTTTATAAAGTCCAAAAGTAATTTTTATTAAAACCCAAGGTTGGGTTTACTAAGGCTTTCGAAGCCTTAAAGCGCCGACGTAATGCATTTCAATAAAAGCACCGACGTCTAGACAAAGGAGGAAGGGCAATATAAATACATGCCCAAAGTTGTTTATTATCTATCCTTGCTCGATTGATTATTGAGTTGCACATGCGAAAAATGAGCTCGTGGTTAAAACATTTGGAAAGGAGAGTACAGGATAACGTGGAGAGAGACCACCCCCAATTCGCATTGGGCAGTGTGGCCTAGTGGCAGCTTGGAAAGCATGAAGGCATTGGTAGCATGGAGGTCGTGCGTTCGATTCTTGCGAAGAAGTTTTTGGTGGAGTTTTTGTGGAAGCGCCAAGGCACACATTTTTAAACGTGGGCAAGGAAAGCGCAAAGAGGAAGCACATGGTGCTTCCCCCTTTGCGAACGAGCGTGTAGCTCATGTGGCAACCTTAGCCATGGCTAAGGCACTCACGGTGAGGGCAAGACGTGGGGTCAAATCCCCTTGAGGCAAGTACATTTTTTGTGTTAATTAATTTTATGGTTATGCCCTAAGGTTGGAGTGATAAGGATGTTATAAGGTTTATTAATGTTTTAATAAACTTTGTTAATTAGAGGTTGTTGTGATTATTTCTGAAGGTGAAGTGTTGATAATTATTTGAGCTTTATTATTTGGAAAGTATTATTTTGAGAGTTATATTTTAGGAGGTATAAGGAGTTATGGTAAAGTGTTAATTGAGATTTATTTTGAGACTTGTTGATTATTATTTTTGATAAGGGTTTTCTTCTAAAAGGACTTTGGTGGATGTGAAAATTAAGTTGGAGTAAAAAGGTGTATTTAAAGTTATATTTTGCATTGTGATTTTAATTGAAGTCCTCTAACCCTTATGTGAGTTTGGAAAAGAGTTTTTGTGAAGTGTGGCAGATTTTGTGGACAACTTCTTGGCAACAAAAAGGTATGGGTAAAATTCTTCTCTATTGAGTTGGTTGATTGGCTTGATTGAAAATTAAGTTTGGAGTGAAAAGGAATTGATTAGGGTTTCCTTTTCAAAAGTGGTTGAGTTAATGCTTCAAGGTTTTCTGAATTGAGAGTTGTGATTAAGCCTTGTTTTATTAGCATTGTTGTTGAAGCCAATTGGTTATGCAAAGAACTTGAACTTGAGTTAGAAAAGAACATGAGTATCATTGTTATGTGAGATTTGTTGTTGAGCATTGTTGGAAATATTTTGAGTTGGTTGATATATGCTTGGACTAGGGTTTGTGAGAAAGGGTTGTTCCTTGAGGTGATTGGTTGAGTAGAGTTGGTTGAGCCTAGTCAAGTGGATGTGAAGTGGTTGTTCAAGTTCCATGAAACAAACTATTCTATATTCTGATTTGAGTTGAGATTGAGCATTGAGTATAGAACATATTGAGTCTCTAAAAATTCTCTTTATGCTTCTATGAGATTGATTTGAGTTGTGATTGAGCATTGAGTATAGAACATATTGAGTCTCTAACAATTCTCTTTATGCTTCTATGAGATTGAGTTGAGAAAGTGATTGAGCATTAAGTATAGAACATATTGAGTCTCTAACAATTCTCTTTATGCTTCTATGAGATTGAGTTGAGAAAGTGATTGAGCATTGAGTATAGAACATATTGAGTCTCTAAAAATTCTCTTTATGATTCTATGAGATTGGACAAGTTTATGTGGACTTGTTAAGCTGATTTGAGGTAAGTCTTTGAGAAGGCTTGTGGACTGATTTTGTGTGAGATTTTGTGGAAGCTTGCAATGAGATTTGAGCAAGTCCTAGAGAGGACTTATTGAGTAGATTTGGACAAGTTTTGTGTGAGCTTGTTGAGTATATTTGGACAAGTTTATGTGTGAGCTTGTTGAGCAGATTTGGATAGTTTTTGTTGTGTGTGTGAGATTTGGACAAGTTCTATGTGGAGCTTGTTGAGAATTGAATTTGGATTAGTGAGGTATTGGGACTTGAGAAAATTTGATTAGGTTCTGTGTGGACCTATTGAGCAGATTTGGATAGGTTCTATGTGGACCTGTTGAGCATATTTGAGTAGGTTTTGAGTGGACCTATTGAGTAGAGTTGTGCAAGTTTTGAGTGAACCTATTGAGTAGATTTGTGCTAGATCGAATGTACTATGTTTAGTGCAAGATATTGAGTAGAGTTGTGCTAGACCGACTGGACTATGTTTAGTACAGTATTGAGATAGAGCTTTGGAGGTGATAGAGCAGAGAGGATAGAGTCTCCAGTGGATAGAGATCCATCAGCCAGGACATTGAGGATAGGTCTTCTGAGTGAGGACAAGAGTCTTCAAGTGGAGAGAGATCCATAGTCAGTGCGTTGGAGGTAGAGTCTTCTAGAGGATCACCAACCAGAGCAGAGGAGAAGGAGTTCTCCTATGGATAGAGATCCACATCCAGATTTAGGGGATCAACATCTCCTTTGGATAGAGGTCCATAAACATTGTAATTGGGAAGGATTCCCAAGAGATTATTTGAGAAATATTTAGAAGAAATATTTTCTCTATGGAGGTAGCCCACATTGGGTGAACCACATTAAAATATGTGTCTCTATTGTGTATGGTGTTTTGTGCATTGCTTTGATTACTGCTATTGATACTGCTATCTATACACTGCATAATATTGATTTGAAAAGAAAAAGTAAAAAGTGGTCTTATATTGTTCACCCCCCTCTCAGTATAAGCTTGTGTTCTTCAATTGGTATCAGAGCGGGTTCCTTCAGAAGAGTTTGATAGCTTGAAGGAAAAGTGGTCTAAGAACACAATGGATCAAAAGGATCAAAGGGATGGGTCCATCAATAATGCAGTACTAGTATTTGATGGAAGTGACTTCTTGTATTGGTGTATGCTAATGAGATTTCACCTGATGGCACTTGGCAATGAAGTTTGGGATGCAGTGGAACTAGGATATGATTCAATAGTCAATCCTCCTATAGACAAGGAAGGTAAGCTTCTAATGCATGCAAATTCAAGAGCTATGAATGCAATTATAAAAGGGTTGCGTAGATCAGAATCTATGAAGGTTATGGAGTGTACAATAACAAAAGATATGTGGGAACTATTGCATACCATATATGAAGGAGATAAAAGTGTCAGGAAAGCTAAGATCAAAAATCTCAAAGGAGAATTTGAGAATCTAAGAATGCGGGATGATGAAAATATTCGTGACTATCTCAGCAAGGTTGATGAACTTATACATGAGATGAAAGGTCTTGGAATGAAGGTTGATGAATCTGATGCTTGTGATAAGATCTTGAGAACTCTTCCAAAGAGGTATAGTGAAAAGGTTTCTGCTATAGAAACATCAATTGATAGTGATTCTCTGACAAGGAATTCTTTGCTTGGCATGCTTACGACTTTTGAGATAAGAACAAAAGATCCTATCCCTCCAAAAGAGGTTGCATTCAAAGTGAACAAGAAGATGAAGGGTAAGAAGTCAGAATCAAGCAGTGAGTCATCTAGTGATGAAGAAGCTAACTATGGTAGAAGAGATAAAGGTTCCAGAAGACCCATAGATCTAAGATCTGTTAAGTGTTTCAATTGTGGAAAGTATGGACATTTTGCAACAGATTGTAAAGAGCCAAAGAACAACAATGATGAAGAAAAATAGGATCACAGGTACAGGGAATCTGAAAGATACAGGTACCAAAAGAAAAGCAAGGATGGACAAAACAGACAAGGAAAGAAGTTCTTCCAAAGGCAAAAGAGAAGCTACTATGCGGATAATGCAAGTAAGTACTCAAATGATAGTGATGCTAGTTTTTCAGACAATGATAGAGATGAAGTCCTATTTATGATTGAAGAAAAAGAACCAGTTAAGAAAAGGACTCCAGTTATTCTCAAGTGTTTTAGATGTGGTAAATTTGGACATCTTGAAGATGATTGCACAAGGGATGGTTATAGTTTCAGTGATGATGATTTTGAAGATGCACTTGAAAGACCAGATGAAAATATTCTAATGGCATTAGAAGAAGAAGTGAGTGATCCTATAGAAGACAAGCCAAAATAAATTAATGATATGGACAAAGGTAAACAAATAGAGGATTATTCAACAGAAAATGGTTATGATCTCAAGGGAGAACTTATCTATGCCCTTGACATAGTAAAGAAGGTAAGAAAGCAACACTCTAAGCTTGAAAGTCAGTTTCAAGAATGTGATGAAGAAATATTATTGCTCATAGAGGATCTAGAAAAATCAAAGGCTAAGGCAAGCAAGTTCAAAGATAAGTTAGAAGCAAAGATCTTGGAATGTGAGAAGTTAGCACAAGAAGTGGCTCTACTAAAGGAAGATGTAGAAGACTCCAAGAATAAGCTATACAAGTATGTAAATAGTGCAAAGAGTGTGGATAAAATAGTCAAGATACAAAGAGGAGCAACAAACAAGATAGGTCTTGGTTCTAAATAGGTTCAAAAGAAAAAGGAAGAAGAGTCTACTTCAAGTCTTGAAGAAGAAGAAACTTTAGAAGAAGATACATCAAAAGAAGATAGTGTAAGTGGGAGTGAGACATCAGAGGATGAGTTGGACAACAAAGAGTTCAACAAAGATAGGAACAATGCATAGAGAAGATACATATGGAACAACAATCATAATAGGAGACCAATGAGGTCAAGACAAGGAAGCTTCAATGGAAGATGTTTTTCATGTCACAAGTTTGGGCACATGGCTTCATAGTGTAGGACACATGAAAGATATGAATATGGGAAAGGATAACTTTTCCAAGGGTATTGCTACTCATGTAATGAGTTTGGTCACAAGGCAATGAATTGCAAGATTCATGATAGAAGAAGATATGGCTTCACTAGGAGAAATCCTAAGATAGTTGCACCTCCAAGGAATAATAACATTAAGTGTTATAAGTGCAATAATGATGGTCACACAACAAGATGGTGTAGAGCAAATATTCTAGAAATAGGTATGAATAGAAATAGGAACATGAACAGGAATAGGAATATGAACAGGAATAGGAACATGAACAGGAATAGGAGCATGGATGAGAATAGGAACAAGAATAGGAAGAACATGGATGAGAATAGAAATAAAAAGGAATAGGAATGATGATAGGAACAGGGATGATCACTTGGAAAGAAATAGTCAGAGGATTCAAAAAACTCAGAAAAGAAGAGAAAAATATAAAGGTAAAGAATAGTGCTTTCGGGGAGTAGAAATACTCCCACCCCAGAATTAACCACCTCATATGGAGGTGGGGGAGGGGCTAAGCTAAGAGGCTCGTTCTTAGCCCCGAGCCCCAAAGGTGACCCTTTGCCATTGATGTCAAAGGGGGAGAGATTTGTGTGATTTGTGTATTGGGGAGAGATTGGATATGGGGAGAGATTTGATATTTGAGAGAGCATTGTCCCAGGGGGAGCAATGTCCCAGGGGGAGCAGAAGAAAAAGAAAGGTCAGGTTTCAGTAAAAAGGATATGGGTTGCCATCAATGACAAAGGGGGAGATTGTTGGACATTTTGAGTCCCTAAGTCAAAGTTGTCATTGATGTCACCAGATGAGGTCATCAGTAATTTCAGCAGGAAATAAAGGCGACAAATATGGTTATTTGATATCCAACAAGAAGGCAAAATATCGAGGGAAACAGTGCAAAAGATAGAAGTTAAAAAGGAGTTATAATATTTATTTTATAAATTATTTAAATTCAGCATGAATTTAAATTTTATAAATAAATATTAAAGGTACTTTATCGAAGGATTAATATTATAATGGTGGTTATTATAATATTAAAATTGCCATGGTGAAAACCCAAATAAAATAATTATAATCCTTATTATAATATTTTATAAGGCAAGGGGTTTTATAAAGTCCAAAAGTAATTTTTATTAAAACCCAAGGTTGGGTTTACTAAGGCTTTCGAAGCCTTAAAGCGTCGATGTAATGCATTTCAATAAAAGTGTCGACGTCTAGACAAAGGAGGAAGGGCAATATAAATACATGCCCAAAGTTGTTTATTATCTATCCTTGCTCGATTGATTATTGAGTTGCACATGCGAAAAATGAGCTCGTGGTTAAAATGTTTGGAAAGGAGAGTACAGGATAACGTGGAGAGAGACCACCCCCAATTCGCATTGGGTAGTGTGGCCTAGTGGCAGCTTGGAAAGCGTGAAGGCATTGGTAGCACGGAGGTCGTGCGTTCGATTCTTGCGAAGAAGTTTTTGGTGGAGTTTTTGTGGAAGCGCCAAGGCACACATTTTTAAACGTGGGCAAGGAAAGCGCAAAGAGGAAGCACGTGGTGCTTCCCCCTTTGCGAACGAGCATGTAGCTCATGTGGCAACCTTAGCCATGGCTAAGGCGCTCATGGTGAGGGCAAGACATGGGGTCAAATCCCCTTGAGGCAAGTACATTTTTTGTGTTAATTAATTTTATGGTTATGCCCTAAGGTTGGAGTGATAAGGATGTTATAAGGTTTATTAATGTTTTAATAAACTTTGTTAATTAGAGGTTGTTGTGATTATTTCTGAAGGTGAAGTGTTGATAATTATTTGAGCTTTATTATTTGGAAAGTATTATTTTGAGAGTTATATTTTAGGAGGTATAAGGAGTTTTTTTTTTTTGGTAATTAAGGTACAAAATCATTACAACCGGGTTTTACAGGTTGACCCAAAACCTATTACAAAATCAGCACAATGCTGAAATGGAACAAGACCTCAATAGGGACAGTCTATCCTTAGCCCCCTACTGGGGCCACATAGCCAACAAAGAGCAACACCCTTACAAAAGATGACACACACCTTAGAACATAGGCAGTCGACACTTTCGCCTCCTAACACTTTCTCTTCTCTTTTGGTCACGAAACTGCGACATGTCGCGATATCGTGACACTTTTCCTTCCTCCTCTTTCTTTTCTCTTTTGGTCGTGAAAAAGCGACATGTCACGAAATCGTGACACTTTTCCTTCCCGCTCTTTCTCTTCTCTTTTGGTCACGAAAATATGACATGTCGCGATATCGCGACACTTTTTCCCTCTTGCTTATTCTCTTCACTTTTGGTCGCGAAAAAGCGACATGTCGCGATATCGCTACACCCTTTCTTTCATTCTGAACATGTCACGAAATCGTGACACTTTTTCTTTCCTCCTCTTTCTCTTCTCTTTTGGTCATGAGAATGCGACATGTAGCGATATCGTGACACTTTTCCTTCTCGCTCTTTCTCTTCTCTTTTGGTCGCGAAAGGATGACATGTCGCGAAATCGCGACACTTTTTCCATCTTGCTCTTTCTCTTCTCTTTTGGTCGCGATAAACCGACATGTCGTGATATCATGACACTTTTTCCTTCTTGCTCTTTCTCTTCTCTTTTGGACGCGAAAATCTGACATGTCACGAAATCGTGACACTTTTTCATTCATGCTCAACACATCGCCAAAAAGCGACACTAATTCCTTCTTGCTCACCATGTCGCGATATCGCGACACTCTTTCTTTCTTGCTTAACATGTCGCGATATCGCGACACTTTTTCTTTCTTGCTCTTTCTCTTTTCTTTTGGTCATGAAAATGCGACATGTCGTGATATCGTGACACTTTTTCCATGTCGCGATATCGCGACACTCTTTCTTTCATGCTCAACATGTCGCGACATCGTGACACTTTTTCCTTCCTCCTCTTTCACTTATTTTTTGGTCGTGAGAATGCGACGTGTCGCGATATCGCGCCACTTTTCCTTCTTGCTCTTAGTCTTCTCTTTTGGTCATGAAAAGATGACATGTCGCGAAATCGTGACACTTTTTCTTTCTTGCTCTTTCTCTTCTCTTTTAGTCATGAAAAAATGACATGTCGCGATATCGTGACACTTTTTCCCACTTGCTCTTTCTCTTCTTTTTTGGTCACAAAAATGCGACATGTCGTGATATCGCGACACTTCTTCCTTCATGCTCAACATATCACCAAAAAGTGACACATTTTCCTTCTTGCTCAACATGTCACGATATCGCGACACTCTTTCATTCTTGCTCATCATGTCGCGATATCGCGACACTTTTTCCCTCTTGCTTTTTCTCTTCTCTTTTGATCGCGACAACGCGACATGTCACGATATCGCGACACTTTTTCCTTCTTGCTCTTTCTCTTCTCTTTTAGTCACGAAAAAATGACATGTCGCGATATCGCGACACTTTTTCCCACTTGCTCTTTCTCTTATTTTTTGGTCGTGAAAATGCGACATGTCGCGATATCGCGACACTTCTTCCTTCATGCTCAACATATCGCCAAAAAGCGACACTTTTTCCTTCTTGCTCAACATGGATCGATATCGTGACACTCTTTCATTCTTGCTCATCATGTCGCGATATCGCGACACTTTTTCCCTCTTGCTTTTTCTCTTCTCTTTTGATCGTGACAATGTGACATGTCGCGATATCGCGACACTTTTTCCTTCTTGCTCAACATGTCGCGATATCGCGACACTCTTTCTAGCATGTCGTGACATCGTGACACTTTTCCTTTCTTGCTCTACATGTCACGAAATCGTGACACTCTTCCTTTCTTGCTCAACATGTCGCGATATCGCGACCCTTTTTCCTTCTTGCTCAACATGTCGCGATATCGTGACACTTTTTCTTTCTTGCTCAACCTGTCACGAAATCGCTACACTTTTCCTTTCTTGCTGAAAATTGCTTTTCCTGAAACTCGAACAAGTCACGAAATTGTGACATCGGTCTTTGGCCTCAGCCATTGCCCCTAACCCCATAACATGAAGCCACCAAGCCACCTGGATCCTTCCCCTATTGCAAAGAAAACTAAAGCCATCACAATAAGGACCGAAGCAATACTGACAAAACCACATTGAAATTGCTCTCCCTTTTTTCGATCCCCACAGCTTCACCATCATTGGCAATCATTTTGAATTATTTTATCCACTTCACTTGGGACCCCATGTTCCCAAGTGACCAACCCAATGGCTTCCACCCCTAAATTGGCCAAGATATCAGCTGTTTTATTTGCTTCCCTAAAAATGTGTTGGGCCTTCCGATCGTTCCTGGCATGGTAAAGGATCCTAGCCTCTTCGATGACAGTCTTAATCCACCATGGAGGATTTTTCCCATTGCTGAGAAGGTTTATGACCTGCATCGAATCTCCTTCGATAATTAGTTTACCTTCAATTTCTTGAGCCAACTGAAGACCCCTCCATAACGCTCTTGCTTTCGCCTCGTTGTTAGTCCTAGTTCCCAACTATTCAGAAAAGGCCATCACCAACTTGCCTTGATGATCTCTCACTGCTCCTCCAGCCCCTGCATTGCCAGGGTTACCTTTAGAGGCCCCATCGAAGTTGAGCTTGAACCAACCTACCGGGGCGGTTTCCACTTGACATCTAGTCTGGGATTGACCTTGATAGACACAGGTTTCTCACCTAGAGTAATATTTAAGGATTGAGCGATCCGCCTCTCCCAGGGGGAAGGATTTCGATCTTCATAAGGTATAAGGCTGAAGTTTTCATGGGTGAAGGTAAGAATATTATTGGTAATGGAGGTGACATCATGGCTCGACTCATGGAATGCTCTATGGTTTCTTTCTAGCCACACCTGCCAAAGAAAATGATGGAGACAAATCTTCCAAAAAAACCTCAGCCTAAGGCTAACAAAGGGATTTGGCCATTGGTGGAAGAGGTCAAAGATGGTAGTTGGTCTGACCCAACAAATGCTAAAGGCTTGAAACAACCCATTGAGGACACTCAGAGAGACCGGGCATTCAAGGAAAATATGGTGGGTGGACTCCCAATTACCCCTGCACAAAGAACATCGGTTAGCAATTATCATACCTTTCCTTAACAAGTTGTCAATCGTCAGAATCCTACCTTGGATCACCAACCATGAGAACATAGCAACTTTAGGAATAAGGTTTTTGACCCACACCAACTGAGTCTGGAGTGTGGGGTCCTCGGTATCTAACATTAGCATATATGCAGATTTGACTGAGAACTGCCCATTTTCGATAGCTGCCCATATTACATGATCCTGCTTAGGTCTCATGGAAATGAATTGTTGATGCAAGATGCTTTGGAGTTCTTCTGATTCAGCTTCAAAGCCTTGAATCCTTATCTATTTCCAAATAAGCCTACCTCTATCCTGTCTTATGAAATCAGCCACTTTCCTTCCTATGAGATCCTCTGTGATTCTTTTGATCCTTGCAAGGGTAGGAAACTGAGATAAAGCTTCATCCTTGGCCCACCTGTCATCCCATAACTTGATCTTCTACCCGTTACCAAGAACCCATCTTAGGCCTTTCTTTATGACCTCTCTACTTGTTAATATTGCTTTCCAAAATGTCGACCCTCCACCGTGCACCGAATCATTTAGGAAATCGGTATCTTGAAGATATTTTCTTTTAATTATGGTAGTCCACTCATTCTCCTCATTGTTGATAAGATGCCAAGCTTGTTTGGCAAGCAAGGTAGTGTTTAGGTGAGCAACTCTTCTTAGTCCTAGCCCCCCATTTTCTTTCGGCCTACAAACCTTGCCCCAACCCACAAGGTGGAACCTCTTTTTTTCCTCTGACCCAGACCAGAGAAAATTCTTTTGGAGCTGTTCAATTTTTTGGTAAACTCTAGTTGGGGCCTTAAACACAGATAGAAAATAAATCGGGATGCTCTGTAAGGATGCCTTAGTGAGAGTAAGCTTCTCGACCTGAGATAAGAGATGACCTTTCCAACCAGCTAGTTTCTTTTGAATTCTTTCAACCACTCTATCCCACATCGACTCTCTCGAAGAACCATAGAAAAGGGGAAGGCCTAAATAAGATGTTGGAAGAGTCGATATCGAACATCCCAAAATCGTAGCTATTCTGGCTTGTCTCTGGATTGGGATTTTGAGGAAGTAAAGCTTACTCTTGTTGAAATTCACCTTCTGTATCATCATAGAGTTGGAGTATGTGCTTAATCCTTCTGGCTTCAACCACTGACGAGTGAGTCAACAACAAAGTGTTATCAACAAATTGTTGGTGAGAGATGTGGCTTTAATCCTCGAGATTAATCCAACAGTACAAGTAGCTTTTATGGTTCTACCTAATGCCTCTGCTACTAAAATGAATAGCATTGGGATAATCAGATCTCCTTGTCTAAGCCCCCTATGACTCTAGAAATACCTACCTATCATGCCATTGACCAATAATGAGAACCAAGGTTTGGATATACATTATTTTATCAGCTTGACCCACTGAGGATGAAAGCCGAACTTCAGAAGAACAGTCATCAAGAACTCCCAGTTAATGCGTTCAAAAGCTTTATTCATATCAAGCTTTAGAGCAAAGACCTCCTTATTAGTTTGCCTTGCAGAGTGTAGAGATTCATGGACAGTGATTGCACCATCCAGAATTGATCTCCCCTAAACAGAGATTCCCTGACCAGGGTCAATAATGGGGGGCAATATTTCTTTCATTTGGTTAGCCATGGCTTTGGTTATGGTAAAGTGTTAATTGAGATTTATTTTGAGACTTTTTTATTATTATTTTTGATAAGGGTCTTCTTCTAAAAGGACTTTGGTGGATGTGAAAATTAATTTGGAGTAAAAAGGTGTATTTAAAGTTGTATTTTGCATACCTAGGTGTTGTAGGTGAGTTGGAGAGGAGAGGGAAATCCTCCAAGGGAGGTCCCAGGTTCAAATCTCCACCCTACCAAAAATCTGAATTGGGTATCCAAAATCCAATTGATAATGTTGGTGCGAGGCAGGGTCGGGTGTGACCCCCGGGTGACTTTGATGATGCAGAACCCCCTGTTCGTGGTCTCTCAGACCAAAGTGGATCTGCAAGGGGTTTTTCGCTTAAAAAAAAGTTGTATTTTGCATTGTGATTTTAATTGAAGTCCTCCAACCCTTATGTGAGTTTGGAAAAGAGTTTTTGTTAAGTGTGGCATATTTTGTGGACAACTTCTTGGCAAAAAAAAGGTATGGGAAAAATTATTTTCTATTGAGTTGGTTGATTGGCTTGATTGAAAATTAATTTTGGAGTAAAAAGGAATTGATTAGGGTTTTCTTTTCAAAAGTGGTTGAGTTAATGCTTCAAGGTTTTCTGAATTGAGAGTTTTGATTAAGCCTTGTTTTATTAACATTGTTGTTAAAGCCAATTGGTTATGCAAAAACTTGAACTTGAGTTAGAAAAGAACATGAGTATCATTTTTATGTGAGATTTATTGTTGAGCATTGTTAGAAACATTTTGAGTTGGTTGATATATGCTTGGACTAGGGTTTTGTGAGAAAGGGTTGTTCCTTGAGGTGATTGGTTGAGTAGAGTTGGTTGAGCCTAGTCAAGTGGATATGAAGTGGTTCTTCAAGTTCCATGAAATAAACTATTCTATATTCTTATTTGAGTTGAGATTGAGCATTGAGTATAGAACATATTGAGTCTCTAACAATTCTCTTTATGCTTATATGAGATTGATTTGAGTTGTGATTGAGAATTGAGTATAGAACATATTGAGTCTCTAACAATTCTCTTTATGCTTCTATGAGATTGAGTTGAGAAAGTGATTGAGCATTAAGTATAGAACATATTGAGTCTCTAAAAATTCTCTTTATGCTTCTATGAGATTGAGTTGAGAAAGTGATTGAGCATTGAGTATAGAACATATTGTTCTCTAATAATTCTCTTTATGATTCTATGAGATTGGACATGTTCTGTGTGGACTTGTTAAGCTGATTTTAGGTAAGTCTTTGAGAAGGCTTATGGACTAATTTTGTGTGACCTTTTGTGGAAGCTTGCAATGCAGATTTGAGAAAGTCCTAGAGAGGATTTATTAAGTAGATTTGGATAAGTTCTGTGTGAGCTTGTTGAGCATATTTGGACAAGTTCTGTGTGAGCTTGTTGAGTAGATTTGAATAGGTTTTGTGTGGACATGTTGAGAAGATTTGATCAAGTTTTGTGTGAGCTTGTTGAGTATATTTGGACAAGTTCTATGTGATCTTGTTGAGGATATTTGGACAGGTTCAGTGTGGACATGTTGAGCAGATTTGATCAGGTTATATGTGGACATGTTGAGCAGATTTGGACAGGGTTTGTGTGGACCTATTGAGCAAATTTGGACAGGTTCTATGTGGACCTGTTGAGCATATTTGAGCAAGTTTTGAGTGGACCTGTTGAGTAGATTTGAGTAGGTTTTGAGTGGACCTATTGAGTAGAGTTGTGCAAGTTCTAAGTGAACCTATTGAGCAGATTTGTGCTAGACTGAATGTATTGTGTTTAGTGCAAGATATTGAGCAGAGTTGTGCTAGACTGACTGGACTGTGTTTAGTACAATATTGTTATAGATCTTTGAAGGTGACATATCAGAGAGGACAGAGTCTCCAGTGAATAGATATCCATAAACTAGGACATTGAGGATAGGTCTTCTGAGTGAGGACAAGAGTATTCAAGTGGAGAGAGATCCATAGTTAGTGTGTTGGAGGTAGAGTCTTCTAGAGGATCACCAACCAAAGTAGAGGAGAAGGAGTTCTCCTGTGTATAGAGATCAACATCCAGGTTAGGGGATCAACATCTCATTTGGAGAGGTCCATAAACATTGTAATTGGGAAGGATTCCCAAGAGATTATTTGAGAAATATTTAGAAGAAATATTTTCTCTGTGGAGGTAGCCCAAATTGGGTGAGCCACGTTAAAATTTGTGTCTCTATTGTGTATTGTGTTTTTGTGCATTTCTTTGATTACTACTATTGATACTACTATATATACACTACATAATATTGATTTGAAAAGAAAAAGTAAAAAGTGGTCTTATACTGTTCACCCCCCCTCTCAGTATAAGCTTATGTTCTTCATAGTTGAGATATTTCTATTCTCATTTGAGCACTATCCAAGAAATGCTTCTTCTTCAATGTCTACAAGAATTCCTTGTTGTAACAGATGTATATCAAGCTATTATATGTAAATACTCTTCTACATTGAGTATGGGTACCAAGAGAGAATTGTAACATCTTATTTGTGAGTGTTATTTAGAGTTTATCTTGAATAATGACAAGTGGCATATGCATGCCCTTGTTTTTATCAATGCTTTCTTGAAGGCTCTCCAACACATTTTCCACCTTGTTCTTTTTTTTTCTTAATAGATGTTGAAAAGTATCCAACCAAGCAAGCTTATGTTGGATCTATGTGGAGATATGGAGGATATTTGGTGGCCCTTGAGTGGATTTCAAATGACAACACTTGGATGAGGAATCCTTGATGCTCCACTTATGGTAGAAATACTCCTTGATTGGATGTAGCTTGCTTTTATAGGAATAATCCTTTGCTTTGATGTATGCTTGGTTTGATAGGGGTGCTATTTTGCTTTGATGTATGCTTGCTTTTTTAATTTTATACACTGCTTGATTTTCCCCTATGCCTTGTCTTCTGCAAGTTTGGTCATCCAAGATACATATAGAATGAGCCAAAATAGAGGCTCTTTGATATGCTTGGAAGAGTGATAGTATTTGGTCGCCTTTGGTTGATTCAACCTTCCTGTAGTGTACCTTTGAGGAACTTTCCAATATACCCTTTTTCCTGCATAGAATGAGTTAGAGTAGTGCAACTCAATGCATCAATATTTGTAAATAAGATGCCTTTTGCACCTTTTCTTGCACTCCATTTTTGTAGGTATAGTATTCTTATTTGTATGGAAAAATTCTGAATGTAGTGTAGGGTTTTGAGGTTGTCTTTTTTCTTAGACACCTTCCCCTTTTTTCTTGGATATTATGATAAAAAAATCCAAGCTTAGATAGAAGTAGATATATGATGCAATTGTCTGCACTTTTATCCTTGCAATTAACCCTGTAATGCTTTGGATTTGAGACTCACCAAGTCTCAATATTTGAAGCTTCTACTTCTATTTTTGATTAGTCATATTATTCTCCAAGTTTTTGAGGATTCTAACTTATTTTGGACACAAAAATATTTTCTTTTTAAGAGTAGTATAATAGTGCAAGTATTTCACTTTTAATGCACTAATATTACATCTTATCATTCCAATCAACTCTCAAATTAATGCACTAACAATTTACTACAACTAATAAAGAATAACCTAAAATGAATCTTTAAGAGTTATTATACAATTTCACTACAATCAATATTGTAGGACTTAGTCTTATTTATCTTTTTCCAAAGTATATGATAGGTAGTTGATAGAAGTAATTTTGAAATCTAATCAACTCCTAATTAATGTGCAAATGAACCTTAAAAATAACTTTTTTTTTTTACACTTTTGAATATTGTAATCCAATTTTCTATTTGCAACTTTAATCCAAATTCAGGTGCTTCTAACAAATCTGATAGGTACACCAATTAATGAACCCACTTGCACCAAAAAGTTGCATACCTTTTTGTAGCTCTTTTATCACTTCTATAGAGGATGTAGATCTTGATGTCTAGGATCACCAAGTTGCAGACTATCCTGAACATCTCCTTCACCAAATGATGGTCTTAAACTTTCTTTCATGAGCCTAGGATTTGGTGGCTTGTTCTCCTCATTCTACTATATATTTGGAGAAGTATTTTTCTCTAAAGTGGTGCCTTCTTACTATGAGAGGAAATCTTCAAATATTCAATATTTGGTGAGCTTCTTTTATATTCAAGTCTTCTTGTTGAATTTTGACTTCAAGTAGGATATTCTTCACATATTTGGCACTTCTTTCCAAATTCTTCTTCACATATTTGGCACTCCTTGCCAAATTATTCTTCATATATTTGACACTCCTTACCAAATTCTTCTTCAAATATTTGGTATTCCTTACCAAAATTTTCTTCTCTTGGGCTTGTTATCGGATGGCAACAATTGTTCCAAGTCCTTCACTATCAGGGGCTTCTCCTTGGTAGTGGATTTCTCCAATGAATTCTCCTTTGAGAATTTATTCAATAAGGCTCTCCTAGTCTTTTTTTGGATGCTCAATAAGATCTTTCCAAGGTCTTTGATCTTATAGCTTCTGATGGTCTTCCTTGATACCTTCTCTTCAACCTTCTACTCCTAGAAGTGTTGGTGGTGAGATCTACTTTTGGATCTTTGATTTTGTTGCTTTTGGATTTGAGTAGGACTCACCTAGTCCTTCTTCTTCTTTGACTTCTTTTACTGGAATTTCTTTAATGAGATCTTCTCCTGATCTCTTTGATTTTTCTTTAGATGCTGAATTGATTCTAAAGAAGATACCCTTCCTAAATTTCTTCTAGGAAGTTTTCCAACTCACTAAATATTCTTTCCCTAAAACAAGTATTAGTACTAAAATATTTATTCTGCTTCTAAATAAGATATTCTCTTTGAATTCTTCTCTAGGATTAAGGCTTCTATGGCATTTTTTAGTATAAAGGCTTATGTGGTATTTTTCAGTATCAAGACTTCTATGGCCTTTTTTAGTACCAAGGCTTCTATGGCCTTTTTCAGTATAAATGCTATGGCATTTTTTAGTATCAAGGCTACTATGGTATTTTTAGTATCAAGGATACTATGGCATTTTTAGTATTAAGACTTCTATGGGTTCTCCTTCAAGGTTCATATGGCCTTTTCTCTAAGGCCTCTATGGCCTTTTTATGTCAAGGCTTCTATGGTTTTTTCTTCAACTTGTGAAGTTATTTGATTTAGAAATGGAGATCTTCAGTCTCCTAACTTCACCACAACTCTTCAATAGAAGTATTCTTTCAAATTATTCTTCTCTTGCACAAGGAACTAATATCTGCACTATGAAGGCACATCAACCTTTAGGCAATGAATTTGGAGTCTCCTAGATTTCTATTGTAGGAGGAGTCCCAATCCTCTAAGAATTATTTTTTTGCAGTAATAGAAACTTTAGGCAAAAGTTAGAAAAATTCTAGATATCCCGGATGATCTTCACTAGATGATTTTTCAATCTAGTGGATTGAATGTTGAGTCCTGGTCTTCATGGTTTTTTCCCATAACTCTATGGAAAGACTCTAGTAATGCAATCTCAATATTTTTAGAACTAAGATTTCTTTCAATACTCACTTGGGCTCTCCCTATATCTACCACATAGAATCTTCTGAGAGTTTTTTACAATGAATGGTCCAACGACATGTCAGGTTGACAAAAAAACCAAGCTAAATGATTTTAGTGGTTTTTCTATTGACCTAAAAAGACTAGATCTACCATGGATCTGATACCACTATTAGCTTTTGATGTAACGAGCACTAGGAGATAGCAATCACAAGATGCAAAATAATATGAAAGAAAGTAAATCTTCTAGATGACTAAAATATGCAATAAATAGAAATGATATAAAATAATACAATGTAGCTATAGAGAAAATGAACACTCCATTGATAAAGCTATTGAACTACATTGCACCCATCACCAATGGATGGTGATACACACAGAACTATACTAAGCACTAAGCTACACTATCTAACTATGTCCCCTGACTCTATATCTACCTAACAATGAGGCCTTCCTTATATAGACAAAATAGGTTACTTAGCCAACACTCTACCTAGCTGTGCAAGGGACAACTTGTACATTGAAACTTGTGCATTTATTACATTGCATGAAGTAACTAGATAACTTCCCCTTAAATTAATCTAATTTCCTAAGTATGTGTCTAGGAAGATACATTTACCTGACCCAAATAATGTAATATAATCTATTTCTAATAAATATAGGCAGCCAGAGGATTGTATGAACCATTAGAATTCCTAGGGCTAACTCTCCATCCTCATTAAAAACAAAATTTCACTGCTCATTCTAAATCATATCCTTATTATAGTCTTTCACAAGAGCAATATTATCAATATCTCACTCCATCAACTTTGTTGAAAACTCAAATTTCAATGGTTGGAAATCAGAATCAAAACCCTCAAGACTACCCAACCTGGAATCATATAGGTCCTCTAAAATTTATAATCCAGAATCCTATTTATTGGGTAGCTCTAAAAGCATTGTCAACATATGATGGAACCAAGAAGACTACTTATGAGCACTATCAATATGTAGCATCACTGGTAGCCATACACAATATTCAATAAGAATATGTTATGATAAGGCTATAAATTATATCATTAAGAGGAAAAATATTGTACTAGCATAAAACCTTATAAAATAAAACTATAACTACATGGACCCAGTTGGATGGTAAATTAGTCAAAGAATTCAATGAACAAATAGATCCATTCTCTCTATTAACATAGTTTACTATGATACAAAGGCACCCATAGGAGGATATAATGGATTTCAAAATTATATTTAACTAGACACAGAGAAGATTGCCCTAAGGTCTTATACCAACTAATTAATAGTACATGTGTTACTACATAAGGGTATTCCAGTTAGATTTGGGCTTAGCTATAAGGTAGTACGATGTCTTTACATTCCCTTAGACCTTTCTAGAAGCATTAAAGGTTGAGAATTATTTTATTGCTATAGGAAGGCTACCCCAAAAAATGGTAATGCCAACTAATGAATAGGACATGTATTACTACCTAAGGGTATTCCAGTCAGATTTGGGCTTGGCTATAAGGTAGTCCAATGTCTTTACATTCCCTTAGACCTTTCCAGAAGCATTAAAGGTTGAGAATTATTTGATTGCTATAGGAAGGCTACACCAAAAAATGGTAATCCTCTCAAAAACTAGTGTAAACCTCTACTACACAATTTATTTCTAGTAGTCACTCTTTTTGCCAACTTCCCTACATGGCTAACTACACAAATTACAAAGACACTCCTTACCCCTCCTACAATGTCATTCTTACTAGCACCTTCTATTGTTCCTACATTACCATATTTTGATCCTTAGAGAATTGTATTATAAGAGATGATGACAACCATGAAGAACCTCAAAAATAAAGTTAATACCATAAAAATGAGGGAGGATGACAAAAAATTTCAACCAAGAAGGTTTCCATATGTCACCAAGGATCAAGCTATTTCTACTAGCAAGTCTATGGATAAATCCAATATTGTATATAGTAATCAAGAAGATGAACCTTCTACCTCAGGCTCTAAGTCAAGCTACTGGTGTTCAACTTGCAATGATCCACATGATGAAAATTCATGCATTATGCACCAACATCACATCCAAAAAATTACCTTTGAGAGGGAATAAAGGGCTTAGGAAGTCCAGGTAAATATATTGAGAGAAATGGACTGTAATTTCATGATACGATCTATTGAACAAGTATTGGTCCTAACAAGATCAGGGAAGAAACCTTTGCCAGTTGATCCTAAGGTAAAGAATCCTTTTAAAGTGAATAACACAATATTATACTGAAAGGGGAGTGAACAGTATAAGATAAAACTTTTTGCTTTTCTTTCAAAAGTAGTATTATCCAATATTATCAATTGCAATAATGAAACCATGCATATATTGACACACACATAAGAGATATAGATATAACGTGGTTCACCCAATGTGGGCTACATCCACGAAGAAAATATTTCTTATAAATTTTCTCAAAAAATCTCTTGGGAACCAATTCCCTATTACAATGTTTATGGGCACCAACCCAAAGGAAACACCAATCCCCTATGCTCAAGTTCATGGAACTCTATCCAAATGAGACACCAATCCCCTATAATCTAGTTTGTGGAGATCTATCCATAGGAGACCTCTATTCCCTCTACTCTATTTCATGGACCTCTATCCATAAGAGACCTTTATTCCTTCTACTATAAACTGCTCCAAACCTACTCTAAAATCTGCTCAAATTTGCTCCAAAACCTACTCAAATCTACTCACAACTTTGATCAAATCTACTTAGAAAACTTGCTCAAACTTTCTCACAACTAATCCAAAATATTGCATACAAAAAATGCTCATTTATACCCAAAACCAAATATAACAATCCATAAATCTGCCATGCTCATCTACTTCCAAAATCAATCATGATGATGCACAAATTGCTTCACAAATCTGATCTATAACTCTTGCACTTTCATTTCCAATATCACTCAAAACCAATGCATAGATTTTTTTTACAATATTGGTCTATAACCCTTGCAAGTTCATTTTCAAATTCATTCAACAATAATGTACAACTTATTCTCAAACCCTAGCACATATATTTGCAATTTCTATCAAAGCAATGCACACTCAATCAATCCTTATTTCTCCAAACATATGACAAATCAACCACCTTAAGAAGGAATTAAATCACCATATCTCTAAAAATACCTTGATGATGATGTGCCTTCAAAACCTGCTTCAAAATAATTTTCCTTTCTTGTCCAACTTTAAAAATTGGTTAGCAAATATATTTTTTAAATCATCCACATTAAAAATCCTTCTCAAAATATGTGCACAATAATACCTGAAAGTAATGCTCTATAACTCCTTTTTAATCTCATAAAATAAAGCTTTTAAACCCTTACAATATTCCCTCTTTATCATAAAAATACAATTAAACAATAAGCCACAATACACCTTATATCTCCTTTCTAAAATGCAACAATTACAATTTCAAAATAATCCACAATACACCTTATATCCCATTTTCTCACATGCAAAAATATCCCTTATATTTCCTCTTTCAATCATGCAAAATATATTCATCGGACTGAATGCTTGTCCCTTTCCTGGTGCTTTTAGCGGCGTAAAAGGTTTAAAATTATTGTGGCATGGTGGTTATAGGGGGATACATGATCCGTGTGGCGTTCTAGGCGGACAACGTAGAATCGTGGTGACCATAAAAGCTGGACAACCTGCCTGGATTCATGGCAGCTATCGATTCCACCATGTAAATTCAAAAAAAAAAAAAAAATCATGCAAAATATATCCCTTATATTTCCTCTTTATAATATTTGCAAAATAAAAGTCTTCATAACATACACCCTTATAACTCCTATTTGTAAAATAAAAGACTTTATAACACACACCCCTTATGACTCCTATTTGCAAAATAAAAGACTTTATAACACACACCCCTTATGACTCCTTTTCACAAATAATCAAAAACTTTATAAATACCTCACATAAAAATTTTTCTAGCACGGATGAGAATTGACCCTTTTACCTCTAGTGCCCATACGCGTATAGTGACCACTTGGAATAACTAGGTAAATGAGACTTCAAATACGCATTAACATCTTTGTCTTCTTCTTCAACGTACTTCCCAAAATGAAACATGTCAAAACTAGCACTGATGAAAATCAAACCACAAACCTTCTCTCGCGTAGTATCCTTACACAAAGCCAGCAACCAGATGGACTACACCAGTAGGCATGACTCAAAAAGGAACTTTGAAGGATTTATCTTGATTTTTGCTCATAAAACAATTCACTGCCTTCACTTCTACCATTCACTTGCTCATGCAAATATTATTCTCGATAGTGCATGTGATTCATTGCATTTATCAAAGGTGGATAAAATATTATGTATATATAAGCACACCTTGGTTTTAGATGATGTCGATACTTTGAAATTTTAACACTTTCATTTGAATGTTGGTGCCAAAATGCATGGTTATAATATTTAAAATTTTAATTTAAATATTATAAGGTTAACTCCTTTTTAAAACCTTGCAATGATTAAAACCTTTAGTGGCCCAACCTTGATTTAATCTGAATAAACCTTTGTCCTTCCTTTGAAAACCTTTGGCCTTCCTTTTATAAAACTTTGTCCTTAGGCCTTTATAAACTCTCTTTATAATATTTAAATATTATAATCCTTAAACATATTTGCCTTGCTTTCCATTTACCAACCTTGTAAACTCATCCCTTTTGAATAATATTCTACCATTTATACCATACTCTTTTTAACATCAACCCTTTGACATCAATGACAACTCGATATGCTCAATATTTTCAACAATATCTCCCTTTGTCATTTATGGCAACCCTTACAAAAAAATCTTCTTTTACTCCAACTAGATTCTAAAACTACTCTCCTTAACAAGCTACTCCTCCTTATTGAAATCTCTCCTCCTTAAAAAATTATCTCCCCCTTTGAAATCAATGGCAAAGGGCTCCTTATAGGGCTAAAAATAATATATTTAAGATAGCCCCCTCACCACCTCATTTTCTTGAGGTGATTAATTATGGGATGGGAGTAAGACTACTCCCAAATTTCCTCTAAGATACTCAAAAGTTTCCTTTGGAAGTGGCTTGGTAAAGATATTAGCAATTTGTTCCTTTGTAGCAATGTATTCCAATTTGACTTACTGATCAGTCACTTGTTGCCTCAAAAAATGATATTTGATTGAAATGTGCTTGTTCCTTGAATGCATCACTGGATTATTTGAAATATTAATGGCACTTGTATTATCACACAGTATGGAGATAGGATGACCATGTTCTATTTTGAAATCACATAAAGTCTACTTAATCCATAAAACCCTTGTATAGCAAGTAGCTATTGCAATATACTCTGCCTCTATAGTGGATAAGGATATTGATGCTTATTTCTTGCTTAGCCAAGAGATTAAACAATATCTAAGAAAGAATGCTCCTCAACTTGTGCTTTTTATGTCATCGACACTGCCTGCCCAATCCACATCTGTATATGTAGTGAGTGTGAAATTATTGCCTTTGGGGTGCCATAGTCCAAGACTCATAGTTCCTTTCAAGTAGTTAAAGATTCTCTTTACTGCCTATACATGTGTTTCTTTAGGTGCAACTTGAAATATTACCATCGATCTGACTGCCTACATTATATCTAGTCTAGTAGTTGTGACATATAGTAAACTTCCAATCATGGATCTATACAATGTCTAATTTGCTTTAGGAGACTCATCATCTTTACCTAGCTTACATCATATAACCATGGGAGTACTCATAGGATTGCAATCCTCCATCCTAAATGTTTTCAATATTTCTTTCACATACTTGGTCTAAGAGATAAATATACCTTTATTTGATTGTGAAATTTGTAAACCAAGAAAGAAAGATAACTCACCAAGCATAGACATCTCAAATTTATTTTGCATACACTTTGAAAATTTCTGACACATCTTATCATTACTGCCTCCAAAAATGATATCATCCACATAGACCACTACAATAAACAAATCATTTCCTTCATTTTTTATGTATATATTGCTATCAACTATACCTTTTCTGAAACCCTGTTCTTGGAGATACTTATCCAATATTGAGTACCAAGCCCTAGGGGCTTGCTTTAGTCCATAGAGGGATTTATTTAATTTACATACATAATCCGGCTTATCTATTAGGCTGAAACCCTCTGGTTTCTCTATGTAGACATCTTCCTCTAAGTAACCATTGAGAAAAGTTGATTTTACATCCATTTGATACACCTTGAAGTTTTTGAAGCTTGAGAAAGCTAGGAATATTCTTATGGCTTCAAGACATGCAATGAGAGCAAATGTTTCTTCAAATTCAATCCCCTCAACTTGTGCATAGCCTTTGCACACAAGTCTTGCTTTATTTTTGACCACCTGACCATCTTCATTCAACTTATTTTTGTAGATCCATTTGGTACCAATTACATTCTTGTCTTTTAGATGTGGGACAAGTTCCCAAGTTTCACTCTTTTATATTTGTTCTAACTCTTCTTCCATTCCTTTAATCTAGTATTTGTCTTCTCTTGCTTCATTGAAATCCTTGGGCTCAACTTTGGATAGCAAAGAAAAATTTACATGTTCACCTATTCCTATTATCTTCCTCCTTGTTCATATCTCATCTAGATTCCCAATAATAAGTTCTCTCATATGATTATTTTGCACATACCTAGATGGTGTCTTTGGTGGTTCCCTTTGTGTCTCATCTTCTTAAGTTTCTTCACCTTCTTCTTCTTTGTAACTTTCTCCTTCTTGATACAAAATTTCTTGACTTGGTTATTTTAGATCTATTTTTTCATCAACTCTTACATGTGTACTTTCCACAATTTTATGTGATATTTTATTGTGGTATATATAGGCTTTGCTCTTAGTGGAATAACCAAGGAAAATACCCACTTCACACTTGGAATCAAACTTGCCTAGATTTTTCTCTTCTCATCTAATGTAGCATTTACTTCTAAAAATTGTGAAGTACTTCATGGTAGCTGGTCTTCCCTTCCAAAGCTCATATGGGTTTTTGTGATGATTTACTCTTATTTGATCTCTATTGATAATATAAACAAATGTATGAATTACCCCTTTCCAAAATGCATAAAAAATATTAGACTCATTTAATATAGCACTGGCCATACCCTAAACAATTATGTTTTTTCTTTCAACTACTCCATTTTGTTGTGGAGTTCTTGTTGTTGAGTATTATATTTTGATTCCATGTTGTTCACAAAATTCTACAAATTCATTTGAAGTGAATTCTCCTCCTCTATCTTATCTTAGATACTTGATATTTTTGTTTGTTTCATTTTCTAGTAGTGCTTTGAATACCTTAAACTTTTCAAATGCTTCTATTTTTTCTTTTAAGAATGTTACCCAAGTCATTCTAGAGAAATCATAAATAAATAACATGAAGTAACTCTCACCTTGTAAACTCTTTATCCTTTTAGACCCACATAGATCGGTGTGAACTAGCTCCAAGGTTTTGGATGAATAAAACTCCTTTGATTTGAAACTTGATCTTATTTGCTTACCATGTTGGCATTGTGCACAAATCATGCTTAGGGATTTTTCTATTTTGGGTAAATCTCTTACTACCTGTTTGTTGCTTATTTTCACTATGTTGTCAAAGTTCAGGTGACCCATTATTCTATGCCATAACCATCTCTCATCTTCTTGTGATAAAAAGCATTTTCCTCCCTTAATTTCACTTAACATTTAGAAATTGTTTATAGTTCTACTAGCATTTGCAATAATCTTTCATGTCTTGGATTTTTGATCTCACATCCATTTGGGTGAAATATGAGTATGTGCCCTTGATCACGTAGTTAACTTATGCTTAGTAGATTGTGTTTCAATCCTTCAACATATAACACATTTTATGTCCTATATTTTTCATTATCCAAACTCAAAGTCCCTTTTCCAACAATTTTGACAAAAGCATTATCACCAAATTTCATTGTTCCTCCATTTAAATTCTTGAGAGAAAGAAATTTGCTTTTGTCACCTGTAATATGGCTTGAACAACCACTATCAATGTACCATTGATTTCCTTCATTTTGCACATGAGGAGTTATTTGTACCAACATGGATTTTTCTTTTTCTTGTTCCTTTTTCATTTTTCAAACTTTTGAGGAAATATCCTTTTGAACTGTTTGACCTTCCTCTTTCTTACTTGATTTAAGAAGCTCAGGAAATACTATTTTACACCATCTAGATTTGTTCCCAAAATTATTACATTTGTAACACATGACATTGTTATTCATGAGAGGTGCAAAATAATTATAATTTCTATTGATGATGCCAACATTATTTTTCACATAGACCATGCAATGTATAGCTTTATGACCATATTTGTTACATGAAAAATAATAACCATGGAAGAAATTTTTAAACTTGTTTGATTGCCTTGAATAATATGGTCGTATGGTTCTTTCATTTCTATTCCTGTGATTGACTTCTTTTCATCATGATTCTCTATCTTCTTCCTCCTTCAATACATCAACATAGGTCATGGGATCCTTTTTACTAACTTTCTTTTATGTATTTGTTACTTTTGAGCTTGAATCCTATTTATATTTCTCTAACCTTGTATTTTGTTGTAAATTATCCTTAGAATTTTCTACTTCCTTTCTTAGAAAGACAACTTCATGTTCCAATTTTTCACATTCTAATTATTTTGTCTTTAATTTCTCAACCATAACTTCTTCAATTATTTTTGTCTCTTCAACCATCACTTTTAATTCTATGAGATATTGTAGAAGCTTTGTCTTTGTTTCCTTAACCTCTTGAACTTGAGTCATCAATCATGAATTCTTCTTTTTAACCCTTTTCAATTCTCCAAGGGCAAAAATAAGTTCCTTTTCCATATCAACTATGGCTTCCTCTTCCTTTTCTGAATATTTCTTGTTGATTTCAACCATAGGAGCATATTCTATCTCTTTAGTGGCCATGTGTTTTCTTGTAAGATCTTCCTTCAAGTTGTTAGGCTTTCACGAAGGAACCTAATATGATACCAATTGAAGAACACAAGATTATACTGAGAGGGGGGATGAATAGTATAAGATAAAACTTTTTACTTTTCTTTAAAAAGTAATATTATCCAATATTATTGATTGCAATAATGAAACAATGCACATATAATCACACACATAAAATACACAAATTTAATGTGGTTCACCCAATGTGGGCTACATCCATAGAGAAAAACATTTCTTATAAATATTCTCAACAAATCTCTTGGGAACCATTCCCTATTACAATGTTTATGGGAACCAACCCAAAGGAGATACCAATCCCCCATGCTCAAGTTTGTGGACCTCTATCCGAAGGAGACACCAATCCCTTTTGCTCTAGTTTATGGACTTCTATCCATAGGAGACCTTTATCCCATCTACTCTGGTTCATGGACATATATCCATAGGAGACCTCTATCCCCTTTGCTCTAAACTGCTCCAAATATGCTCTGAATTATGCTCAAATATGCTCCAAAACTTGCTCATAAACCTGATCAAATATACTCACAAAACTTGCTTACAAATGATCCAAAATTTTTCATACAAACAATGCTCATTTATACCTAAAACTAAATATAACAATCCACAAATCTTCCATGTTCATATACTTCCAAAATAAATCATTATGATGCATAAATTATTTCACAAATTTGATCTATAACTCTTGCATTTTTCATTTCTAATATCACTCAAAACCAATGCATAGATTTATTTTAAAAAATTGGTCTATAACCCTTGCAAGTTCATTTTCAAATTCATTCAACAATAATGCACAACTTGTTCTCAAACCCTAGCACATATATTTACAATTTCTATCAAAGTAATGCACACTCAATCAATCCTTATTTCTCCAAACATATGATAACTCAACCACCTTAAGAAGGAATTAAATCACCATACCTCTAAAATTGCCTTGATGATGATGTGCCTTCAAAACCTACTTTAAAATAATTTCCCTTTCTTGTCCAACTTTAAAAACTAGTTAGCAAATCTCTTTCTCAAATCATCCACATTAAAAACCCTTCTCAAAATATGTGCACAATACCTGAAAGTAATGCTCTATAACTCATTTTTTAATCTCATTAAATAAAGCTTTTAAAACCTTACAATATTCCCTCTTTATCATAAAAATACAATTAAACAATAAGCCACAATCCACCTTATGTCTCCTTTCTAAAATGCAACAATTAAAATTTCAAAAAAATCCATAACACATCTTATATCCCCTTCTATCACATGCAATGCAAATATATCACTTATAATTCCTCTTTCAATCAAAATATATACCTTATACTTCATCTTTATAATATTTGCAAAATAAAAGTCTTCATAACATACACCCTTATAACTCCTATTTACAAAATAAAAGACTTTATAACACACACCCCTTATGACTCCTATTTGCAAAATAAAATACTTTATAACACACACCCTTATGACTCCTTTTCACAAATAATCAAAAACTTTATAAATACCTCACATAAAAATTTTGTTGGCATGGATGAGAATTGACCCTCTGACCTCTAGTGCCCAAACATGGATTGTGACCTCTTGGGATAACCATCTGAATGAAACTTCAAATGTGCATTAACATATTTGTCTTCTTCTTCATCGTGCATCCTAAAATTAAACATATCAAAACTGGCACCGATAAAAATCAAACCACGAACCTTCTCTCGCATAGCATCCTCACACAAAGCCAATGACCAACTAGGCTACACTAGTAGGCATGACTCAAAAGGAAAATTTGAAGGATTTATCTTGATTTTAACTCATAAAACAATTCACTACCTTCACTTTTGTTGTTTACTTGCTCACACAAATATATTCTCAATAGTGCATGTGATTAATTGTGTTTATCAAAGGTGGATAAAACATTATGTATATATAAGCACACCTAAGTTTTAGATGACATCAACACTTTGAAATTTTAACACTTTCATTTGAACGTTGGCACCAAAATGCATGGTTATAATATTTAAATTTTTAATTTAAATATTATAAGGTTAACTCTTTTTTAAAACCTTGCAATGATTAAAACCTTTAGTGGCCCAACCTTGATTTAATCTGAATAAACCTTTGTCCTTCCTTTGAAAACCTTTGGCCTTCCTTTTATAAAACTTTGTCCTTAGGCCTTTATAAACTCTCTTTATAATATTTAAATATAATATTTAAATATTATAATCCTTAAACATATTTGCCTTGCTTTCCATTTACCAACCTTGTAAACTCATCCCTTTTGAAGAATATTATGCCATTTATACCATGCTCTTTTTGACATCAAGCCTTTGATATCAATTAAAACTCAATATGCTCAATATTTCCAATATAAAGTACCTTCTAAGATACAAAAACATACAAATAAGGATGTCCCTCAGGCTATCCTAGCCCAAAATCCAACTTAGTAACACCAAAAGGTGACAAAGGAAGGTGAAACCCAATAGCAGGTAAGAGATAAGTTGAGAAACCCTTATCTAACCAAGCACCAAAGAATTTAGGCAACTCAAGAATATAGGAGTAAGTATGATGAACCTATAAAGGAAAATAGAAAATAGTCTGACAATCCTGGTTTTAACATTGTGGAGAATTGAAGAAGACTCCATAAAAAGCTAGTATGTATGATACACTCCTTATTCCAGGATAGATTGATATATTACAAGCTTCACTTAAGTCTATCAATATTAAAGGAAAGCATCATGTGGATATTAATTTAGCTCAAGGTCATCCTACCTTAATAAAAGAAAAAATAGACCATCACTATTTTATTTATCTTTACAGATAGAGGGATGGGTGGTTGACAATTGCATGATTGACTTTGGAGTAGCTACCATAATAATACCTAAAGCAATTTGTGAAATAGTGGGTATGGAATATACATGAAGTAATCCTAGTGTACTATAGTTATATGGTACACTAGTAAAAATTTTAGGTGTAATCAAGGATGTGCCCATCAAATTTTATAGATTACATCAAATTACTATTATCTAGGAAATTGTGGTAGTTGATTGGGAACCTTATTTTGGGATGTGTCTATCAAGAGAATTCATTACCAAGTTGGGTTGTTAGTTGTATCTTGATTACTCTCACATGGAGATCCCATTTTAAGGTAAACTAGTCAAGATATTTTTTGATAAGCCATCATCCTTATATTTAGAGAAGCTTGAAAGGGAAAACTAGCAAGCTAACACAACCAACATGATGATGAAAGAAGTGTATTTGATGGATAAAGTACTAGAAGATATCCAAATTGAGGATCATTTTTTTTTGAAGGATTTCAATGCTATGATTTAAATAGGAATAGGCACCTATTAAATCATGAAATCTAAAGAAAATAAAATTACAAATCCAATAGAACAAAAACCCCAACAAAGCCAAATCTAGAAGCCATTATTTGATAAAGCTAGATATAAAAATATTGTTGGAGCATGTATAGTGTTGATAGCACATGATGTAATAGAAAGTATATTTTTATATAATTTGAATTCAAAAAATGCAATAGAATATGAAGCACTATGCCTAAGATTAAATAAAGCTAAAAATATGGTGATAAAACAATTACAAATATTTGGTGATTCAGAGTTAATAGTCAATCAAATTACATAAATGTGCATTAGCAAACAACACTATTTTAAAGTCTAAAGAAATAGATTATGGGACTTACTAGAGGCTTTTGAGACTCTAAATATTAAATCCATCTCTGGAGAGCAGAACACCCATGCTAATATATGAGCATCTATGGGAGCTAACTTCTACCCATTATCTAATTTCATACATAAGGCCAAAATGGTGAGGTATGTTTATAGGCCTTTTGTACCTAGTAAGGACACCTTTTGGAAAGTGTTTGATAATGATGAATAAATGATTGATTTTTTATTCAATAAAGGAGTTGTGTAAGAAACTAGATGCAAAAAGAAGATGAGGAAAGTGAATTCATATAGCTTAAGAACAATGACATCCCCAAAGGATCGATAATAATAGAAATCTTATTAAATGGCAGTGACTGGTTGGCTACTTGCAAAATTGAGGTTGACATCCAAAACTACAAAGATGTACAAATTGAACTACAAAATAATATCAAAATTAATACACATTGTTCAAAGGAAGAGGTCAACCAAATTTTGGATTTATGCAAATAATTCAATGATATCATAGCATGGACTCATGATGACCTCAAAGCATATAGCAAGGAGACCATCTAACACACCATTCAACTCATATCATATGCAAAGTATTTCAAATAGAAGCAATGGCTAGTAAATCCTAAGATAGAATATTTGATGAAATAGGAGTTACTAAATTTTCTAAATGCCAAGATCATATACCCAATCAAACATTCTACATGGATGGCCAATCTGGTCCTTGTATGGAAGAAAAATAAATATATCTATCTTTGTGTGGAATTTAGGAACCTAAATCAAGATTATTTGAAGGACCACTATCCTCCCCCACAAATTGATCAACTTCTGCATACTATAGTTGAAGCCAAAATATTCTCCTTACTAGACAAATTCTTTAGTTTTAACCAAATATGGTTCTAGGATGAGGATCAATACAAGTTGACTGTATTAACCACCAAATGGGGTACCTTTACATATCAGTGGATGCCTTTTGGCCTATTAAATATTGGTGATACCTTCCAGAGATCTGTGGATTCAATATTTATAGAGTTAGTAAACAATATAATAGTCATATATTTGTATGACATGACTGTGTTCTCTCATAACAAAGAAAAACATGTAGAGCACCTCTAATTTGTATTTTAAAAATAAAAGGAATTTAGGATTTCATTAAACCACAAGAAATCAATTTTATCATTCATGAGGGAAAATTTTTAGGATATGTAGTGTTTGAGACAGGGCTAGCTATTGACCCAAATAGGATAAAAGTCATTTTAACCCTTCCTCTACCACTAAACAAGAAAGGGCTTTAGTAATTTTTTTGGCAGATCAAATTTGTACAAAAATTTATTTTAGATTTTGCTCAGATAGTTAAGCCTATGACTAAGATGGTAAATTAGGAAGTAGATTTAAAGTGGATAGATATCTGGAATAATACTTTCAAGAATATTAAAAAAGTAATATCTCAAGCCACTATTCTAGTTAATACAAACTACTCCAATTTTTTCACCCTTAATGTGTTTGAGGTAGAAGAGAGCTATGTTGTTGTACTTACTTAGAAAATGGAGGAAAACAATGAGAAACCAATAGCTTTCCTGAGTTAAACCTTGCATGATCATGAAGAAAGGTATAATTTTATTGATAAATAGGTCTACGCAATAATGAAAGCTTTAAAGAAGTTGAGGTATTTTGTTTCTCAGAGTAATACCTTAGCATATGTAGTGCATTCTGATATCTAGAACTTTATAATTTAGGGATATTTGGGTAACAAAAGAGATGGTTGGGTTACCAAGATTCAATAATATGATATTGATATCAAGCCAATCAATCTAATAATAGGTAAAACCCTATGTCAACACTTAGCAGAATCTGCATTATAAAATGCCAATATGCTAAATAGGGAAGAGCAATATATTGAGCTAGAAGAGATACAAGTGCAAATACACACTTGGATTAAGCAATTGATGAATTATTTCAACTTAGGTAGATGTTTGAATGGTCTAACTACATCTCAAAGATAGATATATAGATTACAGATAAGGAAGTATGTACTAATTGAAGGTGTTCTATACCAAAGAAACTTTTATGGAGTATTGTTGAGATGTTTGCATCCAAATAAATTGGAAGAAGTGCTCAAAGAGTTTCATAGTGGTTTCTCAAGAGGTTACTACTTTGGACAAACTACTATGATAAAAATCTTAAGGATCGAATACTATTGGCCATCAATATTTTTATACATATTTAAATTGGTTAGAGTATGTGATAGATGTTTGATATTTATGGTCAAAAACAAACATCTAGTGATTCCCCTTCAACCAATAACTATGAAATAACCCTTCTAGCAATGGATATTGTATTTTATTGGCATGATCAATCGTAATTCATCTACCAAGCATAAATATATCTTGACAATGATGAACTATTTCACTAAATGGATAGAAGTAGAAGCCACCAAGCATGTTCATCAGGATATGATGATCAATTTTTTGGAAAGGTTTATTACAAGATTTGAAATCCTGATCACCAATGTTTTAGATAATGTCAAATCCTTCATAGGTTCCAAGACTATTTATTTTTCAAGAAAATACGGGATCTACTGGAATGCATCTTCAAATTACTATCCCTAAGGGAATGGTCTCACTGAATCTACAAACAAGAATATATTAAAAATAATCAAGCACAATATTGAAGATAACCCTAGAAGTTGGCACCTCTTGTTAGATCAAGCATTATGGGCTGATTGGATCACTTTCAAGATATCACTAAAAACATCTCCTTGTACCCCTAGTATATGGAAAAGAAGTATTTCCTATTAATTTGGAGCTTCTGGTTTTGAGGTTCATAAATGAAATATATCCAAAGAAATTGAAGCCAATGGAAAAAATATAGTAGAATTAATTCAGTTGGAAGAAATATGTGAGCATGAGTACAACAATCTCTATCATCACTAGACAATTTTCAAATGTTGGTTTGACAAGAAGGCTATGCCAAGGGATTTTAATAAAGGTGACCTGATTCTTAAATGTGACATAGATAGAGTGAAGCTAGGTGCACATGATAAGTTTAATTCTATGTGGTATGAACCATATCTTATTGAGAAAAAGAAGGACCTAAATGCATTCAACCTGCATCACTTGAACGGTCGCATGTTAACAATCTTGGTAAATGGCCAACACTTAAAGCATTATAACTAAATTCGGCTTCCTTGTACATATGTAAATAAAGACACATGTACATTCTATAGACACCTAAAACACATCATATTGAGGAGACTACCTAAATGGACTCCTTTAAACCATGTGACCCACCTTGGGCAGCCTTAGGGCTAAAATAGTGGTTTTCACCATTTAAATAGGGATATTTTCCTTTGCAATCAGGGTCGTCTCACCTCAAGATGACCTCCATATCAGGGTCATCTCACCTAATATGGCCGCATCAAAAGTAGGATATAAAAATAAAGTAGGATAACTGGTAGACAAAATTACCAATTAATCTCATGCATGATCTTGCATCGGTATTTAGTACCTTGCATGAGCCAAAATATAAAAATACATGCATTAATCAATTGCATAGAATTCTAAAGATAAGAATTTGCTTTTCTCAATGCAAACTACCTCTTTAATTTTTTATGCAAAGGGTTTGTGCCATTATTAGATTTATTTCAAGAAATCTATATATTGACACTCACCCCCTTAATTTTAACCTCTATGATATTTATTATCTAGCTATCTACAATCTTTATTATCCTAGTCTTTATTGTTATAGAGTTCAAGCTTCCTCACAATGAAGTGCTATCATATTTTTTATCCTCTAAGATCTCCCACCACTAAAAGCCATACCACTGAATTGCTACAAGGATTGAAGGTCATGCTTCCATATTTCACATGAATCAAACATTCTACTTTGATGACTAATCAGACCCACCAAGGCACTCCCATGAGTGCACCAATATACCGATAAGACCTTGGAATGAACCTAGAAGTCATCTCAACTCGGCCATAAGAAATGCAGTCCCAAGACAACAATAATCTTGATCTAAGATGGCCAACAAGCAAGGTTGTCCTACTCTGAGATGGCCTCTGGAAGAGATCTATTTTTCTATATTTTTCATTTAAATTAGTTAGAATTTTCTTTTCACCATTTATAGCATTAGATTAACTTTATTTATGCATCGTTTATTCTACTTTAAGCTCATTTATTTTTGCATTCATTATATTAAATATGAGCCCAATCTCATTGGGCTCTTCACATGCTATTGACATCCTTTTATTTCTTTGTGTGCAAATTATAGGATTATACAAGTACAAAGGAGCATAAGAAATCGATATCATTACTTGTTATAATTGTTACAGAAGCCTTATCCAAAAAACTTATGATTTTGATAAGGCCTTGTAGAGTGCTCCAAGATTTATTTAGAAAGGGGAAAAAATTTATTGTAATGATTGTATCGCATCATTGAACTCCCTCAAAGAGGATATATTTGTAATACACTTTGATATTATCATTAATATAAAGGACTTGGCCCACTTGTTCTTATTCTTTATCTTTATGTATTGGTTATATGTTCATGTTCATTAGTGCTTCACATTATCATTGGTTGCTTCCATTGGTACACTGGTTTTCGAGCATATCTTATGATGATCATGGTAGGACCACCAAGTATTGTGTTTAGATTTTTATGGTTTTCTAACAAGTTTTTGTATCTTATAATTACTTTTGCACCACCATATTAGGGTGAGATGACTTTTTTTTTATAGTCATCTCATGTTAGGATGGCATCTGGTCAAAAAGTAAAAATAGCACCAAACTGGATCTACATCAAAATTAGGCTATCAAAGTAAGTGCATCTATCCTTTTTCTATTTTCATAAATAAAGGTGTAGAATGGTCTAAAGAGCATTTAAATACCACTATTGCAACATAATGATCAATTTAAAATCAAAGAACATATGTATAACCAAATTTAAAAGAATGTGAGCCTCCTTTATATTAATCACTTGAAATATAGGTTACATATACATCCCTCTTAGGGATACCAAATGATACATGTTTACAATGGTGTTAAAGCCCCTAAATGGGGGTGATATATTCTAAGGGCTCCTTAGATCTCCACCAAATTTGTGTGAGGGCTTACTAGGATGCCTCCTTCTCCATTGTCAAGAGGAATGATCTTTGAAAGTGCTTTGAAGCTTTGAAGGATCTGTCACCTGCATACAAGAAACAAAAAAATACATCAAATGCATATGAAGCCTCTCATGATGAGGCTATTATCTAAGAAATGTAAATAATGATGCAAATACTTGAAAGAAGCATAAAATATGTAAATATGCTTATGAAATTATCAAATCAATGTAAAGCATACCTTGAAACATGTAAATCTAGCTAATATTGCATGAACTTTGAAGGATTAAGCATAAAAGAAGCTAATATATGAAGACTTGTAAAATGAAAGCATGCATGATAGAAGTGAAGGCAAAGCTACCTAATATGCTACTATTTAACCACAAAAATAACTGTAATAAGACTAATTTATGCTAGATTAACCTAGGTACATAATCAAAAAAGGAAATCTACAACTCAAATGGAGGAAAGAGGGGATAAAACCCTAGCCACAGGTGCTTATAGTAGCTAGCTCTTTTAGCCATGGTTGAAAACCACATCTAAGCTTGTGGGCATTGTTGACAACAACGACCGTGGGAAAAGACTTCTTTCTCTTAAAACCAGGGTTGAAAATGCTCAAGTCCTCTAAGAAATGGATTATCAAGGGTCACCTTCATGTCCAAACATATATTAGCAATTGAAATTGCTTGAATTTATGTCATATTGGTGTGGAATGACAAGGTTTTCTTCTCAATCCTTTGGAAGCTCCATTGTTGCAAAGCTAGGTGTCCAACTAGAATTTGGCAGCATCTCCTCACTCTTCAAAAATGGTAGCTAGCTCTCTAGCTCAATAGGGTTTCTCTACAATAAAATTATGATCTCTTTGGCCTCTTTGAAGGGTCTATAAATAGACTCCCCAATCCCAATATTGGCTTCTCAAGGAAGCCAAGATAAAAATAATTCCAGGATGGGGTAGCTAGATGGAACCTTCTAGAGGATTCATAGTTCAAATCGCTTGAATTGGTTGTAAATGTCATTGGAACAACCAATTTAGCTTGGCTCAGGAGGCCAAGATAGTTATAGATATAGTTTCAACTACTCAGCATGGCTAGGACCCTATTTTTGGTTGTCAACCATGACTGAGATCTTAGTTGATGATGTCATCAATGGCTAAGGCTAAATAGGTCTAGAATACCTAAAATGAGTGGTTAGAACCACTGCTTAGCCTTGGTAGGGTCCAAGGTCATTCATATGGTTTACAAATATGCCCATATGAGTAGCATCCTAAACATGATATATTTTAGGTGTCTACAAATACCTCTTTTGGGATGCATTGTGGGAAAACATGATGTTGAGTGAAAATAGATCACCTAAATCCATGTTGTAGGTTGATTGATGATCATTGATATGATCAACATTAGATGCCCTAGTCCTGCAAAGGATGAACATCCTAGAATTATTCCTTCCAACAGGATGGAAATCTTAAATTTGCAAATCTTTCATGTGTCCAGCTACGATCAGGTAGACTCAGTGCTATAATTGGTCTGATAGGTGGATCACTAAAAGGCTTTAAAGTAGCATATTTTCTTTTTGTCATAGCAAAAGGGTAAGCTTATGATAGTTGTTAGCAATGATTCATAAGACAAATGCAATTTGATATGATCAAGTGATCCTTAGTTGCTTTTGATATGAATTTGATATTATGACTACCCCCTCAAGCGATGAGTCATTTAGGAAAGGACAAGTGATTAAGCAAAGATTCGCTTAACCAAGATGAATAATTTGGATTATCCAAGACTTTTACATTTTGTTATATGGCATAGCCTATTACAGCTATGAATTCAACCGTTAATAGTAATTGTACATCTCTATCCTATGGAGTAGTCTAGATACAATGGCCTTCTTAGAAATTAATATTATAGCAATTCCATTTAAGCTTGATGTGAATCATTATGTTCGATGACTTGCTAAAAATATCATAGTATAAATAAAATGAATACCTCATTCTCATGGGGTAGTTCAGCCACAATGGTCTTCTTCAGGAGTGAATTGAAGATATTTCAATTCAGCGATGACTAATTTACCCTAAATGGCCTTATGGTAATTTAGTCATATTGCTGTATTGCATGGAGCACAAGTCGCTACAACCACCAAGTGCATAGAATAAATAATTGGATACGAGATGCATTTGAATTTTGATTTATGTGTTTTTGTTATTTTTGCAATTTTTGAGAATTTTGGACCAGTGAATATTTTTTATTATCCATTTTGAAGCTCCTCACATTGAGAATTTTGGAGCATTTATTACTGTCTACTAGCCACGATTGTCAACCATAGCTATTTTTTGTAATTTTCTTAGTCGTGTCTAACAATAGCAGTTGGCATTTGGCCAATCCACACCCATAGTTGATAGTAGTAGCTGAGGCCCAAATGTAGAATATAAAAGTAAAATTTGGGTTTTACTTTTCATTATGTCCCATTGACAATGATTGATAGTGAGATCTCTAAGAGGAGAGAGAGAAGCTTTGATGTGAGACACTGCTAAAACCACTACCAACCCACATGGAAAACCAACCTGAGGCATCTACGAGTGGCAGAGCTAGAGCTTCTAAGGTAGAATCATCATCTCTCTTGTGTGATTTACACATTTTAAAATGAACCACACTAATTAATAGCTTAAATGAACCTAATTAAACTGTTGGTAATTAACCTCACCCTAGCTTAGTATTAGATTTAGGTTAGCTTAGAGGGATGGGTATTTATTTTGGGAACCATTTTAGGTGGAAAATTAAATTAAAAGGGGTCATTTCCGTAGTTGTGGGTGACATCCGTGGCTCCCAATTTTTCAATCAGTCATAGCTAGGTTCAAATAGCAATGGTTAAAAATTAACTGTTGGTACTAGTCGTGGCTGCGATATCGACTACGGATGCTAATAGCGGCTAAAGAACTTTTTGGCCATTTTGTATTTCATTGGGATTTTGGGAAAATTTTGTATTTCATTGGGATTTTGGGAAAATTTTGTATTAATTTTTATATGAAGCGATAATATACTTTCCATTTAGTATGAAGAAGTCTAATATGTTGTATTCCAGAGAGAAAGAAGAAAATTCCCAAAGACACTTTGAAAAAATATTTATGTATTTATGAATATTTACGTTTTCCCCTAAGGAAGGGTGAACGCCTCATTCGCCCTTTCCTACGGTGAACCTATTTTGAAAAAATATTGGTGAAAATATCTAAGTATGAAATCACGTTCACCCTTCCTTAGGAGCGAATGTGTTGTTCACCCTTTCTTAGGGTGAATGTGCCTTGGAGTACTTGGTCGCCTGCATGCCTAAAAATGTTGTGCGCCCTAGTCGAGCGATGAATATGATGTTCGCCCATCCCAGGGGTGAACTTCCTTTCAATAATGAAGAATCTCATTCGCCATTCCTTAGGGGTGAATGTCCCGTTTGCCATTTCATGGGGTGAACCCATTTACTAAATATTGTGTGCGCGTTTGATGTGGCAAAGATGAATTTAAGGCGAACAAGGAATTGGTAAAATATTGAATTACATAAATTTAATGAAGGGCATCCTCAGTAACTCTATTTTGTGAATCACAAGGAAAAAGGCGAGGAGAAATAAGTTTTCATGATTTCCAATGTACCAAAGGTGTTTAAATAACTTAATGATTTCTCTTGTCATGCGCATCTATGTCCGAATTACAGATTTTTTGAAATTTGTTTCTCAAGTGCACGAATTTTCCAAGAAATCGAGGAGATTTTTCTGGTTTTTGTCTTTGATTCCAGGACATTCTTCTCTCACATGTATTAAATTAAAGAGACAGAAACCTCTATAAATACTAAGCAAATATTGTTGTAAAGGGAGGTTAGACACTTTGCGATAATACTCTCTAAGTTCTCTGTATTAATGAAATACATCAGGCTTCTGAATTGATAAGTGATTATACGCATAATTTATTTCTGTGTAGTGCACTTCCTTTAACGTTCGCTCTTTTATTTGCTATCTAGTTTAAATTATACGTTTGGATTTAAATATTGCCAGTGGAAGAGTGGGTACCGAGGTGTTAATTTAAAAGTTATTATTGCAAGATTGCAAGTTTATTTTATTGCCTTTCCTTCTATTTGATTTTGTTGTGTGCTTGAGCATTTTCCTATTCTTAGTCTGCCCCGAAACTTGCACTTTGGCCTGTGGCCGTATTTCTCATTTCTTTCCTGCATCTCTAGTCTTCAACCAGTTTTAGAATTAGTTCAAGAACCAAACCTCTTTGGATATTGGCACAGAGGACATCTCTTTCCTCTGGACTTTCAATATTGGCCGTATCTAGGGCACTTAAACATAGTGTTTAATGATTAGGCAGATATTTGACCAATAGTTTTTAGCACGCCCAGTGGGACTTTTCCAAGGTTTCTCCTTTAGAAATGCTAGGTTTGGTGTTCACATTTCTTCTTTAGAATAGAACATATGGTGACTCAATTTTTACCCAAAAATTCGTAAGCGTGAGAACAGTGAAAGTTGTCTCTCATGAATACAAGATCAAAAGCCAAGAATCCTGATAATCAATTTTTTTATGAATTAAAAATCCAAATGCTAGGATAGCATCCTCAAGTAGCCACTTTTTGAAGAACATCCTCACTTCCTTATACTCCACCCATACCAACCATTTCATCTTCCTAATTAACCGATGTGTTTTTTGCTCCCGTAAGTCTTGTAAGTATCGCCACTAGTTTTCCCAAGCCTTCGTCTACTATAACCACTAACGCTTCACAACCTGTTCCTTATATTCTAGTGCGTATGGCTCAAAATCCCCCACCTCATAAAAAATAGCTTCCTAGATAGTTTTCAGCTTGGAATAGCTTGGGTGTGCTAAATTTGCAAGAGCATAACCCAATACCTCAAGCTACTCTAAAGGCTTTGCCAACATATTATGGCACTGGAAAGACTGCATACAAGCATATCCAAGATGTAGCATCTCTTGCAACTATTCATGATATAACTGATGAAGATGTGATGATAAAAATTTTGGTTTTGTCATTAAGAGGAAAATTGATCTATTGGTATCGATCTTTGCAACTTGGCACAATTACTTCATGGGATCAATTGGCAGAATTGTTAATTAAGAATTTTCATGAGCAAGCTGATCTGTATTCACTGCTACATCAGTTCACCTCAATTCAAAGACATCGTCAAGAGGAGCTTGTAGATTTCAATGTGCGATTTTTGTGAAGCTGGTAGCAGGTTATAGATGGTTTACGATTGACCCATGAGCAAGCGGTGTTTTATTATCTTCATGCACTTAGTATCGATATTGGTATGGCAGTGTGCTAGGATAATGTGACCACCTTCCCAGATCTCTATACACAATCTCAAAAAGCTGAATCAGATTTGATTGTTGTAGGAAGGCTTCCTCCAAAGGCGACAATTCCTATTCTTTCGAACTTGCCATAATATATTTATTCCATTTCTTTTCCAACATTGCCAGTACTTCTAGCCCCTTTAACTTTGCTTGCACCACAAGTACCCTTGCCATTTCTAGTGCCCATTCTATCATCTAGTATGGACCCCATCATGATTTTGTTACGAGAAGTAAAATCCAATAATGCAGCTTTGAGGACAATATCCAATGAGCTGAAAACTATGAGGAAGAAGCAATCTGAAGCTGAGTTCTGATCGAGAAGGTTCCAAAATCCATCGATCACCTAAGAGCAAGCATCCACCAGCAGGGGACCTGAGAAAAATAATATGATGTAGGCAAATGATGAGATTAATGCATCCGAAAGGACATATTGGTGTTCTACTTATAATGATCCTCATGGTGAAGATATGTGTATGGTCCATATGAATTATGTTCAGACACTGGAAGAAAGTGCTTTGGGTGGGCAAGTTAACATGATTCGAAAAGCGGAACATAATTGTATGGTGCCATCTCCTGAGAAAGTTTTAGTCCTTACCAGGTCTGGAAAGAGGCCAGTGACCGTGGATCCCATGAAATTGTAGTCGTTGAAAGTACCCATGGTTCCAAAAGCTCCAAAAAAAAAGCAAACATCCCAAATAAAGACTCCTGATGTCATCAAGTCAAAATATTCACCACCTGAGCAAGCACAAGGTAAAGTGCAAGCTCAACCTTTAACTTTGCAACACATGGCCACTGCCCCAACCTTCAGTGAGACGAAAGAGCAAGCTAAGGAAAAACTCAAATATCCTTTGTTGACTAAAAGGTAAAGATTTGAAGCTATGTAGCAGTATAGAGATAAGTACAAACTGTCCTTAGAAGAAAAGGTCCCACCTGCTCATAGCTATAGTATCATGGAGGAAATGAAGAAAATCCTAGCTAGGATTAGCTTGTATGATGCATTACAGCTGCCAAGGTAGATTGATTTGTTGCAAGAATACCTGAAGAGCGCCAAAGACCAAAAGAAATATCATTTGCAAATAGTATTGGCTCAAGCACTCCCCACTTCGATGATAGGTAAAAATCATCCTCCATTTTATTTATCTTTAAGGATGGAAGGGTGGATTGTGCATAACTGCATGATCGACTCTGATGCTACCACTACTATTATACCCAAGGCGGTGTGCGAAGTAATGGGAATGGAGTATACAAGGAGTAGTCTAGGAGTGTTACAATTGGATGGTACCCCAGTTAAAATGGTTGGAGTAATAAAGGATATTCTAATTGTGCTTCATAGCATGCCATAGATAACTATCGTTTAGGAGGTTGTAGTTGTTGATTTAGAACCTTATTTTAGAATGTGGCTTTTAAGGGAATTCACAGCTAAGATAGGAGTTTATCTGTCCTTAGATTATTCACATTTGGAGATTCTGTTCAAAGGTAGGCGAATTCACATTAATAATGAGAAACCTTCCCATTTTCATATTAAGAAGATAGAGGAGGTAGAACAAGCCCCAAGTGTGGTAAATATGATGACCGAAGAATTGGAAGAGGTTGGTCTGATCGAAGAAGTACCTAAGGAGCTTTGCCTAGAAGATGAGTTTTTGTTGACAAAATTTAACACTATGATCAGAATGGATATTGGTTTTTATTCCATTTAGAAGGCAAAAAAGCCTCGAGAACAAGCCCTTAAGCCTTCAGAACCTGTTTCACATCAGTTATGGAAGTTGTTCTTTGATGGAGCTCAATGTAAGAATGGTGCAGGAGTAGGTGTTGTGTTGGTTTCTCTTGAAGGCATACAAAAAATGTACTCCTACAAATTGACCTAGAGTTGTACAAATAATGCTACTGAATATGAAGCATTATGCCTTGGCTTGAAAAAGGCCAAAAAATTAGGAATTGAGCAGTTGTAAATTTTTGGCGATTCTAAGCTTATAGTCAATCAAGTTACAAAAATATGTGTGTCGAAGCAACATTACTTGAAGGCTTATCGTAACAGGGTATGGGATATTTTTGAAGTATTTAAAGCTTTGAATATTCAAGCAATTCCTAGGGAGAAAAATAGATATGCTGACATTTTAGCTTCCTTGGATGCTAATTATTCTCCTATCGAGCAAGTGGTCTAAAAACCCAAAATAGTGAGGGTAATCTATAGACCTTCCATTCCATATAAGGGCCTCTATTGGTAGGTGTTCGATAATGATGAGAAAATAGTGAATTTTCTCCTCAAAGAGGCTGCCAGCATAGAAAATAAAGTTCTTGTGGAAGAATAAAAAGAAGAGATGATCCAGTTAAGGAATAATCATATTCCCAGAGGTTTTATTTCACTAGAAAGCATGTTTGATCAAAGTGATAGAGCTGATAAACATAGGATTAAGGTGGATGCCAAGGAATACAGAGAATTGTAGTTAGAGCCAAGAAATGTCATTAAGGTTGGTATCGATTGCAAATTAGACAAAATTGAGGGCATTAGAAGTTTATGCTGTGAATATCTCAATATTGTAGCATTGAGTTATCAAGACTTGAAATGGTATGACAAGAACCCAGCACACCATCAAACTGCAAGAAGGGGTTAAGCCTTTTTGATAGAAGCAGTGTCCTGTCAATCCCAATATTGAAGTCCTCATGAAAGTAGAGTTATTGAAGATGCTTGAAGTGGAGATCATTTATCCTATTAAGTATTCCTCCTCAGTAGCAAACCTGGTTCTTGTAAGAAAGAAGAATGGAGATATACGTCTGTGTGTTGATTTTCAAAATTTAAATTAGGCATCACTTAAGAATCATTATCCTCTTCCCTAGATAGATCAGATTCTTCATGTTGTGGCTGGTGCTCAGATATTTTCCTTATTATATGGCTTCTTTGGGTACAAACAAATTTGGGTTAAGGATGAGGATCAATACAATATGGCATTTACAATTAAGTGGGGTACATTCACTTATCAGCAGATGCCTTTTGGGCTTTCAAATGCTGGTGCAACTTTTCAAAGAGCCATGGACGTCACCTTTGGTGAGTTTCTAAATAAAATCATTGTGATTTATCTTGATGATATGATAGTGTTTTCACATTTCAGAACATATCATGTTTCCCATATAAGGAAAATATTTGAGAAGTGCCAAGAATTTGGGATTTCCATAAATCTGAAGAAGTCAATTTTTGCGGTCAAGGAAGGGAATATACTAGGCCATGTGATCTCACGAGAAGGATTGGCCATAGATCCTACATGAGCTGAAGCACTAATTAAATTGCCACTACCTATGAATAAGAAAGACTTGCAGTCCTTCTTTAGACAAATAAAATTCATTCACAAGTTCATTGCTGATTTTTCCCAAGTCATCAAACCAATGACATAGCTCTTGAAAAAGAATGTTGAGTTTAATGGGATGGAGGCAAGGAAGCAATCTTTTCAAGAAATCAAAGAGAGGATAACTCAGGTTCCAGTATTGATCAACCTTGAATACTCCAAATATTTCATACTATATGCAGTAGGTGAGTAGGAGAGCTATGCTACTGTGCTCACACACACAAAAAGATGATGGCGAAGAAAAGCCTATCACTTTTCTAAGTCAGGTTATTGCACTACACTAGGAGAAGTACAATTTTATTGAGAAGCAGGTTTATGCAGTTATGAAAGCCTTGAAGAAGTTTTGCCACTTTGTTTCTCAGAGTAGAACTATGTTTTACATCATTCACCCTGATGTTCAAAATTTTATAATTCAAGGAGAGTTAGGTGATAAGAGAGCTAGATGGGTTTCAAAGATCTAGGAGTATAATGTAGAGATAAAGCTAATCAAGTTGGTTCGTAGGCACGCTCTTTTTCAGGAGCTAGCCAAAAATGCAGTTGTTGAGACAAATCTTGAAGATGTAATTTGTGTGAATAATGCAACGGGTAACAAAGAGTGGATCGAGGAACTCATTGAGTATTTTACTTCTGGAAGGTGTCCTAGCTGCTTTAACCCCTCACAACACCTAAGGTTCAAATTTTAGGCACTCAGGTATGTGTTTTTGCCCAATGGTATATATTATAAGAATATTGATGGTATACTCCTTAGATGTGTGAAAGATTCTAAGAAAGCAAAAATTCTAGAGGAGTTCCACTTCGGGTTGTTAGTAGGGCACTATGCTGGTAGACCTATGGCTCTCAAAATTATTTAGGCAAGCTATTATTGGACTACTCTATTTGTCGATTTGCACAAGATAAGTCAGCAGTGTGACACTTGTCAAAGATATATGGTTCAAGTAAGAAAAGGAGCATCACCATTGCATTCGATTCAGGTAGAGATGCCATTTCAACAGTGGGATCTTGATTTTCCAGGTGTTATTTATCTACAATCCTTTGTAGAGCATAAGTATATTATGACTGCAATAGATTACTTCACCAGATGGGCAGAAGCTATACCCATAAAAAATGTGGATTAGGTGACTGTTATTTATTTTCTAAAGAGCCTCATCACCCGTTTTGGTACACCCAATTTTGTAGTTATCGATAATGGTACTCCTTTCATTAGAGTCAAAATTACCGAATTCACCAGTAGGTATGGTATTTATTTGATGACATCTTCCAATTATTACCCATAGGGGAATGGATTGGCTGAGTCAACCAACAAAAATTTGCTTCAGATTCTGAAGAGAATAATGGGAGAGAATAAGAGAAATTGGCATTTGTTGTTAAATAAGGTGCTTTGGGCCAATCAAATTTCAGTAAATAAGTCCATTAAAATGTTCCCGTATGCTTTGGTTTATGGGAAATAAGTTTTCCTTCCTACCCATATTGAGCTTTCTGTGCTTCAGAATTTGCAGATGTTTGAAGATGAAAATGAAGAAAATAATCCCATGGAGGTAAGGTTGGCACAATTGCTACAATTAGAAGAAGAAAGGGAGTGAGCTTATCACACTTTTGCAAAACATGATACGGAGATGAAGAAGTGGTTCCAGAGTAAAACCACTGATCGAAGCTTCCAGGTGGGTGATTTGGTATTAAAATGGAATGAAAAAAAATCTAAGACTGGGAAACATCATAAGTTTGATGCAATTTGGGAGGGACCTTTTCAAATTTTGGTTGTCACTTCTTCTAATGCATTTCGAAAATGTGATATGGAAGGGCACGAGCTCCCTATTTTGGTGAATGGCCTTCATTTGAAGGCCTATATTTCATAATTTTAAATCAAAGGTAGTACCTTGTACATATGTAAATATTTTTGTGTAAATATGCATATTGATAAAAAAGAAAAAAGAAAAAACAAAAAAAAACAGCATTGTGCATGGTGCTTTTTCTAAAATAAAAAACAAAAGGGGAAGAGAAAACACAAAACAAAAAGGAAGAAAAAAATAGTAAAGCTTGCTTTAAGTCCTTCCCTATTTTTAGAAAATAAGGCATGCCATGGAGTTTTAATGGACACATTCATTGGCAAAGATTTTCTAAGACGTGCATTCAGAGCAATTAATTTTACCCAAAGGTTATGTGGCGGTCATTAGAAGTAACCAGCGCTAAATTTAACTGATGATGTTCAAATGTGGGAGGCACTCAGATTGATTTTTTCAAGGCAACTAATAGAATTAATGATTGATGATTAATGACTGGTTTGGTCTTCCTAGTAAGCTTATGGCGGTAGGGTACGTTGTTCTATGAGATTGCATTGCGCTGTGGGCACGTTTCCCAAGGAGAATTTGATGGTGAACCAAAGGGAAGGTGTTTTGCACTTTGGGAAGGGATTCTAAACAATTTTCAAAGAATATTTCTCTCCTAAGGCACATCTGCATTTAATTTTGTAATTACTACTACAGTTGGTAATGCTCCTATAAAATTCCAAAGAAAAAATGCAATTCTTGTTTTCCTTATTTGTTTTTCTTTTCTTGCTTCGTTGTATCCTTCTTTCCAAGGTGTAGAAGAATTTTTAGAAGTTGCTAAGCAAGGAATTGTAGATAAGTTATAGTTTTTATCTAACAAAATGGGAAGACATAGCAAAGAAAATACAAAGGCACTGGAGGGTGTTGAAGTATAGCTAACCAAGAAATGAGAGAGAAGTTTGAGGGCTAAAAAGGTCTGGTAGAATGATTATGTTGATTTGTATCCCTATGAAGATGAAATGGCCAAAATTGGTGATTGTTTGATCACACATAAGTAAATTGATATATTAATGCAAGAAGTTGAAGCTACAGTCGATCAAAGGATTTCCCATAGTAGTTGGCTCATGATGCCTCACCATGCATAGCTTTCATGGTATATTTGCTCGTCTATGCATCCATACCTCAAACTCATCTGATTAATTGCACAATTTTATGACTCCTCCACTAGGGCTGTCTGAAATACCTGGAATGATATTCTTTTTATGATTTCACCGAATGAGGTCTAAGAGGCTTTTGCCTGTGGGGTGAGTGCACTGAGCTATGCAGTAAATAAGAAAATTCATACGGATGAGAAAGAGGAAAAGTATGTTTCCACTGTTGCTATGAGGTAATTTATGGAGACACAGCTCGTCAAGGAGCCACAAATGGGGCAGCTACCTAGTTTGCCTAAAACCCTTTCAAAATTTAAGTGTGAGGATATTTACTCCATGCTTGCCTGGGTTGCTGGGTTGCCTTTAGATGAAACTATGCACAAATGGTAGGCAACTATGGCCCAATGTATTTGCAAGGTAGAATTTTATTCTCTCATAGCTATGAGGCAGGGGGAAATCCAATTTATTTTTATTGGGCCAAATTTATTTCTTAGAGAATTAATGCATAGTTACAGAGGTTGCAAGAAGGAAAGACTAGGGCTTTTCGGCACACTTCGCTGCTGGTATGGTTTTTCTTTTTTCAGATGCAACGATGTTTTTATTTCATTACTGTTATGTAGATAGGCAAAAAGAATGAACCTTTGCCATTTTATAAGTGGACTCAAGTATTGACTAAGAAGGAGTCTGTATATAGCTTTATAGCTAGTTTTTGGGCCCAACCATTGAGTTACTTTGTGGTAGTTGTGATCGAGTCCCTCGCGACCTGAGAGATGTCATTGTTTTAGAGGAGAAAGGTGACATATTTTTTATCACTCAGGGTGTGGTTGTTCAAATTTTTGGATGTACAAGTAAACCTTTTTTATTGCCTTATTTTGCCACTACGCGTGTTTTTGCTATGGAAGTTATGCACCAGATAGATTATATTAATAATATATACGGCTCCAAATGAGGAAAGAAGATGAACTGTACTAAGCCTCTTAAGTTTAGGAGTATAGAAGTGAATCAGATTGGGTAAAATCACCTTTTGATGGTGGCGCTTCAATACCTGGGACTAATTGAGTTGCCGCAACGCTGGCGATATGATCCACTTGGAAAAATTTTGGTGCTTATTAAGACGAAGACCTTTCATTGCTGCCCACGCCCGAATATTCAAAAGCACCAAAACAATTTTTATGGTCCAAACATGAACTGACATGTGGAAAAAATTTCCTCCCTTCCTCCATGGCATGATTATTATGAGCAGGAAGCAGAGTATAATCCAGGAAAGAAAAAAATGCATATTCCTCCTCCAGGTCTGTTTGGGACTATTCAAGAGGTAAATCCTCTTTAGAAGGAGGAGAAAATTATGAACTGGTGGGTAATGCGTATTCATCAAAGGAAGCCCTATGCTACTTATGTATTGAAGCTTGATACACAGTTCTCTCAATTTTATGATAGGTTTGTGGATTCCTATCAACCTGTCACCTTTGCCACCATTTTGCCACAAAGTTTTCAGCATTTCAAAAGTGGTGAAAGTGAACTAGAGGACGAGAGTCCTATGGTTGAGGATGATATTAAAGAATAAGAGGAAGAAGAAGAACAATCATATGTTTTTCAAAAGTTGACCCAAAGAGCGAAGTGCCCTTTGGAAGATGTTCCCTTGCCTAAGCAACAAAAATAGCCTATGGAACCCCCTTTTCCTAGAGCAGCTAAGCGGCCCCGAACTGGTGCGGCCACTACTTCAACTATTATAGCAGTTATGTCTTTGGGTACTACGATTCCTGTTACATCAAGTTCTGTAGTTGCTTCTATACCAAAAATGAACCTTGTCATCAATGATGAGTGCCCTACATCAGTGGTGCAAATATTTTTGATGGCACAGCAAGAGGAGCAACTTTCAAAAGATTCTCATGTTAAGATTCTGAATGAAGAAGTAGCCCTCAATGTTGGCAAATAGGAGGTAGAGCGAGGAAAGGAGGTAGTTGCACAACCTCCTCCATCCATAGAACCAGTGGTGCTTGTGCCCCAAGGTAAGTCATCTCTTCCTTATTCTTCCCTTCCCCTCATCGAGCACACAATGATTTATTCTTCGGTCCCATCAGTTTCATTTTTATCCCTTCCATTTTCTACCTTCCCACCCTTCGGTCTTCCTTATATTTATATTTCTATGGTTACCTCTTATGATTTTGATACTTCCATTTCTAAAATCACTGCTTCTCCTTTCATTCCCATTTACTTGTCCTCCATTTCTTTTAGTTCTTATGGATTAGGGACTAATCCTTTTCTGCATCCCCTTCCCTTGGTCATTACTTCTTCCACCATTGCGGTTGTTAGTATGTAAGCTCTATATAGGCTTAGAGTAACCATGACTGCATCTGTGCCCTCCATCTCATCCACTATTTCCCTCCCTTCCACCATCCCTGTGTCCATTCCTTTACTTCAATCTATGTCATTTGTATCCACTAGGCCCAGTCACTCAAAGGTTTTTGTTCCATTTACCCCAATTTTGGAGCTACAAACTATTCCATACATGTAGGTGGCTCGCAAGTAACCAGATGTTGAAAAATTAAATCGGGTACACTTGAGCTCCTATTAATGTTTGAAAAGTATGCAGTGGAAAGAAGCTTTGGCACTAGAGTGACCGATCAAGAAGGTGGTATTTGATCCAATTGCTAAGGAGGCTCATGTGACAACATTCACTCCGATGATTCAGAAGCCTCAAGGTGAGTTGTAGCCTGAGGACTATGTTTCCAATACTATAACTAAAGATCTAACGTGGATTGATCGCATTGAAAAAATGGAAAATATGAAAATAGATATGAGCTCCTTATATTTTCATAGGGAACGAGCTGCAAGATAGGGTACTTGAGTTGGAGAGCGTACTGGCTAAGAGCAAGGCAATAGAAGAAAAAATGGCCACTGAAAGGGAATATTTTTACAATAAATTCAAGGTGCACTTAAAGTAGCATGATGTCGCTCGAATCGATATGCATAACCTTCAGCAACAGGTCAAAGTACTCAAAAAGTAGCTTGAAGCTAAGGCCACACCTATTGCAAGGTTTTCATGTGATAGCATAAGAGACCTTTGCCTTTTATCTATATGAAATTCTACAAAGTTGGCCACGCGCACAGTAAAGGTGTTGCAGTACCTATGGGAAGCAAGGATACAAATCTAGCTTGGGTAACAAACGATTGATTTAGTGGGGGATTTGTTGTCGCCCCATATGGAGACGGCTATGAAGATACAAGATTTGTTGAATACGTCTCTATATATTCACCCTCTTAACGAGATGGACTATGCTTGGTCCTAAGCATGGGTAACTCTGTGAAGTTATTTTCAGCGTATGGACCTTGTAAAGGAGGGGTGGGCCATCCTCAATACTATTGATCAGGATCATACTATTTTGATCTCTCATTTTGATACTATCGACCAGGTAGGTTTCACCACCTTCCTAGATGATTGGGGCAAGCCTCTTTCGATGGAGCAATTGCAAGAGCTTTAGAGTGCATTTATTAAAGATACTACATATATTGATGCCTTGGCTAAACCCCTCACTCAAGCATAGGTCTTGTCACTGATGGAGAAATATACACGTTTGGAGCTTTCCCTTTACGAGTTGGGTCAGCATTCGAAGCACCTCAGCTTGACAGATGTACAAAGTCTTTGCTTAATTTATGAGTCTCTCAGTACTCGCTACTTGTTTACTACTGAAGCTTGGCATGACATTGTTTGCACATATGAGGCCCTTTCAAAGGTTATTGCAAAATAGGAAGTGAAGGTAGTAGCAGATCGTGAAGCAGTAGAGAAGGTGGTGAAAGAAGTTGAATGTACTAAAGTGCTTAGGGTTGCAATTGAAGCAGAGGTAGAAGAGTGTGTACACATAGCCCCTAGAAGATAAGATGTTTGCATCTTTTCTTTGCACTCAATGGATAAAGGCCTAGGATCACTTGCATCCATGCGAGTTGGATACCCCGTGAGTCGCCAATAAATGTTGGCCATTTTGTATTTCATTGGGATTTTGGGAAAATTTTGTATTAATTTTTATATGAAGCGATAATATACTTTCCATTTAGTATGAAGAAGTCTGATATGTTGCATTCCATAGAGAACGAATAAAAGTCTTGAAGACACTTTGAAAAATATTTATGTATTTATGAATATTTACGTTTATCCCTAAGGAAGGTCGAATACCTCATTCACCCTTTCCTGGGGTAAACCTATTTTGAAAAAATATTGGCAAAAATATCTAAGTATGAAATCGCGTTCGCCCTTCCTTAGGAGTGAACGTGTTGTTCACCCTTTCTTGGGGCAAATGTGCCTTGGAGTACTTGGTTGTCCATGCACCTAAAAAATGTTGTGCACCCTGGTCGAGGGGCAAACATGATGTTTACCCATCCCAGGGATGAAATTCCATTCAAAAATGAAGAATCATGTTTGCCCTTCCTTAGGGATGAACATTTCATTCGTCCTTTCATGGGGAAAACCCGTTTAATAAAGATCGCGTGCACGTTTGATGTGACAAAGATGAATTTAAGGTGAACAAGGAATTGGTCAAATATTGAATTGCATGAATTTAATGAAGGGCACCCTCAGTAACTCTATTTTGTGAATCGCAAGGACAAAGGCAAGGAGAAATAAGTTTTCATGATTTCGAATGTAGCAAAGGTGTTTAAAGAAATTAATGATTTCTCTTGTCTTGCGCATCTACATTCGAATTTTTGATTTTCTGGAATTTGTTTCTCAAGTGCACAGATTTTCCAAGAAATCGAGGAGATTTTTCTATTTTTTTTCTTTGATTCCAGGATATTCTTCTCTCACATGTATTAAATGAAAGAGGCAGAAACCTCTATAAATACTAAGCAAATCTTGTTGTAAAGGGAGGTTAGACACTTTGCGAGAATACTCTCTAAGTTCTCTGCATTAATGAAAGACATCAGGCTTCTAAATTGATAAGTGATTCTATGCATAATTTATTTTTGTGTAGTGCATTTCCTTTAACGTTTGCTATTTTATTTGCTATATAGTTTAAATTCTACATTTGGATTTAAATATTGCTAGTGGAAGAGTGGGTATCGAGGTGTTAATTTAAAAGTTATAATTGCAATATTATGAGTTTATTCTGCTGCCTTTCCTTCTATTTGATGTTGTTGTGTGCTTGAGCATTTTACTATTCTTAGTCTGCCCCGAAACATGCACTTTGGCTTGTGGCCATATTTCTCATTTCTTTTTGTAATTTGTAATTTCTTTCCTGCATCTCTAGTCTTAAACCAGTTTTAGAATTAGTTCGGAAACCAACCCTCTCTAGAGATTGGCACAGAGGACATATCTTTCCTCTAGCATTTCAATGTTGGTCATATCGAGGGTGCATAAACGCAGTGTTTATTGATTAGGTAGATATTTGATCAACATAATTTTAGGAAAATTTAATGATTTTTTATATTTTTTTGATTGATTTTTTATTTTTTTGAAGTTTTTGCTTGATTTTTTTTATTTTTTTGGACTTGTGAATTAAGTTTTTTTTTTTGAATTTTTAAATTAATTTTTGATTGGTTTCCCTTCCTTCTAGACCTTGATTGCACGGGTGCAAGATCCTGACTTGCTATGGGTGTTGCTACCTTTGTTGAGCCATGCAAACTTAGATTAGTTTGGGAATGTGGACCTTGGCTACGTCCTAAGATTACCCACTATTAGGTCTGATCAAGCATACATGATTTCTCTAACCTATCATTAGGATGTGTAGAATAATACCTTTCATATTCTAATTAGGGAGATGATGATTACACTAGAGGATGTGTATCGTATATTTAGGATACCCATCGATGGATAGGCCATCACTTCTTCACCTACCATAATAAAGATCATCATATTCCAAAGGATTTTTAGTGATAGGTTCAACAAAGTGCTTATGGATATAGAACACAGTGGGATACCAGTAGAGTGTTGGTATAGAGCAGATGTCTTCTCACGGTATCAGGCCATGCTCATGCATATCATCTACAATGTTGTCCTACGTGACACATCTAGAGTGAGGTTCCCTTGGAACCTCCTAGCTATAGTACAAGACATGCTCAAGATCACGATGGATAATCCACTTATACTATCATGGGGGAGTGTTATCCTTGCCTAGCTCTACAACAAGTTGTATTGCATTATGTAGCAGGGGTGAGTGGAAGTAGGATGAAGTCTCCTACTATAGATATGGGTGTGGGAGTATATTTGGAAAGACTACCTAGGAGGACTACCACTGGTTATTACTACACTAGTACCTGCCACATAGTGCTAAGGGGCTTGTTGGCCATGGGAGTCAAAGACATACCATAGTAGATATCACACTGGATATCTTCAACATTACATAAACTAGCTAACAGGGCTACAAGCTAGCTCGATCATATGGCACCCCTACCTATACTGCACAACATGGGAGGAGGTTGATCACTAGTTAAAAATGGGCTAGGCATGATCACTGGATCATCAGGCATAATCCTAATGTCTAGGAGTTTTTCCACTTCTACTAGATCACCAGATATTTTGGGATATGATAAGATATCCCAGAGTAACCAATCATCTATTTTTACCTTAATGTGGAGACACAACTAGTGTGGCCTCAAGTTATAGCACTGTTTTAGGAGAATGATATTATTGAGGACACAGGGGCTATAGATGCTAGGATGACTCCAGATTATGACACCTGGTAGACTACTAGGATATGGTAGGGTGGTAATCCTCTTGGTATATCCAGGGATGGTGAGGTGGTAGAGGCTATTTTTGATGACCCACATGGGTGATGGGTTCACCTGAGGACAAAGGGGGAGTGGGTATAGGCATCTGCTCTAGATGACGAGGCATGGGATGAGGCGAAGAGTGAGGAGGAGATTTATGATGAGATGTATAAGCTACAAGCCTAGATACATGGCTTGTAGGCATAGCTGCATATGACTCAGTGACATATTCTAGAGAGGGATACCTCTATTACACCCTACAGGCTCAAATGAGTGCACTACAGACATAAATTACAACATGATAGACTCAGTGGTGGGTATATGATGAGGAGAAAACCACCCTCCAAGAACAAGTTTACTCAACCACCATGGAGATAGATAAGATCACCAGATAGTGGGATATTATACAAGCATAACTAGAACTAAGGACTATTGCGGGCCAAACAAAGTGAATCGTTTCCTATTTTTGTCACATGCCCATGCATTTAATTATCAACCCAGGGAGCTTCGTAAACTTGTGAAGAGTCAAAATTAGGTTACTATAATACCACTGGAGGTGAATCTGCTAATCCTACGTTTGGGGGGTGTTCTTGAAATGGTTGTCAATCATTCTCACACTCCTCAATAAATTATGTAAGAAGAACATAATTAAATCTACAAAAATAAATTATGTACACATTCTTGAAGATAAACCTACTGCAAATACTGGAACTAGCAAACTAATGAACATTCCTATAAAAGCAATAAACTAATTAAAATAAATAAACAAAAAGGAAATGGGGAAGAAATACTAGCTTGGAGTGGGCCCAGGCTCCAGCAGCTTCTTCCCGATCGAACACGTGCTTTAGAACTTCTGGAACTAGAATATATTTATCAACGTATTACAATCTATCTTCTACAACTCTAAATGGATATTTATTAATTATTTCTATATATCTTTCAGAACAATCTGTGTGTGTTTATATAACACACCCGTAGAACTTCTATTATAGAAGTGGTTACAACAGTCAATTCTTCCCAGACTAAATTAGAACAGTCTAGTGAATGCAATCGATGTCTGGAATTCTGTTTTGATGGTGGCGTGTTTGTTTCGATTCGTTATTTGCCTAGCATCAGTAAGAAATTTTGATACATTGGTGCTATCTCCAATTTAGCTCTGCATGACATAGAGCTAGAACTACACCAGCCATTGTTGTCCACATTGTTCGAATATGGTCAACGACAAAGAATTAGTGGTCCCTTCCTTATGAGGAAGGTACCTTGTTATCGCGGCACCTTCTGGTTGTAGAGAGGCGCTTGCCTTCTATTAGCACCTTTCGACTGTGGGGAGGTGTTTGCCTTCTATTAGCACCTTCTGACTGTGGGGAGGCACTTGCCTTCTGTCGATGCCTTCCGACTGTGGGGAGGCAATTGTCTTTGGTTGGCGCCTTCCGGTTGCAGGGAGGCGCTTGCATTCAGTTGGCACCTTCTGACTGCAGGGAGGTGCTCGCATTCAGTTTCTTCCTTCTGACTGTAGGGAGTCACTCGCATTCATTTGGCACCTTCCAACTACAGGGAGGCACTTGCATTCAGTTGGTGCATTTCGACTGCAGGGAGGTGCTCGTATTCAGTTGGCACCTTTCGACTGCAGGGAGGTGCTTGCATTCAGTTGGTGCCTTCCAACTGCAAGGAGGCACTCATATTCAGTTGGTGCCTTCCGACTGTAGGGAGGTGCTCATATTCATTTGGCACCTTTCAACTGTAGGGAGGCACTCATATTTGGTTTGGCACCTTTCGATTGTAGGGAGGCGCTTGTTCCCTTGGTGCCTTTCGATTGCAGGGAGGCGCCTATGTTCTCTACATTGACCCTCGATGAAATAAAGTGCTAGGTCCATCAAAAGACCTCAACTATTCCAAATCTAACTAAATCAACTGCAATTCCACAAAACATACTAAAAACACACAAATTAGATAACACGCATAATTATATCAAATATCTATATAATCATTCATAAAAGTATGCAATCCTTATTATACAACCGCATATTGATCAAAGAAATATGTACAAAATATGAGCATTTCTGGTGCTCATCATCCCCCCACGCCTAACATATGCCACGCCCTCATGGCATCCAAGATACAGGTAACCCTCTGACTTTTCATCATCTCCATCTCTTGGAGGATTCTTCTGCCCCTGTGGCCCAAGTCTATTTTTTCATGCCAGCATTTCAAGGTGTGGTTTGCCTTTGCCTATGGGAAACTATGGCTATCAATTGTCCTCTTCTTGTTCTGGCCGCTACTGATGGTGGTCTAGCCAGCGTTGTTCTTATCGATTGAAATGCAGCTTCGACATCTTGCCAGAGGTTTGCGTCTAGGGGTTTGACCACTGCCAGAGGGATATCCGAGTTATCCCCTTTGGAAGGCACTACTTAGGCCTTGTATAATCTGGCTGCTTTAGGGGTAAGCCCTGTATTCTCCTTTGCAATCACAGTGGCCTCCAATTGTGGGCCATATACTCCCCACCGTTCCAAGTACCTCCTCATCATGGAAGGTCGTCCTCGGGATGAACCATAGATGTCCCAAAACTGGTTGTCTTCTGCTAGATTGCTGCAAATGCCAGAATCTCCTTTTACCCTCGAGGATGCCTTCCTGACCTCCTTGGATGCTTTCATTTTATTGTGTAGTTGCCCAAAATATTTTTGCCTTTCGATGAATAGCTGCATGTCCCATTCATCCTCCTCTGACTCGACGAAGGTCACTTTCACCTTCTGTCAAGCCGTCCTGGGCCTCTTTGCCTTGGCCTCTACAGAAAATGTGGTGGCTCATATCGGGGTCTCTTCTTTCTCCTTTGGGGACTTCTCTTTACTCTGAAGGATCGGCTATGCTACTATCTCCAAGGGTGATCCTTCATTCTCTTGTCTACCTGGTGTCGACCCCTCAGGCTCTTCTCCTTCTTCAGGCCTGGGGAGGTCCTCCTTATCCTCTGGTCCTATCTGTTGTGGGAGACCTTTGTCCTGCTCTATGTCACTCAGGACAATGATAAGGGGCATCATAGGACTTCTTTCCTTTTCACCCCTGAAAATAGAGGAATCCTCTCCTGCCTCCGGGCTGCTCTGTCAGGCGTCCGATCGAATATTCCTTGAAGAGAATACTCGTTCGAAAGATGTGGGAGAGTTTGTCGGTACTTCTTCTGCCCAATCAGTCTGAGTGGATGCCTCCTGTCTTGATGTTCCTCTATCCTAAAGTATTTTATTTTCCTCCTGCAAATTCTAGACCAGCTGCTCGAGCTAAGAAATTCATCTATCCATTTCCTCCAATTCCCTTTTATGCTGGTTTTGGCAATCTTCTAGAGTTTTTTGTGCCATCCAGCAATCAATTTGCCATTCAAGCACCTCCTCCAAGGCCACATTGATCTGGTCATTACTCTTGGAAGTTCCTTCATTTTGTGGGCTCCGATTCATTAATTCTCGAAGGGTTTGGGCGATAATGTCTATCTTCGGGTCACTCTGTCCTTCCTCTATCGAGAGGAATCATCGTAGACGTTTCCTCTTGGGGATTGGTTCATCCTCACCACCAGCGAGTGGCACTCCTTCCTCCTCATACTCGGGCACTGGGGAATGCCCTCTGTCCTCTATGTCTTCGGGCACCGATGACTGCTCTACTCCTCCTAGAAAATAGGGCAACACCAATTGCCCAATGTTTGTTATCTCCTCTACAGGGGATGCTTTGTCTTGCCCAAATTTGGCAACCGCATTGTGTTACTCTATTTGGTCGCCATATCCCTCTACATCGTAGTTCTATCCTTGTGCTTCTGCATGGTGGACCAATGCCGATATCAGCCCATGGTGGGCTAAGGCGGACGGTGCCCCTTTCTGGTATCAAGCCGCTTCATCTTTTAGAGCAGTCACCAGGTAGAAAGGTATATTTAATTTCCTCCCATGCACTAGGTGATTGAGGAAGTGCACATGATTAATGTGTAGATGGGTATACTTCCCTGTGCATGTGAAGAATCGAGCAATCTACTCGAACATCTTTTGCATATTCATGGGGAGACTATTTTTGAGTAACCCCTCCCTGTCTATCTACACATTTTCTCCCGACAGTAGTATTTCGATGTATAGTTTTAACACTCTACCCTTGTATGTACATTCCCCCATGAGAGGCAATCCAGTCACCTGTGAGATGAACTTAAGGGTGACTAGAATTTCTATCCCTCGTACTTGGGCCGCATCGCCCCTCAAAGAGGCGGTGAATTATCTAGCTACCTCCATGTCCTGGCCCTGACTGACCAGGGTGCAATATTCGAGCCACCCCTTGGCTTCGAATTGGGTCTTCACTGCCTCTCTGATCCCATCAGTATCACTGGGTTCATTCTTCTTGATCGTGTGGTTCTTGGACCTTCCTCCCATGGCACCTTCTGCTGTTGTATATTTTTTTTGTCCTTCCTTCTTCAGGAAGGCGCCTTCTTATAGAAAAGATGCCTAACCCTAGCAGTTATCGAAGATGCCCTATCATTGGCACATGTTTTCGGCTTCGAGGGGATACGATCTCTATAACGATGGTATTTTTTTGATACTGTGTATTTATAAATAATTATATAAAAGATTTGATTTAGTATGTATGTACCTGATTCAGTGTTCTAGTTGTCGTGGTAGCCACTGATTTGCTGACTTGTGACACGAGGGAGGGGTATGGTCATTTTATGTTGCTTATTTGTGCGATGCTTCATTCCGCTCGAGGCATTCGGTAGATGTAAATGTTGCATGCCAAAGGTGTTCTTTGGTACCTTCCCCATGTGGATGGTTCCCTTGTAGCACCTTTCCAACGTTGTCGATGCTCTTCGTCAAATGAATGCGCCTTTCGGCTATAGGAAGTGCCTCTGATTGGCTATCGTCTAGCGGTGGAAGGCACTTTTTGTCTGCAAGCATCTTCCCAATGTGGGAGGCACCTCCTTCTGGTTCGTGCCTTCCCAATGTTGGAATGCGTTCGTCTTGATGAATGTGCCTTCCTGATGTTGGAAGGCATATTCGGATGGATGAATGCGCCTTCCTGATGTTGGAAGACATATTCGGCTGGCTTTTTTTTTTTTTTGGTGCATTCCTACCACGGAAGGTGCCTACATATGTATATATATTTATTTATTTTTTTCATTTTTTTTTTGAACTTCTAGAACTGGATGGAAGGCGTTGTCTTCCGATTTGGCACCTTCCGGATGCAGTAAGGTGCCTTCTTCTGGATGGGCACCTTTCGGGTGCAGTAAGGCACCTTCTTGTGGACTTGGCACCTTCTTCTAGATGCAGTAAGGTGCCTTCTTCTGGATGGGTGCCTTTCGGGTGTAGTAAGGTGCCTTCTTCTGGTCTTGGCACCTTCTTTTGGATGCAGTAATGCACCTTCTTCTAGACTTGGTGCCTTATGGATGTAGAAATGCACCTTATTCTAGACTTGGTGCCTTCTGGATGTAGTAAGGCACCTTCTTCTGGATGGCGATTTGATTGGAAAAAGGGTGATCAAGCCTTCCCAGTTTTTTATGCTGCCCAGATTCTACCTACAAGTCGATGTCAAAATGCTGAGCCGAATCAGGCCTGGTTTCCCAGATACCTGTCCCTCATGCTGTAAGGTCCTCCACCTACAAAAAGCAACCAAAAAATAAAGGAAAATAAATGCAGTTAGATGCGTTTCGTGCCTGTTAGGCCCTGGATTAGGATGCCTGCAGCTTGCATGCGGGCATCATCCCTGCAAAAACACACATTACAAAAAAACTATATTAACTAAAAAATTTGGGTGAGCACTTTCGTGCCCACCATTTCACCTGTGAGAGTTCGATCTAGATCTAGCAATATGGGGTCTCCCCCATGCCTACTCTGGATTCCACCTGTAACGTTTCAAACGTATTATAGGGGTGTATTCGGTGGCCATTGACTATGAACATGGCGTTGTTGTCATTAATTGTCTTAATGTGCACCACCCCATTCCTAATGAGCTCTGCCACCTCATACGACCCCATCCACCTCTACATAAATTTGCCCTTCCTTTCCTGGAATCAAGAATCATACAACAGTACCCATTCCCCTACCTGGAACTTCTTTAGCTTGATGTGGTTATCATGCCACTTCTTTCTCTGCTTTTGTATAATCTCTGTCCTCTGCAAAGCATCCAGTCAGATTTCATTCAGCTGATCTAGCTGGTGAATCCTCTGTGTTTGAGCTTCGTCCAAGCTCAAATTTAAATCTGAAGCTGTCCTCAGAGTTTTGATTTCAAACTCAATGGGCATCATCGCATTTTTCCCATAGACCAGTTGGAAATGTGTGCATCCTTTGGTGGATTTCCATGTGGTGTTGTATGCCCAAACTGCCTCTGGAAACCGTGTGGCCCAATATTTCTTGTGTTGCTGCATGGTTTTGGTCAGGATGTTTTCTAACTCCCTGTTTGTCACTTCTACTTGCTCGTTCGCCTGTGGATGGTAGGGTGTGGTTTTATTGTGCCAAACTCTATACTGCTCCATTAGCTCCTCAATCAATTTGGAGGTGAATTGGGGCCCTTGTTCTGTTTTTATCTCCCGAGGAACCCCAAATCCTATGAAAATATTGGCAAATAAGAAATTAGTGACTGTTCTTTCCTTTGAGTCCCTTAATACCTGCACTTCCACCCATTTGGTGATGTAATCCGTGCAGACCAGAATAAACCTCCTTCCCATAGAAGGTGGATTAAATGGTCCCACGAAGTCCATGCCCCATTTATCAAAAGGTTCCAGGTGTACCTGGGGCTGCAGGGGCATTTCATCTTGTTGGGTTGGTCTACCCATCCTCTGGCACTCGTCACACTTGCTGGTATACATTATCACGTACTTGAATAGAGTGGGCCAAAAATACCCAGCCTATAGAATTTTGTAGGCAGTTCATTTCCCTGCAAAGTGTCCTTTGCATGGCTCATCGTGACATGCCTTGAGCACTTTTGAAAACTCTTGTTCTACTATGCATCTTCTTATAATTTGGTCCCATCCTATTTTAAATAGGAGACCATCCATCCAAAGGAATGATGTGCTCTTCTCTATGACCACCTACTTTTCTCAGTAGGAGAGAGCAGGTGAGGTCCTTCCGGTGGCCAAGTAATTGGCTATGTCTGCATACCATGGGGTTTGTTCACTAATAGCGAACAGATGTTCATCCAAAAATTGATCTTCCACTGCTTGATGATTTGCTGGTATCAATCTGGATAGAAAATCTGCCATGGCGTTGTCCTTGCCTGGTTTATTGACTATAGTGATGTCAAATTCCTACAATAGCAATAGCCATCTGATAATTCTGCCACCAATGGCTGACTTTCTCATCAGATACCTGATAGCCGCATGGTCCGTATGGATGAAGACCTTGTATCCTATTATATAGTGGCAGAATTTTTTTATTGCATGGACAAATGCGAGGAATTCTTTTTCTGTCACTGTATAGTTGAGCTCTGCTCCCATCAAGTTTTTACTGACATAATAGATGGCATAAAATTCTTCGTCGTCTTTCTGTCCAAGGACTGCTCCGGTCACACCGTTAGATGCATCGCAGTAAATATGGAATGGTATGGCCTAATTCGGTCCTCTCAAGACCGATGCAAATATCAATTTTTCTTTTAGCAATTGGAACACTTCTTTGGAATCTCCCATCCAATTGAACTCTACATCCTTGGAAAGTAGGGTGTGCAGTGGTTTGGCAATCTTACTAAATTCGACGATAAATCGTCGGTAGTACCCAGCTGATCCAAGGAAACTTCTTACCTCCTACTTTCTGGGGATAGGTAGGTCTCTGATGACCTCGATCTTCCTCTTGTCTACTTTTATTCCTTTCGTAGAGATGTGGTGTCCCAACATGATGCCTTCCTGCATCATCATAAAACATTTTTCATTACTTAGGGACAAATGATTTTCCTTGCTCCTGTCGAGCACTCTTTCTAGATTTGTCATTGCCTCCTCAAAGGTTTCTCCATAGGCGATGAAGTCATCCATGTATACTTCCACCCCATATCCTATCATATCAAAGAATATGTTAAGCACCACCCTTTGAAAGGTGGTCGGTGCATTGCACAGTCCAAAATGTAATACCTTATAGGCAAATGTTCCCCATGGATAGGTGAACGTTGTTTTATCTTGATCTTCTTCCCCTATCTGAATCTGGTTGTAACCACTAAAATCATATATAAAGGAGAAGTATTTTCTTCCTGAGAGTGTGTCCAAGACCTGATCAATGAACAAGAGTGGGAAGTGGTCTTTCTTAGTCACCTTGTTCAATGCCCGGTAGTCCACGCAAATCCACCATTTCCCATTCTTTTTGGGGACCACCACTAATGGTGATACCCATTCACTGTCAGAAATTGGATATATGAATTCGATAGCCAAAATTTTGTGCAGTTCTTCTCTGAAAATGTCTTTCATTGCTGGGTTCATCCTTCTTTGTGGCTACAGACTAGGAGTTTCTTGGTCATCTAAATAAATCCGATGGGTACATATTTCTGGGCTGATGTCGTGCATATCTGCATAGTCCCATGAAAATGCTTTCTGGTGTTTTACCAGAAGCTCTTCCAAATTTTCTAGCTGTGTGGGCATCAACCTGCTTTTGATGTTTAATATCCTCCCTGACCCAATGTGTATTTATCGGATGTGCTGATCTTGGGCACCAGTCAACGACAATCCAAGTGTGGGGGTGGACGATTCTCCATGGAGAAACTCCATGATAGCACCATCCTCGTCATCTTCTGCCACCTCCTCCAAGGTCATCACCAATTGGATTATGGACAACTTCGTAGTTCCATGCTCGGTGATCCTGGGTTCTTCTTTTGAGTCCATAGACTAAGCTGGTGATGAAATGGTCAGCCTTTTGACATTTTTCCCATTGGATATGGTCATTAGCCCATCCATGCAACTAATGTAAGCATCAACTGTTTCCAGCCATGGCCTCCCCAAAATGAGCGGGTAACCACCTAGCCTGGTCTTGGTTTGCAAAACTAAAAAATCAGCTGGATATTCCCATGCACTGACTGTTACGATCACATCTTCCAACATCCCTTCCAACGACATGGTTGATCGATCGGCTAACTACAACACTGTCGTGGTTGGCTTCAGTTTTGTGAGCTACAGCCTCTACATGGTCTCTTGAGGCATCACATTGATGGCTGCCCCGAGGTCAACCAATGTGTTGGACAGGGAATGTCCTCCAATTTTTATGGTCAGCACTGGGCTGCCTGGATTTGCATACTTCGAATGATGTGTTCTACCCATCATTAGATCTACCAGTTTACCCACGACATTGATAGTCTGGGTAGCTTTTCATCCCGGTCTCCTTAGACACATTTCTCTAATTGCCTTGGTGTAAATGGGGACATCTCAAATTGCTTGAAATAATAGGATTGTCACCATGAGATTCTTCAAGATCGACAAGATGTCAAATTATGGCTGTGTTGTTTTTCTTTTTTTTTGCAGCCAGCTAAGAAATGGAGCCTTCGCTCTCTCAAGTGCTTTTCCCTCTTCTACCAGAGGTGTCTCATCTATTTCTTCCTCCTCTTCTACTAGTGGAGGTGTCTCTACTATTTCTTCCTCCTCTTCTACCATAGGTGGTGTCTCTACTCCTAGCTACCTACCTGATCTAAGCTAAATATTGTACATATGATACATCTCACCTTCTACGTTATATGCCAGTTGATTTACTTTGTTATTTAAGTTTGTTGTCAGTTGTGCTGGTAGCTGTGCAGGTCTCACTACTGGCAATTCTGGTAAGTTTTGTTGGATGTGAGCAGGTGCTGCACTCTGTGGAGTCTAATTCCATGCATTGTGGCCTCTCCACTACTACCCAGGATATGGATATGGCATCCATGGCTGTTGATTCAGAAATGCTGCTCCTGGGGTGTGTTAGTCCAGGGTGATGGTCCCCACCACCCCATATTAGGTGGTTGAGGGGGTCCTTGGTGCATGTATGACCCTCCCCCATATGATGGCATTTCGATTGGTATATTCCCCATGGGGGGCTATGGCCAACTCTTCCTATTGCCTATGAAGTAGGCCTCCGTGCTCTCAGCCACTTCCTGGTTACTGGGCAGTTGTGGGCACAATCAAATTTTATGATTCAGCCAACAAACTGCACATACTCTAAACTTGTTTTTTGGACATGCATTCTTTGTGTGCCTTCCTCTACATTTTGGGCAAAAATAGGCTAATTTTGTGTCATTTTCTTGTTTCTTCTTTTCTAACAGTAGCGTATCCATCTGTAGTGCTAGAGATGAGAGCATTTCGCTCTTCAAATCCTCCAGCATGTTGCCTATTTCTATTTTGGTGATCGAAGCAGTCGTCTTCATGGTCCTGGCGGTGATTTTGCCTTGCCTTCTTGAGTATTTCTGAGTAGTTCTGACATAATTGTTGGATGTCATCCATAGCATGCTGATAGACATCACCTCCAGAGATCATGTTGAGAGCCTCCAGTGACTCATTGGTAAGTCCCCTCAAGAAGATGCTTTTGAGGGACTTATCAGATAGCTTCGAGTGAGGGGACCGTTGAATATTAAAGCTGAATCTCTTCCAATACTCCTCGAGAGACTCATATTCTCTTTGTGTCATGCTTAAGACCTCCTCCCTGGAGTCTCTTGCTCTCCCAAAATCTTGATATTGCTCTAGAAAGAGCTTCTTCATCTGGTCCCAGGTGGTGATGTGTTTGTCTCCCAGACCGATGAACCATCATAGAGCTACATCGTATAATGTAGAAGGAAATAATTTCAACTTCTGTGTGTTTGATTTGTAATCCACAGACCTGCACAAAACATCAAACTTGAATAAAAATAGGTTCGGGTCCTCAGTTGGGTGTCCTCTGAAGGATGGAAGGTGAGCAGGGGATATATTTTTCATTTTGGTATCTCCTACTCCCTCCTCTATTGGTAAACTAAAGCTAGATGAGACTTCATCGTTATCTTCCATTTTTTTGGGAAATGTGGTTTCTAATGTAGCATTTATGGCCTTCCGATCATTTAAAACTTTTTGAGTCAATGCTCTAAGGTTGTCTGGTGAGATCGTCTGATCCTCCACAACCTTCCACAATAGGGCTTCCTCTAGAGGAGTCTTATTAAACAAGGGATTTATGATGATTCATTCATCCCCTTTTTTATGGTATGAGGCGACACCTTGCACAAAGTGCGGTTCCTCACTCCAATGGACTACAGGTAGGTCGAGCGAGTCTAACTCAAATCCAAGATGCTCAGCTGACTCAGGTCCTGATGGATTAGTTCTTATAAAGCGACCATCAGGTCCTCTTCTTCTTGAAGAACTCATACAAGGTCAGATGGAAGGTTTCAGGGTATTGTAAGTAATCTAATTAAGATGCTTCCTCGACAACAATGCCAAAATGTTGCAGGCCAAACAAGGTGAATGGTTTCCTATTTTTGTCACATGCCCGTGCATTTAATTATCAACCCAAGGAGCTTTGTAAACTTGCGAAGAGTCAGAATTAGGTTACTACAATACCACTAGAGGTGAATCTGCTAATCCTAAATTTTGAGGGTGTTCTTGAAATGGTTGTCAATCATTCTCGCACTCCTCAATAAATTACGTAAGAAGAACAAAATTAAATCTATAGAAATAAATTATGTACACATTCTTGAAGATAAACCTACTGCAAATACTGGAACTAGCAAACTAATGAATGTTCCTATAAAAGCAATAAACTAATTAAAATAAATAAATGAAAAGGAAATGGGGAAGAAATATTGGCTTGGAGTGGGCCCAGGCTCCAACAGCTTCTTCCTGATCGAACATGCGCTTTAGAACTTCTGGAACTGGAATATATTTATCAACGTATTACAATCTATCTTCTACAACTCTAAATGGATCTTTATTAATTATTTCTATATATCTTTCAGAACGATCTACGTGTGTTTATATAACACACCCATAGAACTTCTATTACAAAAGTGGTTACAATAGTCGATTCTTCCCAGACTAAATTAGAATAGTCTGGCGAATGCAATCGACGTCTGGCATTCTATTTTGATGGCAGCATGTTCATTTTAGTTCATGCTTTGCCTGGCATCAGTAAGACATTTTGATACATTGGTGCTATCTCCAATTTAGCTCTGCATGATGCAGAGCTAGAACTGCACCAGCCGCTATCGTCCATGTCATTCGAATCTAGTCAACGACAAAGAATCAGCGATGCCTTCCTTATGAGGAAGGTACCTTGTTATCACGATGCCTTCTGGTTGTAGGAAGGCGCTTACCTTCTATTAGCACCTTTTAGCTATGGGGAGGTGCTTGCATTCTATTAGCACCTTTTGGCTATGGGGAGGCGCTTGCCTTCTGTCGGCACCTTTTGACTGCAGGGAGGTGCTTGTCTTTGGTTGGTGCCTTCTAGTTGTAGGGAGGTGCTCGCATTTAGTTGGCACCTTCCGACTACAGGGAGGCGCTCGCATTCAGTTGGTGCCTTCCGACTGTAGGGAGGCCCTCGCATTTAGTTGGCACCTTCCAACTGTAGGGAGGCACTCATATTTAGTTGGTGCCTTCCAACTACAGGGAGGCGCTTGCATTTAGTTGGTGCCTTCCGACTACAGGGAGGCACTCGTATTCAGTTGGCACCTTTCGACTGCAGGGAGGCACTCGTATTCAGTTGGCACCTTTCGACTGCAGGAAGGCGCTCATATTTGGTTTGGTGCCTTTCGATTGCAGGGAGGCGCTTGTTCCCTTGGTGCCTTCCGATTATAGGGAGGCACCTATGTTCTATACATTGACCCCCGATGAAATAAAGTGCCAGGTCCATCAAAAGACCTCGATTGTTCCAAATCTAACTAAATCAACTGCAATTCCACAAAACATACTAAAAACACACAAATTAGATAACACGCATAATTATATCAAATATCTATATAATCATTCATAAAAGTACGCAATCCTTATTATACACCCGCATATTGATCAAAGAAATATGTACAAAATATGAGCATTTTTGGTGCTCATCAAGGACTACAGAGTGAGACACCCAGGGTGATGAGAGGGGCTCCTTATACTAAATAGGCTACACCCTCTGATCCAACCACTCAAGAACCGGTAGATGTAGGTACATATACTATATATGTAGCATCATTATAGGTATAGGTGGCTAGGCTACAAGTTTTGATCAATTAGTATGATGTTAGATGCCAGTCTGATGGTGCATATATCAGGCGACTAGAGAGAAAGGTGTCCATGCTAGTGGGCATTCTACCTACACAATCTACTATAGTAGCATCATGTAGGACTAGGTAGAGTGATTCAGGATAGTCCTTAGTGTATACAAGTTGCATAGTAGGGGCTAGATCAGAGTAATCATTAGAAACTAGCTCTAGGCATCCTCATAGAGAGGGAGCTGAGGGAGGAGGTGACTCAGGTGGTACAGGCAACTCATGATTATGTCCTACTGACATTGTATGATTTTTTTAGTGTAAGATCTAAGGACCTACACTATTGTAGCCTACAGGTATTTTGATACCTTATGTATATATTTGACACTTATATATGATATTTCCATTTGATTATGGCTTATTATGTGTACCATTTTTTTTTATGTTTATGTGATGCACATGGATGCAATGATTATATGATGTGTTGATTGATTCTATATGGATGCAATGTATTGATGACATGCACTAGCTAGATGATATATGTATGGTTAGATGTTATGATCTACATGCATGGATGCATTATGATGATGGGTACATATATGGATGCACTGCTTATTATTAAATGTATGTTTAATTTATTTTCAATTGTTTATGCACTTAAATTATGTGGTATGATATGATATATGATATGGAATGTAATGCATTAATTACATGATGAATGAACTAATGCAAATGAACCTATATGCTTTAATCACTTAAAACATAAGGAATGAATGTAATATGTGTTTACAAACTAATGGACGACACCACAAAATGTATAAAAATCATGAATAAAAATGATAATTCTTATCATAATAATTAATCATTTAAGCATCCATATGTGAGATGAGATGATTGTGATATGTGATGATTTATGAGATGAGATGATTTTTTGCTATGAGGGATTTTTGAGGTTTTCCATGAGACTCAAACACCCTAGTTGATTAATCAAAAGTTGTATAATGACTATACAGGACTCCTAAAAGATAAAAGCTTTTGTTATGAAGACCAAGATATTCATTATACCTATGTGTGCAAATGAATATATTAGATGATACATATATTACAATGTGAACGCGTCCACATCCGAAGTAGCTTAGAAATAGCTGGCTCCGGTGTGAATGCACATTTGAATGTCGGCAAGCTTTTTTCTTCTCTCCCTGTATTTCTTCTATTTCTCCTCCTTCCCCTTATTCCTCCTATCCTTTCACTCCTTATTCCTCCTGTTTATCCTCTTCCTTATCCCTCCATATCATCCCTTATCCCTCCATCCCAATCCCCTCAAAATCTACGCGATTTGTTTTTGCGTCTCATTATAAATATATGTGCTATCTAAGGTGATAAAAGGCACGAGGTGCCTTCTTCACTTTCAAAGGTGCCACGGGGCGTGGTGGCAAGAAGTGTTCAGGCCATTTCAAGAGGTTGCGGGTTCGATCCACAGGAAAGAGGTTCAATTTTTTTTTATTTTATTTAAAGTTTTTAATTAAACTTAGTTAAAGTTTTAAATATTAATTTAATAAATGTTAAAAATGCTTTATAAATTATTTTTAAAAAAGTTTTTTTATAATTATAAAGCATATTAATTTTTATTAAATTCAAAATATTTAACTACTTTATTAAGTTTATTGTGAACCTCTATTGCCCTAGAGGCAAATTGTAAATCACCCAAGGGCTTGAAAAGCTTGTTTTTTATGAAAACTTTAAAAGAGCAATCTTTGTAAAAGAGGGAGCATAAAAGTGCCGAGAAGCCTTCCGGAGCGCCCGTTTAGCACCTGCCCCTTGGAACCCCGTTCAAGGCTAATTTTTTTTTGTAATAACCTCAGCGGCTGTAAAAGGATGAAAATTTTAACCTCAGAGACTCTAATGAAGTTGTTTTTTGCATTGATGAGTAGATGATCCAAGCAACCGGATGTTACCACGCTTTATGCTCTCTACTACAAAGAGAGACAGCCAAATCATTTGATGAACGAGTTTGGAGAAACGGACTGCACGTTGTGTTCAGTCAATTGCAGAATGTTGTTATAGCCCACTAGAGGAATCCATATTCTGGGTACGAGGCTGACTCAGAAGACAACATCTTCGGGCAAAGAATAGAAGAGTCGAAGATGGTTGAAGAAGCACCTGAAGGACAATCAAGTGATAGTTATACACCTACAGTGCCTAAAATAGAATCAAGTGAGAGCTATACACCACACTCTCCTAATCCAGAACCAGAGCCAGTGGAGCCAGAGCCAAAGCTAGAGCCAGCCCCTGAAATCATCGTCATCAGTGACAACGAGGATTCCATTGTCAAAAATTTTGGGCATCCAATACTGGGCAATCCACAACAAGAGGAGCAAGAAATCAGTGAGAGAATTAAAAAGGCTAGATTTGATTTGAACGTGTAATTACTTTGCTTTGTATTTCCTATTTTTAGTCAAATCAAAGTTTAATTTCAAGCAGTATAAATGGCCTCAAACACAAGTCTCCCAATTCCAAAATTCAATGGTAGTGATTATGAATACTGGTCAATAAAGATGAAAACAATGTTGATTGGCAAAGGTTTATGGGATATTATAGTAGAAGGATATGCAGAACCCACAGCTACCGAATGGGCAGCTTTGAGTGCTGCAGATAAAAAAGCTAAAAAGGAAGCCCAGAAAAATAATTCCTCTACCCTATACCATATACAAACAGCCCTAGATAAGAGTATCTTCCCTAGGATAGCATCCTATGTAACTGCACAAGATGCTTGGGATGCTTTGAAGGAAAGATTTCAGGGTAGTGATCAAATAAAACAAGTTAGACTTCAAACACTGAAGAGAGATTTTGAAAATCTCAGAATGCAGGAAAATGAGAAAGTAGGAGACTACTGCGTGCGAGTTAAAGTCATAGTAGATAAAATGGTCACTCTAGGTGAAGATATTAAGCCTGAGGTTATGGTGAAGAAAGTGTTGCGAACACTTCTTCCAAAATGGAATCATGTAGCAATCATTATTGAAGAGTCAAAAGATTTGACCACTCTTTCTTTTGAAGCACTAATTGGTTCTCTTCTTTCACATGAAGAAATATTGTAGGACTCTCCTTCCACCAGCCATGGAGGAGATGATAAAGCCTTTGCTTCACAAGAAGGAAGAGGTAGAGGTCATGGCAGAGGTCAGCATAGAGGAAGAGGCAAGAACAATCCACGAGGTGGAACCCCAAGCAGCGGAGGATCTTCAAACAGAGGTGGAGGTCAGAACAGGGGTGGACAGCAGAACAGAGGAAAGCATCCAGGCCGAGGAAAAGGAAGTGACAAGTCAAAGAAAGTTTGCTACAATTGTGGCAAACCTAGCCATTATGCTCATGACTATTGGTCAAAGCCTTCACAAGGGAGTAGCAGCAGCCAGAGCAGTCAGTATGGCAATTTTGGAGAAGAGGAAGGGACCACAAATCTCTTTCTCTCATATGGCCAGTTAGATCAGAACATGAATGACACCTGGATTTTGGACACTGGGTGTTCAAATCATATGAGTGGCAAAGAAGAACTCTTTGCTACCCTGGATTCTTCCTACAAATCCAGCATCAAGTTGGGAGACAACAAGTCATTGGCGGTTGAAGGCATTGGAGCCATGGCGGTTCCAACTAAAGAAGGCGTTAGGCAAGTAAGTGATATCTATTACACACCCCATCTCCAACACAATATTTTAAGTGTTGGTCAAATGTTAGAAAAGAACTACAAGTTGCTTTTTGATGAGGGTAAATGCACCATTTTTGATAAAAATAATAGTAATAGAATCATTACACAAGTGCCAATGACAAAGAACAGGCTATTCCCTCTAAATTTTGGTCAGCCAGGGGGAGATCAATTAGCAAATGTTGCTATTTCAAATCCAAGTGTGTTGTGGCACTTGAGATACGGTCATCTGAATTCAGCTAGTTTGAAGATGTTAACCTCTCAAGCAATGGTGACCGGACTTCCTAAAGTTCAGGACAATAAGGAAGTCTGTGAAGGTTGTGCCTTGGGCAAGCACGCTAGGTCCAAATTTCCTAAAGGGCAAGCATGGCGGGCCAGTTATCCACTCTAGCTAGTGCATTCGGACATCTGTGGTCCAATGCAGACCAAGAGCATTGGTAACAACTCTTACTTTCTTCTTTTCATTGATGATTTTTCAAGAATGTGTTGGATATATTTTTTGAAGCATAAGGATGAGGCATTTGATTGCTTTGTAGATTTTAAAACAAGAGTTGAAAATGAGAGTGGATATTTTGTTAAGTGTCTCAGATCAGATAGAGGAGGAGAATACTCCTCTAATGAATTTTTGAATTTTTGTAAAAAACATGGAATAAAGAGGCAGTTCACTGCTGCCTACACTCCACAACAGAATGGTGTGGCTGAGAGAAAGAACCGCACCATTGTAGAAATGGCAAGATCTATGCTTCAGATGAAGCATTTGAGTAATATGTATTGGGCAGATGCAGCCAGGACCAGTGTGTATATTTTGAATAGGAGCCCTACTTCAAGTTTGAAAGGGAAAACTCCTTACCAAGCATGGTATGGTAAGAAACCAAATGTCAAGCATTTCAGAGTGTTTGGTTCACTGGCGTATTCACACATTCCTGATGAGCAGAGAAAGAAGCTTGATCCTAAGAGTCAAGCATGCATTTTTGTAGGGTACTGTGAGACCACAAAAGCTTACAGACTCTACAATCCCAGGACTCGAAAGATTGTGCTTTCCAGGGATGTGATTTTTGATGAAGGGGGAGAGTGGGGCCATCCCCAAATATTTAGTGATGTTGAATCCCATGATGTAGGTTCTACACAGATGCAGCAGATGGCTCCAAATAAAGGCAAGGATACTCCTCCTCCAAGCCCAAGCAGACATTCATCCTCAAGTTCATCAACTTCTTCACCAAGTCCTTCTCCACAAAGGTCAGTCAGTTCCTCACCAATGGATATTGATTCTCCATCCAGAGGTAAGAGAACACTCCAACATCATCCATCTTATCAGATGTTGGATAAAAACTTTCAAAGAAGATATACTAGAAGTCAAGCTAGTGAAATGAGTTCAGTCTTGCAAAGACTTGAAAATATGCATTTGTATGGTGATGATGACTCCCAAGAACCTCGAGGAGATATAGTTAACTATGCCTTGTTAACTAGTGCACAACTTGAACCTTCTAGTTATGAGAAGGCATGTACTCAAAAAATTTGGCAAGATGCCATGAAAGAGGAGATAACCTCTATAAAAAACAATGACACTTGGGAGCTGGTAAAGCTTCCTAAAGGCAAGAAATGTGTTGGATGCAAATGGGTCTTCAAGACCAAGTTCAATGTTGATGGAAGTATTGAAAGGCACAAAGCAAGATTGGTTGCAAAAGGATTTACATAGAAGTATGGTATTGATTATGAGGAGACATTTGCTCCTGTAGCCGACAGGAGACAATCAGATCAGTTCTTGCTTTAGCCCCCAAAAAAAAGAAACACAAAGATATGAAGAGTGCCTTTCTCAATGGGTACTTAATAGAGGAAGTGTATGTTGAGCAACCTCAAGGATTTCAAGAGAAAGGTAAAGAGCACCTTTTTGTTTACAAAAAAAACTCTCCGCCGCCACAAGCACCGTACTCCCCTACGCATTGATGGGTACTTCAAAAATTTTGGGGTTCACTAGAAGCAAAAATGAACCCCCCCTTTACTACCTAAGGCAAGGTAATGACATCCTCATAGTTTGCTTGTATGTAGATGATCTCATATTCATGGGTAGTAATGAAAAAGTGAATATGGAGTTCAAGCGCTCCATGATGAAGCAGTTTGAGATGAAGGATCTCGGCTTAATGCACTACTTCCTTGGAATGGAGGTTCATTAGTCAGATACAGGGATCTTCATCTATCAACATAAGTATGCTCGAGACATGATCAAGAAGTTTGCTATGGAGCATTGCAAACCAGTTGCAACTCCAGTTGGACATGGGATCCAATTAAGCAAAGATGATGGAGCACCAAAAGTTGATGTGACCACTTTCAAAAGCATGGTTGGGAGTTTGATGTTTCTCGCCAACACCAGACCTGATATTCAGTATGTTGTTTCTCTTGTCTCTCGATTTATGGCTAGCCCTTCTGAGCTGCATTTACAGGAAGCTAAGAGAATTCTCAGATATGTGAAGGGTACATTGGATTTTGGAATCCAATACCATAAATGTAACACTATCAAGCTTGTAGGCTTCAGTGATAGTGATTGGGGTAGCAACATTGATGACAGGAAATCAACTTCAGGGAACTGTTTTAGTCTGGGATCAGGACTAATAACTTGGAGTTCCAAAAAGCAAACTATGGTAGCTTTGTCTTCTACAAAAGCTGAGTATGTAGCAGTCACCTATGCTAGTACTCAAGCCTTGTGGTTAAGAAAAGTGCTGGAAGAGATTGGAGAGCAGCAAAGTGGTCCGACCAGAATCTACTGTGACAACATCAGTGCCATTCAGTTGGCATACAATCCAATCCACCATAGTAGAACGAAGCATTTTGATATGAAGTACCACTTCATCCGAGACATGGTGGAGCAAGAGATTGTTGAGCTTAAATTTTTCCGCACTTTGGAGAACGTTGCAGATATCTTCACCAAAGCGATGGCTAAAGCTCAATTTATAAAGTTGAGAGACTGTCTAGTCAGTCCTCTCAACTTTAAGGGGGAGAACATAAGACTACCTCATTGTTAGGCAAAATTAATTCAGCCCATTTTTCTAATGAGGATCATCGAATGTTCATCATGATCCTAATTTTGGACACAGTTGGACTAGACCACTAGGTAATATGGGCCACCTAAAGCTAGCTCATTTGTAAATTGCTTAAAATTACCCCAATGTTAGACGAGATTCATTCAACCCATTGCTATATTGGGTATCACTCAATGGCTTTGAGTATTGAACATTCTAGGGATTCAAGCTCTTCACCCCCTTATTTTCTTCATATTTATTGGGATACTTGCTCATGCTTAGTGATGAAAATCATTGTTTATTTTGAATTTTTTTAGCAAGGGATTTTGCTTTGATTGTGGGATTTTGCTTATTTTATATGAAAACAAGGGATTTATTTGGGTAGGGGGGAGCTTATTATTTTTTCAATTATCAACACTCTATACCATGCGTATCACAATATGAGCAAGTAAAAACCTTTTGCTTAAGGTGACTAGGACTATTTTTTAGTGTTCATATTTCCTTGTCCAAACTAGTATTGTTAATGTTTAAAAAGTGATGGGATTTTGAGATATGTTAGGTGCTATCAACACTAGACCTCATATCCAAAAGCAAATTTATCTTTCTATAAAATCTAAGAATATCACTAGGTATGGTTAAATTACCAGAAAACCCTAGTAATTTTCTTATAGCAACAAGATGGGTTGTGTTGAAAAACATAATTACTCACAAGGGTGATGGATGATGATGATGAATAGATGCATGATTAAGACACAAACATGGTATCATTTGTAAAATTGTAGACACAACCTATTATAATACAAGTGCAATGGATGAATATGCCTAATGCAATGCAATTAAATAAATGCATGTGCAAAATGACAATGCATAATATAAATGTTTTTATGTTTTTGATGTTTTGCAATGTTTTTGGATTTTATTGCTTTTTAATTTGTTTGGATTTTTTATTTTTCAATTGTTTTTGAATTTTTATGTTTATGTGTTAAATTCTTTAATATGAAGAATATTGAGATGTTCAGGCTCTTAAACACCTTCAAGCGATGTTAGATGGTAAGTTCTAGGTCCTATCTTCTCTGAGATAATGAATGGACCTAACCAATTAGCTGCAAATTTATCTCGTAGATGTGATGATAGGTTTGAGTTCTATTGGTTTTATTTTAGTAAAATATCACCAATTTAAAGTCTCTTAGATGGAATTTATTATTGTAATCTTTTAGGCACTCCTTATAAACTCAAATATGCTCAAGAGCATACACACGATATTCATCAAGCAATGTCAATTGGTCTAGGTGAGCTTGTTGTGCAGTGTCATCATCGATGAACTATTTCAATACAACATGTAAATTTGGAATTTCTAATTCCAAGGGCATAATGGCCTCAGCACCATATACTAGTGAAAATAGGGTTGCCCCAATGGGCGTCTGTATACTAGTTCTGTAAGCTCGTAGAGAAAGAGGCTGCTAAATATGCCAATCTTTGTGGTTTTATTGAAAAGTCTTTTTTAATATTGCTACCACTATATTTTTAGAAGCTTTTGGTTACCCATTTTCTTACAGATAATATGGAGTCACAAAACTGTGTTGAATATTATATTTGGACATTAAAGCTCTTACAATTTTGTTTTTGAATGACATTCCATTATTCGATATTATCTTGGATGGGATCCCAAAATGACATATGATATTATGGAGTATGAACTCCAAATTACATGCTCCTATCATTGTTATTAGAGGGATTTATTCCATCCATTTTGTAAAGTACTTAATAGCCATTATAATAAATGTGTGTCAACCTGATGATGAGCGAGAGATTTTACCAATTAGATCCAAACCCCACTAAGAAAATGGCCAAGCCACTTGGATGGACTGTAAGGCTTGTGATGGTAAGTGCGTAAGATTAGCATGATGTTGACATTTGATACACTTTTGGACATATGTTGTGCAACCATTCTCCATAGTGGGCCAATAGTAACCCATTCAAAGGATGCACTTGACAATGGCCATGTCGTTGAAATGGCCACTACCTATACCATCATGAGCTTGTGATATTACCCAAATTGATTCTTAGGTCTCAAGGCAACGAAGGAGGATTCCATCATAGCTACGATGATACAAGATCTATCCTAGCAAGAAATACCTAGTCATTTTTTGTTTGAATGCTCTTTTTGCGGTATGCAATAATACATATAGGATTATTCCAAGTTTAAGGAAATCATGTAATTGCAACATCCAATATTGATAAGAAACAACTTCAACTTACTAAATGACATATTCCCACTACAATTTGACTTGTATAAAAGCTGATTGATAAATAACCTTGTGGAGAATAGTAGTACCATTCTCTAAAGGACCCCGCAAAAGCAATGATCCCCAAGGTACCTTTCTCAAAAAAATTATAGCTTTGTAGAACCATTCATGGGTTGGTTCTATCAAAATAATGTGGACTAATTCTTGATTGTTTTGTGCCTCACATTGTATCATGTATTATGATAGCATTTTCTCTTGAAATATAGTGAAGTCAGTAGATAGATTCTAAGGGATTAAAGATCCTAAATATGCCATGGTGTCTGCAAATATATTGGATGTTTGATGGATTGCCTTGATGTCATACCACTCTATTTGGGCTAGGTAAGTGTCCACAAGGTCTTTATATGCCCTCAATATGGGACATATACACTAATATATCCTCTTAACTTGATTAACAATGAGCAAGGAGTCACCAAATATATTCAACTTCTTGATCTTCATGGAGAGCATTGTTTGGAGACCCAAGATTAGGGCCTCATATTAAAAAATTTTATTTATGTAAGGGAAATTAAGTTTAAATTACAAAGGCATTGAAGCACCTTGTGGCATGAAAAAAATAATTTTTGCACCACCCCCTTGCTTGCATTTGGAACCATTGAATAATAAAGACATATCTACTTGATTATTAGATTCTTCAGGTTTTGGAGACTCTGATAATGCAAAGACTACATCATCTAGGAGGTCTATGATACTAAAGAGGAGCCTCTACCAATTGATCTTGTATGAATTATCCCTTGATAGAATTTTGGCTTATGAATTCTAGGTCAAATTTTGTCAATAGCATGATCCACTTTGTAGTACATGTATTATGATATGTCTTGCTTATCATATACTACAAAGGATTTTATTTTTATACTACATATATCATATGGCTAAACATGTAGTGGTGCAACTTCTTCATTGCAAATACCACTACTAAGCATAACTTTTCTACATATGCATATTGTAGCTCGTAGCTAACCAAAGTTTAGCTAATGTAATATATTACCTATTCTTTACCTTGCACATTATTTTGGGCTAACATGGTTTCCAATGCAAATTTTATGGTAGATATATATAGCAAGAATGGAACATCTGGTCTAGGTGGAGCTAATACTGGTGATGTTGCCATATATTATTTAATCTCAGTGAAGGTATTTTGAAAGTCCTCATACCAATTAAATGGGAACCCCTTATGTAGTAGTTGATAAATGGGTCAACATTTATCCAATAATTGTGCAATGAATTGCTTTATAAATGCTACGTTACCCTATAGGCTTCTTATTTCCTTGATGTTCATGGGAGGATATATTTATAAAATAGCCTTGACATTCACTGGATCAATTTTGATCCCTCATTTAGAAATGATGAATCCCAATATTTTACCTGAAGTTATGTTGAAGATGCATTTCTTGGGATTCAACCTGAGATTGTGCTCTATCAGGTGATCGAAGACTTTTTTGAGAACTTCAACATGCTCTACGCATAACAATGACTTGGCCAATAAGTCATCAATATAATATTTAAATATATTATGCATATAGTCATGAAAGATATATGTCATAGCCCACTGATATGTGGCACCATCATTTTTAAGGCTTAATGACATAACTTTGTAGCAAAATATTTTCCATGGAGTGGTGAAAGCGATTTTATGCTAGTCTTCAAGTTTAATCTGAATATTATTATAACAAAAAAAATCATCCATGAGGGAAATAATTTCATGACCTATAGTTGCATCTCCCATAGCATCAATATTAGGCAAGGGAAATGAATCCTTGGGTGTTGCCTTATTGAGGTCTCAAAAATATATACAAATATGGATTCTTCCATTAGGTTTTCCTACATATACCATGTTTGATACCCATTCTGGATAGTCGATGGGAATTATGAATTCTACATCCAACAATATTTGTATTTCATCTTTAACCATCAAAGAAATGGTTGTATGCATCTTCCTGAGTTTTTGCTTTACTGGTTTCTTGGTGTGGTCCAAAAAAAGGTTATGAGTAACCAATTTTGGATCCAAAATTGACATGTCCTTGTATGTCCAAGCAAATAGATCAGGTCTCTCTTTCAATAGAGGAATGAGGTTGGCATATTTATCAAGAGATAACCTTTATCTAAATTTAATCTTCCTTGGATTGGTGGGGGGTTCATCACTGATATCTACTTCAAAGTTTTCCTATATTGACATATGTGACCCCTCCTCAATCTGGTGAGGTATAGGGATAAAATGGATGTCATATGTTGGGTTTAAAGGCTCCACTGAATTAGGATTGTTCTCAACATGATAAAAATCATATGCACAACCTCATACAAAATGAACCGATTGTAGCATTTCTTCATTAGGGAAGAAATATTCAGGTTCTAAGGATAAATTGATGTAATCAAAATCAATGTCTTCAAGATTGAGAAACAAAGGTTTTGAGAGGTTTTATGGATTGCGAAGTGGAGAGGTCAAATAAATGGAGACCATATTGATGTAATGGATGAAATATCCAGGACCATGTGGGTGCAACTCACTATCTTCAGATTTCTCCCCTTGCTCTAGATGTGGATTAATGGGTTTGATCTAGGAAAATACATAACAATTGGATCCTTAAGAGGAAGCAATTGCCATAAATTAGAAGGTCCAGGAAAAACCATATGGTATATCTCTTCCAGATTTACTGGCCTTCTTTGAATGGGAGGACCTAGGAACACCTCACAATAAATGAGTTCCATGTCGATAGGTTCCCTAAGATGACGTAAATGGCAAGACCCAAGGTAGGTCATATCTGTCTCATCCTCATATTACTCATCCTCTAAGAAATATTCACCATAATATTCTCCAGAATTGCATTCTAGTCCATCTCTCAGAGATAAATTCTGAATATCCTTCCTCAAAAGTAGTTTCTAATTCAGGCTATGTTATTATGCTAAAAATCTGGGGTTCAATACCAATGTCATTGGCATATTTATGGATTCTACCATCCCAATTAGTTCTTGTCATATCCTCTGGACTAGCCTCCACTGAAATGTTATCATGATAGACAAAATATGGTTCTATGGCAACCATGGTCATCGAATAATTACCCTTTTAATAATGTGAAGGATTAGTATGGTAAGGATTCCAATCGACATCCATCCCCATGCTTAGGTTCAGGATATCTAGATATATAGCTAGAAGCTCATCCTGACCTCTTATGGCATACCCCAATCCTAACCTATCAATCGGTAGCTGGTAGCATAGTTGATATGGAGTTTGATATTCTTATTCAAATAAGCCCAATTGTAACCATGGCAATGGTAATGATCAAAATAATTAAGGATAAACTTCAAGTTAGATATATAATGAACATTTAAAGCAAATGGTTAATCATCTTCTTCTTCTATGGATGAACAATATACAAGTTGATCTAAACATCCATTTATGAAGTTAGTTTGATTAGGTGGCACCCCTAGCGGTACCACTATCCCAATAGGAAAGTTATGGTCTTGAGGCCTACCCATATCCTATGTAGATTCTATGATTGACATGAAGGTTACATTCTACACCAGATATTCAGCCAACCTAGGGTTTTCTAAATAAATTATCACCTATGATGCAGATGATGTTGTTTAAGACATAAGTGAGGAAGGCTGAGGTACCTCCTCGACTATATTTTGTGATTTCCCTTCTCCATGGGATTTGGAATATTAGAAGTTTCTATGTTGGGAATTTATTTAGACTCTTTTTCACCCAACACTACCTTCAACTTCTGGTCATTTCTAATCCTTGTCGATATCGTTGGCTTTCCATAAGTGGTTGTTGTATTTGAAGTTGATCGTGATGTCGATGTTGAACACAAAATTCCTTCAATTTACCCTCTAGATTCTTGATAGGAAATGCAAGTATAATATCCAGATGTGTTTATGGGAGGATGAAGTCTCCCAACAAATCCACTTGATTGACATACTTAAATGGCTCATCATCCAAAGGAATGACATGCACTTGTCCCTCATGCACATATTTGATACACTGATGCAAGATCAAGGGAACACATTGAATTTCTCTTATTCAAGGCTTGCCTATGAGAATATTGTATTGCATAGTACCCTTGAGCACATGACACATCATAAGGATGGTTTTAACTCCAACCTAAATATGAAGGATTATAGTGCCTAATGTCGAGCACAATGCATCATGAACACTCATAGTGTGAAATTCGAGGGTATGATATGTGATAGGTAATTTTAAATATCCCAAGGCTTTCATAATAATTATATTAATTGATGATAATGTATTGATCAACACCCACTTGAAGGGTGTGTGTTTTACACATGTGATGATATGAAGTGGTTGGTCCGCTATAGCAGTGGAGACTGTCTTTATTTCATGATCATAGAATTGGATCACAAGCTCCTATAACTGCTACACATATGCCATGAAATTGATAAAAGATTTAGGATCTTGGGGTTGTACTTCTATGGACCTTAAGATGTTCATTAGCATATGCATGTGCCTAGGAGATTGTTGTATTATCTCATATATTTATAATTTTATCGAATCCATTTGTAGAATTTGAATGAGTCTATTCCTTATTGTCACCATCAGTCTTATTGGTGGGTCTGGCAAGGGATTCTACATTGGCCTCTGTTGAGGCACAAATTGAATTTGAACTGGTGTAAGAGGAGGATATGGTTGATTATACCTCCTATTTATTGTGAACACATTCACCATGCCAAAAAATCCTTACGTAGGTGGTTCAATCCACACTTGATTAACTTGTTTGGCATTATTCCTCAATGGCTCATGGTTTGGTAAGGGATTTTTTAATATTCCCATTTTTTGATTATCAGGAGCTAGAGGATTGTCAATGATCAACTTATTTTTTTCAATCATATTTTGTAACACATATTTGAAATTATGGCACACTTTGATATCATACCCCTTTTATCTATGGTATGGGTAGTAATGATTTTCCCTATATCCTTTCAATTTAGGGTGATTAGGATCGAGCAATTGCACTTTGGGCAATATTATGGCCTTCACCTCACACAATTGATTGAATATCAATACCATAGTCTCAAAAAATGACATAAATTGGCAAGGAGGGCACTACTCTTTGTTCTTGCCTTGATTTTTTTTGTTTCACTAATTATATTGCAGAGGGGGAGGTTGAGCTTGATGGTTTTATGGTTGTTGGCCCTTATCCCTCTTCTAAATATTTAACACAATCTGATTCACATGTGCAAGCTTGGCCTGGTGATTCTGGTTATTTGTGTTCTTGTTGTTCCACTCCTTTTTTTTTTTAAGTTTCAAGTCACCTTATTGTAACTTGATATTCTCTATGACCTTTTCTTGCACCAAAGCCTCTTCAAATGTTTGGTATTTCTGCAATTGTAATAACAACAAGATGAATTTTGTGCAGCTCTTGGTAAACATCCACATCACTTTAGTAGTGGGGATGGAGAAGGGTAGCTTAGCCATTAGCTTACTCCATATATTACAAAAATTCATAACTGGATCATCATCATATTGCTCTAAGTTAGCCAAGTCAGACAAATTGGTTTTCTTCTTGATGCCAAAAGAAAAGCATTCAAGAAATACATTTTCCAGTTGTTCAAAGTTGGTAATGTTGTACCTTTTCAATTGATTAAACCATTCCAAGGGTGGACCTAAAAGGGTCATTATGAAAGTTATTAGTAATAAGGTATCATTACTTTAGATCTAGAAGAACTTATTCATGAAGCTTGTCACATGCTCTTGTGCATCTTCATCACCCTAGAATTTATCTAGCTTAGGCATCTCGAAATGATCAGGATATGTCAAGCTAGGAACTAAAGGACATAAAGGCTCATTGTGAATTCTATTCAAGGTAGGCTTTTGATATTTTTATCTAGGTTTCTCAATGGCTTTTACCTTTTCATCCAAGGCTTTGTATGCTTGAGAGGATAAAATTTCCTCTTCTCTAAGGGGTCTCTACAAAGCTATCGAAGGTAGATTCCTTTTAGGTTTATGTGGAGGATTGGGTTCATAATCCACATCTACAAGAGATATTTTGGGATATTGTTTTTCTTTCTTGTCTCTATTTGATTCTTTGTATTGGGTATGCCCATATTTTTCTATATCTTGGCACTATTGTGTATGTTGGATCATACGATTATTACAATTTTCTACTTGTTTAGGGTGTAGTTTTAGTTGTGACACAACATGTATTTGGTTGCACTTCCTATACTTACTATGAGGAGGTATATTAGCTCAATCCAGTCTATCCTATCTCTCTTCATGCTATTTTTGATCAAGGATGCACTATTCTCATAGAAAATTCTCGTATAAACATTTCTTAAGCAACATTTGATGTTGAGAGTCCTCATGCTCAAGGTGCTCACACTCTACATGCACATATTCCAATTGATCTTGGAAAATGTATTGTCTTTTCGTTGAAGCCAGCCTATGTGATCAATATATTAGATCGATTGTGTGAGACCTTTAACTTTGTAGCTATGTACGAGGGGATTTATTAGTATGAGCTCTAATAGATTTATATGTCACACTCTTTCCCTTGTTTGTAAATACAACATTCATATTCTACTATTGTGTGTGCTTTGTGCTTTCTTTCATAGATGGGTCACGTGTGCTATGAGAGTGCTTTGAATATTCTCTTGGTTCATTGGTATACCTCTATATGTCCTCACTGTGTGAGCTCATGGAGCAAGAGTGCATAGAAGAGGTCCTATATCGTAGTCTTCATAGAACTTGGTCTAGTCCATTGATTTGACTAGTCCTCCAAGGTTAATTTGGAGGTATACCATTTACTACAGTTATGGCAAGTTCTATTTTGAACCTTCTAGGTTCATTATGGTTTGGAGTCCTTAGGGATTTATGCTTTGATGTAGCCCCATATTCCTACCCTTGATTGGGTGGATCTTCTCTATGTCTACCATGTGATGATGGGGGTCTTGAGACACCCTTAGCTCTATCACACAAGGAGTGTGTGTTACATTATCTAACTAGGGTGTTCTAAATAGAAACCCCAAGTGTCGAGTTATCACCTCTGATACTAGTCGAATGTCGTTTAGGAATATTCTATGTAGGAGGTTTTGACTCATTATTTTGTGTGTGATTAGGATTTTTGACCTCCACCTCATTGGTGTATCGAGGGTGACCTCTTTGTGTGTTGACCATGATGTGGATTTATATATTATGTAATTTTTAGAATATATAAAGTAGACAAAGATGTTTATCTCTTTTAAATATTCTTCATGAGTCCTAAAACTATTTAGTGTGTTTTGGTTCATTGAGTACATAAGCTAAATATCATCGTATTTACAATCTTGTTGATGATACACTTATATAGTTTAAGGGTTTTTACCTATATACTCACACACGTCGAATATGGTAGTGAATTCCATACTCGACAAGGTAGCATAAGTACTACCAATTCTCACCCAGCACATTGTGATCAGTGATACACCCCTCCAAAGAGAAGTGTCTGCTATTTTTCATGGATAGAATAGTTTTTTAATTGGCCTTGGCCATGGTCAAGTCTCGATAGTACAATATAAAACAAACCAACCAAGTGGTAATGATATCCACTATTGGTCTCAATCCATGGGTTGGATGTGAGAGCCTAACATTGTTGATGTTTAAATGAAATGTGGTGTGTGTGGGTTTATTTTAATTTTATATAAAATAAAAATACATCACAAAGCACTCATGATAATTTCCTACATGCCTAGGAAATTGACATTTTATTTTAGATAGATGCAATGCTAAATGATTTTTCAAAAAATGAAATACAAAATTAAATGATAAATGGCCTTTGGATAGGCCCCAAGCATGCAAAACCCTATCATATAGTTTAAATGCTAGCCGATGTTCTATACAATAGGTAACAGACTCAATCTCTGGATAGAAACACAGCTAAAATCCTAGCCGATGTTGACAATAGTAGCTAACAAATTTGGCTAATGTTGTTAGCCATGGCTAAAATTTTCATGTGTTTTCTCTTTAAATTTTAGCTAGGTGGCCTAATTAAATCCTACTAACAAGAAAACATAGAGAGCATGTAAAATATAGAAAATTATACCTACCTGGACATCCTCATATGATGAAGGGACAGGTTGCTTACTGTCTTTCATATATTCTCTGCTAGCCACTACTGTTAACCATGGATGAAATGCTAGCCACTGTTGTCAACCATAATTGATATTGTGTGCCATTGCTTTCAAGTGTGGCTAGTACTTGCACATGAAAAGTATAGAAAAATCAGCATAGGCAACAAAATTTGTGGGGTTTTCGTTGTGATTTCCACTATAGAATGGTATAAAGAGCATATATCTACCACTATTACAACATAATGATCAAATTGAAAGAAAATAACATATGTATAACCAAATTTAAAAGAAAGTGAGTCTCCTTTGTATTAATCACTTGAAATATAGGTTACATATATGTCCCTATTAGGGATACCAAATGATACATGTTTACAATGGTGTAAAAGCCCCTAAATGGAGGTGATATATTCTAAGGGCTCCTTAGATTTCCACCAACTTTGTGTGAGGGATTACTATGATGCCTCCTCTATTTTCAAGAGTAATGATATTTGAAAGTGCTTTGAAGATGTGAAGGATCTATCACCTACATACAAGAAACAAAAAAACACATAAAATGCATATGAAGCCTCTCATGATGAGGTTATTATCCAATAAATGTAAAGAATGATGTAAATACTTGAAAGAAGCATAAAATATGTAAATATGTTTAAGATATTGATAAATCAATGCAAATCATGGCTTGAAAATTGTAAATATAGCTAATCTTACATGAAATTTGAAGGATTAAGCATAAAAGAAGCTAATCTATGAATACTTGTAAAAGGAAAGCATGCATGATATAAATGAAGGTAAAGCTACCTAATATGTTGCTATTTAACCACATAAATTACTATAATAAGACTAATATATGCTAGATTAACCTAGGTACATAATAAAAAAAAGAAATCTACAGCTAAAATGGAGAAAAGAAGGCATCAAACTCTAGTCGTAGGTGCTCAAAGCATCTGTCTCTGTTAGCTATGGTTGACAACCATAGCTAAGCATGTGGGCCACTGCTGACAACAATGGTCATAGGAAAATACTTCTTTCTCTTAAAACCAAGCCTATAAATTCTCAAATCCTCTAAGGAATTGATAATAAAGGGTTGCCTTCGTATCCAAACATAGATTGGTGGTTGAAATTACTTGAATTCACATTAGATTGGTGTGGAATGACAAGGTTTGCTTCTCAATCCTTTGGAAGCTCCATTGTTACAAAGCTAGGTGTCCAACTGGAATTTGACAACATCTTCTCACTCTTCAAATGTGGTAGTTAGATCTCTAATTTGGTAGGGCTTCACTAAAATAAAATTGAGATCTCTTTGACCTCTTTGAGGGATCTATAAATAGACTCCCCAATCCTAATATTGGCTTCTCAAGGAAGTCAATATCAAGAAAATGCCAGGCTAGGATAGTTGGATGGAATCTTCTAGAGGATTCACAGTCCAAACCACTTGAATTGGCTGCAAATGCCATTGGAACAACCAATTTGGCTCAGATCAGGAGGCCAAGATAGTTACAAGGCTAGTCACAACTACTCAGCATGGCTAGGACCCTAGCCTTGATTGTCAACCATAGTTGAGATCTTAGTTGCTGATGTCATCAGCAACTAAGGTTGAATATGCCTAGAATACCTAAAATGTGTGGTTAGAACCACTTCTTATACTTGGTAGGGTCCAAGGTCATTCATAGGGTCTAAAAATATGCCCATATAAGTAGTATCCTAAACATTACGTGTTTTAGGTGTTTACAAAAGGTAAAGAAATTTTTTAAATTACAAAAAAGAGTAAATTTTTTTTAAGTGTTGGGTCTTTGTGACCATCTCAGGTCTAAACAGCCCTTGTTTATGATCATATTAGGTCTATATGACCTGAATTTGTGACCATCTCAGGTCTAGATGGCCTTTTTCTACAACCATCTATGTGTGATATGGCCCCCTATCTACTACTATTTGGTTTGTCTGCTTGTTTCCTGTTTAAATGTTATAAATAATATAGGATCCTACATTAACAAACCTATTATTCTACATTAGTAAAAAGAATAAAAATCATGGTGTGCTCTTTTATTTACTTTTGTAAATTTAAAATGAACCCTCACACACACGCAACAAGTTAATGCTATTTAGTTGGATTTCATCACCAATGACTAGCAGTAATCATGCAATGTGGTAATTCATCTCCTACCATGGATTGACCCCATAGAAACCATAGTAGACCCAAGCGAGTCGCTTTCTAGACTTCATCACCAAAAAGTTCCCTAATTTTGGGTGTGCCCAAAGTAGGAAGAATTATATGCCCTACATTCCATGGGATAAATAATTATAGAAATGTAGCTATCGTTTATGCCCAAAATCAAACAAGAGGGTAAAGTGAAAGCCCAAAATAGGCTAGAAGAAAGGCAATAGATGGTGTGGCCCCTTTAGGGATTCTTTATTTTCATAAGTTTACCTTGATCCATATCCAACATAGGAAGCCACTTTTGCCATTTGGGTTACATTCCTTGATAGGGATGTGCTTAAACTACCTTTAGTAGATTTTTATTTTGTTTACCCTTAGTTATCATAGGAATAGGGGTTTAAACATCAAAACACACTAAAAATAGTAACAAGAATTAGCAATCAAAATCAAAATTTAAAATATAAAAACACAATGTTTTATTGTTTGTTCTTGTTGGTCACAAATCTACCTAAGTACAAGATTTCATCACTTGTGTGCCCTAGACTCGGCCAACATTGAAATGCTAAGAGAAAGAGAAGTCTCCCGGGCCAATATCCAGAGAGGGCTGGCTCCCAAACTAATCTAAACTTGTTTCAAGATAAGGGTGCGGGAAAGAAATGGGAAAATGCTGAAAGAAAGGGAAATAATAGAAAGAGATGGAAATATGGCTGAAGCCGATAGTTGATAGGGAGAACAACCTCAGATAGCAAATAATTTCAAACCAAATCTCTAAGATAAGCGACAAAAGATTCTTAGGATGCACATGCAGAAATTGGATCAAGCATTAGCCATAAGTTCACCTTCAATTATACTTCAAACGTTCAAATGAAAATACAGCAAAATTCAGAACAACAAAATTCAACTTATATTTTAACACTAGACTAAACAGAAGTAAATCACACAGAAAGCAAAACATGAACAATAGTTTGGATCACCAAATCCAAAAGACACTAAGAATAGAGCAAAATGCATCTAGGATTTCTACTTCAATTTTTGCAAAAAGGTCCTCCTCCTTTTGCTTGAGATTTTACATTGGTATTTATAGAGGTCTTCCCTCTTCCTTTCGCATTACAACATTTAATACATAAAAAAAATTTTGAAGAGGCAATCCGCAAAATGTGCACTTGAAAAGAGAAACAATCCCCCCTTAATCTGCCTCGGAGAGATCACACTCCCTATTTTTATGGATCAAGACTAAAAATTAAATATAAACAAGGGACCATATTTCTTCATTAAATGACCATTATCGGGGCAGGCTGGAAGTTGTTAGGAGATCACGAACAAGAACTTTTAATACTAGAGGCATCTTTAATTTTGGTGGCATCGAAAACTGCCTCATGTTCTTCCATCTTGCACACATAGGTAAATAGCAACATTTAATCTTGGAGCCTCTTTGACCACGATCTCAAAATCAGTTGGAGAGCTTTTATTTGATCCTTATCTTCTCCTCATGTTCACCTATGCAATTTTGAAAGAAAATGTGAATAGAACTTTATCGGGCCTTTGTTGTTGCTTCTGTTGTGAAAATGAGACAGGTCGCAAAAATGCGACATGTCGCAAAATCGTGACACTTTTACCTTACTGCTTTCTCTTCTTGCCACCAGTCACGAAAATGTGACATGTCACGAAATCGTGACATCTTCCCTTTGTTTAGCTTTATCTCCATGACATGTCGTGAAATCGTGACATTCTCCTTTTTGTTGGATTTCATCTTCTTGCAAGTGGTGAAAATGGGACATGTCACGAAATCATGACATTTCATACTTGGCACTGTCTTTCTCGCTTTTTCACCATGAAAATGTGACATGTCATGAAATCATGACAATTTCTCTCTACCTTGTACTTTTCAGCCTTTGTTCTACGAAAATGCGACAGGTCGCGAAAATGCGACATATCACGATATCGCGATGTTTTTTCATTTTGTCCTTCCATCTTCAACAAGTCGTGAAATCATGATAATTTATTGTCTTCTCCTTCGTTGCCGCTTCATGTCATGATATCGCGACAAGTTTCTCTTGCTTGGATTCGTTTCCAAAAATGTCACGATATCGTGACATCTTTCTCCTACCTTGTGTTTATCTTCAGCCCTTCCGCGATAACATGACATGTCACGATATCATGCCATTCTGTACCATCTTGCTCCTTCCTCGCTTTCCTGTCGTGATATCATGACATTTTTCCTTGGCGCTCCTCTTGGCTGCTGTATGTCGCGATATCGTGAAATTTTCCCATCACTTTGCTCTATGGCCACTGCAAGTCGCGAAAATGTGACATGTCGCGACAACTTTGCCATTACTACTTCCTTTTGTTTCCTAGCATGAAAATGCGAAAGGTCACAAAAATGCAACATGTCATGATATCATGACATTTTATTTGCTTAGCTAATTTTTGCATTTGACGTTGCGAAACTGCAACAGGTCGCGACATCTTACACTTACTTTGCTCTAACACAAAAAATGTAGAGATTTTTGCATTTTCCCTTTCAAAGTGCTTGGAGGGACAAACAGAGGAGTGAGTATCTCTATAATTTGTGCATTCTCTTGCATGAATAGTAACAACAAAAACAATGTGGCAAAAATGCCAACATTCTTGGCGGCTCACGGGGTATACAGTTCTGTTGTATGCACGAACCTCAGGCCTTTATCCATTGGGCAACAGAGTCAAGAAGCTAGAGGAGCAAAAAAAGTGAGTGCTAGTTGATGCTAGACATCTCTACAGGCTACTACAACAAGATCTTGCTGGCGCTCGACACTCAAAAATAGGACCTTCAACAAAAATTTATGGAATAGAAAAACTTCCCTTATTCTTAGAACTACTGCATTTTGCCTAGCTCGATTGAGCTAGGTAATCACTAGGTGCTATGAAAGGATCTCCATGGCAGTAGTGAAAAGCACCTGAATTGAAAAAATGAAAATGAATGGAATGATGACCAGCAGATGTGTAGGCCATGGAACGGGAATGGGGAATGATGGAATGGTGGAATATGGAGGAGTAGAAGTGGTAGATACAACAACTGAAGAGGGTGCTACTGTGCTACCAGCTGCTGGGATTCTATGAAAATAGATAATGAAATGGAAGTGGATGGAATGGAGAAAGTGGTAGGAACTATGGAGAAGTGCTCAAAAGACAAAGGATGAGAAGAAAGGGGAAGTGAAGAAAAGGGAACATCAGAGAGGGGAGTAGAAACAACAGTAGTGGCTTGATTATTTGTAGTGGAAGGAGTGGGAGTGGAAGGGAATGAAAATGAGGAATTGGAAGAAAGAAGTAGATGAAAGCCACTATATTCTAGGAAGGAAAATAAAAAGAGAGAGAAATAAACATACCTGTGGGCTCGTGTGCAGAAGGAGCCAAAGTTGACAATTTTATTTATTTATTTATTTACAAGGTAACCCCCGAGTTTAGTTGTGATCTCTCGTGAGAGACACATATCAAAACATGGATCTATGATCTCCTGTATCCCAGACCTTGAACACACACTTATTGGTCTCCTGATTAATAATCAGCTCGAGTCACCAAAGATTTGCAACTGTCACGCTCCAAGTTTCTTAGCCTTCTTGAGACCTAGGCATAAAGCCTCATATTCTGTTGTATTATTTGTGTAGCTCCAGGTCAAATGATATGAATAGGATCATTGCATTATAGAAGGTAATACTAGAACAATCCCAGCTCTAGCACCATTTCTGCATCGTGCTCCATCGAAATAGAGCTTCCAAAGCTGGTCTTGACTTTCATCATTCTTTTCTTGAGCCTTTTCAGGCTTGAGAATGGAATAACACCCCAAGTCAGTTTCTATCATGGCATTGAAATTGGCCATGGAAAATTCATTTTCTGGGTGGAGCTCTTCCAAAACTTCTTCCATTAAGTCAAGCTCGCCAAATTCTTTAGACATCATGTGCACCGAATTTTCTAACCTATCCATTTCATCTATTCTCTCCACATGAAATGTGGAAGGCTTCTCATTGAAAATCTTCACCTTTTTACCTTTATGGATTACCTCCAAATGAGTAAAATCCAAAGAAAGGTAACCCTCGAGTTTAGTCATGAACTCTCGAGAGAGACACATACCAAAACATGGCTCCAGGTCCACTACTATGATCTCCTGGATCACAGTAATCTGAGGCATGGCATGCAGGGAGATAGGAACATCCTTAATTACACCCATCGTATTTACTGAGGTACCATCTAGTTGCAAAACTCTCATGCTAATCCTTGTATATTCCATGCCTATGACATCACATACTACCTTCGGCATGACAATAGTAGCTGCTCCTGAGTCAATGAGGCAATTATGCACCACATGTCCCTCCATTCTCAATGAAAGATAAAAAGGAGGTGGTCTATTTTTCCCTGTGACTGAAGAGGTCAGAGTTTGAGACATAACTACCTGAGCTGGAGCCTTCCCCTTACTTTGTGTGGTCTTTAGGGATTCCTATAAGAGATTTACCTATCCAGGCAGCTGCAAGGTGTCATACAAACTTACTTTAGCTGGTATCCTTTTGAGTTCTTCAACGATGTTGTACTCCATCGAGATTGGCTCTTTCCCTCCACTGGCAGATTCAAATATGCTTCTATATTGTTGGGTGGCCTCCACTCATTGTTGTTTAGTCAATGATGGATACGACAATGTCTCTCTAGCTTGTTCCTTTGTTTCTACTTGCGGCTGGAAGTAGAAGCCTTAGCTTGCAACTTCTCTTTCGCTTGTGGTGGAAGCGGATCCTTCGGCAAAATAGGTGGGTCTTGTTGCAAAGGTGGAGGATCATGAGTCCTTGTAGGTATTTTTTGCTTTTTTGCTTGTGCAGGAGGCACTTTCAATGGCTCCATCTTAGCTAGATCTACCAACATTGGTTTCTTGCCACTGCGTGTCAAGACTACTATGTGTTCCTCAAGAGACATCACGGAATTAAGATCCACCTCTCGAATCATGTTTACATGGCTCCCCACAAGAACTTGTAAATAATTTTGGTGGACCATGCAAGTGGACTCATCATGTGGATCATTGCATGAAGAACACCAGTAAGAAGGCTCATGTGAAACTTTAGAAGGGCCAGCCTCTTCACTTACTAGGATCATTGAGTTCCTCTCAGGTACTTTCTCCATTGCCTTGCTAGGAGCAAATTGCTCTCTAGTTACTACCGGAATAAATCTTCATGGCTAAGAGTTCCTTTCTACCTCTCTCCGCTCCATAGATGTCACCTTGTTAGTGAGAGCTCTCATGGTCGATTGAATTTCTTGCAAAACAACCAATTGAGGATCTGGGCTTGAGGACACAGGCGATGCCGATAGAGGTAATGGAACTGGTGGAGAAGGTAATGTAGGAGTTGGAAGTGGAGAGGTTATCTATGGAATGGGAATCATAGGTACCAAAGGTATGGGAGGATTCCATGAAGATGAAGGGTATATGGATGGAGCAGTGTAAGATGTAGGGGCTGCACCTATATGCTGGTATTGTGGGAGCTCGGGAAAAATAGGCATAGTCATTTTTGGAGGCAATTTCCCAATGGCAATCAGATCGGCCTCAGCCTTCTATGCCTAGGAATATAGTGCAGGAAAGGTTTGAACATTGGACATCCTAATGTTCATACCAATATCTGAATGGAAAGCCCTAAGAAAGTACAATGTTGCTTGGTCATGAGTAGGGCGAAGACCGTCAGGAACTCTCTGCCAAGTTTGGGCAAACCTAACATTGAAATCCACTATCTCCTCTTGAGGATGCCTCTTGATATTATTAAATTGATGCAATAAATAAAATGGGTATGCTTGCTCATTGAACCCTTGTATTAGCATCTCTGCTAATTGATCCCATGAAGTTATGGAGTTGGGAGACAAGGATCTATACCAGCACAGCAACTTACCTCGAAGTGAAAGGATGAGCAATTTGATCATGACATATTCATCTATGATATTATGAATTGAAGCCAAGGTTGCCACATCTGACACATGCTCGTACATTGTCTTTCCAGTCCCATCGTATGTAGGCAAGGCTTTTATTGCTACAGCAAGAACTAGATTTTGAAAAGGCAGGTCCAACGCTCCCGAATAGTTCCAAGTAGGAACTCGACATGGAGGAGGTTGTTGACCAGCCATTTGCACTACAAGATTTGGATCTACTAGCAAGCTCGTAGCAGTACTGGGAGGAGTCGAGGATGGCACAAACTGACCCGCTACCTGCGAAGAAATAACAAATGATGGGTTCACAGGACTTACCAATCTTGAGCACTCCCTCCAGTTTTGAACATCGATCTCGAAGAATTTGACTGGATCTTTCGATTCTTTGGCACTTGATCTCGTGATCATGAAGCAAAGATGCAAATATTTTCACCAGCTTCAGGATTGGAAATTTCTAGGTACTATACAGTCACCTTCAGCAGAGTCACCAGATGAACTTACAATCTCCACTTTGAGGTCAAGACAATTCATCAAAATCTTGATTCCTATGGGTGTCAAAAAATGGGACTTGTGAGTCCCACCGGGCATGCCAAAAATTGTTGGCACAGGTGGGTTTATCAAGTCGAAATAATACTTGTCCCACCGATTATGGATCTTACTGAGATAGAAACAGTCTATCCCACCAGGCGTGCCAAAAACTATTGGTCACAAATCTACCTAAGTACAAGATTTCATCACTTGTGCACCCTAGACTCGGCCAACATTGAAAGGTTGAGAGAAATAGAAGTCTCCCGGGCCAATATCTAGAGAGGGCTGGCTCCCAAACTAATCTAAACTTGTTTGAAGATAAGGGTGCGGGAAAGAAATGGGAAAATGCAGAAAGAAAGGGAAATAATAGAAAGAGATGGAAATATGGCTGAAGCCGATAGTTGATAGGGAGAACAACCTCAGATAGCAAATAATCTCAAACCAGATCTCTAAGATAAGCGACAATAGATTCTTAGGATGCACATGCAGAAATTGGATCAAGCATTAGCCATAAGTTTGCCTTCAATTATACTTCAAATGTTCAAATGAAAATACAGCCAAATTCAGAACAACAAAATTCAACTTATATTTTAACACTGGACTAAACAGAAGTAAATCACATAGAAAGCAAAACATGAACAACAGTTTGGATCACCAACTCAAAAGACACTAAGAATAGAGCAAAATGCATCTAGGATTTCTGCTTCAATTTTTGCAAAAAGGTCCTCCTCCTTTTGCTTGAGATTTTACATTGGTATTTATAGAGGTCTTCCCTCTTCCTTTTGCATTACAACATTTAATACATAAAACATATTTTGAAGAGGCGATCCGCAAAATGTGCACTTGAAAAGAGAAACAATCCCCCTTAATCTGCCTCGGAGAAATCACACTCCCTGTTTTTATGGATCAAAACTAAAAATTAAATAGAAACAAGGGACCATATTTCTTCATTAAATGACCATTATCGGGGTAGGCTTGAAGTTGTTAGGAGATCACGAACAAGAGCTTTTAATACTGGAGGCATCTTTAATTTTGGTGGCGTCAAAAACTGCCTCATGTTCTTCCATCTTGCATACATAGGTAAACAACAACATTTAATCTTGGAGCCTCTTTGACCACGATCTCAAAATCAGTTGGAGAGCTTTTATTTGATCCTTATCCTCTCCTCACGTTCACTCATGCAATTTTGAAAGAAAATGCGAACAAAAATTTATCGGGCCTTTGTTGTTGCTTCTATCGTGAAAATGAAACAGGTCACGAAAATACGACATGTCGTAAAATCGTGACACTTTTACCTTACTGCTTTCTCTTCTTGCCACCAGTCGTGAAAATGCAACATGTCACAAAATTGCAACATCTTCCCTTCATTTAGCTTTGTCTCCATGACATGTCACGAAATCACGACATTCTCCTCTTTGTTGGCTTTCAGCTTCTTGCAAGTGGCAAAAATGGGACATGTCGCAAATCACGACATTTCGTACTTGGCACTGTCTTTCTCACTTTTTCACCATGAAAATGTGACATGTCGTGAAATCGTGACAATTTCTCTCTACCTTGTACTTTTTAGCCTTTGGTCTATGAAAACGCGACAGGTCATGAAAATGCGACATGTCACGATATCGCGACGTTTTCTCCGTTTTGTCCTTTTGTCTTCAACAAGTCACGAAATCGTGACAATTTCCTGTCTTCTCCTTCGTTGCCGCTTCCTGTCGTGATATCGTGACAAGTTTCTCTTTCTTGGCTTCGTTTTCAAAAATGTCACGATATCGCGACATCTTTCTCCCACCTTGTGTTTATCTTCAGCCCTTCCGTGATAACGCGACATGTCACGATATCGCGCCATTCTGTACCATCTTGCTCCTTCCTCGCTTTCCTATCGTGATATCGTGACATGTCACAATATCATGACATTTTCCCTTGGTGCTCCTCTTGGCCGCTGTATGTCACGATATCATGACATTTTCCCATCACTTTTCTCTGTGGCCACTGTAAGTCATGAAAATGCGACATGTCGCGATGTCGCGATAACTTTTTCATTATTGCTTCCTTTTGTTTCCTAGCATGAAAATGCGACATGTCATGATATCGTGACATTTTCTTTGCTTAGCTAATTTTTGCATTTGATGCCATGAAACTGCAACAAGTTGCGATATCGTGACATGTCACGATATCACAACATCTTACACTTACTTTGCTCTAACACAAAAAATGTAGATATTTTTGCATTTTCCCTTTCAAAGTGCTTGGAGGAACAAACAGAGGAGTGAGTATCTCTACAATTATGCATTCTCTTGCATGAATAGTAACAAAAAAAACAATGTGGCAAAAATACCAATAGTTCTTTTATTTTTTGCATAATTCATATCATGGTAATAACATCTGGCCATGCTCACTCAAGGGCTAGTGCTACTAAAAACTTAAAAGGAGACATGGAACACCTTTGAGTTAATCTAGAGGATTTATCTATTATTGAATGGCATCCTAGTTTTCACCATAATACCAACATAACTTATAGAAAATGTGACCTTTAGGAGGTTCTTATTCAAGATGCATCTATCATTCCTCAATATGGTTAGAGTGATGAGCTTCGTGGTCAAGAAACTCTTTGTGCTTTATTTAGATAAAATCCCTAGCACATGGAGGGCACTAGTAGGTTTGTGCCATGCATTCACATATTGGCTCATCCTATCTCTCAATCATAGCATGAGAAAGAAAATACACCATGGCCAAACCTAGATGATCAACCCACCCTACTTTATTGCCCATGTATGAATCAACAATATGCCCATATAGATAGATATGATACTAGCCATCCTAGTAATACTGCCATGTTGGCTCATGTATTTCTCATAGACAAGGAGGAAGAAGACCTATATCATCCTCCTACTCATTATGAAGAGTACTTTGTGTAAGCATGTTGTGCCTCTGCACCACCTAAGTACATAGAGATTACCTTTAAGCCTAAAAATCAGGTCAATGTAGCCTCCCTAGATCATGGGAAACATGTGGCAAATCCTTTTAAGGCTTAGAAGCAAGTCAAACCCATTCATCTTAAGATAAGGGCCAATTGACCCTAGATGGTTGATCAGACAAATCTAGCATCTAGGCTAGATCCTAGTAGGAAAGAGCAGTTGAACCAGTTATGACTAGATAAACAATGATTAGATCAGTGATACCAACTAAATAAACACAAGTTGCACCATCATAGGCTGCATCAACAATGGTTACATCAATAATAGTTGTAAATAGCATTGCATGAGATGTTTCATACCCCTAGCACTCATAGGTTATAGGTCTTTCAAAGGCATATCGTATAACATAAAAAATTTCCACCTAGGCCAAACCATAATCGTCCCCCTCGTATGACCCTTCAACACAATAGGTTTGACCAATTTCAACCATACAACCATCAAAAAGAGTATGATATCTATGAGAACCTTTAGTCAGATTACCAAGAATAGGGGTATTCTGAGTTACCTCACAAGTGTTGGCAATTTTGGGTTTGAGATCCTAGCTTCTTGTCTATGAGTTGTCATTGATGTCAAAAGGAAATGGCATTAATGTTAAGAGGATGTGTTGGCTTCAAAGGTGGAAGATTCCAAGAGAATATTTTTAAGAGAATCCGGAGAGATTCCATTGGCAAGGGTTTTTCATTAAAACCAAGTTGGATAGGGTTTTTATTAAAACCAAGTTAAATGGTTTTTATTAAAACCAATGGAGGTTCTCTTTATTATTTATTTAATTATTATTTAAAACCCTTCAAGGTTTTATTTAATTAAGGGAGAAATTATTTTTAATTTATTAAAAATACTTAAAGGTTTTTAAACCTTTTTTTATTCTTAATTTATTAAAATTATTTAAGGGTTTTTAAACCCTTTTTGAAAATACTTTTGATTAATTTCGAAATGGTCTTTATTTTCGCCGACGTCAAGGTGTCTTCGAAGAGACTATTTATTCTCCAACTCCTAAGGTTGGAAGGCTAATAAATTCGAAATTCCTCGAATGCAATTTGCGGTGTTTGTGCTCTGTATTCGCTGCGATCGAAGGAAGACTTAGAAGCACGTGCGGTTGAAAAGTCTTTGGAAGTTTTTTTTCGAGGGTGAAGTGGAGGGAAATTCACTTGTGAACTTCATATCCCGCGTGGGCTAGTGGCAGCGAAGGCTTCTGTTTGGCGTTGCATTGGTGGAGGTCGTCATTTCGAGTCTTGCGGGGGTGCTTTGCTAGAGTAACACACGTTTTTATTAAAATGTCTTTATGCCGTGAAATTTGAAGTTTCTTGGACAACGATTTATAAGGTGTGATTAAATTTTATGAGTTTTGGCTTTTGTGATTAGCATTGAATAAAATCTTAGGAGAAATAAGGGCATATTTCTTTGGATGTATTTTTAAGATTATTCTTTGCTATGCTAAAATTAAAAATGGAGGTATAAGTTGTGAGTCTGTGATTGTTGATTTATTGGCATGTTATGGTGGTTGTGTTTAAATAAATGGAGCTAAAAGGTGTAATAAAGGAAGTTTATATTATTGTTCATTTCTTTTTATTCTAACCCTAACTTGGTTGGAAGTTTGAGAGTTGTGTGTGGTGACAACTTGAAGGTTCAATTATCTTCTACTCCAATAAGGTATGGGCACATTCTTCTTATGAGTATGATTGGTGTATGTTTTTCGAAATAAGGTTGGAGTGAAAAGGTATTCTACTAGGTATCCTTTGGCTAGGTGTAAATCCTATTTTCTAGTTTTTTGAAGACTACTTATGCATTGTTATCCTTAAGGAGAGTTTTTGGTGAATGCATAATTTTTGGTTTGAGATAGTGGAAGCTTTGTGCACTAGGGTTTATATTTGTGAGTCTAACTACTTGCATTGAGTTGGTGGAACCCTTGGTTGGCTATTTTGAGTTTGATGGTTGAGTTGCTTCCATAGAGGTTGTTTGATCAAGTTATTGCTTTACTTGATTCATGATATTGGGCTTACTCCATTGAGTTGATTTGAGCAAGTTATTCTTTGCATTTGGTGATATTGTGTTGGTGGATGTTTTGTTCAAATATCTTTGGAGGGAAAAGGATTTCTACTTGTTTCCTTTTCTTGTGATGATTGGTTGAATGCTTCAAGGTTGATGTTGAGTTGAATGGTGTTGGTTGACTAAACCTTGTTTGATGAGCATTGTTGTTGAAACCCTAATTGATGGTGAAAAGAACATGAGTATCATTGTTATGTGATTCTTTGCATAGTTGGCAATTGTTGGGGTTTCATGTTCCTGAAAGAAGGCATTCTATCCTATCCATTTCAAATATTGAGTTGAGTTTTCAGATTTGAGATTGAGATTGAGCTGAGTTGATTTGAGTTGAATTTTGAGATTGGGATTTGAGTATAGAACATATTGAGTCTCTAACAATTCTCTTTATGCTTCTATGAGTTTGACAAATCACATTGGGTCTCTAACAATTCACTTTGTGATTTCCTACTAAGAAAGTTTTTTCTTGGTGAGCTTGTTGAGTTTTTGGATAGGTTCCAGTGGGGACTTGTGAGCAGTTTTTGGACAGGTTCCGGTGGGGACTTGTGAGCAGTTTTTGGACAGGTTCCAGTGGGGACTTGTGAGCAGTTTTTGGACAAGTTCTAGTGGGGACTTGTGAGCAGTTTTTGGACAGGTTCCAGTGGGGACTTGTGAGCAATTTTTGGACAGGTTCCAATGGGGACTTGTGAGTAGTTTTTGGACAGGTTCCGGTGGGGACTTGTGAGTAGTTTTTGGACAGGTTTCGGTGGGGACTTGTGAGCAGATTTGGATAGGTCCTAGCAGAGGACTTGTGAGCTGAGTTTGATAGTTCTATTAGAGAACTTGAGGACAGAGGTGCATTGGTTCTATGAGAAGAACTTGAGGACAGAGGTGCATTGGTTCTATGAGAAGAACCTGAGGACAGATTTGGCAAGTCTTTGAGAAGGATTGTATGTAGAGGATTGATTTTTTCAAGAGTTGGACAGATCTGATAGACAGAGGAAGACTTGTACTAAATTGACTGACTATGTTTGGTACAGGTTGTTGAGCTGCTATGGACGTGATCATAGAAGGTAGAGGTCTCTTAGGCTAAGCATTAAGGACAAGAGGTCTTCGATGGAAAGGAGTTCCACGTGTTGGCAAGAGGTAGAGGCAGTTGATATTCTAAGGGATCATTTCCAGAGTAGAGGGGAAGGTATCTCCTTTGAGCAGAGGCTCATAAATTCTGATTGGGGGAAGGTATCTCCTTTGAGAAGAGGCTCATAAATTATGATTGGGGGAAGGTATCTCCTTTGAGCAGAGGCTCATAAACATTGTAATTGGGTCCCAAAGAACTTTGAGATAACTTTTAGAGAAAAGTTTTGTGGACATAGCCCAGCCATTCTGGGTGAACCACGTTAAAGTTGGTGTCACTTTGTGGATGATATTGTGCATTGCTTTGATATTGCTTTGGGTATATTTCTTTACTATTTTGAAGTATAAAGGAAAAATTAAAAAGAGGTCTTATACTGTTCACCCCCCATCTCAGTATAAGCTTGTGTTCTTCAATTGGTATCAAAGCGGATGCCTTCGGAAAGTTTAACAGCTTGAAGGAAAATCTAGTAAAGAACACAATGGATCTTTCAAGTGGCAATGCAGCACCTATTCTTGATGGGTCAGATTTTGGTCTTTGGAGTGCAAGGATGAAGGTTCATCTAATGGCACTTGGGAATGAGGTTTGGGAAGTGATTCAAGATGAGTACACTATTCTTGAACATGGTCCTAATACTAAAGAATAAAGGCTCCTACATAACAGCAATTCAAAAGCAATGAATGCAATCTTGAAAGGCTTACAGAAAGCAGATCTCACCAAAGTGATTCACTGCAAGACAGCTAGTGAAATGTGGAAACAGATTGAAGGTGGTTCATACAGGTGATACAAATGTCGAAAGGCCAATTTGAGACACTTCAAAGGTATTTTTGAACAACTCAAGATGAATGATGATGAAAATATTAGTGACTACATGCTTCGTATGGATGAGGTTGTTAACTCCATGAAAGACTTAGGTCTTGAGCTTGCTGAAAATGATGTTTGTGATAAGATTTTAAGATCTCTTCCTAATATATTTAGTGAAAATATTTTTGCTATTGAGGAAGCTAAATATTTGGATAAGATGAAAAATGATGAGCTCCATAGTATACTTGCAGCATTTGAGTTGAGAACTCAAGTGAAGGTTGATGTCAAGAAAGAGGCGACTTTCAAGGCTACCAAGAATTCCAAGGGTAAACAACTTCAAGATAGTGATGAGTCTTCTAGTGATGAAGAGGCATATTACAGCAAGAAAGGCAAGTTCTCTAGAAAGCACAAAAGTATGAAAAATATAAGATGTTTCAATTGTGGAAATTTTGGTCATTATGCTACTGACTGTATTGTTCCCAAGAATGAAAGTGATGAAAATAAACAGGATTCTAAGAGCAAGGATTCTAAAAAGCACAAGCATCACAAGAAAAACAAATATGAGCACAGCAATCAAGGAAAGAGGTATTCTCACAAGCACAAGAAGAGTTTCTACCTAGACAAAGAAAGTAAGTGTTCTAGTAGTGATAGTGAAAGTTCTTCAAGTGATAATGAAAATGAGATGTTCATATCAGAAAAAGAGGAAGAACCGAAACATAGATTCATTATCATGAAATGTCTTAGATGTGGAAATTTTGGTCACCTTGAGGATGATTGCACAAATAATTATTTGGTTTCTAGTATGTATGAGGATGCTTCAGAAAACTATAAGGAAGATGCATGTATGGTTTTTGAAAAGGGTAGCACCTCTAGTGATAAGAAATTTGAAAAAGGCTTTGATGATTCAAAAAACAAACAAATAGATGAAGATATAGAGGAAGGTGAAGTAGATATTGAAGGTGAACTTATTAGTGCTCTTAGTGCTTTGAAAAAGGAAAGAAAGAAGAATGCTAGACTCAAGGATAAGTTAGATGAATGTTGTATGGAGAGAGATGATCTTATAGAAAGTCTTGACTTCTCTATGGCTAAGACACAAGAACTCAAGGATGAGTTAGAGTCTAAGGTTCTTGAGTATAGTGAGTTAGAACAGAAAATGGCTTCTTTGAAAGAGGAAACTAAAGAGTACAAGGATAAGCTTTACAGGTTTCAATATAGCTCCAAAAAGGTTAAGTCACTCATCAAAGGTCAAAGAAAGACAACAGATAAAATAGGCCTTGGTTTTGTTAAGCCACACAAGGAACAAGTTGGAGAGTCTAGTAAGAGTCTCCAAAATGAAGAGAGTTTTGATGAGGAAAGTATTTCAGAAAAGGAGTCCTTGAATGATAGATGCACAAAAATAGAAAACATAATTTAGAATGAGAAGAAGTTTTCAGAACCTAAGAGCTCAATTAAAGGAAAGTTTCAAGGCAGATGTTTTGCTTGTCACAGGTTTGGTCACATGGCTTCACATTGCATGGCTCAAGTGAAGGAGGTAAATGACAGTTTCAGAAGTGTTAGTTACTTTCAAGGGTATTGCTACTCTTATCAATAGTTTGGGCACAAGGTAGTTTATTGCAAGGCAAATAACAAGAACAAATTTGGTCAGAATAGGTTTGGCCAGAACAGGTTTGGTCAAAACAGGTTTGGTCAGAACTGGTGGATTCAAAGATCAGGTTTACCTCAGAGAAACAACATCGTCAAGTGTTTCAAGTGCAACAATGAAGGTCACACAATCATACAGTGTAGAGCTAAAATTCTAGAATACAAGAATAGGAACAGTGGCATGATCAGGTCCAAGGATCAAGGCATGGACAAGAACATGGATGAGAACAAGAACAAGAACAGTGACAGGAATAGGAATATGGACAAAGAGTTCAAGAGAAGGCCCGACAAGGAAGTTATAGATGCTGATGATGATCAGTTCCTAATGGGAGTTTTACTCCCACCCAAGAATTAATCACCTCATCAGGAGGTGGGGGAGGGACTAAGCTAAGAGGCTCATTCTTAGTCCCGAGCCCCAAAGGTGGCCCTTTGCCATTGATGACAAAGGGGGAGAGATTTGAGTAATGGGGAGAGCCTCAAGATAGGGGGAGTTGTTTATGTTGAGTTTCTATGTTGTTGAGAAGCATGGTTTGCCATCAATGACAAAGGGGGAGATTGTTTGCAATTTTGGGTTTGAGATCCTAGCTTCTTGTCTATGAGTTGTCATTGATGTCCAAAGGAAATGGCATTAATTTTAAGAGGATGTGTTGGCTTCAAATGTGGAAGATTCCAAGAGAATATTTTTAAGAGAATCCGGAGAGATTCCATTGGCAAGGGTTTTTCATTAAAACCAAGTTGGATAGAGTTTTTATTAAAACCAAGTTAAATGGTTTTTATTAAAACCAATGGAGGTTCTCTTTATTATTTATTTAATTATTATTTAAAACCCTTCAAGGTTTTAATTAATTAATTATTTAATTAATTAAGGGAGAAATTATTTTTAATTTATTAAAAATACTTAAAGGTTTTTAAACATTTTTTTATTCTTAATTTATTAAAATTATTTAAGGGTTTTTAAACCCTTTTTGAAAAGAATTTTGATTAATTTCGAAATGGTCTTTATTTTCGCCGACGTCAAGGTGTCTTCGAAGAGACTATTTATTCTCCAACTCCTAATGTTGGAAGGCTAATAAATTTGAAATTACTCGAATGCAATTTACGATGTTTGTGCTCTGTATTCGCTGTGATCGAAGGAAGACTTAGAAGCACGTGCATTTGAAAAGTCTTCGGGAGTTTTTTTCGAGGGTGAAGTGGAGGGAAGTTCACTTGTGAACTTCTAGCCCGCGTGGGCTAGTGGCAGCGAAGGCTGCTGTTGGGCACTGCATTGGCGAAGGTCACCGTTTCGAGTCTCATAGGGGTGCTTTGCTAGAGTAACACACGTTTTTATTAAAATGTCTTTATGCCACAAAATTCGAAGTTTCTTAGACAGCGATTTATAAGGTGTGATTAAATTTTATGAGTTTTGGCTTTTGTGATTAGCATTGAATAAAAGCTTAGGAGAAATAAGGGCATATTTCTTTGGATGTATTTTTAAGATTATTCTTTGCTATGCTAAAATTAAAAATGGAGGTATAAGGTGTGAGTCCGTGATTGTTGATTTATTGGCATGTTATGGTGGTTGTGTTTAAAGAAGTGGAGCTAAAAGGTGTAATAAAGGAAGTTTATATTATTGCTCATTTCTTTTTATTCTAACCCTAACTTGGTTGGAAGTTTGAGAGTTATGTGTGGTGACGACTTGAAGGTTCAATTATCTTCTACTCCAATAAGGTATGGGCACATTCTTCTTATGAGTATGATTGGTGTATGTTTTCTGAAATAAGGTTGGAGTGAAAAGGTATTCTACTAGGTATCCTTTGGCTAGGTGTAAATCCTATTTTCTAGTTTTTTGAAGACTACTTATGCATTGTTATCCTTAAGGAGAGTTTTTGGTAAATGCATAATTTTTGGTTTGAGATAGTGGAAGCTTTGTGCACTAGGGTTTATATTTGTGAGTCTAGCTACTTGCATTGAGTTGGTGGAACCCTTGGTTGGCTGTTTTGAGTTTGATGGTTGAGTTGCTTCCATAGAGGTTGTTTGATCAAGTCATTGCTTTACTTGATTCATGATATTGGGCTTACTCCATTGAGTTGATTTGAGCAAGTTATTCTTTGCATTTGGTGATATTGTGTTGGTGGCTATTTTGTTCAAATATCTTTGGAGGGAAAAGGATTTCTACTTGTTTCCTTTTCTTGTGATGATTGGTTGAATGCTTCAAGGTTGATGTTGAGTTGAATGGTGTTGGTTGACTAAACCTTGTTTGATGAGCATTGTTGTTAAAACCCTAATTGATGGTGAAAAGAACATGAGTATCATTTTTATGTGATTCTTTGCATAGTTGGCAATTGTTGGGGTTTCATGTTCCTGAAAGAAAGCATTCTATCCTATCCATTTTAGATATTGAGTTGAGTTTTTAGATTTGAGATTGAGATTGAGCTGAGTTGATTTGAGTTGAGTTTTGAGATTGGGATTTGAGTATAGAACATATTGAGTCTCTAACAATTCTCTTTATGCTTCTATGAGTTTGACAAATCACATTGGGTCTCTAACAATTCACTTTGTGATTTCCTACTAAGAAAGTTTTTTCTTGGTGAGCTTCTTGAGTTTTTGGACAGGTTCCAGTGGGGACTTGTGAGCGGTTTTTGGACAAGTTCCAGTGGGGACTTGTGAGGAGTTTTTTGACAGGTTCCAGTGGGGACTTGTGAGCAGTTTTTGGATAGGTTCCAGTGGGGACTTGTGAGCAATTTTTGGACAGGTTCTAGTGGGGACTTGTGAGCAGTTTTTGGACAGGTTTCGGTGGGGACTTGTGAGCAATTTTTGGATAGGTTCTGATGGGGACTTGTGAGCAGATTTGGACAGGTCCTAGAAGAGGACTTGTGAGCTGAGTTTGATAGTTCTATCAGAGAACTTGAGGACAGAGGTGCATTGGTTCTATGAGAAGAACCTGAGGATAGATTTGGCAAGTCTTTGAGGAGGATTGTATGCAGAGGATTGATTTGTTCAAGAGTTGGATAGATCTGATAAACAGAGGAAGACTTGTACTAGACCGACTGACTGTGTTTGGTATAGGTTGTTGAGCTGCTATGGATGTGATCATAGAAGGCAGAGGTCTCTTAGGCTAAGAATTGAGGACAAGAGGTCTTCGATGGAAAGGGGTTCCACGTGCTGGCAAGAGGTAGAGGCAGTTGATCTTCTAAGGGATCATTTCCAGAGTAGAGGGGAAGGTATCTCCTTTGATCAGAGTCTCATAAATTTTGATTGGAGGAAGGTATCTCCTTTGAGCAGAGGCTCATAAATTATGATTGGGGGAAGGTATCTCCTTTGGGCAGAGGCTCATAAACATTGTAATTGGGAAGGATTCCCAAATAACTTTGAGATAACTTTTAGAGAAAATTTTTGTGGATGTAGCCCAGCCATTCTGGGTGAACCACGTTAAAATTGGTGTCATTTTGTGGATGATATTGTGCATTGCTTTGATATTGCTTTGGGTATATTGCATTATTGTTTTGAAATATAAAGGAAAAAGTAAAAATAGGTCTTATACTGTTCACCCCCCCCTCTCAGTATAAGCTTGTGTTCTTCAACAAGGACATGGTTGATGACCATAATCAACCACCTCATCCCAATTGGAATCTTCTACCTCCCCTTCTTCAAGGATGAATGTGTACTGATAAGATAATTTCACTAGATGCTTACTAGTTGCTAACTAATCCCATTAGTTCTCTAGATAAATAAAATACAGGTGTAGGTTATCAAAAACTACTTTGCATCATTTGTGAAACCAACCATTGCATACATAAGTTCCATACCTGCCATATCTTGAGAATTTTGAGATGCAAAAATTGGATAAGTTTAAAGGATATTAAGAAGCTCAAGAGCATGTCACAAGCTTCATGAATATGTGCTTTCATCTTCAGAATGACGATGTCCTTATGCTTAGGATATTTCTCATAGCCCTTGCTAGGCCAACATTAGAGTGGTATAATCAATTATCGTGACACAACATACACTTCTTTGAAAAATTAGCAAATGCATTCCTATAATGCTTCTCATTTAGCTTTAAGAAAAAAGCAACATTGATTGACCTATACAACCTTAAATAAATTTGAATAGAAGTCATTCATAGACTATGGTAAGCAATGGAGATCAACCATTACAAAAATACCATTTACCTTGTCTATTATAAAGCTAACTCGACTATTTACTAGGAGTTGTTAAAAAAAAATTCACTCATACTACAACTCCAATAGTAAAAAATATTTGAGGAAGCCTTAGCTTAGGAAAAAATTATTGAGGACATCAAGGTCCAAGAGGGAGAAATCAAGCTTTGGAAAAAGGATTGGAACAAAAATTCTAAATGTAACTACACATAACAAAATTTGGTTTTAGTAAATTAAGTCATATTAAGTGTGCTTGGGCTTTCACAACAAACTATCCCTTAACCACCTAATTATTAGGTGTAACCCTTGCTTGCATATTTTAATGCTCAACCTTAGTATAATTCATGGATGAATCAACAATATTTTCCTCCTCACCAGTATACTCTATTTCCTGAACCATTGGCTTCTCTTTTTCATTGACTATGCAAGGCAAAGACTATGACTTTACCTAAAGTTTGATAACAAAATAATAATAAGGTAAAAACTAAGAATTATAGAGAGGATTTACATTGTGTCTATCATTGATAAAATGGTCATGACATCCAAACTTGTTACTCATTTAATAATATTGTGCAATATATGATAGAGTGAAATGAGCTTCAAATTAATAATCCTCTTGCTACAAACAACTAGAATATTAGCATATTCTAGGATCCATTACCTATGCATGGGGTCTAGGTAGAACAACCTAGATAGGTGAATGAGATACATATAGACCCATCACATCAGGGCTTTTTTGGGATGATTATCATGGTGACAAGGAACCGAATATACCTGAATAAACCTACACAACCTGTAAGTCCAACCCATGTTCCTTTAACATCATAGTCATTGTCGTAACCAACTCTAATCAAAATTCTACCACCTCACATGGTGCTTATGATAAGAAATAAATTCACTTAAAGTCTAAAGATGGCATCGAAAAAAAAATTCATATACAAGATAATCCAAAAATCAACTCCACATTGGGAGTATCTCATGGAAATTCTCAAGTCAATTGAATTACAACCATAGGATTCTAAATCTTTCAATAATTTTGTGGGGCATATTCAAAACTACAAGAAACCTCTAATAATGATCCATAATCATGAAATCAAGTTGATACCTGACATAGTCTATCCCCCACCGCATACCATTGCTAGTGTGAATTAAATCCCTTATAAATGGGTCTTGATAGATACAGGTTCCTCCATTAATATTATTACCACTATTGCACTTCAACATATTAATATACCACCATCGCATATTACATTATCTACATTCACCCTTCAAGCTTTTAACAATTCTTTATGCTCCACTATCAACACAATAGTCCTTTGTATTTAGGTTTAACTAAAGATAATTCCTACGTTGTGCCACATCTTGGAGGGTGCAATGTAGTACAACATATTACTTGGTAAACCTTACATCTATGATATGAAGTGTGTTCCTTCCATATTGCATAAATGCATCAAGTACATACATGAAGGGTAGGTTCATGTAGTTCTTGTAGAGTTAGAGCCCTTCAAGTTCTACAATATGGTCAACCATCCACAAGATTCTACCTTACCTTTGGTGCATCTGGACATCTGATTCAATGATACTATCAAAGATCTATATCCCTCACCAAAACCATCCACCAATCCATCACCATCATCCCAATCCTAGCCATCATAATTGGTCTCTTATGATATTCCTTCTTCATCGTTAGATCCTTTGAGTAGGAATCCATCAAAGGCACCAATCAACAAAACCCCATCATCCATCTCCACCATTTTTGAAGTAGCCATTCCAACTCCTATGGATGAGGAAGAAGCACCCATTTCCATGGATGAGTCATCCCAACCTGTATTTCTATCATAATCATTTTCCATCTTGCAAATCATAGTCCACATGACCAACCTAGGACTCACTGAGTATTTGGTACATAATATTACACTTACTCCCTTCATCAAGTCAATGCAAGGCATGGGTAGATATCATCAGCCACCCCTATCCATTGGTATATTTGTTCCTCTAGGGTATCCTTTGAATCATATGAACTTTGTCTATGGGGGTTTTGATGTTACCTCATATTCATCTCATAAGATAGAATATGACAATATTTTATTAATAAACATTAGTTACAGGTCAAATCTAGCCTTTTTCTTGCAATACTTTTACTGCTACCATTGCCATAAAAATGGTCTTGGTCAATATGAAAAAGGTCTTCAAACCCCTTACCAACCATATTATCAGTTACCTATAGACAAGTTTGGCTTAGGGTATTCCTTATGTATGCCAAATGAGCTCCTTGTAGACTTGCTCTAGCACTTGACTAGATGATCTCCTCGTAGACTTGCTACAATACCTAACTAGATGATCTCCCCGTAGACTTACCATAGTCATCTAATGAATGACCATATTCCAATCATGATAATAACTATTAAGCCCTCCAAATCTTCTAGTGAGGCATCCAAATAAAATGAGGATGAGATAGATTTAGAGTATCTTGATCCTAGCCATTTTTAGTGGCTTAGCAACCATATTTAAATTGATCCTCTTTCATCCTTTAATCAAGAGCATATGAGTAATTGGATCTTTGATGATGAGTTTGAAGAAGCAACATATACCAATGAATAAGAAGAGCCAAACCTAAAAAATGATCCTAAAAATTATTGGATCAGGGAATATGGCAAACCCAACAAAAATTATGATGACATGTCTACCGATTCATCTTACCAAGAGTATGATACAATATCGATTGCTTTAAATAGCTCGAAGGATGAATCAATGGCCATCAAGCCCCTCAATGATTTATATGAATTTTATCTTCATTTTTTTCCATATTTACTATCGTATCTAATGTGTCATATTCTCCCATAGGGGGGACTCTATTGCTCGTACTCCCCCAGGCTACACCTTGTCATTCCACCACCACTGCAACCACCCCAGTGCATCTGTATCCACCCATATTTGATCAAATTTTCTTGCTAGAGAATTGTAGACACCTAAAATGCATCATGTTGAGGTGACTACTCATATGGGACATGCTAGAAGACCATATGGAAGACCTTGGATAGATACCAAGGTATAGCAGTGGTTTTTACCACTCATTTGGGCACCTTTGCCTGGTCAATGCTAGCCACTGCTGACACCCACGGTTAGCAGTTCTAATTGCACCTGCCAACTACGATCAACACTAAGAGTTAGTTGGCATTCATCCGACCCAAAATTGGTTGCAATGGTCAATTGGTTATGGATTGGAATAGTTTGAGTGAGGAAGGTTCTGGATCCTTCCATCCAAAAATCTCAACCACCCAATCTTGATCTAGGCTTCCTCATGAAGCCACCCATAGCCCTTAGAAATTGCTATATTTTCCCCCTTCGAATTGGGGAAAAGAGAGAGAGAAGCATAATAAATTGAGCAGCGAAGCCCTATCAAATTGCATAATCATTCACATGCATTGATAGGAATACTTTTGCTACCCAATTGGAGATCACATTGCCATGGAGATCCTAGGAGGATAGGAGAGCCAAGAAATGCTAATTTGTGCAATCCATGCACTCACTGAGTAATTCAACCACCAAATATATCATAGGACATAGAGGTGACCATTGACCATCAATTTGGCAAGGAGAACCAGAGGGTAAACTTAATTCAGGCTCAACTGTAGCTATCAACCATGGTGAATAGTGCCCAGCACTTGAATGACCCACGGTCAAAGGGTAATACCTGATTTTCTTATTCTTTGCTTTGTAATCTATTTAAATAGGTTAGATTAATCATGGTGTAGGTTTAATTTAGTATTTTAGAGATATTTTATTGACATATTAAGAGTTAATTGCAATTTCCCTTCATTGTTGTAGTATAGGCATAATGAATCTTTTTCATGCTTTCATATCTTCAATTGGCTAATTAGGAGCTTAGATAGATTCATCTTAGTTTCTTTCATGTTTATAATGGTAGATAACCATGAGTTAGATCAATTTACATGCATTGAATCACTTTCTTGATTTCTTTATTATCATGTTATCTTTTATACAAGCACCCTTTAAAAGCCTCATCAAGAGAGACCTCATTTGCTATTAATGTTTCTTGTTGTTTATTGCACGTAGGACTAATAGGTTTTTGGGATGCAAGGAAAAAAATGCCTCTAATCATGGAGAAGAGGTTCATCAACACCCTAGAGAAGTTTGTGTCATCCTAAAAGGTGATAAGAATCAGAAATGCTCATATTTTGTATATATTTTCTTGATTATTATGCGGTTGTATAATAAGGATTGCATATGTTTATGAATGATTATATAATTATTTGATGAAATTATGCGTGTTATCTAATTCATTTGTTTTCAATGTTTTTTTATGGAATCACGGTTGATTTAGTCAGATTTGGATCATTCGAGGTCTTTTCATGGACCTGGAACTTTGTTTCTTTTAGAATCAACATAGAGAAGGTAGGTGCCTTCCTCTTCTAGGAAGGCACCAAGTGTAAGTAGGCGCCTTCCTCTTCCAGGAAGGTGCCAAGGAAAGACAAGTGCCTTCCTCTCCCAGGAAGGCACCAATAGAAGGCTAACACCTTCCTCTTCCAGGGAAGGTGCCAAAGGAAAATAAGTGCCTTCCTCTCATAAGGAAGGCACAAACAGGAAGGCACCACTAGAAGGCAAGCACCTTTCTCTCATAAGGAAGGTGCCAATAGGAAGGCACCGATAGAAGGCAAGCACCTTCCTCTCACAGGAAGGCACCAATAGAATATAAGCGCCTTCCTCTTCCAGGAAGGTTCCAACAGTAGTAAGGTGCATTCCACATAGAGAAGGTGCCCGACATACTTAGGCACCTTCCTCATAGGGAAGGTGCCCTTGTTCTTCACTCGTTGACCATACAAGCATGACGTGGACAATATAGACTGGTGTAGTTCTAACTCTACATCATGTAGAGTTAAATTGGGGATCACACCGGTGTATGAGAACATCCTACCAATGCTAGACAAAGCACAAAAAAATCAGTGAACACGCCACCATTAGAAACGAATGCCAGTTTTAGCAGAAGTCGATCACATTTACCAGACTGTCTTAGTTTAGTCTAGAATGAATTGACTATTGTAACTTCTTTGTAATAGAATATCTGCGGGTGTGCTATATAAACACACATAGACCTCTCTGAGGATATAGAATATTTTGATAGTAAATGTAGAGAGATATACAAAAGAAGCATTGTAATACTTTGATAATTATAATATAGTTCTAAGAGTTTCTAAGTGCATGTTCAGCTGGGAGGAAGTTGTTGGAGCCTGGGCCCACTCCAAGCCAATATTTCTTCCCCTATTTTTCTTGTGTTTTCTAGATTATTTTACCGCTTTTATAATATTGTTTATCACATTGTTATTTCTTGTATTGCAATAGGTTTATTTCTAGGAATGCGTGAATATTTCCTTTCTATAGATTTAATTGTTTTTACGTAAATTATTGAGGAGTGTATGAATGATTGACGACCGTTGAAACACCCCCCAATAGTAGAACTAGCGGACTCATCTCAAGTGGTATTGTAAGTAATCTTGTTCAAGACCCTTCATAAGTTTACGAAGCTCCCTGGGTTGATAAATTAAATGCACGGGCATGTGACAAAAGTAGGAAAGAAGTTAACCTTGTTTGTCCTACAACATTTTGGTGCCATTTTTGGGGAAGCATCTCAACTATATTATTTACAATACCTAGAAACCTTCCATCTAACCTTGTATGAGTTCTTCAAGAAGAAGAGGACCTGATGGTCGGTTTATAAAAACCAATCCACCAGAACCTGAGTCAGTTGAACATTCTGAATTTGAATTAGACTTGACTGATCCACCACTAGTAATCCATTGGAGTGAGGATCCATACTTTGTGCAAAGTGCCTCCTCATCCCATCAACATGGGGAAGTGCCTCCACTTCCAGGAAGGTGCCAAGGAAAGACAAGTACCTTCCTCTCCCAAGAAGGCGCCAATAGAAGGCCAACACCTTCCTCTTCCAGGAAGGTGCCAAAGGAAAATAAGTGCCTTCCTCTCATAAGGAAGGCACCGACAGGAAGGCACCACTAGAAGGCAAGTGCCTTCCTCTCATAAGGAAGGTGCCGACAAGAAGGCACCACTAGAAGGCAAGCACCTTCCTCTCACAGGAAGGCACCAATAGAAGATAAGCGCCTTCCTCTTCCAGGAAGGTTCCAACGGTAGTAAGGTGCCTTCCACATAGAGAAGGTGCCCGACATACTTAGGCACCTTCCTTATAGGGAAGGTGCCCCTATTATTCACTCGTTGACCATACAAGCATGACGTGGACAATAGAGATTGGTGCAGTTCTAACTCTACATCATGTAGAGTTAAATTGGGGATCGCATTGGTGTATGAGAACATCCTACCAATGCCAGAAAAAGCACAAACAAATCAGTGAACACGCCACCATTAGAAACGAATGCTAGTTTTAGCAGAATTCGATCACATTTACTAGACTGTTGTAGTTTAGTTTGGAATGAATTGACTGTTGTAACTTCTTTGTAATAGAATATCTATGGGTGTGCTATATAAACACACGTAGACCTCTCTGAGGATATAGAATATTTTGATAGTAAATGTAGAGAGATATATAGAAGAAGCATTGTAATACTTTGATAATTATAATATAGTTCTAAGAGTTTCTAAGTGCGTGTTCAGCTGGGAGGAAGCTGCTGGAGCCTGGGACCACTCCAAGACAGTATTTCTTCCCCTATTTTTCTTGTGTTTTCTAGATTAGTTTACCGCTTTTATAATATTGTTTATCACATTGTTATTTCTTGTATTGCAATAGGTTTATTTCTAGGAATGCGTGAATATTTCCTTTCTGTAGATTTAATTGTTTTTACGTAAATTATTGAGGAGTGTATGAATGATTGACAATCGTTGAAACACCCTCCAATAGTAGAACTAGCGGACTCATCTCAAGTGGTATTGTAAGCAATCTTGTTCAAGACCCTTCACAAGTTTATGAAGCTCCCTGGGTTGATAAATTAAATGCATGGGCATGTGACAAAAGTAGGAAAGAAGTTAACCTTGTTTGTCTCGAAACATTTTGGTGCCATTGTCGGGGAAGTGTCTCAACTAGATTATTTACAATACCTAGAAACCTTCCATATAACCTTGTATGAGTTCTTCAAGAAGAAGAGGACCTAATGGTCGGTTTATAAAAACCAATCCACCAGAACCTGAGTCAGCTGAACATTCTAAATTTGAATTAGACTTGACTAACCCACCACCAGTAATCCATTGGAGTGAGGATCCATACTTTGTGCAAAGTGCCTCCTCATCCCATCAACTTGGGGAAGAACAAATCATCATAAATCCCCTATTTAATAGGACACCCTTAGAGGAAGCCCTACTGTGGAAAGTTGTAGAAGATCGGACGATTACACCAGACAACCTTAGAGCCTTGACTCAAAAATTATTAAACGACTGTAAGGCCATAAATACTGCATTAGAGACCGCATTTCCTAAAAAAATTGCTAACAACAAAGAAGTCTCATCTGGCTTTAATTTCTCAATTGATGAAGGAGTAGGAGATACAAAAATGAAAAACATATCCCCTGATCACCTTCGGACCTTCATAGGATACCCAACTAAGGACCTTGATCTATTTTTATTTAAGTTTGATGTCGTATGCAGTTCTGTGGACTACAAATATTATACGCAAAAGCTGAAACTCTTTCCTTCCACATTAGATGATGCAGCTCTACGATGGTTCATCGGTCTGGGAGACAAACAGATTACCACTTGGGATCAAATGAAGAAGCTCTTTTTAGAGCAATACCAATATTTTGGAAGAGCAAGAGACTCCAAAGAAGAGGTCCTGAGCATGGCACAGAAAGAATATGAGTCTCTCAAGGAATACTGGGAGGGATTCAACTTTAATATTCAATGATCTCCTCACATGAAACTAACTGATAAGTCCCTTAAAAGCATATTTTTGAGAGGACTTACCAATGAATCACTGGAGGCTCTTAACATGATTTATGGAGGTGACGTCTACCAGCACGCTATGGAAGACATCCGACAACTATACCGAAACTACTCAAGAAGGAGAGGCAAGACCACTTCTAGAACCATGAAAGTGATTGCTTTAGTCACAAAGACAAAAATAGGTAACATGTTGGAAGATTTAAAGAGTGAAATGCTCTCATCTCTAGCATTGCAGATGGATACACTGCTGTTAGAGAAAAATAAGCAGGAAAATGAAGCAGCATTGGCTTATTTCTATCCAAAATGCAGAGGGAAGCATGCAAAGAATGCATTCCCAGAGAACAAAGTTAGAGTATGCGTAGTTTTTAGGCTAAACCATAAATCTTGATTGTACCCGCAATTGCCCAGTAATCAGGAGGATGTTGAAAGTGTGAATGCCTATTTCATAGGAAATCGAAAGAGTTGGCCACAACCCCTTGCGGGGAATATGCCAACTAAAATGTTGTTGTATGGGGGATGACCATACATGCCCCAAGGCCCACCTCAACCACCTAACATGGGGTTGTGGGGGCCATCACCTTGGTCCAACACACCCCCAGCAACATTCCTGAACCAGTAGCCATGGATGCCATATCCATATCCTAGGCAACAGTGGAGAGGTCACACTGCATGGAATCAAGCTCCACAGAATGTAGAACCAACTCACTCCCAATAAAATTTATTGGTGTTGCCAATAGTGAGACCTATGCAGCTACCCATACAACCGAAGGCAAATCCTAATAACAGGGTGAACTAGCCAGCATACAACATGGAGGGTGAGATGTATCCGATGTACCATAATCATCTTAGGTCTGGTAGATAGCTAGGAGTAGGAATACCTCCACTAGTAGAAGAGGAGGAAGAGGTAGGAGAAACACCTCTTGTAGAAGAGGTGATAGAAGAAACGCCTGAGAGAGCAAAGGCTCTATTTTCCAACTAGCTGCAATAATAGAGAAAAGTAACACAATCGGAGTTCGATATCTTGTCTAACTTGAAGAACCTCACCATGACAATTCCATTATTTCAAGCCATCCGAGATGTTACGATATATACCAAGGCAATAAGAGAGATGTGTCTAAGGAAGCCAAGATGATGAGCAACCTAGACTATCAATGTCATAGGTAAACTAGCAGATTTGATGATGGGCAAAACGTGCCATCCTAAGTATGAAGACTCAGGCAGCCTGGTGCTGACTATAAAAATCAAGGGACATTCCCTATCTAATACGTTGGTCTATATCAGAGCATCCATAAATGTAATACCTCAGGAGACCATGCAGAGGCTACAACTCATGAACCTAAAACCCACTATGACAGTGCTGCAGTTGGCCGATTGATCAACCGTGGCACTAAAAGGAATGTTGGAAGACGTAATAGTGACAGTCAGTGCATTGGAATACCCCGCCAAATTTTTAGTCTTGTAATATAAAACTAGGCTGGGTGGTTACCCTATCATATTGGGAAGGCCATGGTTGGTAATAGCTGATGCTTAGATCAACTACTAAGATGGGTTGATGACCATATCAAATGGAAAAAATGTTAAAAGGTTGACTATTTCACCCCTAGTGTAGTCCGTCGACTCATTAGGAGAACCCATGTTGACCGAGCATGAAAATCCTGAGCTATCCATGATCCAACCGGTGATGATGTTGGATGAGTTGTGTTGTGGCTGCTCCACAACACACCCCAAAATTGGGGACCCCCCCTTTTTTGCATGCTTTCCAAGAAGATTGCAGTGGCCCAGATGTTAAGAGAGCAAAGAAAAGCAAGAAAATGAAAATGTCGCGATATCGCGACATGTTGCTCCATCGCGGCTCATAAAATGAAAATGTCACGATATCGCGACATGTTGCTCCGTCGCGGCTCATAAAATGAAAATGTCGCGATATCGCGACATGTTGCTCCGTCGCGGCTCATAAAATGAAAATGTCGCGATATCACGACATGTTGCTCCATCGCGGCTTTAAAAAGAAAATTGTCGCGATATCGCGACGTGTCGTGTTTTCGTGGCTCAGAACAGCAAAGTACGTCAGAATGAAAAGGTGTCGCGATATCGTGACATGTCGCATTTTTGCGGCTCAAACAAGCGAAGTACAATGGAACGAAAAAGTGTCACGATTTCGTGACATGTCACGTTTTCGCGGCTAAGAGCAATAGGATGCAGCATAAAGTGAAAAACATCACGATATCACGACATGTCATGAAGTCATGGTTCATAGAGGAGAGAGAAGACAAAGTGAAAAAAATGTCGTGATATCGCGACATGTCAAGTTTTCACGGTAAGAAAGTGAGGAAGGAGCAGATGAAAGAAATTGTCACGATTTCGTGACATGTCATGTTTTCCGGCCAAGTTGCATCTTCACAGCCCGAAATAGAAAAATGTCATGATTTCGTGACAGATTGCATCTGCACAGCCCGAAAGAGAAAAAGTGTCACGATTTCATGACAGAAAGTAGCGAGATGGTACAGAATGAAAAAGCGTCACGATTTCGTGACAGAAAGCAGCGAGATGGTACGGAATGAAGAAGCGTCATGATTTCATGATAAAAAGTAGTGAGATGGTATGGAATGAAGAAGCGTCATGATTTCATGATAGAAAGTAGCAAGATGGTATGGAATGAAAAAGTGTCACGATTTTGTGACATGTTTTCATGGCTAAGTACAACAAAACACAACGAAGGAGAAAAATGTCACGATTTCGTGACAGGTTGCATCCACGCGGCCCGAAGCAAAAAAATGTCGCGATATCGTGACATGTCTCATTTTTGCGGTGCTTGAAGACGAATAAAGCTGCGGGTATAAAAACATCGTGATATCACGACATGTCTCGTTTTCGCGGTACAAGAAGAATAACAAAGCTGCAGGGTATAAAACGTCGCGATATCGCGACATGCTATCTTTTGTCGCGATTCATGAAGGGCCATTACAGAACATGCAGGGAAATGCTGAACACGTGGCGTAAAGGTGTAAGGGTTACAGGAAGGCTGCAGTTAGCAAAGAAGATCAAACGTTTCGACGCTCGAACAACAACCAAAAATAATGAAAAGTCGGGGAAGACGAAACGAAAAGATCTGGGAAATGAAACGAAGCGTCACAGAGCAAAATAGAGAGCCGCACCAGAGGGTTTAAAAGCAGAAGCACAGATTGGTACAGGGGTCGAAAACCGCTACGAGCAGAGTTGCAGAGCTGAAGGCGATAGGCCATTCTGGGCCTGCTTGAGTTGTTTCTCTTCCACAGACTGGTTTGGAAAAACCAAAAATTTTGCTATTGTAACATGACATATTTTTAATGCAAAAGTGTTCAAAAATTTGCATCTTGTGGGCAAGAAAGAAGGAGTTGTTCTCTGCATGCATGATTGAATGTTTATCTTTCCCCTTTCCGATTTTAGGCTTATAGATGGAGTTTAATGCAAGTTGTCTTGGTTGCTTCATGCGAATGTCTAAATCTGGAAACCGTAGTTAAAACCCTAGAAACCAGCACTTAGCCTATCTGGATTGTGCATGTTTGCAGGTTCAATAGGTTAGGTTGCATGCATGGATACCTCACATCTTCGGTTTTGTCGAAATAGGATAGCATCATACTGAGTGCATTTTTATTTTCAGTTTGTTTTCTGCATTGCATTTTCATTCTCTGCATTTTATTTTTTTAGAAAGTTTAACTTATTTAAAATAAACATTTAAAAATTACAAAATCCAAAAAAAAACAACGAACAATCACTAAAGCTTCATGATGAAATAAACCAACATTGCCCCTTGTTTACAGTTACTTGCAATCACTAAGGTGTTCCAAGCATTAAAATTGAATATCTTTATTTGAGATTATTAATACACAAATGTAAAATGCTAACATAGCGGAGACCTTGGAGAAATTACTTGTCTAATTTCTTTGCAAGAGGGGATTTGGAACCCAAATCCTATCGGAGAGTATGTTTTCACAATCGGGTGAAAATACCACTCAACAGATTGGCGCTAGAAGGAGGGCATGACGGGTTTATTTTAGTGTGATTTAAATTTAAATTTTTGTATATCTCATGCTATATTGATTGTTATCTTTAGTCCTCTAACACTCAACAGATTGTTAAAAGGACGACCTGAATTGGTTTACTTTATTCTATTTTAAGCAATTCAGGTATGTTGTATATTATTCTAACGCTTTTTGATTGTTCATACAGAAATAATGTGATTTGATTTAATTTTGAAAATTTTGGTCTCGACTAACGAAGTGTTGTTTCCATGCAATTACTTTTCATTTGATTTTAATGAATACATCTCTTAGTTGATGCTAACTTGATTTGTTATACATTGCAAGTTGGATATTTGCTAGTCATTCCATGCTGATGTGCCGTGATTCCTTCTGTCATTTTTGACTAACATATTTGGTTCTAAAGTTATATTCTGAGTTCACTAATGGCAACATTTGAGGAGCAAATTGTATCCCTAAGAGCTGAAATAGTGTCTCTAAGAGAAAGAATGGTATCTATGATGGAGGATCATTATAAGGGTTTGTCTATACATGTGATACCCTATCAAATTCCTAAAATGTTATTGGAGTTTCTACGATGTTTTAATCAAGAGGTGCCACTAGGATACTTGCAAAAACTACATGTCTACAAGGATACATTATGTCGATTCCAAGTTTTGTATGAGGAGATGGCTTGTAAGTTATTTGCATACATTTTGGATGATAAACCATTCTTTTGGTACAGCCAACTACCCATGGAGGTTAGGACTTCTTGGATACAACTAGAAGCAGCCTATCTTTATCATTTTGGTAATCAAGTTGACTTAGAAATGTTGAAAAATCAATTTACCTCCATATGTAAGGAGCCTAATGAATCCTTGAGTCAATTCAATGGAAGATTTCATGAGTTGCACTCCCAAATGTGGGAAAATTTTAACACATTAGAAGAGGAAGCCATGGAAGTATACCCGGGAGCCATACACCCCACACTTGCTTCATTCATTGAGGAAAAAATGGGTGGCTTGTCTCTAGAGAAAATCTATGAGATCCTAGAAGAGGTAGAACGACAAGGTCTTGAAGAAGAAAAGGCACAACATGTTCACATGAGAGATTGTCCTTCTAAAGATATTGATGCCAACCTACACCAACCATCAAATATAGCACCCTCCACTCCAATGATACCTAAGGTAAATGATCAAGGGGATGAATTTGAATATCCAAATGTTACAACCACCTTAGATGTAGTCCAAGAGGAGGTGCAAAGTGCTAAACCAACATCCGCTAGTGAAGATTATGCAGAAGCAATCTCATTCATAGAGATGCACGATTATGCGGATAAAGGGGTCCTAAATTCAACAAGGTTTGAGATAGGTGATAGGACGGAACCTACCATAGAATTGAATGAAGTGGTTGAAAGTGAAATTGGAAGAAAACCAATAAATGAATTTGAAGATATGATAGAATTTCACCACTTGTTCTTGGAAGAAACTCTCGATGAAAAGCTAGGAACTAATGATAAAAAATTTCTTCACCCTCCAAATTGTGACAAAACTGTATCATGGGTTACTAATTTGGACGATGATAGCCTTACAAATTTGAATTCAAGAAACGACCCACTATTAGAAATAATTGAACCATCTAAGGAAGGTGAAGATGAATTTGATGAGAAACACATTGATGAATTGGAGGATGTTGAAGAAGTAGTTGAACGTCACCACTTGATTTTGGAAGATGATTATTACAATGCTTGGAAGAAGTGGGAAGACTACACTCACTCCAAAACTACTAATGAAACTTGTGTGCCAATTGATATGCAGGATGACACTATCGCCTACTCAAAGGAAGATATCACAACTCCTGTACAATTTGAGGATGTTTTGGAAGAGGGTTTCAAGTCTCATCAAATTTTGAAAGATTATAATGATTCCATTACCAAGGACAAAGAAGAAAAATATTTGATGAATGAATCAAAAGATCATGTCACAAATACCATGGAGTTTCATCCCACAAATTTGGAAGATAATTTTTATAATGGTTGGGGAAGATATGATAATGCATTCTTTTCTCACACCCTTATAGATGAAACTCATATTTCACTTGATATGCAGGATGTTGAAACTTCTACATCATACGAAGGTCTCACATTCACAAGATTTGAGAAGGTTGCAAATTTCGATCATGTTGAATATAAATTCATTGAAGATGCGGATACAAGTTTGCATGATGATTTTGAGGATTCAAATGAAGAGATACCATGGATAGTGAACAAAGAATTAGAACCAAATGACAAAGAGATTGATCAATTGGAAGCAACTCGAATAAGTGATCATCAAAACAGATTACTTGACATACACTTTGACCAAAAACATTTGAGGGTTGAAAAGGAGGGCCATGTTTTCAAATGGGTACATGACCATGTTTTGAATTTGAATGATGTTTATGGTGAAATGTCATTAAAGGTGAATGAAAAACAAGGTATGATTTCTAATCACACCTTTGACAACATTGTTTTAATGAATGGAAAAGAAGTTGATGCACTTGAATTGTTAAATCAAATTCATCAACAATTACTAATTGAATCTAGGGTAAAAACTGTTAATGATCCTAATTTAGTAAATATCCTAGATGCTTGCAAACTGTTACACAAATTTGATTGGCCTACAAATTTGGAAAATGATTTGGCTTTAAAATTTTTAGAAATAGGCTCTTGCTTACAAAGTCTCATTTTGGATAAAGAGAGCCTACTTCTAAATCATGAATCGAATTATGAAATGGATACTTTCAAGAATAGACAAGATAAAATTGAATATCATTTATTGTCTAATCATTTTAGTATTTTAGCGCTCACCTATGAGAGTACTAATGGAATTAAATCTAATTGGTGGGGTGAGCAAGGGAAGTTAAAAGTTGTTGCATGGTGTGGTATAATATTGTTTTTTTTGGATTCCTACAACATTTGGCATGCACATCACGTTATATTTTTGTTGAAATGTTCTAATCATGTTTGGGATCCAGGAAAGTGATAGTCCAAGCTTTGCATCATCTTGTATTATATTGTACATTTGTATATAGGTTTTGATTTTTGGTTTTGGTTTGTGTTTTCAAATTTTCATTTTTGGATTGCATTTTGGTTTTGGATTGAATAAGTTTTGATTTAAAGTTATGTGTTGGTCCTATGGACATGTTTGGTTTGTTAAAAAAAAAAAAAAAAATTTGAGATGTCAACTTATGCCTAAAATCAGGAGAATATGAAACATTGGAATTGTGTTGTAGAAAGCTCCACAAGTAACACAAACATTTTAAATAATATCGTTTGAATCTTGTGATGCATGAAGTTGTCAGTTATTTTTATGGCAATACTCCATCTGCAATTCAAAGGGCAATGCATTCATATTACATCTCACTTTGCATATACATGCCATCTTAGTTGCATATGCATTTCAGATACAAATCATTGAAGTGTGTCAAATCCTCTTAGGGTTATGCTATAACATAAATAAGAAAAAATCCTAAGGTTGGGAACTGAGGCCCGAGATATCTAGAACCAAGCACATTTTATTCACATTAAAAAGGATCTTGAGCAAAATGATCAAAACCTTGCTTGGAAGAAAATGTCAGGCGAAAGAAGTATTTCATGTCTATCCTATTATGCAACATGATCCTTAAAACAAGTGGTTTTTACCACTTCCATAAAGCTTAAAGCCTAAAATCAGAGTAGTAAGGATAGGGTTAAATCCTCATCGAACTTAGGTTGAGGATCCAACTCCCCAAAGCTCTGATTTGACCTACATGGAGTAGTAAGGATAGGGCATAATTCTCATCTCGCTTAGGTTGAGAATCCGATTCCCCAAAGCTTCCATTTTTCCCATTTCATCATAAATCTTGGATTGGAAGGATCGTACTACATGTCCTCTGCAAAGGATGGGTAGTCATCCCAAAGGTCCAAGCAATAAAAGTAAAACTAATTTTTCCCATTTCATCTCAATATTGGATTGGAAGGATCGTACTACATGTCCCTAGCAAGGATGGGTAGTCATCCCAAAGGTCCAAGAAATAAAATTAACTAATATTTCCCATTTTATCTTAATATTGGATTGGAAGGATCGTACTACATGTCCCTAGCAAGGATGGGTAGTCATCCCAAAGGTCCAAGAAATAAAAGAAAAAGAATGAATGAAGCCAAATCATGGATTATGGGGTTAAGTATGCCCATGCGTGGCAGCATGTCTTGTCTAAAAACAAGACCACTGACTGTTCAAACGGATAGACTAGCATGACCATTTCATCCATAAGCTGGTTAAATTATTTTGCTCAAAGTGAGGTAATGAATTCCAAATCAGAGTAGTAAGGATAGGGTTAAACTCCCATCTCGATTAGGTTGGGAGTCCGATTTCCCAAAGCTCGATTTCACTTTCACTTGCACATGGGTTCAAGATAGTAGTGACTCATAACCAACTTTGGGATCTAATAAAGCAATTCATTATACATATAGTTGATCCTAAGAGGGTTTGATAATTTTAAATGTTTGTATATGATACTGGAAAGTTTTAAAGTCTTTATAAAGCAGGTTGTTATATCTCTAGCATATTTATCAGGCTGCTCAAATCATTCATAACCTCACATATGCATTCATGTAAAACTGACAATGGAATGTGAATCAATTTCAAATGATAGAAAATGGAACACACTGCACACACCGAGCTAATACTTAATGATTCTGGTGTTTCATGTATTTCTGATCTATCGGTATTTGTTTATCTTTTATGTGCTGACGCCTGTACTTAAGCTTGTATATTTCAGGGTAGGTTCTCACCGAAATGCTCAGGAGCATTTCCCAGCAGAGTCACCATTTGTTGTGGCTGCTCCACAACACACCCCAAAATTGGGGACCCCCCTTTGTTTGCACGCTTTCCAAGAAGATTGCAGTGGCCCAGATGTTAAGAGAGCAAAGAAAAGCAAGAAAATGAAAATGTCGCGATATCGCGACATGTTGCTCCATCGCGGCTCATAAAATGAAAATGTCACGATATCGCGACATGTTGCTCCATCACGGCTCATAAAATGAAAATGTCACGATATCGCGACATGTTGCTCCATCGCGGCTCATAAAATGAAAATGTCACGATATCGCGACATGTTGCTCCATCGTGGCTTTAAAAATGAAAATTGTCGTGATATCGCAACATGTCATGTTTTCATGGCTCAAAATAGCAAAGTACATCAAAATGAAAAGGTGTCGCGATACCGCGACATGTCACATTTTTGTGGCTCAAACAAGTGAAGTACAATGGAACAAAAAATGGCTAAGAGCAATAGGATGCAGCATAAAGTGAAAAATGTCGCGATATCGCGACATGTCATGAAATCGCGGTTCATAGAGGAGAGAGAAGATAAAGTGAAAAAAACGTCGCGATATCGCGACATGTCAATTTTTAGGAAAGTGAGGAAGGAGCAGATGAAAGAAATTGTCATGATTTCGTGACATGTCATGTTTTCACGTCCAAGTTGCATCTTCACAGCCCAAAATAGAAAAACGTCGTGATTTCATGATAGATTGCATCTGCACAGCCCGAAAGAGAAAAAGTGTCATGATTTCATGATAGAAAGCAGCGAGATGGTATGAAATGAAGAAGCGTCGTGATTTCACGATAGAAAGCAGCGAGATGGTATGGAATGAAGAAGCGTCATGATTTCATGATAGAAAGCAATGAGATGGTACAAAATGAAGAAGCGTCATGATTTCATGATAGAAAGCAGCAAGATGGTACGGAATGAAAAAGTGTCACGATTTCGTGACATGTCGCATTTTCGTGGCTAAGTACAACAAAACACAACGAAGGAGAAAAACGTCATGATTTCACGACAAGTTGCATCCACGCGGCCCGAAGCAGAAAAATGTCACGATATCGTGACATGTCTCATTTTCGTGATGCTTGAAGATGAATAAAGTTGCGGGTATAAAAATGTCGTGATATCGTGACATGTCTCATTTTTGCGGTACAAGAAGAATAACAAAGCTACAGGGTATAAAACGTCATGATATCGTGACATGCTATCTTTTGTCATGATTCATGAAGGGCCGTTACAGAACATGCAGGGAAATGTTGAACACGTGGCGTAAAGGTGTAAGGGTTATAGGAAGGCTGCAGTTAGCAAAGAAGATCAAACGTTTCGACGCTCGAACAACAACCAAAAATAATGAAAAGTCGGGGAAGACAAAATGAAAAGATCTGGGAAATGAAATGAAGCGTCACAGAGCGAAATAGAGAGCCACACCAGAGGGTTTAAAAGTAGAAGCACAGATTGGTACAGGGGTCGGAAACCACTGCGAGCAGAGTTGTAGAGCTGAAGGCGATAGGCCATTCTGGGCCTGCTTGAGTTGTTTCTCTTCCACAGACTGGTTTGGAAAAACCAGAAATTTTGCTATTGTAACATGACATATTTTTAATGCAGAAGTGTTCAAAAATTTGCATCTTGTGGGCAAGAAAGAAGGAGTTGTTCTCTGCATGCATGATTGAATGTTTATCTTTCCCCTTTCCGGTTTTAGGCTTATAGATGGAGTTTAATGCAAGTTGTCTTGGTTGCTTCATGCGAATGTCTAAATCTGGAAACCGTAGTTAAAACCCTAGAAACCAGAACTTAGCCTATCTGGATTGTGCATGTTTGCGGGTTCAATAGGTTAGGTTGCATGCATGGATACCTCACATCTTCGGTTTTGTCGGAACAGGATAGCATCATACTGAGTGCATTTTTATTTTCAGTTTGTTTTCTGCATTGCATTTTCATTCTCTGCATTTTATTTTTTCAGAAAGTTTAACTTATTTAAAATAAACATTTAAAAATTACAAAATCCAGAAAAAAACAACGAACAATCACTAAAGCTTCATGATGAAATAAACCAACATTGCCCCTTGTTTACAATTACTTGCAATCACTAAGGTGTTCCAAGCATTAAAATTGAATATCTTTATTTGAGATTATTAATACACAAATGTAAAATGCTAACATAGCGGAGACCTTGGAGAAATTACTTGTCTAATTTCTTTGCAAGAGGGGATTTGGAACCCAAATCCTATCGGAGAGTGTGTTTTCACAATCGGGTGAAAATACCACTCAACAAGTTGACAGAAGAAGATGAATATGGTGCTATTATGGAGTTCCTCAATGGGGAGTCCTCCATCTTCACACCTGGATTGTCGTTGGCTGGTGCCTAAGATCACCACGTTCAGCAGATACATGTCGGGCTAGGAAGAACATTGAATGTCAGCAGTGGGTTGACTCCCACACAATTGATGAAAGTAGAAGAGCTCCTGGTTAGACACCAATAGGCATTTGCATGGGATTACTTATATATGAAGGGTATCAACCCAGATATCTGTACCCATCGTATATACCTAGATGATCAAGCAACTCCAAGCAGGCAACCACAGAGAAGAATGAATCTGACAATGAAAGACATTGTCAAGGAAGAATTGCAAAAAATCTTGACTATCGGATTCATCTATCCAATTTTTGACAGTGAGTGGGTATCACCGTTAGTGGTAGTCCCTAAAAATAATGGGAAGTGGTGAATCTATGTGGACTACAAAGCGTTAAACAAAGCGACCAAGAAGGACCACTTCTCGCTCCCGTTCATTGATCAAGTCTTGGATACACTCTCCAGGAGGAAGTATTTCTCCTTCCTGGATGGATTCAGTGGATACAACTAGATCTAGATAGGAGAAGAGGATCAGGATAAGACAATGTTCACCTACCCATGGGGAACGTTTGCCTATCGGGTATTACCTTTCGGATTATGCAATGCACCTGCCACCTTTCAAAGGGCGGTGCTTAGCATATTTTTAGACATGATGGGAGACGCGGTCAAAGTATACATGGATGACTTCACCGTCTATGGAGAAACCTTTGATGAAGCAATGACGAACTTGGAAAGAGTGCTCGAAAGAAGCAAGGAAAACAATTTGTCCCCGAGCAATGAGAAATGCTTTATGATGATGCAAGAAGGCATCGTACTTGGGACACCACCTCTCCGTAGAAGGAATAAAGGTTGATAAAAGAAAAATTGAGGTCATCAGAGACCTACCCAGCCCCAGAATGCAGAGAGAGGTGAGGAGTTTTCTTGGATCAGTCGGGTACTACCGACGATTTATTATCAAATTCAGCAAAATTGCAAAACCACTGCACACTCTATTATCTAAAGATGTGGAGTTCAATTGGATAGAAGACTGTGAAGAAGCATTTCAGTTGCTTAAAGAGAAACTGATATCTACACAAGTTTTAAGAGGACCAAATTGGGCCATACCATTCCATATCTACTGTGATGCATCCAACAATGCGATTGGATAAATCCTCGGATAGAAGGATGGCAAAGAATTTTATGCCATCTACTATGTCAGAAAAAACTTGGCAGGAGCCGAGCTCAACTACACGGTGACAGAGAAGGAGTTCCTTGCAGTTGTGCATGCCATAAACAAATTCTGCCATTATATCATCGGGTATAAGGTATTTGTCCACATGGACCACGTGGCCATCAGATACTTGATGAGCAAGTCGGCCATTGGTAGAAGAATTATCAGGTGGCTCTTGTTACTATAGGAATTCGACATCACAATAGTCGACAAACCAGGAAAAGACAATGTCGTAGCAGATTTTCTATCCAGATTGATACCGATAGACCATACAACAGTGGAAGACCAATTTTTGGATGAACATTTGTTCACCATTAGTGAGAAAATCCTATGGTACGTAGATATAGCCAATTACTTGGCCACCGAAAGAACCTCACTTGCTCTCTCTTTTCGAGAAAAGTAGGCGGTCATAGAGAAAAGCGCATCGTTCCTATGGATTGATGGCCTCCTGTTCAAAATAGGACATGACCAGATTATAAGGAGATGCGTAGCAGAATAGGAGTTCTCAGAAGTACTCAAAGTGTGTCACGATGAACCATGCAGAGGACACTTTGCAAGGAAATGAACTGCCTACAAAATCCTACAAGCTGGGTACTTTTGGCCCACTCTATTCAAGGATGCGGCTGCGTACGCTAGCAAGTGCGATGAATGCCAAAGAATGGGTAGACCAACCCATCGAGACAAAATGCCCCTCCAACCTCAAGTACACCTGGAACCCTTCGATAAGTGGGGCATGGACTTCGTGGGACCAATTAATCCACCTTCAATAGGGAGGAGGTTTATTTTGGTCTATACATATTACGTCACCAAATGGGTTGAAGTTCAAGCGTTGAGAGATTCAAAAGAAAGAACAGTCATCGATTTCTTATTTTCCCACATTTTTACATGATTTGGGGTCCCTAGAGAGATAACAACAGACCAAGGGCCTCAATTTACCTCCAAGTTGATCAAGGAGCTGATGGAGCAATACAGAGTTTGGCACAATAAAACTACACCCTACCATCCGTAGGAAAATGGGCAAGTGGAAGTGACAAAAGAGAAATAGAGAACATCCTGATGAAGACCGTGCAACAACACAAAAAATATTGGGCTACACGGTTGTCGGAGGTAGTCTGGGTGTATAATACCACGTGGAAATCCACCACAGGCTTCACACCCTTCCAACTGGTCTATGGGAAGAGTGCGATGATGCCCATTGAATTTGAAATCAAGACATTGAGGATAGCTTTAGAATTGAACTTGAGCTTGGATGACGCTAAAAAAGAAAGGATTCAGCAGCTAGATCAGCTGGACAAAATCCGAATGGATGCTTTGCAGAGAATGAAAATCATACAAAAGCAAAGAAAGCGATGGCATGATCGCCACATTAAACTGAAGCAGTTCCAAGAAGGAGAATGGGTGTTGTTGTATGATTCTCGGTTCCAAGAAAGAAAAGGTAAATTAATGCAAATATGGATGGGACCGTATGAGGTGGTAGAGCTCATCAAGAATGGGGTAGTGCACGTTAGAACAATTGATGGAAGAAACACCATGTTAATGGTCAATGGCCACCGACTGCGTCCCTATAACACATCCAAAACCTTATAGGTGGAATCCAGAATAGACATGGGGGAGACCCCATCTTGTTAGATCCGGACCAAACTCTTAACAAGCAAAACGGTGGGCATGGAGGTGCTCACCAAAATTAGTTAATTTAGTTTTTTTCTTACGGTGTGTTTTGTAGGGACGACGCCCGCATGCAAGCTGCAGGCATCCTAATCCAGGGCCTAACAGGCATGAAATGCATCTAACTGCCTTTATTTTTCTTTCTTTTTGTTTGCTTTTTGTAGGTGGAGGACCTGACAACATGAGGAATAGGTATCTGGGAAACCAGGCCTGATTCGGCTCAGCATTCTAACACCAGCACTCGTAGGTAGAAGCTGAGGCAGCGTGAAGTGAGACTGAGAAGGCTTGATCACCCTTTCCCAGTCAATCACAACATGATTTCCAAGAATAAAGTGCCTTCCACATCAAGAAGGTGCAAAAGAAGGCGCCTTCCTTATAAATAAGGCACCCAACCAGAAGAAGGTGCCTTCCTTATAAAGAATGCGCCCAGCCAGAAGAAGGCGCCTTCCTTATAAAGAAGGTGCCCAACTAGAAGAAGGCACCTTCCGTATGAAGAAGGCACCCCGCCAGAAGAAGGCACCTTCCTTATAAAGAAGGTGCCCAGCTAGAAGAAGGTGCCTTCCTTATAAAGAAGGCACCTAGCCAGAAGAAGGCACCTTCCTTATAAATAAGGTGCCCAACCAGAAGAAGGCGCCTTCTGTATGAAGAAGGCACCCCACTAGAATAAGGCGCCTTCCTTATGAAGAAGGCACCCAACCAGAAGAAGGCGCCTTCCTTATAAATAAGGCACACAAAAAAAATAAGAGAAAAAATTAGAAAGGTGCCTTCCACATCGGGAAGGCACCACACAAAAAAAAAAGAGCCCGAGGTGCCTTCCACATCAGGAAGGTGCATACAGACCAAGGCACCTTCCACCCTAGGAAGGCATAGGTATACAATGGTGCCTTCCACCCCAGGAAGGCACAGGTATTCAGCAGTGCCTTCCACATCAGGAAGGCACACCCATTCAGGAGCACCTTCCGTAGCAGGAAGGCACCATCATCAAAAGGGCGCCTTCCACCATCGAAAGGCACATCCAATCAGAGACGCCTTCCACCACCAAAAGGCGCATCCATTCAAAGAGCACAAAAAACATCGGGAAGGCACCATATAAGCGCCTTCCACATTGAGAAGGTACCACATAAGTGCCTTCCACATTAGGAAGGTACCAAAGAGCACCTTCCACGTACAGCCAACACTTAAGTCTCACGGATGCCTCGATCGAAATGAAATCACCACATGAACGAGCGACATCAGATTACCATACCCCTCCCCCGTGTCACAAATCAATGAATCAACGCTCTTCATGATGCATGAAACACCAAATAAGGTACGTGCATACTAACTCAAATATTTATATAATTATTCATAAATTATGCAGTACCGAAAAAATATTGTCATCATAAAAATCATATACCCCCATGGCCAGAACCACGTGCCAATGATATGGCTCGAAAGGTGTACCCTAGAATTAAATGCTAGGGTTAGGCACCTTCCCTATAAGAAGGTGCCTTCCTGAAGAAGTAAGGATAGAAAAAAAAAAAGAAGCGCAGTAGTAAGGGAAGGCGCCATGGGAGGAAGGTCGAAGAATCATGCGGTGAAAAAGAATGAGCCGAGTGATACGGAAGGAATCAGGGGGATGGTAAAAACATAGTTCGAGGTCGAGGGATGGTTCGAATACTATACCCTAGTCAGTCAGGGCCAGGATATGGAGGCAGCCAAGGAATTCATTGCCTCCTTGAGGGGCGACGTAGCTCAGGTGTGAGGGGTAGAAATTTTGGTCACCCCTGAATACATCTCGTAGGCGACTGGATTGCCCCTCACAGGTGAATGCATATACAAAGGTGGACTACTGAAGTCGTACATCAAAGTGTTGCTACCAGGAGAAAATGTGCAGATAGATAAGGAAGGGCTACCCAAAATTAGCCTTCCCATGAATCTATGGAAGATATTCGAGTAGGTTGCTCGATTCTTTACATGCACCAGGAAGTATACCCATTTGCACACTAACCATGTGCAGTTTTTGAATCACCTGGTGCATGGAAGGAAGTTGAACATGCCCTTCTACCTAGAAAATGCCCTAAAGGAAGAAGCGGCTAGGTACCAAAAGGGAGCACCGTCCACCTTGGCCCACCATGGGCTGATATCAGCACTGGTCCGCCATGCAGAAGCGTAGAGGCAGAACCCCGATGCAGAGGGAGATGGCGGCCAAGAAAGGCAACAGGATGCTATTGCCAAAATAGGGCAAGAAGAGGGAAGCCCTATAGAGGAGATGGCAAGTATCGAGCAATTGGCATTGCCCAATTTCATAGAAGAAAGAGGGCATTCACCAGTGCCCGAATGCATAGAGGAAAGAGGGCATTCCCCAGTGCTCGAGTATGAAGAGGAAGGAGCACCACTTATTAGCAGCGAGGCCGAGTTTCAGCCACTAGAACTAGTCCCCAGGAGGAAACACCTACGATGACTCCTCTTGGCATAAGAAGAAGAGAACGACCTGAAAGTCGACGTGGCAGCCCAAACCCTTTGGGAATTGACAAACCAGAGCCCACAAGATGCAGGGACTTTTGGGAGCAATGATCAGGTCGACGCAGCCTTGGAGGAAGTGCTGGAGTGGCAGACCAATTGCTAGATGGCCCAAAAAATTTTGGAGGATTACCAGAATGAGCATAGAGGGGAATTGGAAGAATGAGAAAGATGAATCACCCAGCTCGAGTAGCTGGTCCAGCAGTTGCGGGAGGAGAACCAGCAACTCCAGGATAGGGGAACAGAAAGAAGGGATGCATCGACCCAAACTGACTAGGCAATAGAGGTCCCGATGAATTCTCCCACATCTATAGAATGAGTATTCTCTTTGGGAGAATTTTGATCGGACGCCCGATAGAGCAGCCCAGAGGCAGGGGAGAATTCCTCTATTTTTGGGAGTGAAGGGGAAAGAAGTCCCACAACACCCCTTGTCATCGACCTGAGTGATACAGAGCAGGACGAGGGCCAACAACAATAGACAGGACTAGGGGATAAGGAAGAACTCCCCAGACCTAAGGAAGAAAGAGAAGAACCTGAGGGGTCGACACAAGACAGACAGGGGGCGAAGAAGCACCCCTAGAGATGGCAGCACAGGTCCCCCAGAGTGAAGAGAATGCTCTAGGGACCGTAGAGCAGGCCCCTCGGAGTGAGAAGACGTCCACCAGGGAGAAATGGAAAACCCCTATTCGAGCCACCACATTTTCTGTAGAGGCCAAAGGAAAAGGGCCCAGGATGGCTCGAAATAAGGTGAAGGTGACCTTCGTCGAGCCAGAAGAAGATGAGTGGGATATGCAACCATTCGTAGAGAGGTAAAAATAGTTTGAACGGCTGCTCAAAGAGATGATAGCAACTAAGGAGACCAGGAAGGCAACCTCAAGGATGCAGGGGGACTCTGGTATCTGCGTCAATCCGATAGAGGACAACCAGTTCTGGGAGATTTATGGGTCATCCCAGGGATGACCCTCCAAGATAAGAAGGTATTTTGAATGATGGGGGGTATATGGCCCCGAATTGGAAGTCATTGCCATTGCAAAGGAGAACGCAGGGCTTACTCCTGAAGTAGCCCGATTGTACAAAGCCCAAGTAGTTCATCTCAAGAGGGATAATTTAGATATCCCTCTTGCAGTGGTCAGACCTCCGAACACTGACCTATGGCAAGCTACAGAAGCTGCATTTCAGGCAACAGAGATGACGCTAGCTAGATCACCTCCGATAGCGGCCAGGATGAGGAAAGCAAAGCCGACAATAGCACCCATAGCCCCGCATAGAAAAATAGGAGCCACACCTCCAGATGCCAGTGCATAGAAGAGGCAAACATGGGCCGCAGGTACAGCCGAATCCACCAAGAAATGACAATGATGAGGGGTCAACAGGGCTACCTATAGTTTTGATGCCATGAGGGCGTGGCATATGTTAGGCATGGGGGGATGATGAGCATAAAAAATGCTCATATTTTGTATACATTTTCTTGATTATTATGCGGTTGTATAATAAGGATTGCATATGTTTATGAATGATTATATAATTATTTGATGAAATTATGCGTGTTATCTAATTCATGTGTTTTCAGTGTGTTTTTGTGGAATTGTAGTTGATTTAGTCAGATTTGGATCATTCAAGGTCTTTTCATGGACCTAGCACTTTGTTTCTTTCGAAATCAATGCAGAGAAGGTAGGTGCCTTCCTCTTCCAGGAAGGCACCAAGCGTAAGTAGGCGCCTTCCTCTTCCAGGAAGGCACCAAGGAAAGACAAGCGCCTTCCTCTCCCAGGAAGGTGCCAATAGAAGGCCAGCGCCTTCCTCTTCCAGGAAGGCACCAAAGGAAAATAAGTGCCTTCCTCTCATAAGGAAGGCACCACTAGAAGGCAAGCACCTTCCTCTCATAAGGAAGGCATCGACAGGAAGGCGCCACTAGAAGGCAAGCGCCTTCCTCTCATAGGAAGGTGCCAATAGAAGATAAGCGCCTTCCTCTTCCAGGAAGGTGCCAATGGCAGTAAGGCACCTTCCGCATAGAGAAGGCACCCGACATACTTAGGCACCTTCCTCATAGGGAAGGTGCCCCTGTTCTTCGCTCGTTGACTAGACAAGCACGACGTGGACAACAAAGACTAGTGCAGTTCCAACTCTACGTCATGTAGAGTTAAATTGGGGATCACATCGATGTATGAGAACGTCCTACCAATTCCAGGAAAAGCACAAACCAATCAATGAACATGCCATCATTAGAAATGAATGCCAATTTTAGCAGACGTCGATCACATTTACCAGACTGTCTTAGTTTAGTCTGGAATGAATCGACTGTTATAACTTCTTTGTAACAGAAGATCTGTGGGTGTGCTATATAAACACACGTAGACCTCTCTAAGGATATATAGAATATTTTTATAGTAAATGTAGAGAGATATATAGAAGAAGCATTGTAATACTTTGATAATTATAATACAGTTCTAAGAGTTTCTAAGTGCGTGTTCAGCTGGGAGGAAGCTACTGGAGCCTGGGCCCACTCCAAGCCAGTATTTCTTCCCCTATTTTTCCTGTGTTTTCTAGATTAGTTTACCGCTTTTATAAGATTGTTTATCGCATTGTTATTTCTAGTATTGCAATAGGTTTATTTCCAGGAATGCATGAATATTTCCTTTCTGTAGATTTAATTGTTTTTACGTAAATTATTGAGGAGTGTATGAATGATTGACGACCGTTGAAACACCCCCCAATAGTAGAACTAGCGGACTCATCTCAAGTGGTATTGTAAGCAATCTTGTTCAAGACCCTTCACAAGTTTATGAAGCTCCCTAGGTTGATAAATTAAATGCACGGGCATGTGACAAAAGTAGGAAAGAAGTTAACCTTGTTTGGCCTACAACAAAATGCACTTGGAAATCACACCTACCCTTGAGAAAGAAACATTACATCCTATTGTAACAATTGTATCAAAGTGATTATCCCTAAGAGGGATGTACTTGTAATTTGAATTTGGCTTCAAATATAATGGAATAAAGTGTATTTCTTATTGTCAATTTCTTGTTCTTGTATGCATTTTGTGTATCTTTCAATTATTGCAATAGGAACCGATAGGTGTGAGCCCTTTTTGAATAGTACAAAAGACGATCATGATAGAACTTCGTATTTCATGCCTCAAATTTTTTATATCTATTGTTTTTTATGATAGGTGCTCACCATGGTTGACAGTCATGCTCAAAAGTTTTCATCGCGGTTGACATCTCTGGACAACAGTGGTCACCACACCACAGATCCACGGTTAGAATCTGAAAAATTATACTGCAGGGAGAAAAAGCTTAATCAAATGAGGGTCTGAGGTAGGTCCCACTATCATTCTATTTTTTTTTGTTCTTTATCTGTATTTTTCTAGAAATTTTAAAATATTAGTATAATTAGGGAAGGCAATAGAAAAATGTTAAATGCATTGAGTCCTTAGGTATTTTGATTAGGATCTGCTAGTCACTGCTAGGAACAATAGACCTTTGAGTGTAGCCCATCATAGTATCCAAAATTCTAGGCCCCTCTTGTATGTTAGTTTTGTTTTCATGAGGCCCAATTAGTGGCCATACCATTGTTAGTATGCATTGTCAGAATATCATGTAGATTAACCATGCATACTTCTGAAATCAAACATTCCTTTTTCATAGCATGTAGAATCATTGAATGTTGTATTATACATATTTATTTTCATACAAATTAAAAGGAACCACACACACCATGTTTCAAAGTAAATGCTAGTGAGTTAGGAGTCACATCCAACCACTAGTAGGGTTTCAACAATGGTGGAGGTTATTTCTATCCATTGGCCCAACTCCTTCATACCTTATGTTCTAGACCAATATCGGATCCAAGAACCTTTCATAGCCCAAAAAATTTGCATATACTCCTCTTTGGAGGGTATGACGCTAACTGGGTGAAAACAGGTGAGGATCTAGGAGAACCTGTGCTCCCTGCCCGGGTATGGAATTTCATTGCCACACTTTGGGGGGGTTACGTGACCTGGAGTTCATAGCCAAGTTTTCGAGTTGTGAGCATACAAGTGAAATCCATTAAAAATTTGAGAAAATTATCAATGTATTGCAAAACACGACAAGAGTTACTTTACTAATACAACAAACTGAAAACACATCAAACAGTTTAGGGCTCATTTTAAAAATGTAAAAAGAGATAATCATCATTGTATTCTTTGTGTGTTAATAAAAGTTAAATCTAGACATAGGATACATAATTATGCAAACACAAAGAGGCTGATCTAGGCATATAACCGAGATTGAATCCCAAGCTCCACCTAGTGCACAGTATGATGTAGAACACCCTCAATCACAAAATCCTCCTAGACATCGTTTAACGAGTATTAGAGGGGATAATTCTACATGAGGGGATTTTGTTGAAAATACCCTAATTAGAGGAAGTACTAAACATCCCTCTAGACACAAATCAAAGCATGGAACATCCTAGCATGGGGCTTCTGCACCTGGTAGCATTTACTGTGACTGCATTCTATGGGTATCCATGGGTTCAGCTGAAGAATATACCATCGAGGGATCTAGATTGGTACCCCTTCAACCTATATATAAGGGAGGATCATGACCTCCACCATAAGAGTGTAGACATGTATAAGATCCACCCATTTAGGGGTGAATATAGAGGGCTACTTTTGAGCATATGCCTACATAGACTCCCTATAGGGGTGAACCTACCAAGTTCACCATAGATATATCCAAAGTGGGAACAAATGGTACGCCGCATCATGAGCCATGGTGTAGCAAATAGTTGGATGGTCTAGATAGAGTCCTAGGGCATCTAGAATATAAGCCTACACTTGAACCCTCCCAACCTATGAGTGAGTGTAGCGCAAGCACCATTAGGACCACTCAAGAACATGGAGAGTGCTCCAAGCATTCTCAAGATATGTGTGTTCCTACATCACATGTAGGAACTAAGTATAGCAGATAGCCTGACATGAATGCCATCTTTATAGATCGAGGCAAGAGTGTGGCAAATGAGTACATTAGAGGACATACCCATAAAGTCACTCGAATAGAGCACACTCCTCATAGGTCTTAGATGGTCGATCATGGTGATAGATCTCATAGGCTGATGTTAGAGCAGAGATGGTAGATTCTCCAAGACCAATTGGAGGATTTTTATGCAGAGAAAGAGTGCCTCAAAAATGAGAACTCTCAGAGGTAGAGGTTCATAAGATAAAAATTATATGAACAATGCATGCATGAAAAATACATCCTCGATCAGAAGGAGTGTGTAGAGAGAGAGGATCAATTGGCTAGTATTGGTTTACTTCCTCTCAATGAGATCAGGGAGCATGTCGATAGATGAGTGGCTTCGTAGCCTGAGTTACACCATGAGAATATAGACACACATACTCATCATACATCTCAACATAGAGATCGACATCCAGCATCCAAACAACATGAGCATAGGTAGTATGAGAATGAAGTGGGAGAGGAATTAGAACAAGAATATCCTAAAATATCCCAATTCAAGGAGGAGGGTGAGCCTAGCCCCCCACCTCGACCGAGGAAGAATCTACCTCTGAGGGCACCTCCAAGGCAATCTCGAGAAGAGGAGTTTCTTTCCTCGTAAGCCTATAAGACCTTAGCAGAGAAGGTCCAAGCCATAGAGAAGCAAGGAATGACTTATCAGAAGCCTACCTTGAAAAAAATTCATAATGAACCTCTATGCATGTCAATGCCTATTCTAGCATATCCTAAGCATTTCAAGATGCCTAGACTAGAAAATTTTCAAGGAGAGGAAGATGCACAGGAGCACGTGACTAGTTTTCTAGATATGTGCTTTCATATTGAGAGCAATGACACTTTACTCCTATGCACCTTCATCATGACCCTCTCAGGCCTAGCTCGAGAGTGGTTCAACCAATTAAAGAGGCACAACATCACTAGTTTCAAACAATTAGTTGATGCATTTCTTGAATGCTTCTCCTTCGGTATCAAGAAGAAGGTAAATTTATTCGACCTGGCCACTCTAACGCAACATGACGATGATCCAGTGATGGATTATGGAAAATTATGGCAAAGCTACCATTCTCCATCCCATCCTCTAAATTAACATGAATGTTCACGAAGAGTTATGCCAAGCATATTTCATTGTTGCTACAGTTGTAGCAATACCAGACATTCAAAGAGGCTTTGGCACAAGCCAAGGTGATAGAGGACATCAAGTTATAGGAGGGTAACTTGAAGCTCAAGAATAATAAGTGGCACAAGAAAAGCACTAAGAAACAACATGACAAGCTGGCCCATGTTAATCAGGTGGTGTTGAACCTTCAAAAAGGAGAAAAAGGGCAGCAAAAGCAAAACTATCAAGCCCAACCTCTGCCTGCGTAGTATGAGCAATGCAACAACAATTATAAGGGTAAAAATAAGGAACAACACCCACCTCACATATTCACTCAGTTATTAGAGTCGTTGGCTTCAATTTTTCATCAGTTATGCGAGGCTAAGGCCATAAAATTACCCAAATTCAAGTTAATGGATCCTAACCAACCTAAGCCTAAAGGCTATAAAGATGATCAATATTGCATATTTCATCAATCGAAAGGCCATGACATCAAGGTATGTTGGTCTTTCAAAAATCTTGTGCAAAATATGATCAAAAGAGGTACACTTCTTGTCGACAACCCACAAGTGCTTGATAATAAAAATATGGGGATTTATAAAAATCCTCTACCAAATCATGAGGCACCAAAGAATAATGTTGGCCAAGTCAACCAAGTACGCATCGAACCACCAACCTAGGGGTTCATCAGAATGGTCAATGTTGTCACAAGAAATGTGAGGTATGAATGACTGAATCAACCTCTAGTGCCTATTAGAGTCCAAGCTACACCTCCTCCAAGGCCAACCTAGCATGTGCCTAGCCCACCAACTAGACCGATGGTGACCATCAGGAGTAGGTTGGTCCAAAACCTATAGATAACTCCAGTAAATTTGTCGATTTATGAGCTAATTCAGTAGTCTCCTAAGCATAGGGAGACACTCATGGACATCTTAAGGTCCATAGAAGTGTAGCCTCAGGATCTCGAAGCATTTACACACTTCGTGGGGCACGTGCAACAGTTTCAAGAACCGGTCATTCAATTTCATGACCATGAAGTCAAGATGGTTTCCATTGTTATAGCAGACCCACCACTGCATATTATTGCATGTGTGAATCACAAACCATTCAAGTGGGTTTTGATTGACATGAGGTCATCAATCAATATCATAACTACCAAGGCGTTAACTCACTTGAAGTTACCCAAGATGCATATCATCCCTTCTACCTTCACGTTGAGAGCGTTCAATGATGCATTATGCTCAATGGTCGGTACTATAGTTTTACCTATCTAGGTAGGACTGAAGACCATCCCGATGATGTGTCACATAATCGAAGGTGCTATGCAGTATAATATACTTCTAGGGAGACCTTGGATTAGAGAAATGCATTGTGTCCCTTCTATTCTACACCAGTGTATCAAATACATTCATGAGGGATAGGTTCATGTGGTGCCTTCGGATGAAGAACCCTTTAAATACGTGAATCTAGCAGATTTGTAGGGGAAATTTATGCTCCCCTCAATGCACCTAGATGTGCGGCCAACGTCACCAATCAAATATCCAAGAGGTAAAATCAAAGAAGTGTGTGCTAGACTTGCAACGTCCGTATCTCAATGATCGGAGCACACGATAACTACTTCTATTAGACCGACTACGTCTATGATACAGCGAGATGATAGGAAGTTGAAAGAAAATGTGGGCAAAAATAAGATAAAGCAAATGCCCAAGCCAGTTATCATTGAAGCCCCTACTCCCATGGAAGTAGAGGAAATTCAAGGAGAAGTCGAAGAGGCACTTCAGCCTACTTCACCTACATCTTCAGTAGGGTCATCTGCACCGTAGGTGACCATCCATTTGGTTAATCATGGATTAGGGAAATATATTATGTAGAATGTGATGTTCACACTTATTATCGAGACTACATAGGACATGGGCCAACCATGAGCCCATCACCTTCCCATAGGGATGGTGGAACCATTGGGGGTACCACCTAACCAAACCAACTTCATCTATGGAGGGCTAGACCAGATTACATCTCCCACGCCCATGGATGAGGATGATAATGAACCATTCACCATGAATGTTCATTATATTTCTAACTTGGACTACACCATGCGATACTTTGAGTGTTACCATTGGCATGGTTACGGTCTTGGACTATTTGAGCAAGGGCGTAAGAGGCCTATAGAACCACAATATCAGTTACCTACTGATAGGTTCGGGTTGGGATTTTACAATGGAGGATAGGATGAACTCCTCGTGGTATCTTTAGACCACCTATACCTCAATCTAGGGGGTGAAGTTGACTTCAATCCTTATCACCCTAATCCTTCTACGTTTCAGAGGGATAATCGGCTAGTGACCTATGTCACTATAGAGCCACCCGAGAGATATCATGTGAACATCTTGGTGGAGACCGGCCTAAAACTTATTCCAAGAGCTAACTTGGACAATCAAATCCATGGAGCTATCGATGATATTGGTATGCATTTCCAGAATCTAGACACAGCTATAGATACCGAATCAGAAGTTTCTTCTGAGGACGTTCATGCAGTATCCATCATCAAAAGTGATGGACCAGACTATGATTCTAGAATAGATGATGCTGAGTTATCCTCAAATAATGAGCAATCTGAGGATGAAACTGAGTTGGCCTACTTGGGCCCTACACTCTTGCATCATATTTTACCTTTGGAATCAATGAATACGAGTGAAGAGCCCTACGATAATGATGATGGCTATCAAAACATAGCCTACATGGGGCCTCATGTAGAGCATCACCCGATTCCATTAGGTAGAGGTGAGTGTTTGTATTACGATAGTGATGATAAGGATGAAACAAGAGAGCCTATTTAGGACCTCCCTACTTATGCTATCGTAATGTGCCATATACTATTGAGGAGATGTACAGAGAGATCAATCTCCATCCTCACCTTAGAGGGAGACCGCCGAATCTTAATGTGATTTATCATATGGTGTTTCCCGATCTATCCAATGTACATGGAGCTCCTTGAGCCCAATGATCCCATCCGATAGTCTGTTCATGGACTGGATCCAGAGATCCCCATACCCCCATAACCACATCTCGAGGATGGAATTTTTGCTAATGTTGAGTCACTTGCACGTGGTCCTGGAGACATGATCCATTCCATCAACATGATCTCCATTGATTTGACCACTCCACTCCATAATCCAGTCGATCCGTCCAAACCATTGCATCTAAATGTAGATGCTATTGATTGGGATCATGCTGATTCACCTCTAGAGCCTGAAGATTTCTTCCCTAATGAAGAAATGTTGCAACCTTTCCATTTTATGCCAGGCTATGCACATGATGTCTATCATGCTGAGGATGCTTCCAATGAGGAACCTATAAACCCAACAGATGACATCCACTTGATCCCTACGCCTCATCAACTTGAGGAGGGATCCCATATGTCAGTAGAGGAAACCTTCAAAGTGGATATCAGTAATGATCCCACCAATCCAAGGAAGGTTAAATTTGGGGAGACTTTGAACTCCTGATGAGCATGCCAACCTCATCCCTCTATTGAGAGAGAGACCTGATCTCTTTGCTTGGACTTACAAGGACATGTCGGGTCTAGATCCAAAATTGGTTACTCATAACCTTTTGCTAGATCTATCAAAGAAGCCAGTCAAGCAGAAACTTAGGAAGATGCATCCAATAGTAGCCTTAATGGTTAAGGATGAGTTGCAAAAGTTGTTGGACGTAGAGTTTGTCATCTCCATCGACTATCTAGAATGGGTATCCAATATGGTGCCTGTAGGAAAACTTGATGGGAGGATCCATATCTGTATGGATTTTAGAGACCTAAATAAGGCAACACCAAAGGATTCATTTCTGTTGCCGAATATCGATGCTCTTGTAGACGCAACTGCAAGTCATGAAATGCTCTCCTTAATGGATGGTTTTTTTGGTTACAATAAAATTTGGATTAAGCCCGAAGACCAACATAAAACCATGTTTATAACGCCATGGGGGACATTTTTCTATAAAGTTATGCCATTCAGCCTTAAGAATGTTGGTGCCACATATCAGCGGGCTATGACATATATTTTTCATGACTATATGCATAAGATCCTAGAGGATTACATTGATGACTTGTTGGCAAAGTCATTATTGCATTCTGAGCATGCGGAGGTCCTGAGGAAGGTCTTCGATCACCTGATAGAGCATAATGTCAGGTTGAATCCTAAGAAGTGCGTATTTGGCATAACTTCAGGAAAGCTCTTAGGATTCATCATTTCAAAATGAGGCATTGAAGTTGACCCAACAAAGGTCAAGGCTATTTTAGAAATGCGTCCCCCCACAAACATCAAAGAATTAAGAAGCCTACAGGGCAAAGTAGCATCCATAAAGTGATTTATCACACAATTATTGGATAAATATTGACCCATGAATCGACTGCTACACAAGGGGGTCCCATTCAATTGGGATGAGGACTATCGAGCAGCCTTTGCTGAGATTAAGCAATACCTAGCAACACCGCTAGTGCTAGCTCCACCAAGGCCAGATGTGCCATTTTTGCTATATATATCAGCAACTAACTTTGCATTGGGAACCATGTTAGCCCAAAAGAATGTGCAAGACAAAGAGCAAGCCATATATTATATTAGCCGAACCTTGGTGAGTTATGAGCTAGGATATGCATATGTTGAAAAGCTGTGTTTAGCAGTAGTGTTCACTACAAAGAAATTGTGACACTATATGTTGAGTCATATGATGTATGTCATATCCAAAAAAAATCCTTTGTAGTATATGATGAGCAAGACATATCATAATACACATACTATGAAGTGGATCATGCTACTGATAGAATTTGATCTAGAATTCATAAGCCAAAAGTCTATTAAGGGATAAGTCATAGCAGATCAACTAGCTAGGTGCCTCTCAAAAATAGTAGGCCCCTCACCATAGAGCTTCCTGATGATGCAGTATTTGCCTTATCAGAAGCACCTAAACCTGAAGAACCAGATAACAAAGCCGATATGACCTTGTTCTTTGATGGTTTGAAGTGTGAGCAAGGGGGTGGTGCAAGAATAGTGTTGTTCATGCCACAAGGAGCTCCAATGCCCTTGTCATTCAAGTTGGACTTTCCTTGCACTAACAATAATGCTGAATACAAAGCCCTAATTTTGGGTCTCCAAACAGTTGTCACCATGAAGATAAAAAGGTTAAATATCTTTGGTGATTCCCTTCTCATTGTGAACCAAGTTAAGGGATTATTTCAATGTCGATGTCCGGTATTGAAAGCTTACAAGGATCTTGTTGACATTTATCTAGCTCGACTGGAATGGTATGACATCGAGGCAATCCCTCATTCATCCAATAGATTTGCAGACACAATGGCATATTTGGGATCTCTAATCCCTCAGAATCCATCTGTCGATTTCACTACCATCCATGTAAAAACATTGTCACATTCTGTTGTGCAACGTGAAGCATTGGATAACAAAGAGTCAATCAACATGATTCATGTAGAACCAAACCATGAATGGTTCTACCGAGCCAGAGACTTTCTCAAGAGAGCATCCTGGGGGTCTTTGATCTCGTAGGATCCGACGGGGAGTGGTACTACCATTCACCACAGGGTTGTTTCCCAGTCTGCATTTACAAATGTAGAACCGTAGGGGGAACATGTTGTCTTGTTGATCAAAGCCGAAGCTTATCATAACTGGATGTCATAGATACATGAATTTCTTAGACTTGGTGTAATCCCTCAGGGATTATCGCATGTCACAAAATGCACATTTAAATAGAAAGCGATAAAGTATGTCTTGTTAGCAGACATCTTGTACTGTAGAAGCTATGATGGAGTTCTCCTTCATTGTCTTGAGCCCCAAGAGTCATCTTGGGCAATTTTGCAAGCTCATGATGGTACGTGTGATGGCCATTTTAGTGGCATGGCTATCATCAAGTGCATCCTTCACATGGGTTATTATTGGCCCACTATGGAGAAGGATTGCAATGTGTATGTCAGGAAATACGTTAAATATCAACATCATGCTAATATTACACACCTACCATCATAGGCCTTACAACCCATTCAAGCGGCTTGGCCATTTGCTCAGTGGGGACTTGATCTCATTGGTAAGATCTCTCCTCCGTCATCGGGCTGACATACTTTTATTATCATGGCTACTAAGTATTTTACTAAATGGGTGGAAGCCATTCCCTTAACAATGACAATTGGAGTGCGTATTGCTGAGTTTATACTCACCAATATCATAAGTCATTTTGGGATACCATCCAAGATAGTTTCGGATAATGGAACATCATTTAAGAACAAAACTATGAGAGCTTTGATGTCTAAGTATAGAATCAAACACATTTTTGCAACTCCATATTATCCGCAAGCAAATGGACAAGTTGAAGCTTCAAATAAGATAGTGGTCTCCATCTTGAAAAAGATGGTACAAGAGCACCACAAATATTGGCACATCCAGCTGCCCCTTGCATTATGGGCTTACAGGACTAGTATTCGGACACCCATTGGGGCAACTCCATTTTCACTGGTATATGGCACTGAGGCCATTATGCCCTTAGAGTTGGAAATTCCAATGCTGCGCGTCACATTGAAAGAGTTCATTGATGATGACACCGCGTGACAAGCTCACCTAGATCAATTGATGCTACTTGATGAACGTCACATGAATACCCTTGAGCACCTCCACGTTTATCAAGAGCGTTTAAAATGAGCTTACAATAGCAAATTCCATCTGAGAGACTTTGAGGTTGGTGATCTTGTGCTGAAAGAGAACCAATAAAATTCAAATTTACCGCCAGAAATGCGAGACAAATTCATGGCTAACTGGTTAGGTCCTTATATGATCTCGGAGAAGATTGGACCTGGGACATATCGCTTGACATCGCTTGGAGGAGTTGAAGAGCCTGAACCTCTCAATATCCTTCATCTTAAAGTGTTCTATGCCTAGAACTAGGAAAGGCTCCAAAGGCATCTGTAAGCCCTTTGGTCAATTCAAAAAGGCTCCAAGGGCATCTGTAAGCCCTTTGGTCATCCCAAAAAGGCTCCAAGGCTTCTCAGCTTTCTCCCTCTTTAAGTTTTATTGGTCAATCCCAAAAGGCTCCAAGGGTTTCTCAAAGCCCTTTGGTCATTCATAAAAGGCTCCAAAGGTATCTATAATCCCTTTGGTCAAAGCACAAAAGGCTCCAATGGTTTTTAAAAAATCCCTTGGTCAAAATTTTAAAATCCATAAAAAATTAAAAAGCAATAAAATCCAAAAAAACTGGAGAAATATCAAAAATAAAAAATATTTGCATTTCATTTTGCATCATTGCATTGCATTTTGCATCATGCATTTCACCTTTGCATTGCATTAGGCATATTCATCTGTCACACTTGCATTGGAATAAATTGTGTTTACAATCTTACAAATGATGCCACGTTTGTGTTTCAATCATGCATCTATGCACTATATTTTTCATCCATTTATCACCCTTGTGAGTAATTGTGTTTTTCAACACAACCCCAATTGTTGCTATGAAGAATATACTAGGGTTTTTCGGTCATTCAACCATACCTAGAGGTCTTCTCAAGAGTTGATAGAAAGCTTGATTTGCTTTTGTAGTTGAGGTCTAGTTAGTATAGCCCTTAGCATATCATAATCCTATCACTAATAAACAAATTAAACAATCCTAATAAGGACTAGGGGAAGATGAAAGCTACAAAGCAGGACCAGGTATCCTGAGGTGAAAATTTTATTCTTGCTTATCCCCCTGTGCGGATGGTATGAGAAATGTTGGCAATTGGAAAAAGGATAGGTTTATTCCCTACCCAGAATCCCTTGCTTATGTTAAAATGAGCAATATCCCAGAGTGATATCCCAGATCAATCCTCCAGATTGATACCCTAGATCGATATCGTAGATCGACATCCCAGATTGATATCCCATATTGATATCATAAGATCGATATCCTAGATCGATATCCCAAAAATAGTTCCCCAAAGAAAAATCCCCAAAGGAAGTTTCTAAAGCAAATTATCAAATGTAAATCCCAGAAAGTCAGATCAAATGAAGATCAAGTTGTACAAAGAAAATAAAAATCAGTATCAAATCCCTTGCTCAAGAAAAAGAAAGAAAAATAAAAGGAAAGTACAAAATAAACAGTGATTCTTGTCACTATAGTACAAAATAAACAGTGATTTTTGTCACTATATATGAGCAAGTATCCCAAAAAATTGAAGAAAATAAGGGAGCAAACTTGAATCCATGGAATTGTCAGCACTATTGTACCTTACGCATGATGATATATCTGATACAATAGCATCCTGCTTTTGTGTAGACCAATGTTTGAATGTGGAAGAGCTAGCTTCAGGTGTCCTGTATCGCCTAGTGGTCTAGTCCAACTGAAATCTAAACCTAGGATTGGATAAACATTTGTGGACCCCCAATCTTAGCAATGGGCTGAAATAATCCCACCTAACATCGGGGTATGCTTATGCCTTATCTTAATATACTCATTTGCACACACATGGATAATGAACAGTTAGGGCCTATCCTAGAGAAAGCCTTATGTTTTAGAAGTCTTGTATGGTTAGTATACAACTTTTGATAAGTCAACTAGGGTGTTTGAGTCTCATGGTAAACCTCAAAAATTCCCAAATAGCAACAACCAATTTTCAATGCAATCATCAAAACATCAATTTCTTTTATGAGAGTTTGTTTATTAGAACTATTTGTAATATATGTTAGATACCGGATGGATGTCAAAAATGATGTTTAGATGGCCACTGACTATGTTATCTATATTCTTTTAATTTACAAAAGCTTATGAATAGAAAACATACATCATTGCATCTCACATATGGGTGTACTATCTTTCACAAAAATATAAAGCAACTACAATACATGATTGTTATACATTTGGTGGTGTCATCCATTAGATTGTTAAAACTCATATTGCATACATTATGTTTTAATGATTAAAACATACATGTTCATTTACATAGCATTCATCATAGAAAAATATGCAATACATACATGGCATAGAATATGTCATAGCAGAATAAATTAAATGCATACAAGTAAAGAAAATTATACATGCATTTAACATAAATATGGCATCCATATACATCCATCATAAGTAGTCCATCTACACATATATCTCATAGCATCTAATCATCCATCCATCATATAGCTAGTGCATGTCATCCATACATCACATCATATAGCATTAAATCAATATAAGCAGTGCATCCATGTGCATCTCATAAAACATAAACAATAAAAAATCATAATAAAATCTACACATATAATGAGTCTCAAATGTTAGATCATATATATATATATATATATTTTTTTTTTTTTTGTGTGTGTGTGTGTGTGTGTGTGTGTGTGCCAAAAATAAATAATGTGCAGTACATCGGCATGGTCAAAAATGCCCGCAGGCTACATATGTGTAGGTCCTCAACCTTACACTCAAAAATAGTACAATGATATCTATAAATTTGTACTAGCCAGGGCCTGTGCCCCCAGTCTGTGAGGCACCACCATCGCCTCCACCCTCCCGGTGGGTCCTCCATGAGCTAGAACCAGAAGATCTATCAGACCTACGAGTCCTATGACTCGAGCTAGTTGAATACTATCCTGTCTCCCAAGTGTGAGTCCTCTAAGACCCTGTAGATGTGGGCATATCTAGAATCTCACCCCCAAGTAGTCCAATCCACCCTCTCAAGGTGGTAATGTAAGTAGATCTAAGTGAGGCCTCCTCAATATGCTGCTCAACCAGAGCCTAAAGCCTCCTGATCTCGACCCCCTGATCTAAGCCTGTTGCTCCCTACACTACTAGTACTATTGGAATAGCTAGGGATGCTAAAGAAACCTATGAATATGGGGGAGCTGATCCCCTAGCCTAGTAAGTGGTAAGTAAAACTATAGAAGTGTCAACCTAGGACTACAAAAGAGTGTACTACCCTATGAGCTACTGTATCTCTACCTCCACCATGGTAATCCTCATCTATAGAGTGGCCCTCTCCCCCTCATAGTCACACAACTGGCTCTGGTTGTGAGATAGATTCACCTCTAAAGTGGTGATAGAAGTGTCCCTGTGCAGGAGCTGAGTGTAGAGTCTCCCCACCTGGCTCTTGAGGTTGGCAATCTGTGCCCTTAGCTGCCCTACCTCACTGTCTAGATCTACCTCACCCTCCTCGGAGGCCTCCTCCTCTGCCTCTACCTATGGGCCCTCCTTTGTTATGGCCCATGTGCCCTCTATCCTCTAGTGGGTCCTGCATCCATGAGGGTCCACCTCTATACCCTCTACTACAAAACCATCTATCGATCGGCCTAGAGGACCCTCTCCATGCCACTAGAAGTCAGCCCACCACCCATCATAATTAGTAGTCGTGCTTGCATCCGCTAGGCCTAACTCCTAGAAGTCATCATCAGCATCCCCTAGTGGAGTCACCTAGGGCCAGGTCAGGTCCCTCTCTAGGACCAGGTATCTGTAGATTGTAGGCACCTCTGGGACATCCTATTGGATCCCAAACTACCTCAGTACGTGAGAGTAGTACTGGTACTCATGTATGTCGGCCTTCCGATCGATAACCCACCTATCTTTGCATGCCCGATGTAGGTATCTGTCTACCTCTGTCTAGGCTAGGCAGTCCATGTACGATCACTACCATATCTACTAAGGGTAGAGCTATGCAAATCGACCAATGTAGTGGTCTAGATCTCCTGCATGAGACCTACTCCTAAAGCCCTCCTACTCCTAGGGCCAACAAGCTGCATAGCACTGATGATCCTCGGGGATAGTAGTGATCTCTAGTGGCAAGTCGATGGGGTACTCTATAATAATGTGCTTCTAGCCCCAAATATGCAAAAGTATGTTGTAGTCTGATGCCCACTCTATTGCGATGTGTGATTTGGTATAGCTCATGGTAGAGCTGTGCAAGAAGAGTGCTCCCCCATGCCATAATAAGAGGCTGCTCGGTCGAGCTAACCATAACCTCCTTGGTCCTAGCTAGGAGGTTCCAAGGGAACCTCATGCCCGATGAGTCTAGGAGGACTATCTGGATGATCAAATGCATGAACATAGCCTCCCACTATGAAAAGAAGCTGGCCTGGAACCACTCTTGAATGTGGACGCCTCCATGGTCGATGCGACCCTGCATGCCATGACTCCACTGGCCAAAGATAGCATCAAAAACATCCTTCCTCATCGTGGTAGGAGAGGAGGTGATGGCCTCACCATCAATAGGCAGGTAGAATATGTAGTAGACATCCTCTAGAGTCATTGTCATTTCACCCATCGATAGGTGAAATGTGTTGGTCCGTACATCCCAGAGATGGGCCAATGCAGTCAAGTAGGACTGATCAACTCTAATGATGGGGAGATCCAAGATGTAACCAAACCCCACCGCAGTGAACCAACCCCGCTCCACGTTAGTGAGAGTGGCGTAGGTTGTGAAGGAGATCAGTCTCCCTCACTCTATTGGTCAAAGCCTGAGTGAAAGCAATCAAATAAAAACAAGATACAAAAAAACAATTAAAAATGAATTAAAAATGACAAACAAATTAGAAAAGCTCATAAAAAAGCAAAAACATGCACACACATGATCAAAAATTTTAAAAAAAAAATTAAAAATAACACTTCAAAAATGTATTAAATGGCATTAATTGCCAAGAAAACCCAAAAAAATTAAAAAATTTGAATTTTTTTTCTAAAGTTTGTGTGTCGCGGGTCAGAACCGTGGTCGACGCAATGGTCAAAAATCTGACCGTTGGGATTTAAATCCCATCGTGGATGACAACCGTGGTCCCCAATATGCCAATTGGGAACCGCATCTGCCACCCATGGCTAAGGAGCATGACCTTTTCAGGGTCATGTCCTCCCCAAATAAGCCCTAAAAATTAAAACCCTCCCCTCTAACCTAACCTATGCTAAACCTAACTAGGGTGAGGTTCGTTACCGACAGTTTAGTGTGGTTCATTAACCCATTTTTTAGTGTGGTTAATTTTAATCTAGTAATTGGGTGCATGGTCTCGATTTTTGAGTTACCTTAGCAGCACCGGCTCCTCCACTGGTCGAAGCCTCCAGTTGGTCTACCATCTGGATGGGTGTAGAGTGAGCAAGTCAAGTTTGCGATAGTGTTTCATGTCAAATTTCACTGTTTACCTCTCAGAGCTCTCATTTTTTACTGTTAGTGTCAGGTAAATAATGAAATATTTCAAATGTCAAAACCTTATATATTTTTTGAATTCGGTTCGGACCACGCCTGACAACCATGGTCCCCGAATTAGGGTTTTGCGACCACGACTTAGAGCCACGGTCAAGGAATTTTGACTTTCCCATCACTCTTGATAGATGCGATCAACAAACCATAATAAATGCTCACAATTCCCATCATGGAGAGCCTTAAAAGGTCAAATTAAAAATTTTCACTAGACCAGAATTGCTACAGAAAATATAAAATCATCAGAATGAGCCAAACAAAGCACAACATTGGAAAATGTCATCATAAGGTAAAACATAATAACTAGTTGAGATTATAAAGTACATTCAATCGAGGTCATCGCTATGGAAATCCTTTCTTTGAGCACCGCACCTCCCAGCCAATAAAACAAATTCAATTCAAAATTAACAAAAAAAATCAAATAAATCAAAAGTCAAATGTGCCTCGTATTCAGTCATTTACCCTATACACTTGGCGGTTGCAATGACTTGCGCTCCATGCAATCCGGCAAGATGAGTAAATTACCATAAGGACATTTGGGGCAAATCCATCATCGTGGAATTACTATGTTTCATTTCAATCCCCAAGAAGGCCTTGACGGCCGGACTGCTCCAAGGGAATGAGATATTCATCGCAATTCTCCTATGATATTTTTAGCATATCATCGATAATATGATTCAACACATGCCTAATTAGAATTGTCTTCATTTTGATTCCCTAAGAAGGCCTTCGTGGCTGGACCGCTCCATGGGATAGAAATAGGCAATTACTATTAATAGTTGCAATCATAGCTGATTAGGCCTTGCCAAGAATTCAAATGCTAAATATTACTTTTTTCAAGATCATTCATAGTGGTCAAGCGACCTCGTCGCTTCATTTATTTTCATTACCCTCATCGACTCATCGCTTGAGGGGGTAGTCATAATATCAAATCATAATCAAAGTCAACAGAAGATCCCTTGATCGTAGATCCCTAGATCTTGTCAAAATTGTGTTCATCTTACGAATCATTGCCAAAGACTATCATAAGCTTACCCTTCTATTGGGGCAAATAGCATATATGATAGTTTGTTTGTAGCTCTCCTCCTTTCGGTTATATAGGCCTAACTCCTATTGTAGCACCAAAGCTACCCGAATGTCTGATGATGAGTGCAAACCCTTTCAAATTAAGCCTTTCATCGAGTTGGAAGCAATGATTCTAGGATGTGCATCCTATTTGTAGGACTTGGGCATCTAATGTTGATCAGACTAATGATCATCATCCAACCTACGACATCATTTTAGGAGGTCTATTTTTGCTCAGCATTGTTCGATCTCACAACGCATCTCAAAAGGGGCATCTGTAGACACCTAAAATTCATCATGCCGAGGTGACTACTCATATGGGACATGCTAGAAGACCATATGGAAGACCTTGGACAGATACCAAGGTATAGCAGTGGTTTTTACCACTCATTTGGGCACCTTTTCCTAGTCAGTGCTAGCCGATGCTGACACCTATGGTTAGTAGTGCTAACCACACGTGTTAGACCCAGTCAGAACTCAGAATCAGTTGGCCTTCATCCGACCCAAAATCGGTTGCAACGGCCAATTGGTTGTGGATTGGAGTAGTTTGAGTGAGGAAGGTTCTAGATCCTTCCATCCAACAAGCTCAACCACCCAATATTGATCTAGGCTTCCTCATGAAGCCACCCCTAGCCCTTGGCAATTGCTATATAATCCCCCTTCGAATTGGGAAAAGAGAGAGAGAAGCATAATCAATTGAGCAACGAAGCCCTATTAAATTGCATAATCATTCACATGCATTGATAGGAATACTTTTGCTACCCAATTGGAGATCACATTGCCATGGAGATCCTAGGAGGATAGGAGAGCCAAGAAATGCTAATCCGTGCAATCCATGCACTCATTGAGCAATTCAACCACAAAATCTATCAGAGGACACAGAGGTAACCCTTGACCATCAATTTGGCAAGGAGAATCAGAGAATTGGCCCTGATTTGGAGGGTAAACTTACTTTAGGCTCAGTTGCGACTGTCATCCACGGTGAACAGTGCCCACCACTTGAATGACCCACGGTTAGAGGGTAATCCCTGATTTCCTTGTTCTCTGCTTTGTAATCTATTTAACTAGGTTAGATTAATCATGCTATAGGTTTAATTCAGTATTCTAGAGATATTTGACCGATATATTAAGAGTTAATTGCAATTTCCCTTCATTGTTGTAGTGTAGGTATAACGAATATTTTTCATGCTTTCATGTCTTCAATTGGCTAATTAGGAGCTTAGATAGATTCATATTAGTTTCTTTCATGTTTCTAATGGTAGATCATCATGATTTAGATCAATTTACATGCATTGAATCACTTTCTTGATTTCTTGATTATCATGTTATCTTTTGTACAAGCACCCTTTAAAAGCCTCATCAAGAGAGGCCTCCTTTGCTATTAATGTTTCTTGTTGTTTATTGCATGTAGGACTAACAGGGTTTTGGGATGCAAGGCAACAAATGCCTCTAATCATGGAGAAGAGGGTCATCGACACCCTAGAGCAGTTTGTGTCATCCTGAAAAGGCACTTGGAAATCACACCTACCCTTGAGAGGGAAACATTACATCCTATTGTAACAATTGTATCAAAGTGATTATCCCTAAGAGGGATGTACTTGTAATTTGAATTTGGCTTCAAATATAATGGAATAAAGCGTATTTATTATTGTCAATTTGTTGTCAATTTCTTGTTCTTGTATGCATTTTGTGTATCTTTCAATTCTTGCAATAGGAACCGATAGGTGTGAGCCCTTTTTGGATAGTACAAGAATGAATATTATTCACCCTCCATAAATATGATCTCCATTGACCTCACAACACCACTCCACTACCTAGGTGACATTTTAAAACCTTTGCATCTCAACCATGATGCCATTGATTTTGATTGTGCTACTTTTCTACCGTCACCCTCAGATTTCTTTCCCTGTGAAGAAATATTACAACCATTTTATTTCTCCTCAAAGTCATCTAAAAAAAAAATTCAAGTGGAGATCGAACTTGATGACATGATTTATTCTTCAAATCTAGTTAATGACATTCATTTAATCCCTACACCTCATCAACTCGATGAGGGGTACCATATATTAATTGAGAAAAAAATTAACGTAGATATCAACATCGATCTCAAAGTTCCTAAAAAAATCAAGTTGGGAAAAATTTTATCCCTCATAGAATAAATTGATTAAACAAATCTCTTGATAGAGAAGAAGAGGGTTTTTTCTTGATCTTACAAAGACATGCCAGATCTTGACCCAAATTTGGTCATGCACAACTTAACACTTGACCCAAAAATTAAACCAATCAAGTAAAATCTTCACAAGATGCATCTAACAACAGCCTTAATGATTACATATGAACTACAAAAGTTGTTGGATGTAGTTTTCTTTCAACCTATCAACTACCCTGACTGGGTATCCAACATGGTCCCTATAAAAAAATCAGATGGGAAGATTTGCATATGTATTTATTTTTGTGATCTTAATAAAGTGAGTCCAAAGAATGAATTCCCACTCCCAAAAATTGATGCACTTGTATATGTGATTACTAGTCATGAAATGTTGTCCCTCATGGATGTTTTTTCGAGTTACAACCAAAATTCAAGTCAACCCAAAAGACCAACCCAAAATGGCTTTCACAACACCTTGGGAGAAATTTTGCTACAAATTCATACCATTTGGTCTTAAAAAAATGCTTGTGCTACCTATCAGTACCCCATGACATACATATTCCATGATTACATGCATAAAATATTAGAATATTACATGGACAACTTATTGGCAAAATTCCTACTGTATCATGAGCACATCAATGTTCTAATATAAGTCTTTGATCATATCATAGAGCATAACATACTATTGAACCCCAAGAAATGTGTTTTTATAGTAACATCCAAAAAAATGTTAGGTTTCATAGTCTCTAAACAAGAAATAAAAGTTGATCAAAATAAATTCAAGGTAATCCTAGAAATGCTCCACACTACCACCTTAAGTAGCTTCACAACTTACAAGGAAATATCACATCTATCTGATGCTTCATAGTGCAACTTTCAGATAAATATCGATCAATGAATTGATTGTTACAAAAGAGGATCACCTTTAATTGGGATGATGAATGTCAAAAAACCTTTGATGAAATCAAGAAATACTTGGCATCCCCACTAGTACTAGCTTTGCCCAGACCGGGTGTACCATTCTTATTATACATATCAACTACTGACATTGCCTTACATACCATGTTGGTCTAGAAGAATGAGGTAAATAAAGAACAAGCTATTTACTACAATAGTCACACCTTGGTTAGTACTGGTAGGACTCTATGTCCTAGTGGATTATATGAATGAAATAATTAGAATTGGATGCATGAAATGAATGTAAAACTAATAGAATCACCTTTCGATTGAATCATGTTTGCACTATAAGAGTAACCTATCCAATGGATATCAAATATATTGGTTCTTATAATTTCCTAGATGGTTGTTTACACCCATTTGAATGATAATATATATTTGTCCTATAGTTATGAGTGAAAGGAAACAATGGTCCATATAAAATAAGAGTGACTGATTATTAATGGTTAGGATTAGAATCCTAAAATGCCACCCTCCTAAAAAAGAGCTTTGTCCTCAAAGCTCAACGTGAGGAGCTTTGTCCCTTGTTTTCCAAAAATAATTTGTGCAAGTTCTTGTAATGTCACTTTTTTGAAGGTAGGGATTGTTGGAAAAATTTCTTGCATCCATAGGATTCAACTATCATGCTACAAGAAATCATTTGGAACCAACGAGCTATTATAGGCTCTAGTCAACCTGCCTCTTTATAAGAGATAAATTTCTAAATAAAATAACCATAATGGGTAAGGAAACCCCAATGATAAACTTCATATATTACAATTTTAAGCACTCCAAATTTTAGTTATATACTACTTATATTAAAATAACCAAGCAAAGACAACAACTATTATTATACCTTATGTAGACCGGTGCCTAGATTCATTGGGTTGTTATAGCAATTTAATAATGCTTGCAATATGAACAGAAAGGAGACAAAGAAAGAATTGGCACTATCACATTCATTCAAATATTGTAATAACTATAACAATTGGAAAATGAAAGAAACGTTCATAACACATTTAAATAATGTAATATGCTACAAAGAAACACATAAAACTAAATATAGAAATGATAGAACTGAACCCTAGAATTGTATTAATTTTTCAAATAATTTACATGCAGAGTTGGTAGAATGCCATTAAACTCTGTTACAACTTTTTAATACAATGAGAAAATATTGTTCAAATAATGTAACAAGACTTATTCAACTTCTCCCATTCCAATTTGGTAATAGGAAAAATACTTGAGTTTCAAGGTAAAAAAGAACTGGAAATATTATCAGCTTCTCAAGCACAGTTCTACCAAAACCTGCACAACAAAGGGGAAGAATGAGGGATGACAAAAAAATAGACATAAAGAATACAACAACACAATTCATAGGGCACTCAAGTATACCTCTTAGCAAAAATGCTATCTCTAATGTTTTATCTTGATTCTGATCGTAGCTAGTGTATTTATAGCTTTGGATTCTTGAAACTATTATTTTTAGCCTCATCTAGGCCTTACATTTATCACCATTTCCTTTGATCTCTTATGCATGCTATCCAACTATTATGAACTACGCAAAACTAGATTTTGTATCTTGTGTGCTATAGGTTTGAAGGAAGCTCTTAGAAGGTGGTGTATTAAGCAATTTTGGACGTATATAATTGGTGCACTAGTATATACATATATACATGAATTTTTATTTTTCTTGTTTTTCCTAGTTATCTAGTTTTTTCTATTGGGATCAAACTAGGTTACTGTAGTGAAATTTTGATGTAATATAGAAGGGGGGATGACGTGACGGTGAAGAGAAGATATGGATTATGGGTGGAAAATTAATAGAATGGTATTGATTACAGAATGGTTGTGAAGTAAGTGGGAGCAATGGGAGTTTATTTGTGTAGTGTATGGTGGAGAGATGATGCTTTATGGGGTGAATGGTTACTATGGACAAGAGAAGATGCCCAAAAGGAGGAGGGTGGTGATAGGTAGGAGGAAAGACAAAATGGAAAACAAGATATGGAAGCACCTATAGAGTAGTTCCATAACCATAATTTATTGAAGTGACCCCTTTGTAACTATATTCCATCGAAGCACTAAGTGAGCAGCTTTCTGTAAGCTGAACAAGTTTTTTATTCTTGTCATATTTTTTACATCTTTCAAATATACAAAATAGGAATATGTTGCACCATTGACCTTCTATATTTTACACTCCATTTCCCTTCTTATGGGTGGCCCTTTTTGATCTTTTATTGTACTTATTTATAAGTAGAGAAACTTCTAGTGTGAGTCCACTTCAAGTAGGCTTATTTTATTTCCTGCCTAGTACACAATCACATTCTATGGATATGCAATGATCTTATTTTGTTCTTCAATATCAGGATTCTCACTAAAATAGTTTGCATTATATTTATTTTGGTACAGTCCATGGAATTATTTTTGATCACCTGAACATTCCCCTCTTCCCCAGCTACTACTTTAATTTGCAACTGTTATCGAGCTTTCATCTGTACTTTTAGTTAGATCTGCTATCATAGTCATTGTCATTTGTTGCAGGCCTCTCTTTACAGTAAATATTTTTGTAGATGCTCCACCACCTTGGTCTTGCATGGGAGCTTGCTCAACGTATATTGGTTAGTTCATACAAAAATATATATCATAATTTCATTGTATTAACCTAATATTTGTTATTATAATCAATCAAAGACTAATCAATGCTTAAGATGTCTTAATTGTAATATTTACCTTCCTGAGCATAGTGCACCATGCTTACCATTATATCTTGTTGGTTTTAATCACTGTCATTGATATCTACGACCCTGCATAATTGTTAGCCGTACAACACAATAGATGCATGCTATAGAAATCACATATATTTAAGTTGACAAACTATGGTTTAAAACAAATCGAACACAAAAGCTTAGGCTTAGACATAAAAATTTTGACTTGATCTTTCCAATGTTTTAATAATATATAATCTCAATTTATTAATGTTAACATGGTGATTAGAAATGTCAATAACCTTTAAAAACATAATCCTTTATACCCCGATCACCTCCTCAAAAGCTCACTGTTCAATCAAAAATTGACTATTTGTGCTCGTCCAATCCTCTACGAATGTGCCCAGGTTAGCCAAGGGAAATGGGTTTATTAATAATGTATTAGACCCTCCATTAATTTTAATTAGGCATAGGATTTTAGCTTTTATTAGCTTTAATTAATTATTCGACTAAAAATAATTTTTCTAGATTAACCTTCGAATGCCTTGAAAACATGATGTCGTCAGATCTGAGTGGGGTCAAGAGCTGCCATAGAATTGGATAGATATGTGCATATTTTATCCTATTTTATTATATTTTTATAACCTTGATCAAGCATTATCATTGGATCTGAGGCAGAGATAAGCATGACCGTCATATCTGCTTTGATCGTAACTCCACTGATGACTACTTCGTAAAACATTGACCACTTTTAGGAAAGCGGTTTTGTTAAATTTGAGTGGGAATAAGTGTCATTGTTAGATCAACTGGTGATGTATGCTTTTATATTATTTATATCACCTTAATTGAGTTACATCCATCAGATTTGAGTGGGTTTAAGCACTGCCATGGATTTTCTTTTAGCTTTTTATTGCTCTGGAAGAGTGGTACCATCGGATCTAGGTGGACTCAAGCACAATTGTTGGATCGACTTGAGATGTGTGCTTTTATATCTTTTAAGTTTGACTTGTCAATGTTCGTTCACCTTATGGAAGTGCTACCATTGGATCAACTTGAGATGTGTGCTTTTATATCTTTTAAGTTTGACTTGTCAATGTTCATTCACCTTATGGAAGTGCTACCATTGGATCTGATTTGGGGCATTCACCGCCATTGATTTCTTTAGATCTATGTAAATTTTAAAACATGAGCATATAAAATGCTTTTCACTTAACCTCGGGTGCTTATGAGGAGGGCACGTTCATTGGATCAGGGTGGAGTAAGCGTAGCCATAGATATTCCTTGACTTGCAATACTAGCAATCATAGGGCACATACTTTTGGATTTTTATTAATATTTAATTAAATTATAAGGGAATGATTAGCAACATGCTAGTACCCTTTTTAATTACGATTAGCAATTTAATTAATATTGAGGCACTTAATCATTTTAAAGCTAACACTATATATTTTGGGTGATTGCAATCGTCTGATTTCATCACAATTGAGCACTGCCCTCAGATCTATTTAATTTGCATGATATTTAAACAAAGGGGGCACGTAACCCTTAATTTGGTTGCTTTTAGACTTTAGGTTATAAAAATTTGACCATGTAATATTATTGACTCATTTGGCTTAACCCTTGGTTTACTTATGAGAGCGTGTCCGTCCGATCAAGATGGATTTGAGTGTTGCCTTTGGATTTACCAAAAGTGTTCAATGTTTACCCAAAATGGGGTACACCACCCTTATTTACCTTTAATCAATTCATATGTCTAAGACCTTAGGTTATATAACTAGGACTATGGTCTTTTCTTTTTAATTATCTTTTGGATTGATTATGCGAGTGCATCCATTCAGATTTTGAAGGGTGAAGTGCTATGGTCCAGAAACTTGAACTTGCACGATTTTTAATTGTAAAGTGGGTGCATACCCTCATTTTCCCATGTTATAATTTTTAAACCTTAGACTTGTGTACTTAGGTTCAAATTTTTTAATCAAAATCATTAGCGACCCAAGGACATAAGGGTTTGTTCATTTTATTTAGGTCTGAACCCTTTGATCAATGTTATAATAAGGACCAAGGTATTTTTATGGGGACTTGTCATTTGATCCATGAATTAATTACTTTAATAAATTGGAGAGGCTCAACGACTAATGACAATTTAGTGATTGATTAATTTGAAAAAGGCTCTTTGATTAACGGTCACGAGGCAACTTTATTAACGGTCAAGGCCACAACTTTAGACTTGATTGAGATTAATATTTTCATAGTTGTTCTTAAGGATCAAACCATTGAAAATCAATTTCTCAAAGGGGAAAGTAACAGAGACTAGCAAAATTTGGTGAATTTTTTTAAGCCAAAATTTTAAAATTAAGGGTATCTTATGTTGAGTCAAATTTAGCTCCAACATAGGCTATGACTGGGACAATGTGCTGAAAACTTGAGGCACTTGAGAATTTTAGAATCTCCTGGTTTTATTTCCATCCTTTGACATAATCATAAACCATAAAGTATGATTATAAAATTACAAATACAAACAAATAAATTAAAACTGAAAAGATACCATAAGGAAACAACAAACATAATATCAAAGCAAAATATAGTATCCAAAAACTATTATTCTCATCAGTCAAATTTAGATCTAAGGATCAGAATTTTAAGTTCGGATGAGCTTTTGGAATATTGTTATGATTGTTCTACAAAGTCCTAAGATATGATCATACATAATGCATCAAAGTTACTTGCTCCATCATGCCTTGGCCTAAGTGTGTGTTAATGCATTCATTTTGATTTTTCTAGTCTTCCAGAACTTCATCATGTTTGGAAAATAGGCCAGCCTAATAAGTAATTTCACTCTTTAAGATTTTTTCCATTTTTAGGGCTCCACTTCCAGTAAAGCATCTATAGCCTCGATGGATATGCTATTGTTCCCATCTAGTTTTACTCTACTACTAGCCAGGCGTCTATAGCCCCAGTAGAGGTTTTTGAAGATATCTTGATACAAACTCAATCTACATTATTTAAATTTTCTTTCTATTTTTGAGAAATATTTGGATATAAGCAAATTGTACAATGAGTGTACCTAAGTTGGGGACCAAATTTTGGCTAAAATATAGAGTGTAATTATTTTTTCCTCAACCATCTTACCAAAGATAACTCTATCCCTTGGACCCTAAAATTTCTTTTATTAGTGTTTGGAAAGTGAGGCTTTTTCATGATGGACCAACAACTCTGATTTAGTCTATTTTGTTTCATATTGTATGATAGTTGCATGAACATTCAAATTTGAAAATTGTAAGCATCATCAAAAACTAAAATAAATTTCCTCTTCTCTATTTATCTTTAGGAAAATAAATAGTAAGGAATACTCATCATCCTATGATAATCATGAAAAAAAACACAATTAAAACCACACCAAGCAAAACAAAACAAAATAGCAAAAAGGAAATTATTTAACCAACAAACAAAATAGCAAAAAGAAAATTATTTAACAGACAAATAAAACAACAAAAAGGAAATTACTTAACTGACAAACAAAATAGCACAAAATTTGACAAAAATTACATCACTCTATTTTTTGGTTATTTATATATATATATATATATATATATATATATATATATATATATATATATATATATATATTATTATCTTTTTTTCTTAGGGCATTTACTCCCTATTGACCCCATGGCAGGGGTTATAAATTTTGAGATGTATAGCATTGATAGGGATTTTCATTAGTTCACCCTCCAGGGTTTGCAACTTGTAAGTGTTTGGACCAATAACTTGAGCTATTTGATAGGGGCCAATCCACTTGGGTTCAATATTTTCTTTCTAATAATGCTTATAATTTTTGGAATCCTAGTAGATTACTATATCACCTTCACATAAGTGAGTACCCTTTGCTTTCTTATTAAATGATTTTACAGTTTTTTGAGTTTGATCAATTATTTTGTTTAAGGTCTCTCTTATTTGTTTTTGCAACTGAACAATATGGTCTAACATTATCTATAAGATATTAGGGTTCCCATGGTAGTGTAACAGAAGGGATAGTGCTAATTTATGTATTCTAGGAGGTATCAAGGATTTTTCTCCATACACCAGTTCGTAAGGAGTTTTCCCTGTATTCCTTTTAAGAGATAGTCTATCTGCCCATAGAGAAAATTTTAATTCACTGTCCTAGCTCTACCATTCCCTTGTGGGTAATAATTTGTAGAGTGAAAGAGTTCTATTCCATACTTAGCACAAAATTCTACCATATCAAATGATACAAAATATTGTCCACTATCTATCACTATCTTTTGAGGAACCCCAAATTTGGTTAGAATACTTTATTCTAAGAAATTTATAATAGTTTGAGATGAAAATATTCTAAGAGGAGCAACTTCTACCCATTTTTTGAAGTAATATATTGTAGTTATGATCCATTTATGTCTACCTAATGAATTTGGATTGATTTCCCCAATTAGGTCGATGCCCCATTGTGTGAAAGGTGCTTTTATGATCACTGGTTTAAGAGGCATAGCGGCCAAGTGCTTCGTACCTACAAAAACCTGGCAATTATGACAATTCCTAATTTGTTGATATACATATTTAAAAAGTGAAGGTCAATAATAGCATGCTCTCATGATTTTATTGGTAGTATATTTGGGAGAAAAATTTCCTCCACAAAAACCATCATAAAATTCTTTCATTATTTCTAGGACTTCACTTTCATACAAGTAGACTAATAACACACCATCAGGGTGTCTCCAATAGAGCACACCATCCTACACATGATATTTTTGTGCTTTAAGTTTTATTGATCTCATTTTTTTAATTGGCATGTCCTTTGGGAAAGATATATTTTTTAGGTATGCTAATATTTCATCATACCATTTACATTTAGCATTATTAATTCTTCTGATGGTATGAATCTCATCTACTGTAATTATATTATTAAAGTCTTCTTCTTTATATGCTAGGTATTTTTCTAAGCCTTGCTCTCTTATACTTTTGACTATTTTGAATTTTGCATCATACTATAATAGCTTCACCATCAACCTTGTAGGCCTTCCTAGTGGTTTGGACAAGGTGAAGATATCCTTTATTATTATGAAAGGAATACAAAAGTAAACTTTATTAGAACCGAATATACCTTTGAAATATTCTAAATATTGAATCACTACATAAGCATGTTTTTCTAACAAGGTATATTTAAGGTGTGCTCCTTTCAATCCTGAGCTCATGAAGGCTATTGGCATTTCATTATTTTCATCATCCTTCTGATAAAGGACTGTAGTAATGGAATGTGTAGATGCAAATGAGTAGATATTAAAATATTTGAGTAATTGGGGTAGGTTAAGTTTGGGGCAGTAGAAATGGCCTCTTTGATTTTTCCAAAAGCTTCCATGTTCTCTGTTATCAATTTTATTTCTCCAGACTTTTTAAGCATATCATTTATGGATTTATTCATCTCGACAAATTTGGTAATAAACCTTCTAAAAAAATTTATCTTGCCAAATAATTACCTAACTCCTTTGATATTTCAAGGAGGGGGAATTTTTGAGATAGCTTCTATTCTTTCTGGATCTATACTCACCCCATTTTCTTACACTATGTATCCTAGTAATTTCCCCTGTGTTGTTCCAAATATGCACTTTTTTGGATTTAGAAAAATTTCAAACTCTTTGAACCAAGAAAAGACTACAACAAGATGTTCTAAATGGTCCTCTATATTTTTAGAAAATACTGTTATATAATCCAAATATACCACCACTATTTTTAACATCAATCCTTTGAATGTAAAGTCCATTGCTCTTTGAAAGGTAGCACCTGCATTCATTAGACCAAAAGGCATTCTCAAATATTCAAATATGCCCTAGGGTGTAGTGAATGTTGTCTTATATCTATCTTTTGGATTAATTTATTTCTGATTATATCGATAAAATTCATATAACAGGGACATTATGGATGAACCAACTACAACTTGCAATAATTGTTCCATATTAGGCAATGGATAATTGTCTTTTAATGAGCTCTTATCAAATTTCTAAAGTCTACACAGAGTCTAATATCCCTATTTTTATTTTTTACTGGTACTAAATTGGATATCCAAGATAAAAATCTTATCTTTCTAATGATCTTGGAATCCAGTAATTTTTGTACCTCTTTTTGCATTATTGGGTGTAGGGTAGGGTTATATTTCCTCTGTTTCTGTCTAAATGGCTTGGAATATTCCTTCGAAGGTATTATATGTGACATTACATCAGTTTTGAAGGTTTTAAAATATTTATATGTCCAAGAAAAATGTTCTTTATTTTTCTTTAGAAAACTTATATACCTAGTTTTTTCCTTTTTTGGTAAGGTTGTGTCTATTTTAACTATTTTGGGCTCTTTAATTGTACCAATATTAACATATTCATCTGTAGTCTCTTTCAAGAGAGGTTTTAAAGCTTTATCAAAATCATCAAATAAACTTTCCAAAGAAACTAATCCTTTTGGTATTCTATTTGTTTTTAGTTGGATTACTTCTACTGGTTCTCCTATTTGATATTTTAATTTTTCTTCATCCTTTTCATCACAAATTATATCAGCATACTTATTTTGTAAGGTCAAGAAGTCTTTTATGTCCACATCATCTTGAAATACTTGTAAGTAAACAATATTATCTGGTACATAAGGCTTATAGACTAAAATGGTTGGGAACCTATCCATATATTTTGTAGTAATTTCTAGATGATCTAGACCTAATGCATTTATAGCTAAGAGGTCAGCAACATGATTTTTTTCTCTAGGAATATATGAAATATTGAAAGCTAAAATATCATCAATCTCTTTCAATTCTGCAGTTCTATATTGTTTTAACCTAGTATTCTTAGTTTTATACTTTCCTCTTATCTACTAGATAATTAATTATGCATCTCCTATTACAGTCAGGTAATTTATTCCCAATTCTTTGGCTTTCCTCAATCCTAGCAACAAAGCCTCATACTCAGCTACATTATTGGTACAAGGGAATTCTATTCTATAAATAATACCAAGGTAGTTTCCTTTTATGTTAGTCAAATTAACTCCCGCACCTGCTCTAGATTGGGATTTAGCTCCATAAAAAGTCATGATCCATGTTTCTTGTGTTAATACTCTATATGATTTAGCATTAACCATATTCATGACTTCTAGATCCATGTTTTTTGCCTCTGGTACTTCTATCAAGAATGGGTTATGCCATATTGAATATACTCCTATTCCTTTTTCTTCCATTGAATTTACCAAGTTTATCATGGTTTCATATTTTTTAATTAACCCTATAGAATATTTGGTAAAAGGTTCTCTTCGTAAAGTTGTATTTTATTTATGACATTGGAATGGTAGCATAAGACAAATCCAATTGAATTGAACACCTTAATTGTTCTGCCCAATGCCTGCTTAGTAGTAGTGAGAAGAAAGTATCAACATCCACTACTGCAACATCCATCACTATACCTTTCTTGGGGTGTTGGTCTTGAAAAACCAAAAATCTAGTTATCACTCCAACGCAAGGTACTTTCCTACTATCCATTACTAAAATAGGGACATAATATCTTGTACATATTAACACCAATTGATCAACTATGATTTTTGACATGATATTATGTGAAGCTCCACTATCTAACATACAATTATGAATTACATACCTCCCTCCTTCATCTGAATTGTATCTTTATGACACAGAAGGGTCCAATAGATGATGGTGACCTTGTATCATATTGATTTTATCTAGCAACATGGCAAGTTCGATCTTATTTTTGCTCAATCAACCGAAATGCTCTACAAACTTGTTCTTTGTATTTTTGAACTTTCATAAGCTCACCAAATGTAATATTGAATTTTTGTTTACTGAGTTTTGACCCAACATCAAATTCTATATTTTTTATATCAAGTGGTTTGTTGCATTCTTCTTTAGGTTTTTCTTCTTCTAACTCTACTAGCTCAGGGATTACCTTTTTGGGGGTTCTATCAGTTTTCTCTTTACTAATATTTTGTTTTTGAAGGACTATTTTCTTGTTTTACTAGTGGAAGCTTTCTCTATTTTGTCAAAGATTACTCTATTCCTTAAATTCAAAGTATGGGTAGCTTCTAATTCTTCCACTTATTTAGCAATGGGGAGTAATTTCCATTGCTTCATTTTCTCATACCTTGAATCATTTGGTTTTTGCAATATTTGGCACCTTCAGCTACTAATATCTGAGGATGATGATTTGAAACATACTTGTCAATGTTCTCTTCAAAAAGCCTTTATCTAGACTCATCTTCTAGAGACCAATAGACATTAATCCTTATGTATTCTTCTAAATCATCATTAAGATCTATATTATGGTATTTACTTAAGTAAATACCACATCCTTCTAGGTTATGGGGGGCATCACAGGTTGAAAAAAAGTAAGAAAAACCTTAATTTATGTTAGCAGATGGCATGGGGTTCAAAACACTATTCTCATCTCTATTAGATTCGTTATTCTTCTAATTATTGTTCTCGTTGTTCCTATTTTTGTTTCCTTCTTTAGAATCGTTGTTGTTTCCCCAATTTTGATTGAATTTTTTCTTGAAGAGAGAGTGATTATCAAAATGTGGTATCTCTGGTTGTGATGGCTCACCATTGTTCCCATTGTTTCCATTATTTCTTTCTATTCTAACTTACTTTTTGTTCATGGTATTAAACATCTCAACCATCTAATTAGTTAATTTATCCATTGGATCTACTTCAGCTCTTATTTGTAAATCAAAAGCTACTCTTTTGGGCTTTTTATTAGGTTGATTTATCTCCAAAGAATAAGGTTTCATTTTACCACTATCTAGCATATTTATTTCAATTTCAATCACTTTATCCATACATTCATAGATAGTGGTGGCCTTTTCTTACCTTAATTCATAATTTAATTCTCCTTGGAAAGTATTTTTATAGAAGCAAATAGATTGGATGTCACTAGGTCTAAGGTTAACAGGGATTTTATTCTTAGTTTGGAAAATCATCGATTAAAATCACTGATAGCTTCATTTTCCTTTTTCTTCATAGTGGTTGACTTAGTTAACAGGGATTGTTCATTTTTCCTCTCTCCGAATTTCTTTAGAAACACAATTTCCATTTTAGAAAAATTTGGAATGTCATTGGTTGGGAGAGAGTTGAACCACTCTCTGGCATCCTTTTCTAAAGTTTGTAGGAATAGCCTTAGGACTACATCTTCATGTTCTACCTCTAAGCTATTTAAAGCATATAATAAAATTTTAATATGATCTTCCCCAATTACTGCATTGTTTCCTAAAAACTTGGGTAAGTATTTGTGAGCTTTATTTGGCAAGGCATTCAAATTTTTAGGTAAATCAAAAGACCTATAGCTATTAGTTCTCCATAACTGAACATTATTTTTATTTGGCTGAGCCATGGTGACTGTAGGTGTAATGGGATTTAGATTCATATAAACACTACCTACAAGAATATGGGGTTGGGTAACCTTAATATAATCAGTTGAATTATCTACTACAATATTACTATTAGTTGGGCAATGAGAATAATCAAATGCATCATCTACAACAAAATTTAACCCACTATTAACAACTATTTCTATAGCAGTGATATTCTAATTTCTATTTTTCTTCACGTACTTTCTACTTGTAGGACAAGATTTACTTTCATGCACAATACTCTTAAGAAGTACATTTTATTATAGGTAAGTGCCTCAAGGTTCTCAAATTCTAGAAATATCTCCTTATTGCCTCTCCTGATGTGAGCCAACATGTTTTCTCCTTATTTCTTGATTTTTGATTTTTGGGTTCGTCCAAATAGAGTTGTCAACACAAGTAGTGCATAAAGAATGAAATGTATGATAAATATTACTTGATCTTTAAATATCAGCCTCATAGGGAATGGTTCTTGGAGGAATTTTCAATAAAATAAAGAAACATCAAGAATGCTTCAAAAGACAATTGAAAAATCACTTGCAAAATAAATAAAGAACACTAAAAACATAGAAAATAAAAACATGGGATATTTATTCTAATTGGTGATCCGTTGATTAAAATATAATCATTGAAAAAAACTTTTAAAAAGACACACTATCAATTTAACAAGTCCTCCCCAGCAACGGTGCCAAAAAAATATTGGAATAATTTCTTGCATCCATAGGATTCGATTGTCACGCTATAAGAAATCATTTGGAACAAATGAGCTATTACAACATCTGGTCAACCTGCCTCTTTATTCTAATAAGAGATACATTTCTAAATAAAATAACCAGAATGGATAAGGAAACCCAAGTGATAAACTTTAGATATTACAAGTTTAGGCACTCTAGATTTTAGTTATACAGTACTTATATTAAAATGACCAAGAAAAGACAACAACTATTATTATGCATTATGTAGATTGGTGCCTAGATTCATTGGGTTATTAGAGCAATTTTAACAAGGCTTGCAATATGAACAAAAATAAGGAGGCAAAGAAAGAATTGGCACTATCACATTCATTCAAATATCATAATAAATCTAATAGTTGGCCAATGAAAGAAACATTCATAACACATTCAAATAATGTAATATGCTACGAAGCAACACATAGAATTGAAGACAAAAATGACAGAACTGAACCCCAAAATTATTTTAATTTTTCAAAGAATTTACATGCAAAGTTGGTAGAATGCCATTAAACTATGTTATAACTTTTTTAATACAATGAGAAAATCTTGTTCAAATAATGTAACAAGACTTCTTCAACTTCTCATGTTCCAATATGGTAATAGGAAAAATCCCTGAGCTTCAATCTCAAAAAGAACTAGATATATTCTTAGCTTCTCAAGCACAGTTCTACTAAAATGTGCACAACAAAGGGGAAGAATGAGGGATGACAGAGAAAAATAGACACAAAGAATACAACACAATTCACAGGGCACTCAAGTATACCTCTTAGCAAAAATGCTATCTCTAATGCTTGATGCAGATTCTGACCACAACTGGTGTATTTATAGCTTTGGATTCTTGAATCTATTATTTGTGGCCTCATCTAGGCTTTACTTTTATCACCATTTCCTCTGATCTCTTATATGTGCTATCCAAATGTTCTAAACTACGTAGAACTAGATTTTGTATCTTTATTGCTCTAGGTTTGAAGGAAGCTCTCAGAAAGTGGTGTATTAATCAATTTTGGACGTATATAATTGGTGAACCAGTATATACATATATACATGAATTTTTATTTTTCTTGTTTTTCCTAGTTATCTAATTTTATCTGTTGGAATAAAACTAGGTTACTGTAGTGAAATTTTGATGTAAGATAGAGGGGGGTTCGATGTGATGATGAATATAATATATGGAGTGTGGGTGGCAAATAGATGAAATGGCATTGATTATAGAATGGTTGTGAAGTAGTTGGGAGCAATAGGAGTTGATTTGTGCAGTGGATGATGGAGATATGACACTTTATGGGGTGAATGGTTACTATGGACAAGATAAGATGTCTAGAATGAGGAGGGCAGTGATAGGTAGGAGGAAATACATACTTCCATAACTATACTCTATTGTAGTGACCCCTATGTAACTATATTCCATCGAAGAACTAAGTGAGCAACTTTTTCTAAGTTGAACAAGTTTTTTATTCTTGCCATGCTTTTTACGTCTTCAGAATATGTAAAATAGGAATTGGTTGCACCATTGAGCCACATGTATTTTACACTCCATTTCCATTCTTATGGGTGGCCCTTTTTAGCCTTTTATTATCCTTATTTATAAGTAGAGAAACTTATAGTGTGAGTCCACTTCAAGTGGGCTTATTTTATTTCCCACCTAGTACGTGATCACATTATGTGGATATGTAATGATATGATTTTGTTCTTTAGTATCAGGCTTGCCACTCGAAAATTATGTATTATATTTATTTTGGTACAGTCTATGGGATTATATTTGATAACTTGAACTCCTCCCTTCCTCAAATACTACCTGCATTTGCAGTTTTTACCGATATTTCATCTGTACTTTTAGTCTAATTTGCTATCGCAGTAGTTGCCATTTGTTGTAGGCCTTTCTTTATAGTAAATATTTTTGTGGATGATCCACCACCTTGGTATTTTATGGGAGCTTTCTCAATGTACATTGGTTAGTTCATAATAAAAATATTTCATAATTTGATAGTCTTAACCTAATATTTGTTATTATAATCAATCAAAGACTAATCAAGGCTTAAGGTATTTTATTAATAATATTTACCTTCCCGACCATCGCACACCATGCTTACCATTATATCTTGTTGGTTTTTATCATTTTCATTTATATCTAATACCTTGCATAATCGTTAACCATACAATATAATTGATGCATGCTATGGTAATCGCATATATTTAAGTCGAAAAACTATGGTTTAAAACAAATCGATCACAAAAGGTTAGGCTTAGACATAAAATTTTTAACTCGATCTTTCCAATGTTTTAATAATATATAATCTTGATTTATTAATGTTAACATGGTTATTAGAAATGTCAATAACCTTTAAAAACATAATCCTTTATACCCCGATCACCTCCTCAAAAGCTCATAGTTTGATCAAAAATTGATTGTGCATGCTCGTCCGATCCTCTAGGAATGTGCCCAGGTTAGCCAAGGAAAAGGGGTTTATTAATAACATATTAGACCCTCCCTAATTTTAATTAGGCATAGGATTTTGTCTTTTATTATATTTAATTAATTATCCAACTGAAAAGAGTTCATCTAGATTAACATTCATATGCCTCAAAAATGCACTACCATCAAATCTGAGCGGGGTCAAGAGCTGTTGTCGGATCAAATAGAGATGTGCATATTTTATTCAATTTTATTATCTTTTATAACCTTGGTCAAGCACTACCATTGGATCTGAGATAGATATAAGTATGATCATCAGATCTACTTTGACTGTAACTCCATTGATAGTTGCTTCATCAAATGTTGACCACTTTTGAGAAAGCGCTACCATAAAATTTGAGTAGGAATATGTGTCACCATTGGATCGATTGGTGATGTGCAATTTTATATTCTATAGATCATCTTGATTGAAGTGTAGCCATCATATTTGATTGGAATTAAGCACTACCATCAATTTTATTTTAGCTTTTGATTGCTTAGGAAGAGTGATGTCATTGGATCAATATGGTATCAAGCGCAGCCATTGTATTGACTTAATATGTACACTTTTATATCTTTTAAGTTTGACTTGTTAACATCTGTTCACCTTGTGGAAGCACTGCCATTGGATCTAATTTGTGGCATTCACCTCTATTGATTTCTTTAGATCTACGTAAAGTTTAAAACATGGGAATATAAAGACTTTTCACTTAACCTCGGGTACTTTTGGCAAGGGCACGTTCATTGGATTGAGGTGAAGTAAGCGCAGTCGTAGATATTTCTTGACCTACAATACTAGCAATCATAGGACGCATACTTTTCAATTGTTATTAATCTTTGATTAAATTAAATGGGAATGATTAGCAACATGCTAGGATCCTTTTTAATTATGATTAGCAATTTAATTAATCTTGAGGTAATTAATCCTTTTAAAGCTAACACTGTATATTCTGGATGAGTGCGATCATTTGATTGCATCACAATTGAGCATTGTCCTCAAATATATTTGATTTGCATGATATTTAAACAAAGTAGGTGTGTAACCCTTAATTTGGTTGCCTTTAGACTTTAGGTTATAAAAATTTGACCATGCAATATTATTGACTCATTTGATTTAACCCTTGGTTTACTTATTAGAGTGTGTCTCTTTGATCGAGATAGATTTGATTTCTACCTTTGGATTTACCAAAAGAAATTGATATTTACCCAAAGGTGGGTGTGTGACCCTTATTTTCCTTTAATCAATTCATATGTCTAAGACCTTATGTTATATAAATAGGACTATGGTATTTTATTTTTAATTATCTTTCATATTGATTATGTGAGTACACCCATTCATATTTTGAATAGTGAAGCGCTATGGTCTAGATACTCATACTTGCACAATTTTTAATCACAAAGGGGGTGCATACCCTCATTTTCCCATGTTATAATATTTAAACCTTAGACTTGTGTACTTAGGTTCAAATGTTTTAATCAAAATTATTAGCGACCCAAGGACTTAGGGGTTTGTTCATTTTATTTAGGTCGAAACCCTTTGATCAATGTTATAATAAGGACCAAGGTCTTTTTAGGGGGACTTATTATTTGATTTGTGAATTACAATCCTTTTAATAAATCGGAGAGGCTCAACGGCTAATGATAATTTAGTGATTGATTAATTTGAAAAAGGCTCTTTGATTAACGGTCATGAGGAAACTTTATTAATGGTCAAGGCCACAACTTTAGACTTGATTGAGATTAATATTTTCATAGTTTTTCTTAAGGATCAAACCATTGACAATCAATTTCTCAAAGGGGAAAGTAACAGAGACCAAAAAAATTTGGTGAATTTGTTTAAGCCAAAATTTTAAAATTAAGGGTATCTGATTTTGAGTCAAATTTGTCTCCAATAGGGATATCTTGAGGGTCAAAGCATTAGTGGGGGGTTTCTAGGAAGACTAGTAGAAGCATCCTTATGAAAATCATCATGATGGTGAGAATTCACTTTAGCTTGTTCTTCATGTGTAGAATGAATGTAAAATAAAGGTGCACTCACTCTTTTGCCTCCTTTCTAAATTAGGTTGCCTATATGATGAGAACTCGATGTTGATGAGGAACTTGTGTGTATTTTGTGTAGAGTGTATGCCTGGCCTTCATTGGTCACTTTGTGTATCTCTACCTCATCCTTGCTTGATGCATCGACCACTTCTAGAATATCAACCTTATTGCCTTCATCATTGTGATCAGGTGCTTGGGTCACTTATTGCTCATATTTATTATCTTCAGTGCTATCCTCAGGTGTATCCATCACTACTTCTACCTCAATTTTATTTTCTTCATTGGTGGAACTACAAGGAATAGTTGCATCTAGAATATATAGTTTAGGTGTAATACATTGATGATTGGGTACAAATTTCTCATTATAATGAAAACAAAGGCCTTTTTCTCTTCTTTCCCTAATTTCCTCGAGGCTGATACGTTTAATTGGTAAGTTTTGGTTAATTTTTGGGGTGGTGTAGGTATTTAGTGGGGACACTCTTTGGTCAAATTCCTACCTCGGTAAAGAATCTTTAATAATTTGGTCCTTCCATGTGAAACTCCTAGTATTTCAAGAGTGAGGTCTTGCGATCTCCTTCCATTAGCCATTTTAGGATTAATTTGCAAATATTCACCAAAACATAATTAAAATTGTAAATTTTATTGGAGGTTTTCAAAAATTTGGCATAATTTTTATGTAGTTTAAACAAAGTTTTGCGAAAATTTGGTCAAAAAATTGGTTTGAGTAACTTTTATGACCCTCCAACGATCAGTTCTGATTTTTTGAATTTGAATTTTAGTAGTAGGTGGAAATATGACATCAGAAACATGGGTGGGAAGGTTATTTCAATAGCATCTAGTATGACATGATAGTCAAGTGGAGCACTAAAGTGGAGCACTGAGAATAAAACACGCACGGGACAGTGGTAAGGGGGGGAGTGAGGAACAACAAGGTAGAGTCAATGGTAGGCGGTGTGGGACACAAGGTGGGGGAGTAGGTAAGGATGATCAGTGGTAGTAATTAGTATAGTGAGGGCAAGTGTCACATGAAATATCAAAAGGAGAGTGTGATCGAAGTCACATTTTGATTTTACATGTGTAAAATATCTTAAACACACTTTTGTCGATTCCCTTATAAATAGGGGATTATTTTTCCAATATTTTTTAAAACCTTTGCTCTCTTGTGATATAGGACATCATAAATTGGTAGTCAAAAATTGAAAATTAATTAAAAACCTTAGGTTATGTTAAATATTTTATTTTTTGTCATAAATTTTTTAATTCCTTGCCTGAAAACAGATGTTGAGTAGCATATTGATTATTTCTTGACAACTAGACTACGTTTTTTTGATCTGGGGTGATTGAAAATCTTAAAAAGGATAAAAATAGGTGTTTAAGATCCAATTTTTATACCTTCACCTAAAACTACGTAGTGAGAGTCATTTATTTTCACCATTTTTTTGATATATTTATTTTGGTGTGCTTGAGATCGTCCAATGTCACTTATAGCTACAAAATCATGGGTTTAATTAGATTGAGTGGGTGGAATATCTTTATGGTTATTCTACTATTGGGTAGCAATAATAAGAGTGTGCAGTAATAGATTAGCACACAAGTGAAACTATTCATTATGTCGATAGAGATGATTTGGAAAACAATACTATGCTTGGGTGGATATGCAATGAAGTACGAGCAGGAGTGAGATGGTGAGTGAAAATGAATTTCGAAGGCATGGTATTATGAAGGCTCTGATACCATATGGTAGGAATATATATCCTAGCAAATTATACGAATGAAATAATTGGAATTGGATGCATGAAATGAATGTAAAACTAATAGAATCACCTTTGGATTGAATCACCTTTGCACTGGAAGAGTAACCTATCCAATGGATATCAAATATATTTGTTCTTATAATTTCCTGGATGGTTGTTTACACCCATTTGAATGATCATATATACCTATCCTATAGTTGTGAGTGAAAGGACACAATGGTCCATATAAAATAATAGTGAGTGATTAATTAATGGTTAGGATTAGAAGCATAACAACTACGAGCTCAAGTATACATACATTGAGAAGCTTTGCTTAGCAGTAGTCTTTTCCACAAAGAAGCTTCAACATTACATGCTAAATCAAACAACGTATATCATTTCTAAATAAAACCCTCTACTATACATGATGAGTTGAATATATCAAAATAGTCATACTATAAAGTGGATAATGTTTTTGATAGAATTTGACCTTGAGTCATAGGTCATAAGTCTATTAAATGTTAAGTTATCACTGATTAAGTAGTAGAGGCTCCTCTCTAGGATAATAAGCCTCTTACAATTGAGCTACCCTGATGATGGAGTCTTTACATTATTAGACTCGCCAAAACCTAAAGAACCAGAAAACCAGGCTAATGTGACATTATTCTTTGATGGTTCTAAATGTGATCAAGGGGATGGCATGGGAAACATGTTTTTCACACGACAAGGGGCTCCAATTCACCTTTTATTTAAACTTGATTTCCCATGAACCAACAACAATATTGAGTATGAAGCCCTTCTTCTAGGTCTTCAGATAGCTCTCACCATGAACATCAAGAATCTCAACATATTTGGTGATTCCTTGCTCATTGTCAACTAGGTTAAGAAAATTTACCAATGCAAGTTTCCAATATTGAAATCATATAAAGCCCTTGTGGATAAATTATTAACTAAATTTGAATGGTATGACATCAAGGCATTTCCTTGCTCTTCTAACCATTTTGTAGATACAATGGCTTCCTTGGGATCCTTAATTTCATAGAACCCATCAGATGATGTCACTACTATTCAAGTCAAAATGCTCTCTCAATCCATAATATCATGAGATACTTCTAAATATGAGCAATATGTCCACATGATTCAAATTAAACCATACCAAGATTGGTTCTCTCAAATACATAACTTTTTGAAGCATGCATCCTAGGGGTCCTTGGTCCCGCAGAGTCCTTTTAAAAACACCATGACCATATATATAAAGAACATATCCCAATATGTATTTGTACGAGATGAGTCACAAAAGGATCAAGAAATTCACTTAGTCAAAACTCAACCATATCAAGATTGGTTCTCTCAACTGAAATATTTCCTGAAACTTGGTAGTATTCCTTTGGGATTGTTGCATACCACAAAGCAAAAATTCAAGAAAAAAGTGATAAAATATGTCTTATTAGGAGATATACTTTACCATTGAAGCTATGATGGTCTTCTCCTTCATTACTTAGAGCCCCAAGAATCTGCTTGGGCAATCTCTCAAGCTCATGATGGTACTTGTGATGGCCATTTTAGCAGCATGGCTATCACTAAGTGCATCCTTTGAATGGGTTATTATTGGCCCACCATGGAGAAATACTATTGCACTTATGTCAAGAAGTGCATTAAATGTCAGCATCATGCTAATCTATCACACATACCTTCATAAGCCTTACAACCGATACATTTGTTATGGCATTTTTCATAGTGGGGTTTTGACTTAATTGGCAAAATATCACCCCCTTCTTTGGGTCATCACATGTTTATTCTAATGGCCATAGAATATTTTACCAAATGGGTGGAAGCAATTCCTCTTACCACTATGACTGGACCTCGCATCGTGGAGTTCATATTGCATAACATCATATGTCATTTTGGTATCCCATCAAAGATCATCTCGGATAATGGACCTTCATTTAAGAATAAGGATATGAGAGCTTTGTGCACCAAGTACAACATACAACATAGCTTTTCAACACCTTATTATCCATAGAGTAATGGTCAAGTAGAGGCATCAAACAAAATAATCATTGCCATTCTTAAGAAAATTGTCAAGGATAATCACAAATATTGGCACCTTCAACTACCTCTTGCATTATGGGCTTATAGAACTAGCATTTAGACACCAACTGGGGCAACTCTATTTTCACTAGTATATGGTGCTAAGGCCATCATGCCCTTGGAATTATAAATTCCTTCATTGTGCATTGCTTTGCAAGAGTTCATCGATGATGACACTGCATGACAAACTCACCTTGATCAATTGACCCTTCTTGATGAATGATGTGTTAACACTCTTGAGAATATTCACATTTATCAAGATCACCTTAAATGAGCTTATGATATGAAATTCCATCTTAGGGACTTTAAAGTTGGGGATCTTGTGCTTAAAGAGAACCAACAGAATTCAAACTTGTTGCCCCACTTACAGGACAAATTTGTGGTAAACTGGTTAGGCCCGTTCATCATCACATAAAAAATTGGACTAGGGACTTATCATTTAGCTTCTCTAAAGGGTGTTGAGGAACCTAAACCTCTCAAAATTCTCCACTTATAGATATTTCATGCATGACACACAATGCATAAAAAAAACAATAACAAAAATGATAAAAATAATCTAAAATCAAAAATAACAAAAACATTGCATTGCTTACATTATGCATTACACATTATTGCATTTCATTGATTAATTGCATTAGGCATATCATTAATTGCATACACCACACATTCATTTTCACTATTTGCATTTCATAGAGCACCATGCTTGTATGATTATCATAAGTCTTAATCACACCTTTTCTCTCGTCATCATTTGCACTTTTTCTTGTGATCTTTTGATTATTAAGAGGTCCTCGTAAGATAGGGTAGATACCGGATGACCATCAAAAATGATGTTTAGATGGCCACTGACTATTTTACACACACCTCTTAGTTTTCAAAAGTTCATAAGGAAAACACACACATCCACAGATCATATACATCCACATTCCCCATCCTAGGTGTTTGTGTTATTTTCCCTCACCCAATAAGTTGTTATAGGGTGTTCAATAGGGTATTTCGATCATTCAACCATTCCTAGTTTTCTTTTTATATTTTATAGAAAGCTATCTTGATTTTTGAAGGTAGGGTCTTGCTTTGATAGTACCTTGCATATCTCAAAATCCCAAACACATATTCAGATCTTAAAAATGATTTAGTACAAGGAAATATGAAACTATGAAGTAGTCATGGCCTCTTAAGTGAAATGTTTCCTTTGTTGTCCTATTATGCACATAGTCCAAAATAACAATGACAACAATGGTTTTCACCACTACAAATATATGCAAAATCTTACAAAAATAATAGAAAGAGTAGTAAGGATGAAGGTAACATTCTCATCAGGACTCGATTTGAGTGGTTGAGAATCTGATTCCCCAAAGCTCTAATTCTTGTCACAAAAACAAAACAATCATGAAATGAGTAGTAAGGATAAGGGCTAAATTCTCATCAGGACTTGATTTGAGTGGTTGAGAATTTGATTCCCCAAAGCTCTAACTTTCTTTATAAACATAATAATAATGAGGCTTCAAGTAGTAAGGATAGGGTTTCATTCTCATCAGGACTCGATTCGAGTGGTTGAGAATTTGACTCCCCAAAGCTTGAAGACCCTAGCATTGGACTATGCTCATACATGGCACATAAGGACTTGCTAGCTTTTGAGGTCTTGCATTACAAAGTAGTTGAGTCCAACCAAGTACAAAATCAAGGTAATATCGACCATAGGGTGATCCTCATTACAACAATGGGCTCTAAGAGTCAGCCTGGAAATGGGGTAATCTTATGTGTCACATTAATGAATTCACTATGCACACATAGGGATAATGAATATCTAGGTCTTCCTAGTATATTTTTATCTTTTAAAATTTAGGTATAGTCAATATACAATTTTTTATTGGTCAACTAGGGTGTTTGAGTCTCATGAAAAACCTTGTTGTTCCCTTGTGACATCTCACTATTTCACATCCATCATTCATATTTTGTTTTCTTTCAAATGTATGACTTTTGTGAAAATGTTAACATTTTTATTGATGAATTTTATACATTATATGGTGCTCACACTTAGGTTGTTTTACATCTTAGATTCATTCATTATGTTTCACATTTAAACATACAACTCATAGCTTGCATCATCATGTCATTAGCACATAACATACATGCATACATCTAGGTATACATTCTAGATCTATAATATCAAAAATATATTACAAGTGCATCTAGGCATACATCTATGCATACATACTATAATTTCTAGGCATACATCCATCATCCATCATTGCATCCATATGTGCATCCATACATGAAATAAACACAAGCAATAAACAACATGATAAGATAACTGAAAAATATAATATCATAAATATATATCGTGGAAAGTATATCCTAGTACAAAAATTCTTGTAGGCTAAAATGGAGTAGGTCCTCAAACCTCACACTTAAAAAGATAAGCATATACATAATAAAATTATGTTGGCCCCGCACCATCAGTCTCACCATCACCCTCAACCTCATTTCAATGAGGCTACCTCGATCCACTGGCACATGAAGTTTGTGGATGGTCTTAATATCTAGTAACCTATGGTCTCACTAATAATTTTATAGACTCTCTATGGTGGCTATTTTTTGAAGGCCCTACTAAAACCTGTGATGGTAGTCTACCGCTTAGTCACTCCTTTTCATCCTCCAATGAAGAGATATAGTCTCGATTTGAGCATCAATGAGATGTATAGTAGGATAGCATCCCCTATAGATCTATCACCTACGCCTATATCCTAGCCACATAATTAGTGGCCTACCCAACTATACCCTACCTTGTAGCCACTCCTACAACTATTTGGTCCTATCCAGTTGTCATACCTATCAATTTAACCTATAGAGCATCATGCTCTACTATAACACCTGCTAGCCACATCCATATAGCATATCGCTCTATTATGACTCCAATAACCTACACCCATAGAGCATCTCACTCTATCTTAAGTATTCCAATCTCATCTTTTAGGCTCTCAACCTAAGCCTGAAGTGTATCCCTCTCCTTTCCAAATTCCCTCCACCACTACCTATCACTATCCAACTAGCTCTATAGAGATGGCATTGTGGTATCCTCTATGCAAGTGAAGCCTATAAATATATATCTAACCTTCAAGAGTAGCCTCCTAATATTGAGTATCCTCATTAACCCCATCCTCCTCCCACTATACCCCTCTCTTAGAAGTATCACCCCACTCCCCCTCAATCTAGCGATGCACTCATTGCTATTTAGAGTCCTCAACCTCCACTATAGATCTAACCTGCCCTCCACCACTAGCTTTGCCTCCTTGTCATAATAGAGTGACCCACAAAGTATCATACGATATACTCATCCCTAGGTCCTCCACACTAGTATCATCTAGTGATAGATCCACCTCATCCATAGGCTCAACTTGAGATCACTTCAACTAAGTCTCATTAGTTCGGTGTTGGTATATTATAAGCTCATCAAGTACACCTTGGCTTACCCAAAATTGTTAAGTCATATGAGAATACTAAAAGTACTCTCATTTAGTACCATGATAGCTGATCAACCATCAACCATGCCTAACCTACCTCATCTACTAGTCCACCTCTACCCATGGTGGAAAATTCCAATAATGTCACCATAACACATGCTTTGACCTTAGCCTCCCAAAAGAGTTAGAATAATGTTGAATATTTCCTGAAGTAGGATGACTTTGTCCTCACTTTTGATCTCACCTCTATCATATCACATAGCCAATATCTCTATCCACCATCTAACGTTATGTTTCCCAAGGTAGCCCATTCAGTCTATCCATCCGAATGTGCTCCTAGTCCCATATTTTAAGGAGAAAATTGCATCGCAAGTCAAGTCTACCTCACTACAAAATCTCAAAGAGCTCATCATATACCTACACTAGTAGTTTTGTACCCCATGCTATAATAATTGACTCATCCACTTTTCACTCAACTAAGTCTTGAATTAAGTCAAGAAGGTTTCATGGTAACCTTACACCTGATGAATCGGGCAATAATATGTTCAATATGAGTGAAATAATCACTACATACCTATATATAAATATAGATCTATCATAACCATCCTCCATCATAACCTCGTTGCTCTCCAAATTATGCTCTACTAACTCCTAATCCTATGGGAATACCTTTTATAGTAGTGTCCTCCACTGACTAGCATTAGAAGATACAATGGAATGTCCCTCAATCAGAATGTGAAGAATTTGGTAGACGTCCTCCAATGTGACTATCATCTCACCAGTTGGAAGATGAAAAGTATTGGTTTGGCTATCCCATAAACCTATCAAGGCCATCAAGTAAGATTGGTATTCATGTATTGACTCTAGTCTCACAATATACATAAGGTCTATGTTCTTTAGGTAGTCCCAATCCACATTATAAAGTGCATTGCATGCTCTCCTATATACGGTGGTAAATCGACGATGAGATCTAAGGATATGGAACAAAACAAATGGCACAAATCAACAATCTAGTCACAAGCAAAAAAAAAAACAAAACAAAAACCAATACAAATTTTGAGGTAAAATTCAACCTCAAAGAGGCCATCTTAGCCTAATATGGTCTCCAACCGAGGTCATATCTACTTGAGATAGCCTCTAGAATAGTCAAATTTTTAATTGTTGGAATTCAAACGGGATTGTCTCACCTCGATATGACCCCCAACTCCCAAATATGGGCCATCCTACCTTTAGATGCCCCCAAACTGGGGCCTTTACAATCAAAATTCAAAAGTAAAAATTAAAATTACAAGAAAAATTATTATAGATAAAAATATATTACAACCTACACTACATTTTAATCTATGGTGTGGTTCATTACCTTAACTTTTTTAGGTGATGTTCCTTTACCATATTAATTAGTGAGGTTCATTTTATCTTTTAAATTCAACAAGGTGAGAATGAGGTACTTACCCTCCTCTCTCCATCTCCTTCACTCGAAGAGGTCTCGAGTTGGTCCATGGCTGAGTTGAATCTATTTTTTGGTAGCACTTTGCTTTGAAAGTCAACTCCCTCCTCCCCGTCTCTCTCTTTTTCCAATCGTGCATGGTGAGAATGACATAAAAAATCATGAAAGTTCACATTTTATATTTTTCATCACCAGTGCAACCATATGAGATGGTCACCTAAGTGCCATGTGACCATCTTGAGGTGATACAGTTGTACTTTTTGGAAAAAAAATCAAAATAAAAACAATAAAAATACAATTAAAAATAAAATTCACTTTGGTTGTTTTGGTTGGGGTTAAGTGGGGGGGAATTCACCAAAATAAAATGGGTCGCAATCACCAAGGTCATAAGGAGATAAACCCTCAAAATTGCATAATCGCCTGATCAAACTCAAATCAAGTCATCTTGGTCAAGTGACTCATCACTTTCATCATTTTCCATCTCCTCTATCGACTCATTGCTTGAGGGGGTAGTCATATAATTACAAAATTCATAATCAAATCAATAATCAAACACTCAATCATGAAAATTGTGTTCATATAAGAATCATTGCCAAAGAAAATCATGCCCTTCTTGGCTAGGATAGATAACAAGCAAAAATTTAGATTAAACACATAATAGGACAGTTGAAACTACCTGTTCAGTATACCCAAATCCATCATGAGTAGAATAATGGCACATGAAGCTGCTCTACCCATCAGCCAAAAGGCTTACCAAAATCAAGTTCCATCAATGTGTTGGAAGCAATGATTCTATGGATTTCACCCTTTCCATGATTGGGGTATCTTACATTGATTAGATCAATGGACATCATCAACCATCAATTTGACTTTAGGTCATCTATTTTTTCTTTGCATTGTGCTTTCACACAATGCATCCCAAAAAGGAAATCTGTAGACACCTAAAAAATGTCATATTGAGGAGACTACCTAAATGGACTCCTTTAAACCATGTGACCCACCTTGGGTAGCCTTAGGGCTAAAACAATGGTTTTCACCACTTAAACAGGGATATTTTCCTTTGCAACCAGGACCATCTCACCCTGAGATGGTTGCATCAAAAGTAGAACTTAAAAATAAAGTGGGATAATTGGTAGCTAAAATTACTAGTTAACCTTGTGTATGATACTGCACCATAATTTAGCACCTTGCATGATCCAAAATAAATACATGCATTTATCAATTGCATGAAATTCTAAAGATAAGCTTTCACTTTTCTCAATGTGAACTACCTCTTTGCTTTTTCATGCAAAGTGTTTGTGCCATTATTATATTTTCAATAAATCTTAATTTTAACACTCACCCCTCAATTTGAACACCTATGATCTTTATTATCTGGTTATCTACAATATTTATTATCCTAATATTTATTGTTACAAAGTTCAAGCTTCCTTGCAACGAAGTGCTACCATATTTTTGATCCCCTAATATCTCCTACTATTAAAATCCATACGACTAGATTGCTACAAGGATTAAATTTCATGCTTCCATATTTCATGTGAATCAAATATTATGCTTCAATGACTGATCAAACTCACTAAGCCACTCTTGTGAGTGCACCAATATATTGACAAGATCCCGAATCAAACCTATAAGTCACCTTGACTTGACCACAAGAAATGTAGTCCCAAGACAATGATCATCTTGACCCGAGATGGCCTGTAGGAAATATCCTCCTACTCTAATATGACCTTTGGTAAATATCTATTTTTCTATATTTTTCATTTATAGCAGTTAGAATTTACTTTTCACCATTTCCAGCATTAGATCAACTTTCTTTATGCATGGTTTATTTTTCTTTCATCTCATTTATTTTTGCATTCAATTTGTTTAAAATGATCCCAATCTCGTTGGGCTTTGCACATGCTATTGATGACCTTTACTTTATTTGTGTGTAGATTACAAGATTGCACAAGGACAAAGAAGCGAAAAAACTCAACATCATTACTCATTGTAGTAGTTACGGAAGCCCACTCCAAAATACTTGTGATTGTGAGAAGACCTTGTAGAGTGTGCTAGGATTTATTTAGAAAGGGAACAAAACCCTCGTTTATTGTAATGATTGTATCACATCATTGAACTCCCTCAAAGGGGATGTATTTGTAATACACTTTGAGATTATCATTAATATAAAAGACTTGGCCCACTTGTTCTTATTCTTTATCTTTGTGTATTGGTTATATGTTCATGTTCATTACTATTTTACATTATCATTGGTTGCTTCTATTGGTGTAGTGGTTATTGAGCATATCAAATTATTTGTGTATATAAAAGTGTGGTTTGCTAAATAATTTGTTATCATGATTACATTACAATATGGAATATTTTCTATCAATTTTTTTCTAATAGGCCATACCCATTTTTAATGCAACTCCACTAAAACACCAATTGTAAGAACATTTCAATGATTAAACCAAGAAATACATTTTTGAAAAGGAGTTGTCAGCTAACAGGTTTCAATTCACAAGCTACCTATTTTGATAAAACCCATATTGTTATTGGTTAAAGGAACTACAAAGTTGGGCGTGTATTATTGTCACATCAGTGGATGATGATCCCCAACAAGATTTGTCTTGATTAACATAACTTCCTAGGTTTATGAACTAAGGTGGCAATAATTAAGTTATTAGTGGTAGTTATTTCATAAAGTGCCTTGAGAAATGAACTCAATCATTGTTTACCAATAGATTTGAAGTACGATGCAATTTCATTTATTGATAGTACACCTCCTAAGAACATGCATCAAAAATATCTAAAAAGGTGACTGCTCCCAAGCAAGATCCTCCTAGGTACACGTGATTCTTGAATATAGGCAATAGTGGCTCTAAACCAACTAAACCCTTAGTTGAGTATTATAATTAGAGCTTCATCCTTAAATCCCATTACCTTGCTAAAATTTTGATTGCAAAAGGTTGATGAAAGTGTTGGTAAATTGAAGAGAACAGTAATAAGGAATAGAGGTATAATTCATAGAGATGGCCCGAGGAAAGAAGAGTGTTTCCATATAGAAGACATCAAAATAATTGTAATATAAGATGGTAGGTATTCATGATATGGTAATAATTATCAAGTCTAAGTTGAAGAGATTTATAGAAGGATCTAAGTTTAAAGGGAAGATTTTTTCCATAAATAACCCAGCTAGTGTGGTATGGCATTCAAGGCTAAGCAAGTTCATGCCCATACCATTACACCCATGCCCAGATCTCATGAATGTAATGGTGAAGTATTACAACCCCAAAACTATGACAATCTGTAATTCAGCTCTAGAGCTATTATTTACCATTAGTAAGAAGTATGTGGTTGAAGCATTTGAATCCAAGGACTCCCTTGGATTTAAACCAAAGAATATTTATTTTGAGGAACAAATATTATCTTTAGAAAATAAACAATTCAGACTTGGCTAACTAAAATAGTAGAAAATTTGCCAGCAAATTACATAATCAATAACAGGGAGCTCGGGGAATTCAAATTATATACACATCCAATTCTATCAATTTTGGAAATAATTTTTGGTTTAAGTATGGATTCCATCATATACCCATATCATATGGGTATGGAAAATGCATAAATGACAGTGTTCTCCTCTGTTACACTAGGTTGGGCTGAATTTCTGGCTAGAAGTATAAATGAACAGTTGAAGGCCATGAAGAGTGGCATTATGAATTATTCACATACCCATAATATTTGCCTTGGATCATATTTTTCTACATGATCCTTGATAAACATGACATAAAGGTGTAGATGACGGATGAGAATGTTTTAGTGCATCTTGTAGTAGATTGGACCCTAGTTCTAAGAGAGAGCTCCTCATATCTAGATTTCAACAAGTAATTTTTAGTACCTGCTCTAGCAGTAATCTATGGTAAGTACCCCCACATCATGCTTGAATTCAAATATGTCTTAAGAGAAAACAAACAAGAACTAGGAGATTAGTTTTTTCCAGAGTAGGGCACTATTATTAGGCTATACGGTTTCTCAAAATACCCATTTTTGCTCCCATACTATGTCACCAACTAGCTCTTCGAACGAGATGATTGAAAATAGATATATTTAATAGAGTAAATTTTTGGCCTAGGTGTTAAGAAAACTATAGTTTTTTGGATTCCTATAAAATTTGAATGCATTACTATGCCCAAGAGAGAGTCAGAGCAATATCTTGACCTAGAAGCTAAAATGTTAGCCTTGTAGTTACTAGTGGTGATGCATATGTGGCACTATGACCCAAAGGTATATTTGAGGAGAATTTTTCAAAGATAAATGTCAAGGCATCTCAATTTAAACATGTATTACACCCAAATATTGAAAAGTTTAGAAATCTAGTGAAATACCAAGTGGTACCATTCAACTATATGACAATGCAAAAAAGACTACCATGGAGAAAATGTTATGAATTCAGTAAGGTTTATGATCCAAAAATAAATGAGGATCAATTGATCAATTCAGGCCTCATTAAAACCATTAAGGATGATAAAGGATGGGAAGAGAATAAAATTGAAGAATGGTGGGTATCAGGTGTGAATGTGATTTAATAAAAAATAATGTTGTCCTTGATGATAAAATTGATAAATAATTCATCACAAGGTTCAATAATGAATATATTAGCTAGAAGAAGAAATATGAGAAGGAAATTTTCCCAAAATTTCTAAGAGAGATAGAATCGAAGAAGAAGATATATCAAAGATAAAACCTTGGCAACATCCACAAGCTCCCCCTACCATCAATGATGTTGAAGTTGAAGAAAAACCATTTTCCTAGTCTCAGTAGTTATCAAAATGACATGTTGTAGGCACTAGGGAGGTGCCACATTCTATCTACACAAAGATGTCAATAACTCCTAAAGTATTTGAAATTTCATCGAAGGTGCAACTCAAATCCTCTAAGAAAATTTTTGAATCAAGTAGAAAATAAAAAGACCATCCAAATATTGGAAGCTCAGACACAAAAAAAGGCTACATCCAAAAGATAATGAGTGCAGCAATAGATAGATATAGCCACACAAAAAATATAGGAGTTATAGTTGGATGTGCAAAGGTGTGAAGCAATAGTTGCACTAGTTGAGGTTGAGCAGGTAAGGTGAAGGGAGTTTAAAGAAAAAGAGGTCAAAATAATCCAAATAGAGGAGTTGTAGCAAGAAGTGCAAGAGTAAGGTATATATTCTAAACCATCATCTCCATCTCCTCAAATTTCTTCATTAGTAGAAATCTTAGCCTCTTAACCATCTCAAACCCTTCAATCATAAAAATGATTCCTACCATTTTAGAGCTTCTATAAAAAGTGCATCCCGCTCATTCACTCCACCAACTCAATCATTTATTTTGTAAGAATCGTTCACCCTGCTAACCACAAGCTAAAAACATCAAGGTTTATAGGAAAGTGTATCCCGTATAAAAGCATTAATTTCTTACCCTCTTACTTTGTTACCTATATTTCTTACTACCCCCATACTTCCCCTCACTATTGAATAACCACTCCTGGAGGTCTTTTCCACCATTCGGATTGTAGAAGAGAATCAAAAAAATTGGATAGAATTAGAAAAGAAATAAGATCAGCTACAAGAAAAGGAAGAAGAGGTAGTCATCATGGGTTATGATACATTGGAACCGATTAGAGGAAAAATAATAAATATGATTGCTCATCTAAAGGATAAGAAGCTAGCTTCTCAAATGAGACCATAAGACTAGCAGATAGAAGAACACAATAGAGATATCTTCAAGATATCTAAATTAAAAACTCTCTAGGCTATTCATACATAGGTGGATACACTATTTGTATAGTCCAAGAGAATAGACAAAAACTTGGAAGTTGCTAATAAAATTGAAACTCTAGAAGTCATACTTACTAGAGAAAAAGTAGATCAAGATGCCCTTAAGAATGAAATTAGAATATTAGAATGCATCATTGGTGAAGCCCCTTCTAAAAAAGAGTTATAGTAGAAGGATGAGAAAATCAACCGTATAGAAACAAAATTGTAAACAACACGAGACACAATGGAGTAGTAAAATTCAAAGCTACTAGACCTTAAGTTCAAAGTGCAACAATAGGAGGAAGCCTTGTCTATTTTCATGGATGAATTATAGTAGGAGAAAGATAAGCCACATGGCTCAAAAATATCAAAGTATTGTCTTAGGAAAGTTAGGGCCCACTACTAGAGAAGAATCAAAGGAGCAATCTTACAAGCTTTCCCTCCTTTTTATACCAAACTATGAGAAACTAATGTATCTATAGAATCCAACAAAGAGTTTGATAGAGGAAATAAGGCTCTTATGGCCAAGATTCAAGAAGCACAAAAAGTAAGAAAAATATTGAGAAATCCTAAAAATTATCCTATTTTCTATAAGTAGCCTTACAAAGATGTAGAGGAATGGAGATTCCTAGATCATCAGATATATTATGCTACTTAGTTGATTTATCAGTGAGAGTTGTTCACTGCTATCAAAAAATAAATTGATGACATGAGCACAATTTCTAAAGAGTTCAAGGCTCTTTGTGCACCAATTTTATGGTATGACAACACACTCTTCCATAAGGTTGAGATGATCAACCAATTATTTAACCACTAGATCTAGGATGAAAGTGAGATTGAATCACTCTCAAAACCATTGGAGGTAGACAAGGTTTTTGTGCTCTTCTACATACTTTCCCAAGTATTAACCAAAAAAAAAGGATATGGATGGAAGATATAGAAATCCTCCCTATGGAAACCTTTATATATTGAAAAATATGGTATCTAAACTTAGGGGGATTCCAAAGCCTCCCTTGGAAGTTTGGAATAAGTTGTACCAAGAACTCCACATCTCTACGATAACTCAAACAGTTTCACAATAGGGTGAATCATAAGATGTGGTTGCACAAAGGCAACCCCAATAGAAATAAGAGCCAAAATACCCTTTAGATGGGGGATGATTGATGATATTTTCAAAGCAATAATTTTTTTGTACTATAATAACTCCATGCTTGTAGAGTTGTATCATATAGTATTTTTGGTAATGATGAATTTGAAGCCCAATGGATCACCTTGAAATAAGAAATAATTGATGGTTTTATAGACTGTATTAACACAACAAACAAGAATGTAGGAGAATTGTGAATAAGCCCTAGTATCGAGTGTCAAATTCACATCAAACCTAGTACTAGGTAATAAATTCATATCAAATCTAGAGTTTTCAAAAAATTGTTTTGAATCACAATTATGATAAAGATGACATTTGGTGCAACTGGGACACAAGGCTTAGTCGTATATAAGGTCACATATTAAAAGTATCCCTAAATTTTGATAATTAGCTTTATGGGAGGAAATAGGAAGAGTCGGACACTTGGAGGTAGTAGAATGGAGAAGTTATTGCTCAGTTGGGTTAAGAAGAAAATAAGGGATAAGGAAAAAAAGAAGCAAAAGAATGGTGTTTTCCTAGAGTGCTTGATCTAGACATAAAGGATTTATAATTTGTAGCCAAAATTACTCATAAAGTTTCAATTTTTGGGGGGTATCCCATGTGTCAAGTATCCCCTTTTTCTTTTTTATTTTCCTTTTTCCTTTTTCCATTTTTGTTCATATTTACACCTATAAATTGTGCCACAAATTCCACCTTCTAGGTCTTCATTTGGGTTTTTTGGGAGTGTCCCATTCTATGGGTATCCCCATATACCATTTTTATATTATATATTTTCCATCCCCTCCTATCATACCACTTGTAAAATTTACCATAGACTCCACTATTCATCTCACTATTAGTTTTGTGTTTCATATTTTCTCCATAGATTTTTTGTTGTTAATTATTCACATATAGTGGTATAAGCATTCCATTTTTATTTTCTATGGCATATAATCAGCTAGTCTGAGTTCTCTTTTTCACTAAGAAAAAGTCCTTGTGAGTCACCAAGAATGTGGGTATTTTTTAGCATTACCCACATGCACTTTGGTAAAAGGTGCAAAGGAGGGCATTATAAACTCTAATAGCCAAAGCAGCAGGAGGTCAGGCACTTTTGACCTAGGTATGAAAGGAAAAAATTCTCAAATCCTAGATCCAATATGGAGGATGGAAAATTTTGGCCAAGTATAGAGAGCGACGGACTTTTTCCCAAAAGGTTGAAGTAGACAAGTATCATAAGGCCATTGCCTATCTAGAGAGCAAAGATGGCAAAAATTGGTTGAGTCTTAGACCTTCCAAAACTTTTATACCTATATTAGACAAGTAAAAGTACCAAATGTTCATCACCCACTTGAAGAGAAAAGAAACAAATAAGTTGGCTAAGTCTCAGACCCACCAAAACTTTTATTCTCAGACTTGGCAAGTAGAGGTACCAAATATCCATCGCCCGTATAGAGAGAAAAGATGACAAAAAATGGCTAAGTATTGGACCCATCAAAAATTTTATACCCAGATTGGACAAGTAGAGGTAATAAATGTCCATCACCCATCCAAAGAGCAAATATGGTAAAAATTTTCTAAGTCCCACACCCACCAGAACTTTTGTGCCCATACTACGTAAGTAGAGGTACTAAAATTCTATCACCTATCTAGATAGCAAAGATAGAAAAAATTGGCTAAGTCCCAGATCCACCAAAAATTGTGTACCCATTCTGGGAAAGTAGAGGTGCCAAATGTCCATCGCCCATATAGAGAGCAAATATAAAAAAAAAATTGGCTAAGTCTCGGACCTACTAGAACTTTTGTACCAAAAGTGGGCAAGTAGGGGTACCAAAAGTTTGTCATCCATACAGAGAGCAAATAAATGAGGATACATCTAAGTCCTATGGCCATTGGAAATTTTGTACCTGGACTAGGAAAATCATGGTACCAAAAGTTCATCACCAATCATCATCCTCATTATGCATCCAATAACCATGAATTGGAAAATATGGAGCAAATTTGATATCTGACACCAATTTTTTAGTATGGAGGTGGTCATCATCTCATTCGGCCTATAGGGCAATATTACTTGTTAGATATTCTTCATAAAAAAATCTCTACCAGTTCAAATGTATGGATGTTCATGGCATCTCAATAGAAATATTAGTAAAGGATTAATGAACCAAATGCAAACGACAAGGCCAATGCGACTCAAGATAAAGTAAGTTCTAGCTAGGTCAACAAGCCACAACTAGGTGGTTAGAACAAGCATACTGCCAAGTAGCTTAACAAATTGGTGAATCTTCTGACATAATGACAATCCACCTCTAAGGAAATGATGCCTTGATAACTAAATGTATTGTAAAAGGCTATAAATACTAGAATGTAGAATATAAAATGGTTGGCTCTTAGGCTTTTACAATTTACATGTATGAAGCATATTGTAAATAAGAAATACAAGACAAATTGTTATTTGGACTCTGGTTCATTTTCTTGCATAACATACATGTATGAATGGTTTTTTATTTCTAATATAGGCTATTTTAATGAGCATAGTATTATTTTTTCCCTCTAAATTTTTGCTTGTGTTTATTTTCTAGTTCTAGAATTCATAATCTATTAAACTGTAAAATAACTAAGATATTGTTCTATGAATGATAAAATTGGTTGGTATATTAGGTAATCTGGCTAAATTCATGATTGCATAGCTATTATATTTTATGTATTTTGATGTGTCTTAACCTACACCATTATAAGTTCTAGCTTAAGCTCCTTTTTTCTCTTTCAACACCCTTTTCTCCCATATTTTAGGAACAACTAATTAGAACTTCATAGAAACTGACCTCCTCCAAATATTTACCACTAAAGCCTCATAAATTCTAGGTCATTCAATGTTGTTCAAGGTCTTTTCGTGTACAATATTACCATAGGAAGATTTGCAAACCAACACTTACTTTATCTGGTGGTTGATCCTAGTCAAATTTGCACCCCATAAATCAACAATAATGAATTCATTCAAACCTACAAAATAACTTCAAAACCTTGGAAAAATTGATCAATGTCTGGGGGCTTGCTTAGATTGCTATGTGAGTAAGCTTGGAGGTATAGTAGTTAAGATATATTTGTCCTTTTAGCTAATTGTTTTAAAATAAAAATAATTATTGAGCTTTGGGAACAAGCAAAATAAGATACAAGAGCATGAAACAATAAAAACAAAGTGCAAGTAGGATGGATGTATTGGAAAATAAGTATGTAAATGAGAACCTAGAGTTTGGGAACATAAATTTTTCCCAAGATATTTGTGATAACATTTTCACCTTGTAATTAATGGCCATGAATTCAAAAACAAAGGAGAAAACTAGATTTGTACCTTGTAAGAGGGGCACAAATTTGTAAAAGAGAACTTAAAGTAGCCTACAATTGCAAAATATAGAAAATTACTAAAAATTAATGATGAAAAGAGCTAAATAAGACATATAAAAACCTAATAAGGGTGTGAAGGAAACAATAAAAAAGGTAACAACCAAGATGGAATACCTCTCCTCCTTCTCTAGAAGACAAATGATGGGCACAATCTATCACTGAGTCTTCTCCACTTACTTGTTCATAGCAATAGACCACAAGAAACATGCAATAAAGCAAATCACATAGAGCATTCCAAGAGCATTCAAATCTTAAGAGCATCAAGAACATGAGATGAATCTTGGGTCTTCAATATTTGATATGAAAATGGGAGTCCAATCCTCCTATTTATAGGGGTTTGGAGGAGGGAAGACAATAAAATAAAACTTAGACTTAGGCAAGAGTTGACATCACAAAGAGCCAATGCTAAATTAGGGTTTTTAGGAGTAAAAGCCTAAAATTGTCAAATTCGTACCCCATACTAGGCAACCAAAAATTTGACAAATCTAGAAAAATAAGGCTAAACAAAAGGAAAATAAAAGGATCAAACTTGCACTTAACAAAGCTTGAGGGGCTGCCTAAGGATCTAAGGGGAAATATAACTCATTTTGATGGGTCAATTTTCCATGTCTACATTTTACCCCCTATTTGATGCATTTATGGCCTATAATGTGTCGAAGAAAGATGTAGATACCTAAAAATGAAAAATAATGAACATAAAAAGGGGTGTCTGATTTAGACAAAGGGACAGTGCAAAAATAATGTTATTTTGAACACTTTAGAAATGTGCATGCTAAATAGGGTATTAATAACATTAATGTCCCTAAGGCTGGGGTTCCCCCTCGAGCTTCACAAGGAATGTAGTATTCCTGAAGAAACTCAAAATGGTAGACACACAAGAGAATAGAGCAACAAACAAAAAGAAATAGAGAAAAATAAATTTAATTTATTTTCACCATGATAAAGAAGACAGAGAAAAAGAGGGTAAAATGGGAGAGGAGGGTAAAATTAATTCATTTTCATCATGTGAAAAAGTAGAAAATAGCTCTAGAGAAAAATAAAAATGGAACTTCCCACACATCATTCAACATTGTGTAGGGTAAGGCCAATGCAGAAGTGGAGCGAGCATGGGTAAGGATCAAAATACAATGCAAATTTAGGAGTCAACCATGAATTTGGCCAAAAATCAATGATGACCAAATTTAAGCCCTAGAAATATAAGGCATGAATATGAATTTGTGTCCTAGAAATAAGGGGGATGAATTTAGAATAAAATGGAAAGAGAGGAGAAAATATAAGAAAGGATCCAAAATATATTATGCTTTGATTTTAGATTAATTAAATAACTTGAATGATTTTTTTGGTTATATCATGATGTACTTGAGAGTAAGGAGTGGTGGTCAAGCTTCTTAGATGAGATGCTATGATAGCTCATAGTAGCAAAGCATGGCACACTATGGGTGGTGGAGCTATAATATCTGGTATAGATGTCTTGGGTAGAGGTAGACAAAGCACTATTGATGGTATTGGTAGAGTGGTGGTACCTAGTCATTGACCTTTTGGCTATCGATGGGAAATATGATCATCAAATTGGAGGATGTGCATCCCCATTAGGGGGATAATAGTTTATAGAGTACAAGGGCATTGGGTAGCACTACAACAATTATTGGAGGAAATGAATCATGAGGTCTAGTAGAGTGGACTCCATGTAGATGAGATACCCATATGATATGGAGTTGATACATTGATGATAGTTCTCTATGGTAAAATTGTTTGATTCAATGTATATCACACAAGCAGGCAACACTTGCCATAGTCATTTGTAGGGGTAGTGGTAGATATGTGAGACTAGCAAGGGTAGTTTTCATGGGGCTTGTATGTGCTAGCCTTCTTGTATAGGATATTATACAATGTCATGTATAAGCAATACATAGGGATAGTCTATATGACTTTGCTCTAGGTGTGGTGGTGAGAGCACATGGCAATCAAGAGACCACATGAACTACCAGGACCACTTCCCAACATAGATCATCCAACAATAAATGGTTGGACTTGAGAGTACAAGTGAGTCTATAGGATATACATTGTTATCCTATCACTAGGGAGGTGGGTGATAGATGAGCTACAGGAGCACTACATCATATGGTGACCATGATGTCTACACCCTATATGGGTTGATGATGGGGAGGATCTAGTTAAGGTATGGAGGATTAGGTGGGTGGCGATAGAGAGGGACAAGCTAGAGCTATATCAGTTTGATCGAGTATAGTGGTAGTTTAACATTCTATAGAAGATACCATGCTTAAAAAAATACTAGTTTTGAAGGGTGTGGAGGGATCCATCAGGAGTTGGAGGAGACCTTGATGTGGGGATGTTCATAAATGAGGATCTAGATGACCCACTCTACATGGATCCAAGAATGGATGATGTCAAGGTAGCACTTTGGTACTAAAAATTGTACAAGGGTATTATGCCCTCGAGGATCTCCTCATCAGTTCTAGTGTAGAGGTGCTAGGTCATGACTTTATGGGGGTAGTTAGTGCTTCGAGAGGTTGAGACCACCTAATTCACAACCAAGTAATGATAGAGGGGTGTAGACCCACCTAGATAGGCATAGATATAGGTTTAGATAGATATGGTGATGACCATGAGGATGACCATCACTCTATCTAGCTCGAGAGGAGGGGGACATCTAGAGGTGCCCCCATAGTGACATAGGCCAAGCTAATTAGGGCAATAGGAGATACCCCCACAATGGTAGTGGTAGGACCTAGCAAGATCATGAGTTAGGGTGACCCAACAAGGGAGGAAAAGGTATTGTAGGCCAATATGGCAACCATGTAGATGGATATGGATCTAATTTGGGAGGATATATCCAAGAGGCTAGAGGGAATGTGAGGTACCATGATTATGAGACTTGTAGAGCAATATTAGGCCCTTCCTACATAGGCCATGATAGCATCATAGAAATATATGGAGAGGGAAAATATATGGTGCCCCAAGGGATAAATGGGCTAATTAGAGTGAAAGAGATAATAGGCCCAAGTAGAGGGGATTGTTGCCATCACTAGAAATCAATAGGAATATGGAATCCAACTATTGCAATAGGAGATATAGAAGGTGAGGAAGGACTTACAAGCATTGACATGGAAGGATAACTACTACCAGATAATGTACTACCAAGAAATATGTGTAAATCATAGGGTTCCTTTGTTATCCTCCTTATGATCATGGATTCAATGATATACAATCTATCTTATTATCTATGAACATGCCTTCACCAAGGCCACCTCTAGCAGGTAGGATAGGGGAGTCTAGTTCATTGTCCTAGAGAAGGGATTGGGGTGATATTCCAATTTTAAGTGTGGCATGCATCCCTAGGGAGGATCAAGTGTGTTAGGCTAGGACTATGGCACACTGATCTAGATGATGTGTGCTCACCACTTTCAAGTAATATATCATGTTTCTTGTTATTTAATGTGTGTTTGATTATGAATTGTTACTTATTGTTTATGTATGACTATACACAAACATGATGAATGAATATAATGCATGATGAATGGAATTTAAAAAATAAATGTAAAATGAACTTAACTTATGAATGAATCTAACTGAATGAGATGAATTAAAAATGATCAGAGAAGTGAATGAATACAATAAAAGAATATGGAAGAAGGAAAATTTGATAAAAATAAGAAGGAAAAACAAAAAACAACACTCAAGCCAAATTTACCTTGTAAAAATGAGCTGTGATTTTTTTGTAGAGTGAATTTACACCCCATAAGAATAGGGCATGAACTTGACAAAAGAGAAAAAAAATAAGTGCAAAAAAGAAGGGGAACGTCAACAAAATTTCAAAGAAATAAAAAATATGCTTAGAGCATGATATTTGAATCAGCATAGACCATAAGGGGTCAATGTTATCAAACAAACATAAGCTAAATGAAAAATAAAATAAAATATGGAGTGGAACCTTGTGAGGATGTATGCTCACAAATGACCAAAGATGAAGCGAAACTTGCTATGGGTGTAGTGCTCATGAGTGGCCATGAAGCTATCTTGTGAAGGTGTTATGCTTGTTGAAAAGAATAAGATTGAGTGATACCTTCTATGGGTGTGATGCTCACTAATGGCTTATTTGGAGAGATATCTGCTAGGATGCATGCTTGCAAATGGCCTAAGGTGGATGTTGTTGCTCGCTAGTAGCCATGAAGCTATCATGTATGGGGTGTAATTATTGATTTATTTACCATAAGGAATATAATCTTATAGGGGTGTGGTGTGTATAAAAATATGGGTGAGCAAAGCAAAGTACTATAGAAAAAGTGTGTGTGTGCACATGTTAGACACAAGGAAGATAGAAGGATAAAATAAGCAAGAAGTAAAAAATATTATGTATGTGTGTCCTTATTAAAATTTCAAATAGCTAAGAGATATGTGTAAGATAGCCAATGGTTGTATGAATACCATAATTGATATTCATGTGGTATCTACCCTATCCCATGAGGATTCCATAATAATTGAAATATCAAGAAGGAAAAGTGTGAGAAAAATAAGATGTGTATATAGAAGAATTAACATATATCCTTTGTCTCGGAGAAAGAAGAAATGATTGAAAAATTTGAAAGGATAAAATATATAAAAGAAATGAAGAACTATATCCCTTGACTTGGAGAAAAATATTATGATTATTAAAACTTTTAAGGTCAAGGAATATATGAGAAAAGAATATAATAAATGAATGGTTGATGATAACAGATGCAATGATATGAAAAATGCATGGATATGTGGCCTGGTTTGGGGGTTTTCTAATCATAAATTACCTAGTAAGAGTGCATTTCATATGAGATAAAACCTAACTAGATTTCATACATGCCTTATTGCAAAGTCCCCAAGAATCTATATGCTTAAGAAGTCAAATTCAAGTATGAGCAAGTAGCACAATATCTATATGACAAGTAGAGATGTAGAATGGAATAGAATGTCAAGAAATTAATGCAAAGTATGATAAGCAATCATGTAGTATGAGCAAGTAAACCAAATGTAGGATGAATAACAATGTGAAATCATGCATAATATCATTTTAGGTGCATTATGTTCATTTTTTCTTTAAGTTCTTTACCATATAACATTGCTAAATAATAGGCTCCTAAGCCAAACTTGGTCATTATGACAAAGGGGCCTAGCCAATTGGGCTAAAACTTACCCTTTATATCTATACAAGCATTAGTGTTATTTTGGTTTTCTTTGAGAACAAGGTCCCCAACCTCAAAAGAGTGAGTGCAAACTTTCTTAGAGTAATATCACTTGAGCCTATATTGATAGGCTCGAAGATGCTCTAAGACATGGATGCACTTCTCATACAATAGCTCCGATTGTTTTAAATGATCTGAATAAAAGTTGTCATATATTTCGAGTGTGTCTCCTTCTTAATGATAGGAATAATGACACAAGGGACTGAATTAATAGAGAAAAAACTATTACAAAGGATATTATCATGAGCCATGTCACAAAGAGTATCCCTATTTGCATATTCTCTAGGAGTTGCTAAACAAGATAAATGAAAGTTGACACATTCTCAGATTATATCATCCTTCTTAACACTAGGTACAATAACTCCTAATTTCTCAAGATCATCATGAGATATAGGAGCAAAATCCATTTGAGAACTCGAAGACTCAACAATGGGTGACACAAGATACTGACCTATTTATTTTGGATGATATCCTCATGATCCATATTGTAAGTAGTATCTCCTTCAACATAATCCCCTGGGGTTGCTACTAACTCAAGGTGTGACCAAGTTATCACATTAAAAAATAATATGCTAGAGGGAGAAGGTGGCCCCTCATCCTCATTACTCCACTCTAAGCCATGATGATTCATGAATTCAATATAAGTAATGACTTGATTAGCATCAATTGGTAAGAGTTGTTTTTTTTTTTGGATGTATCCTATGCCACATATCCTAGGCCAAAGCTCAACTCCAAAAGGCTCTTGAATACCTTTCTAATGTGGCCACAAAACCTCACCTACATATCCCATACTAGATAGGATCTACTTAGGAAGTCGGTAATCATTGGATAGATAACAATGGGCAAAGGTTTACTCTACCCAAAAGGGGTTTTTATCATAGATCTTTTCTTCATGGGATGTACTTACGTAGATAAAGGTACACATACTTATGTGCACTACTTCATCTTTTTATAGGGTAAACCCATAGTTTAGGTGAATGTGGTAGCTTTGCAAGGTCTAGAAGAGGACTTTCATCAAGAAAATTGGCTTGATCTTGTGATGATATTATGATTGATAGGTATTTACTTATTTTTAGATTTTCAAAATCCTTAGTGATTTGGGATGATGAAGAAAGATTATGAAAAGGAGAGGTAGAAGAATTAGAAGAAATTTTATGAAGAGTAATAGATGGATATAAATGGATGCTATATTGAGCTTGCTCAACCATTGAACAATATTGTAATGGATGAGGGTAGTTCTAGATGGTGATAAGTCAAATTTTAAATTCATACTTCAAACATTGATGAAGAGTAGAATGGATAACCCTCATTGCATGAATCCAAAGGTGTCCAAGATGAAGATTAAAATATGTTGGTAAAGATACCATATAAAACAAAATGTCTAAGATCTTGGGTCCTATCATAAGGGGGAGGGATAAAATGTCGTAGGTCTCTTGGGACTCATTGTTGAAAGCTTTTATGATGACATAAATTTTTGTTAAATATTCCTTCTTAAGTCTAAAATTTTATAATTAATTATAAGTGCAAATATTGAGGGAGGAACCATTGTCTACCAAGATCCTCTTGATGAATTTTGTCCTAATATATCCATTGATGTAAAGGGGATAATTCCCTTGTAAATTTGAGGAAGGAAGATCGTCATCATAAAAAGATATATGATTTATCCCAAGAGTACCTACAACATTGGCTAGGTTACTAGGAAAAATATCTTGTGAGACAAATTATTGACTTAGAAGCTTCAACAAGGCTTCCTTATGAATAGAAGTCTGTAAAAGTTCTAAGAGGGATATCTTGGCTAGTGTGTTACTTTTTTTTTTTTTTAAAGCGAAAAACCCCTTACGGGGCCACCTTGGTCTGAGATACCATGAACAAGGGGTTCTACATCGTCAAAGTCACCCGGAGTCGCACCCGACCCTGCCCGCACCAACATTATCAATTGGATTTTAGATACCCAATTCAGCTTTTTGGTAGGGTGGAGATTTGAACCTGGGACCTCCCTTGGAGGATTGTCCTTTCCTCTACAACTCACCTACAACACCTGGGTTGGCTAGTGTGTTACTTAACTATTGTTAGATGTCAAACGATAATTTTGGTTGTTGCTTCAACACTAAGGTTGATTTTTCTACACTTGTGTTCCTTTTTGGGTACTCTTAAGAACTAAAGGTTGTCTAGAGGGTTGGTTGGATGTAGAACTTGTCTCCTATTGAGATTATTGAGTTGGTTAAGATTTATATTGTTGCATTGTAGTACCTTCTATCATACCCACCATGTTGTTGTAGGGAGGTGGCACATTATGATATGGCAGTTGATTAATTATCTATTGCCCATGATTGCATAAGGAATTTTGGAAGATCCCCATATCTTGATTAGTTGTTAGTGTATGTTGAGTAAGAGGTTGATTGGTTGGAGGTTTTTGGTTAGGAGTGGGTTAGGAATCATCCACAACAAGGTGAAATTTATCTATTAAATACTAAATCATATATTTCAACCTCTTACATGAGTTTATTATGTGCCACTCCACTCTATCATACTCACAATGTTGATCATGGTTATACCAAATTATCATTGTATCAGGTTGTCTTATGGGAGGTAGTTCAATCATCTTAGCTTCCAAAATTTTCTTAAAGACCAATGAAATAGGATGGTTTATTCTAGTAAAAAAATTTAGTGGGGATTTTTGGGGTTTGCTAAGTACTAACTTCTATAAGGTATTAGTGGCATTAACATTGTTGGTTTGCTCATTATCTATTACCCAATCACAAATAACAAGATTTTTCTTATATTGGGTTTTCATGATCCCTTATTCTTATTTCCTTGGTTTGATCTGACCTCTTTTAATAAGAGCCTTCTCTACTCTTATTTCCAAATCTATTGCATGTTCAAAAGAAGTGATGGTTGTTGTTTCCAATTCATATGAGATATGTTCTTGTAAATTTCTAATAAATATCTCTAACATGTCTCGAAGAGGTAAGATGTATCTTATTTTTCCAACTAAACTTCTCCATAGAGACAAGAATTTTGAGAAAATTTCATCCTTACCTTATTTTAAAAGGTACAAATATTGAATTGTTACTCCTTTATCTACATAAGATCTAAATTGTTGAACAAATAACTCAGTTTTTTCTTAAAATTTTCTCAAATAATGATGGAGTAGTTGATAATACCATTCCAATGTCATACCACTAAGGCTTTTAGGAAATATTTTTAGCAACAACATATCATCATATATAATATCATGGCATGTTGTTCTAAACATCCTTAAATTTTCTATTGGGTCCTCTATTCCCTTATAAATGGGTAATATCAGCATTGAAAAGTGCTTAGGGTAGGGCCTAGTGGATACCATGGTATCTAGAGGTTGATTGCACATTTTCTTATAGTTGTAAGTGAAACTTGGAGCTTGAAGTGTATCCATTTTTAATGTTAATTGTTTCACTATACTTGTCAAACTTTGCATGTCAGAATTGTTGTTGTGTAATACCCCTAGATTCCCTATGGTTAGGTTATAAAAAGGTATTGAAAGGAAACTTGATTAATTTTGGAGGTATTAATATTGTTGTGATACGGGTTATGGAATAGGACATTTTGTACAGCATCCTGTTGTGGGATAAAATTTGTATTTGGTGGAATAAAATAAGGAATGTTGAAAAGAGGAACATTATGATATGGAAATTGACCATTATTTCAATGCATGCTAGGATTTGGAGGAGGCTATAAAATTTCCCTAATGTTGGTGGTTTTTTTAGTAGCATATGTGGGTTTATGAAACAAATTAAAATAATGAGATGATTCAAACAATGGATTGACATAAATGTTTTGAGAATAATTGACTTGATGATGAGACATCCCAACTTCATTGAAGTGGGTATCTATTTCTAAGGATTCATTCATGGATTTCCTATGTTTCCTAAAGAAATTCAAGAGTTGATTATACAATTTTAAAGTAACATGACCATGAGGTCCTTCAATAGGATTAGAGACATTGACATCCTCTGTCCTCTTCTTCTTCTAGATCAAGATTCTTCCTATCAACCTGATAATCCTAATGGTAGAGAGTATTCTCTTCTAGTTCTATCATATTTCTCTTATTCCTAAGGTTTTGTGCCATAATATTAAGATAAATATATGGGGAGAGAAAGAGGGACAAAAAACTAATGCAAAAATGCACAAGACACAAAAGAGTTTATTAAGTTTTGTTTAGTTTTTCTAATATATTCAAATAGATTAAATGGTATTTTCTATATTTTAGAATAAAAAAAAAAGGAAAGAAAGGAAAAATTCTTACTAAATATCCACTAAGGATGTGTTTCATATTAGGTTCACCAAATATGTAGAGGTGGGTAAACTATCCACCAGATATTATTCTCGATGGATCTATTAGGAGCTAAGGTGATCGTGGGGTTGTTGTGTTTCCTCTACACTTGGGGGCTTGGGGGATCGAAGGGTTCACCATAAGTGGTTTAAGGACTCACTCCAATTCTGGGATGGAATGGATTTTAATATGTTTATTTGAACAAGCACCTATGTTCGATTTTACTAAGATTCAAACTATGAAGAATTAAAGAACAATCCAGGGCAAACAATGAAGTAAGAAAACAAGGACTATTCCTAGAATGATTTTTTGCTTCAATAAGGACTATCTCTAATATTGCAAAAGAAAAAAAATCTTTTCAAAAAAGAAACCAATAGGATGCACAAACAAAATTAGCCTAGATGCAAGTTATATGCTTTTTCTTTTGATGCCTAGAAAAAAAAATTAAAATGCATTCTTTTTCTTATGATATAAATCTAGAAATGAACTAGGTACATAGCAAAAAACTTAACAGATTTATCAAAGCATTTACTTGATCCAATGGTTGATCCCAACTAAATTTTTTCCCTGTAAATCAACGATGACAAATTTAGTTAGACATGTAAAACAACTTCAATTCCTTAGAAAAATTGATCAGTGTTTGGGGCATGCTTAGGCTGCTATGTGACTGAGCTTGGAGGTGTAGTAGTTAAGCCCCTTTGGTCCTTTTAGCTGACTATTTGAAAATTAAATTACTTTTTGAGATTTAGGAATAAGCAAAACAAGATACAAGAGCATGAAATAATAAAACAAATTGCAAGTAGGATGGATGCAATGGAAAATAAGTATGCATATGAGAACCTAGGGTTTGGGAACATAAATTTTTTCCAAGCTATTTGTGACTAAATTTATGCCCTATAATTAACGAGCATGAATTTGAAAACAAAGGATAAAACCATATTCACACCCCATAAGGGAGGGATACAATTTTGCAAAAGAGAACTTAAAACAATCTACAAATGCAAAGTGCAACAAATTACTAAAAATTAATGATGAAAAGAGCTAAATAATACACAAAAAAAACTGATAACTATGTGGAGAAAGTAGGAGCAAATGTATCAACCAATATGGAAGACCTATCCTCTTATAGAAGACAAATGATGGAAGTAATTTATTTTTGAGGTTTCTCCACTTACTCATCCATAGCAATAGACCACAAGAAGCACACAATAAAGCATAGCATATAGAGCATTCCAAGAGCATTCAAATCTTAAGAGCATCAAAAACATAAGATGGATATAGGGTCTCTAAGATCTAAGATGAAAAGGGCAATTCAATCCACCTATTTATAGGGGTTTTGGAGGGGGTAAGGGGTAGGAAAAAAATATAGACCTGGGTAAGAGTTGAAATAACAAAGATTTGATGCTAAATTAGGGTTTTTATGAGTAAAAACCCAAAATTGTTGAATTCATATCCCATACTCGGTGATCATGAATTCAGAAAAGCTAATAAAAATGGCTAAACAAAAGGAAAAGAAAGGGGCCATACTTACACTTAACAATATTGAGGAGTTTCCTAAGGATATAAGGGGAGAAATGACTCATTTTTATGGGTCAATTTTCTATGTCTACATAATATTTAATGACCAAAAGCAAGTGCAAACTAGGAGTGAATGCTCACATTTTTTTGCTTCAAATATTTGGGAAAAATAAAAACAAAGGATTTGTATGAGAAAAATCTAGGTAGCATGGAAGGAGAGTCATATTTCAAACCTCTAATTGGAAGTCAAGAGTTGGAAGTATGGATGCCCAAGTTAGAGATAAAGGGAAGAGCAAATATATGTAAAGTTCAAACTAGGGAGTGGATGTTACACTAGAAGTGATTATCAAGGATGAGATGATCAAGCATGATATTATGGTTCTTAAAAGTAGAGGGTTAATATGTAGATTCCATGGATATTGTCTAGAATTTTCAAAAATTCAAAATAGGATTAAGTGGAAGTGGGGATTGAATTCAAATTATTCCATGAATTTTCTTTCTAAAGGTTTCCTTGTCATATTTTTTAGTTTACAAATTAGGGGTAAAATACAAGGTGGTGGCCCATGGTTTAGGGGAAAATATTCTTTATATTTAAGACCATGAAGTAAAATTTTTTATTGACACAAACTATTAAGAATATTCTAGTGTGGATTTTGAACTTCCATATCAACTTATCAATGAATATATTTTAATTAATATCAAAAATACCATGTGGAATTCATCCATGACGGACCAACTATTAAGAAGTGAAAGCATATTGTATATATATGAATATGAGTTGTTATGTATATTTTAAAACCTTTGCCACAATCCATTAAGACTAAATCTAAATCAATAGAATGGGATCAACAAGTGGATTATGAAAACATTGCATTATGATGTCATAATTATTATGAGATTGAACACATGACAAGAGATTGTAAAGTAAAAATAATGGAAAAATAAAAAAAATTGTCATGATACAAACTTCAATATGAATCAAGGAAATCATTTTGTAGGAGAATTTGGAATAGATTAAGGATACTCCACTCAAAAAAGAGGTAAATAAAGCCTATCTATAGTATTATATGAAGAAGGTCACCATGGTTCACTCAAATTAGTTGTTAGAAGAAATAAAGAAGTATACAAGGGATGAGAAAGTAAAATATGCATGTTCAAATTCAAGAGGAATCAAAGGTGCAAAGAAATATGTGGAGAAATATTGGGAACCCATCCTAAAACTATGATGTAATAACCCTTGCTTAATGTGGGGGATATCCATGATAATGTGTTGTAATATTTTATAATATTTTGTGGCATTAGAAGCAACTTGATAAGTGGTGCCATTATATGTATCTGTTATCAAGAATGCAACTATTTTGTTGGTAGAAAATTCTAGCTCGAGTGGAATTTTGCATGTAATCCAACCTTGAGCATTAGGTAGAGAGATGAAGTCTATAAAACTATGAGGGGTAGGAATGAATGTATATTTTTCCACAATTGAATAAAATCATTGAAGGAGGTTGCCCCCTTGAAGTGGCCTACAATTTGTGTTACCTTGTGAGATTGTTTCATTTTTGTACTTGTATTATATATATATATATATATTAGATTGAAAAAAGAGAGGACTTTAAAAGAATCCCCAAACCTTTTACATCAGAGACCTATCAAAAGTAGAATAAGAAAATAGAAACATAATGATCAACAAGAAGATATCAAAATCCAATAAGAGACCACCATCACCAAATAGAGACAAGAGATAGCCTGAGAGACCAACCAACTCCAAAGAGAAATATTGAGCAAAAAACCAACAAGTCTTACTAGTCTTGAGAATTATCTTCAAAAATATCAATGTCCATCTTATGAGTATTTGGGTCCTACTTCAGTCTCCAATATATTTCATTTGTGAAGAAGATAGTTATTTTTATAGATCTCTTGAGGGACCTCACCAAATCATCAATCATATCATATTACTTGTTTGGAATAGCAATGGGCTCCATATGTAGCTTATGACTTGCCATCGAGGTTCTAAAAGTCTTAAAGCTCTCCTTAGATAGAGGGGTCAATATCGTGTCCTCAAATTCATCTAAATCCTATGATACATGGGAGTTCTTAAACTTCCTCTTAAGTTTAGAGTTCAAGTGAATCGATCTTCGTATTTCTATTGGCTCAATATTTGACTTCTTTAGAGACTCAAACTTCTTATTTCTAGCAAATTTTTCATCCTCTAATAAATACAAATCACCAATTTATTCCAGCCCAACCAAAACAGGTGGGAGGCATTAACATTATTTCCTTCTAATATTTGAGGGGCCACAACCTCTTTTTGACTCATAAGGATATCATCCCCAATCTTTGGGGCTATGATTTCATAAACAACAATTTTTCCAATTAATTTATCAAGATCATTCTTATCATTATTAGAATTCAAGAGCTGCTCTAACGCACAATCCTGATCAATCTTTACCAAACAATAATTGTCAATACCATCCCTAACAATAAAATTAATTGGAAAATATTTATCCATATCTTTTCCATTGGAAGAGACATCCAAATGCATATAAGACCCAAAACCTCTTTTCCCCATAGCAATTATATTTTTCTTCAAAGAAACATAATTGAAGATCAATTTGAACAATCCTTGATGATTAGGAAAGGAATAATTACCTTGCTAGATGCTAAAGGTCATTCTATCCAAATATTTATATAGGAAAGTTGAAACTTTTATGATCTTATTTCCGCTAATGTGGTTCACCAGTGGCAGATGAAAGCTTTGTACAACATCATGATTGCACTCTAGAGTAAAATAATCCATGATAGCGAGGATCACCCAGTCCCACAGGGATATTTTAGATTGCAATATCTTATTTTTCATGCATTTATGTTTTATTGTAATATTTTGTGAATGTGCTAATATTAATGAGAAGGTTCCTAATAAGTGGTATCAAAGCACTTTTCAGTGTTTTGTACTGTTACGTTTGTGATTGTTTCTGCAATTCCAATTGTTAGGTATAAGAATTTATGTTTTTGTTTTTCACCAATTTTATTATTAAAAAAAAATCTAGCCTTTGTTTTTTGCATTAGTTTATTAGGTTAAAAACCCTATGTTAGGGTTTTTAAAATATCATGAAGGAGATATCATTATTTTCTAATCTAGATTGCTTATAAAGCATCTAGTAAAGTAAGGGGTGATCAAGCTCCAATACCTAGGCCTCAAAAAATGCCCATATATAGAATTGAGCTCCTATGTATCTTTGGATATATTAGAAGACCCCTTAGAATTAGAAGAAACCTTTAGCCCTTAGGCATATTTTTGACCTTGTATTATCCATAGTACACCAAAAGAACATTTGAAAATATCACCCTCTTGTACTATCATAGAGGTAGATAGTGTGTTCAAGGATATGCGTGGAATCCTCCTTGAGTAATGGCCTAAAATATTGGTCCAAGAATTATCATTCATCATTGTAGTATAATAGAGGGCCTATAGGTAGTATATACACCCTGTCTTAAACACCACCAAAAAAGGGCTTTAGTGGTGATTATAAACCGCTCTTAAAGAACTTTAAAAGTGATTATTTAGCCACCGTCTATGAGGGCATCATAAAAAATCTATGATATATGATGGAAGCTAATCACTGCCTCAAAAAAATACCCTCTTAGGGTCTAAGAGGGACGTTAAAAACCTCCCTCTTAGGGCTACGAGAGCGATTGAGAACCACCCTCTTAGGACTAAGATGGTAGTTAAAAACCACCTTCTTAGGAATAATACCACTTAGGCCTAAGAGGGAATTTTAAAACCACCCTCGTAGACCCAAAGAAGGCAGTTTTAAACTACCTTCTTATCCTTAAGAGGGTAGTTATGAACTACCCTCTTAGGTCACCCTAATATGGCGATTTAAAACCACAGTCTTAGGATGACCTAAGAGGGGGATTTATGACTACCCTCTTAGGGTTTCAACCTAAAATATATATAAAGTATGTAGGAAAAGCAAATCTGAGCTTTGGAAGCTTTAGAAACAATACCCACTCCAAAGAGCAAAACAATAATTCCAACTCTTGTTGTTTTCTTTTCATGTGTTATAACTATACCTATGTTTGTAGTGTATAAGAGTAAAGCAACTCCTTTTCATGTGCTATAACTATACCTATATCTGTAGTGTATAAGAGCAAAGAGCAAATAAAAACCAATATGGGATGTTCCATAGTAAACCTCTAATTCCAAAAAGTATATGTGAAAATTTAATCTGTTCTCGTTCCTCCAATGTTGAGGATGAAAGAATACAAAATTATCGTTATATCTACTAGCTAGAAATGATTCATGATGATAGAATTATATAACTTGTTACTTTCCAAATACATATAATTATAGTTTTACTCTAATAAGATATTAACAAAATACTCTAATATTCAAAATAGATAGTTTTACTCTAAGAAAATATTAACAAAATCCTATAATATTCAAAACATAATAATCTCTCGAGCATAGATCAATTTAATACATTCACCCTCTACCATTTGGAATTTAGATATTCATTCAACGTGATTAGCTTTGTATGCTATTAAAATACAGTTTTCATCCCTAGAATGTTATTAACAACATTGGTTATATGTTTGAGTGTCATAATGGCTATCTATAGTTTTTATAAGTTTGGGATGCATGGTTGTGTGTCAATAGATGAATATATGGGTAACAGATTGAGTACAAGTGGTGTGTGATCATAACATTAATATATAGCCTATAGCACAAATGATGAAGTGATATATTTATAAAGTAAAATAATGTAAAGGATTTTTGAACAACCTTGTAACACTCATGATACTTTGTAAATGTTGATTGACTTTCATTAGTTTATTTATCCAAATACTTTGTATTCGGTTTATCCATGTATACATATCCTTTGGAGATGATATTACTAAAACCATACTTCTGTTATGAGTCCTCTAAGTATAGTCTAGCTGAAATAAAAGAAATATGACATCTTATTCAACCAAGCAAATAAAGGAGAGGGATTTATTATAATTCCAAGGAAAATAAATAGTTTTGTCATAAATATATCAAACTTCAAAAATGAACAATTTACTTTCTATAGTGTATAAGAGCAAAGAGTAACTATATGTGTAAACGATCCTTCTATTATGAGTCCTCTTAATAAAAAAATAAGTATAGTCTAGCGAAATAAAAGAAAGAAGATGTCATGTTCAACCAAGCAAATAAAAGAGAGGGATTTATTATAATTCCAAGGAAAATAAATTGTTTTATCATAAATTTATCACTTCAACAATGAACAATTTGCTTTCTATAGTGTATAAGATCAAAGAGTAATTGTATCTATAAACCATAATTCTGATACGAGTCCTCTTAATAAAAAAATAAGTATAGTCTAGCTGAAATAAAAGAAAACATCCTATTCAACCAAGCAAATAAAGGAGAGGGATTTATTATAATTCCAAGGAAAATAAATAGTTGTCATAAATATATCAAACTTCAGCAATGAAAAAATTACTTTTTTTAGTGTATAAGAGGAAAGAGCAATTGTATCTATAAACCATCCTTCTATTATGAGTCCTCATACTTAATAAAAAATAAGTATAGTCTAGCTGAAATAAAAGAAATAAGACGTCATATTCAACCAAGCAAATAAAGGATATGGATTTATTATAATTCCAAGGAAAATAAATAGTTTTATCGTAAATATATAAAAATTCAACAATGAACAATTTACTTTCTATAGTGTATAAGAGCAAAGAGTAATTGTATCTATAAACCATCCTTCTATTATGAGTAGTCTTAATAAAAAAAATAAGTATAGTCTAGTTGAAATAAAATAAGACGTCCTATTCAACCAAGCAAATAAGGGAGAGGGATTTATTATAATTCCAAGGAAAATAAATAGTTTTGTCATAAATATATAAAACTTCAATAATGAATAATTTACTATTTGTAGTGTATAAGAGCAAAGAGAAACTGTATTTTTGATGTATAAGAGCAAAGAGAAACTATGCCTATAATTCTATTTGTATCAACCTTAAAAATTCATGTGCTATAACTATGACTATATATGTAGTGTATAAGAGCAAAGAGCAACTAAAAACCAATAGGATATGTCCCATAGTAAACCACTAATTTCAAAAAAACATATGTGAAAATTTAATCTATTCTCGTTCCTCTAATGCTAAGGATGAAAGAATACAAAAATATTTTTATAGCTGCTAGCTAGAAACGATTCATGATGATAGAACTGTATAACTTGTTACTTTCCAAATATATATAGTTACAGATTTATTCTAATAAAATATTGACAAAATACTCTAATATTTTAAAGATGCAATTTTACTCTAAAAAAATATTAACAAAATCCTATAATATTTAAAAGATAATAATTTGAGCTAATTCTTGGATCAACTTATGCAGAATTTGAATAACTTTAAAATGAGTGGTCATATGCAAAAATACAAGCAATTTTGAGGGAGATACGACCCTATGAAGTCAACCATTTGGAACAAGGATGTGACAATTTTCAGATCATGAAAAATGAAATTGCAAAGTGCAAAGGATTAGAGTTTTTTCTTGGAAAACATATCATCTTTTAGGAGCCATATCTTCGCGAAGAGTTATCCGATTCAGCTGATTCATGGACCAAATTCTTCAAAATTTGAATAGATTTAAAATGAGTGGTCATATACAAAAATATGATTAATATTGATGGAGATACAATCCTTTGAATTCAATAATTTTAAATAAAGGGTAGTGACAATTTTTCAAGTCACAAAAAACAAAATTGCAAATATTTGCCAACTAGGGTTCGAACGATGGGAAGAGCAATGAAGGACTAGGACTTTAGCAAGGTAAGACATTCTATCTAGAAAAAAAAAAAATAGCTAATTTATCTTTTCCCTTTCTTTATCTTAGAAATTGTGCATGAAAATTTTATAAAGTTTTTATCAAATATAATTTTTTTATAGAACTTTCAGATAAATTTTATTATATTTTTATTTTTATTTTCCTTTCCATGGATAAATTTATAGTTAAATCCTTAAAATCATCCCTAGTGGTAGAGGTTAGTGAACACCTCTCATAGATATCCTCACTGCTCCAAGATAGGGCAGTTTTTGGTAAATTTAATGGGTATTGGCTAGGGGTTTGAGCCTTGAGAAAATGGATTTATAGGATTTAGAAGTCTCCAGGAGTGATTATATCATTTCTTCCCAAAGGTTTATTCCTAGACATTTTTTGTTCTAGGAAGAAATAGAAAGAATCCTAAAAGGGGGTCCTTGGTTTATGGGAAGAGCAAGGCTCTTCCTTACCCACTGGTATGAAGGCTTTTCACCTAAAATGTAAATCTATCTCTAGTACCAATCTAGGTTAGGATTTTTGGATTGCCCATTGAATTTTAGAAAATAGATACCTTCAAGGCAATAGAAAACACTCTAGGAGAATTCCTTGAGATTTCAGATACAATAAAAGATGGATTTTTGGCTATTTATGCTCGGATATTGGTCATGATTGATATAATTAAAGCTTTACCAGAATCAATCATTCTTAAGCATGGGGATTATATGTGGATCCAAACTATATATTATGAAAACATACATTTTAGATGTAGAATATGTCATGAGGTGGGGTATATTGAGATATCATGCCCTAAGAAGAGCCTAGTAGAATAATTTGTAGAAAATCGTAAGAGAAATTTACAAATGGTTATGGATAAAGATGGTTTTCAACTTCCAAAAAATAGATCTAGAAAAATAAAATAAAATGAACAGTGGAGACCAATAAGAAAGGATACTAGAAGAAATTATAATTCTTTTGAGGTTGTAGCCTATGAAGAAAAGTATATCAAAACTTAGAGGATATAGGACAACAATTTTAGCATATTAGCAAGGAACCATCTGTTCAATATGATCCTAATTTAAGGAATAACATTCTCGATGAAACCAAGGAATGTGTTTTTTTTTAAACTCTCTTGAAGTACCATGCACCATTCAGGAGAAAATAATTGGTAAATAAAATGCAGTTTTAGAAGTTAATACCTCTGTCATTAATAAGGAAATACCATAAAATGAGAAAGATAAGTCAAAAGCTTATATAATATATCCAAGAGAGGATAAATATGTTGAAAAATAAAATGGTGAAAGAATATTGAGGAATAGAATAATAAGACCTACTCCTAATATAGGCAAGGCAAAAAGAGGAAAACCCTCAAATTATCAAGCAAGATCCAAGGAAGCAAGAGCTAACATAGAGAAAGGAACACAAACTAAGTTGGTTGAACTTCTCTTTACTAAACAACTAAATGATATTGGTAATATGCAAGAGGGGCAAAAAGGCCCTAATGAAACATGATTATAATCTCATGGAATATAAGGGGTTCTAATACCCCCTCAAAGCATAGGTGTATTAGGGACCTATGTTTAAGTAATAAACCTGATATTCTCTGTATCCAAGAAACTAAAATGACAAAATAAAAAGTTTCAAAAACTATGAAAGTAGTTTGGGAAATATGTGAATGGGATGCTATGGATTCTGAAGGAGTAGTAGGGAGAATTCTAACTTGTTGGAATCCTTTTAGAACCTTTTGTGTAACCATTCATAAAACTAGGCATTGGATAGCCTCTTTAGTTACTTGCTACTTTGTTGATATTCACTTCATACTTATCAATGTGTATGGTCCTACAACTCAATCAGGTAGATTAGAATTTTGGAGTGGGATTAAGACCTTTATGAGAAGTAAATACCAAGAAAACCATTTCATGATAATTGGATAGTTTAATGCCATTACCAAGTTGAATAAAAAAATTTATGGAATTATGAAATTGACCCAAAGTATGAAATATTTCTCAGCTTTTATTCAAAACAAAAATCTATGGGAAGTGGAGTTTGAAGAAGATAACTATACTTGGACCAACAACATGAGAGACCAAAACTTAGTAGCAGAAAAATTATATAGATGCATTCTCTTATATCATTGGCTAGATGAAGGAACTTGTGCTAAAATTAATACCTTCACATGGATTGGTTCATATCATTTGCCAATAAAAGTTAAATGGTGGTTAGTGAATTCAAAAAATATCATATTTTAAATATGAGCAGATGTGGGAAAACCATCCTCAATTTTTTGATATGATAGCTCAAACATGGAATTATTTAGGTAATGGTGGGTTGTATGCTCTTCAAAACTAAATTAAATATATGACATATATATTAAAATAATGGAACAAGAGCACCTTTGGAAACATTTTGAGAAGAAAGAAGAACTAAAATATAAAACTTTCAAAATTCAAAAAAGGTGATGCAAATAATACAAGCTTAGAGGAAAGGGAGTTGCTTAGTGAATATCATAATATTTTGAGTAAGAAAGAGAAATTTTAGAGATTAAAATCAAGACATAATTGGTTAAAAGAAGAAGAAAAAAATATAAAGTTTTTTCATAGGATGGCTATAGTACAGAGATCTTCTAGAATTGATAGAATTAAATCAATAGAAGGGATTTGGATTGAAGATCAAAGTAAAATTAGAAAAGAGGCTAAGTCATTTTATTAGAATATTCTTGGTTTAGAGGAGATTGAAGTTCTTAATGATAAACTTCTTCAAGATGTTCCTTCAATTATAAGAAATGAATACAATAGGAAATTTATGGAGCCTATTACTCTAGAAGAAGTTCATTTAGCTCTTTTCTATTTTAATAAGGATAAATACCCTGGTCCATATGGGCTCTCTACAACTTTTTACCAACATAATTAGGATATAGTGAAGGATTTTTTATTGGTGGTAGTGGAATAGTCTAGGGTAAAACAATACATTCCTTATAAAATAAATGTAACTTATCTTACCCTAATTCCAAAAAAGAAGGATGTTGAATTGTTTGATTCTTTTAGACCCATAGGCCTATGTAATATGGTTTATAATATTATTTCCAAAGTGATGGTGAATATATTAAGGCCATTGTTAGACAAAATCATTTCAGAAGAGCAAGAATATTTTGTGAAAGGGAGACAAATTTTGGATGGGATCATAGTAGCTCATGAAGTTATACATTCAACAACTTCAAGAAAAGAGAAAGCTATGATATTAAAACTTGATATGAGTAAAGCCTATGATAGGGTTAAATGGAATTTTTTTTGCAGTTTTATATAAGTTTAATTTTTGGAAGAAATGGGTTAGATGGATTAAATCTTGTGTCTCTACAATTTCTTATTCAGTGTTGGTCAATGGGTTAGTGATAAAATATTTTAAAGCCAAGAGAGGCCTTAGACAAGGAGATCCTCTATATCCTTATTTTTTCATTATTATAGTAGGAGTATTGAGTAGGAACTTAAATAAGGATTACAAATATGGGTTTATAAGTGGACTTAAGGTTAGTAATAACATTAATAACATCACCCATGAATAGTTTGTAGATGATACAACCATTTTTGGAAGGGCAATGATAAATGAGCCTAGACCTTTGAATAAATTTTTAAAAGAGTATGAAAGAGCTTCATGGCAAAAAATTAATAGAACCAAATCCAAAATTTACTTTCTTAACACTCCTACTAATATCAAAGCAAGAATTTATAGGTTGTTTCAAATAGAGGAGGCAAATTTGCCAACAACTTATCTAGGGATGCCTTTATTTTAGGGGAGAATGAGGATAGATTAATGGAATCCAGTTATTAGTAAATTTAAAAATAAAATTCCATGTTGGAAAGGTAGATGGTTATCATTAGCAAGAAGAGTGTAGTTAATATAGTCAGTATTACAAGCCATTCCAACATATTATATGTCTTTGTATTCTATGCCAAAATTAGTTCAAAAAAGTTTAATTTTTATTATGCGATCCTTTTCATGGTTAGGTTTACATGATAAAAGAAAATTTTCTTTGGTGAAGTGGAGAAATTTGTGTGATGACAAAACTAGGGGAGGTCTTGGTTTAAGAGTTCTTACAGATGCAAACTTAGCTCTTAGGTGAAAATTTATCTAGATATTATACAAAGAAAGTCAAAGACAATGGTCAAGAATTCTTCTAAGTATGTTGATCCCAATGATCCATGTTTAATATTTACTGCATTCTCTCTTCCAAATTATTCTACTCTTTGGAATGGTTTAAAAAAATCTATTGATATTATGATTAAAGGTTTAATATGGGTGGTGGGAATTGGAGAAAATTTTCTATTTGGATGGATACTTGGTGTGATAAAAAAACCACTCAATTTAGATCCAGTTTTGAAACCTTGGATGAGATTGCTTCAAGACAAATATGGTGATAGGGTTTCAAACATTTTGTACAAGGATTGAGAAGGAAGATACAAATGGAAAGAAGATTTTTTTACATTATACAAGACATTGATGCTAGGAGGCAATTGAGTAGAAAGATAACAATTGTAATTATTCCAAGGGGTGCGAAGGATAAATTGATTTGGGAGTTGAATAACTCAAAATAATAGACAAAAATAAGTGGATATAATGTTCAACACCAACATAATAATAATATCACTAGAATTTGGAGAGATATATGGGATAGTCCAAGCATTCCTAAAGTCAAAATGTTTGTTTGGCTAGTAGTTCATAGAAGAATTTTATCCTAGGATAACCTTCTGAAAAGGGGTTTTCATGGCCCCTCTAAAGGTGTTTTCTAGAATAAGGAGGAGGAGAGTATTAACCATCTCTTGGGAAATTGCTCAATAGTATGGAATCTATGGCAATGGATTCTTAATATATTTTGTAAATGCATGTTAATGAATAGAAAATTTGAAAATTGGTTAAAGCAATAGCAGAGCACTTATAAAAGTAAGGCTTTATAGACAATATGGGATATATCAAAAGATACAATACTTTGTACTATATATCTAGAAAGGAATAGAAGAATATTTAAAGGAAAGGAAAGAAATTTATAGGTAATGAAAAATAAAATATGTTTAGCCATAGGGAAGTCTAAACCAACCCTATCAACTCACCCAATCCCTAATTTGAAAGTAGAGAGTCTTGATAGATGGATTCAAGTCATTAAATGGAATTATGATGTTGAGTACAAGAGAAGAAAAAATAAGGTGTAGAATATAAAGTGGAAACCACCAGATGTGGAGTGGGTTAAATTTAATTTTTATGGAGCATCTAAAGGAAACCTAGGACTAGCAGGAGAAGGGATAATTAGAAATAATAGAGGAAATATTTTATCTCATTATGATTTCAATTGTGTATTTAAGACAAATAATGAAGCTGAGGCTTGGGTATCTTTAGAAGGATTAAAAATATGTAAAAAAATTAAATGGAATATATTTTGGATGGAAGGTGATTATCTCATAGTAATATATGCAATTTTGAGGAAATCAAAGGCTCCATGGAACATACAAGAGATAATTGTGGAAATTCAAGATCTTGCTAAATATTTTGAAGAAATCCGGTTACACATATATTAAGAGGAGGAAAAAAATGTGTAGATAAGCTAGAAAATAGAGGGGTTTTGATTGAGTATCATGAATTTAACATCTTATTTCAATAGTTAGAGGAAGTAGAAAAATTAGTTTAAGCTGAAAAAATTGTTGTTTACCTAAATAAATTAATGATTAAGATTTACTTTAATGTTTTACATTGGTAATAGCTATTTTATTTTATAAAAATAATATATGTTCATTTAGAATTTTTATTATAAGTTTTGTGGTTGCACTTGTGTTTCAAGAAGAAAACTAGTTATCCAGATTCGGTAAAGTGAACTATGTTAGTGCGATGTTTTAGAAATATTAATCTACTAAGATGCAATGCATAGATAGTAAAGGTGAATTTTTGGCATTGTGAAGGCTTCTATAGGAAAATATTAAGAAATATGCTAAATTTTGGAGTAATTGTATTCATATAGAGATTTGAAAAGATCCAAAAAATGAAAATCAAGAATTCAGATATTTTATGTAAAATGGTGTATTGTTAACTATAGCATCTCAATTGAGATGAGAAGTGTATATATTTGTAAAATCTCAAGCTCTAAAGAAGAGATGTGATTTATTAAGGGTGGGGAACCTGAGTGCAACCCATTTTTATCAAGCAAAAAAAAAAATTAATAATATTTGAATCATAAATCAATTCAATATATGTAAGTATATCAAACTTCAACAATGAACAATTTACTTTTTGTAGTGTATAAGAGAAAAGAGCAATTTTTTCGGTGGTGTATATGAGCAAAGATAAAGTATGCCTATAATTGTATCTATATCAAAATTAAAAATTCATGTGTTATAACTATACCTATATCTGTAGTGTATAAGAGCAAAGAGAAACTAAAAACCAATAGGGGATGTCCCATAGTAAACCACTAATTTCAAAAATATATATGTGAAAATTTAATCTATTCTCATTCCTCCAATGTTGAGGATGAAATAATGCAAAAATATTGTTATATCTACTAGCTAGAAATTATTTGTGATGGCAGACCTATATAACTTATTACTTTCCAAATACATATAGTTATAGTTCTACTCTAATGAAATATTAACAAAATACTCTAATATTCAAAAGATATAGTTTTACTCTAAGAAAATATTAACAAAATCCTACATTATTCAAAAGATAATAATATTCGGATCATAAATAAATTCAATACATGTAAATATATCAAAATTCAACAATGAAAATTTTAATTTCCATATACATATAGTTATAGTTTTACTCTAAAAATATATTTGCAAAATACTCTAATATTCACATGATAATAATCTCTTATCATAAATCAATTTTTTTTTTGGTAGGTTATATTAAAAGTGGGTTTTTTTCAAGGATCCAAAAACCTGATTACAAAGGATCATATTACAACACATTAGATTAGAATGAAACACAAGGAATTCATCCAAGGATGGACAAAAGGATAGGTTGGACAGCCAAAAGGAATAAAATAAGAAACACGCTAGAGGAACAGAAATAGGAAAAGGAAGGCATCATCCTTTGAACCAGAGGAAGACGTCTTCCTTCATGCCAAAGAAAATAGGTAGGAAGGGAAAGCCCACCAAAAAACCAAATTTGAATCAAAAGGTTCCAAACAAGAATTTGAAGCAAACAAAGGGTGAAAGAAAGTGCCAAACCGCCCCAACCACTAAAAATATTTTGAAACTTTCCCAAAGATGATAAAAGGAAACAAAGCCAAAAATTTAAATTTGAAACATCCCAAGGGCGGGAAAACTAGAAACCACCCTTGGGAAACAAAGATCTAAAGGAAAACTAGCATCCCATGCAGGGGAGCCCGAACAGAAGCAAAAATGGAACAAAAGCCTGAAATATGGAACTGAAGTGGTTCAACAGCAAAAGGAACACCCCAGGCCATAGGGTCCTTATGCAAAAAATGAAGCCTTCAAAAACACCTACCCAGTAGAGGAAATAGCAGTAGCAGAACAACACTTCTGAAGGAAATGACGAGAAAGTGCCACAAGAATTCAAAAGGAAGGAGTCACGAGGATGCATGACTATAGACGATAAAGCACAAACCATAAAATAGCAGCCATTCATCCCATACAACCTTCACCAGCAGCTTCAAGGTCACAGAAGAGGAAGTCCCACAAGGAATTAGCAACAAGAAAAATAGAGTCCCCCAAAAGCCATGAAAGGAACTGAAAACCTATAGGAACCACCACACCAAACCCAAAGAGCAGAGTCATAGTAGAAAGCACATGGACAACCCCTAAGCCCAAAGGGATGCTGTGCAAAATTGCTCATGACACCAAAATTTTTTAGACTGGCCAACAAACAACTTCAAGGAAACAAGGAGCAAAACCTATAAGGATTTAGTAGCAACAAGACCAAAGGCTGCAAAGTCATGAAAGGAACTGAAATCCTGCAAGACCCACCACCTTGAATCCAAAGAGCAGAGTCACAGTATAAAGCACGTGGTCCCTCCCCAGACCAAAAGGATGCTGTGCAAAACTGCTCAAGAAGCCAAAAATCCTCAGACCTAGCCATTCACAACTGAAAATCCTCAACGAGCAAATGTCAAGAAGACTTCTTGAAACAACCTGAGAAAAAAGGAAATTTCAAGGAAAAACCTTGAGAGTTAAAAAAAAACTAGGAAAAGTCCCAGGGAAGAACCTGAACACATCCCAAAACCTATAAACCAAAGGAAAATGTAGAATAGTGGAGAAAAATTAGAACACAGGATTTCCCACCATAGGTCTAGGAAAGGGCAAAAAAATGGAACAAAGATCTCCCCCCAAAGGAGATAGTCTACAAAACCTTCCAGCCAAAGAGGATGGGAAAATGAGGTACCAGGAAATCTGGGAAATGATTAGGGACCTGGGACAAGATAGAGGAAGGGATGAAAGAAAGTAGAACATGAATTATATAGGAAGTCACCTGCAGAGCCCCTCCTCCTTCCTCCTTCCAAATGAAGCCCAAGATCATAAATCAATTTAATACATGCAAATATATCAAATTCCAACAATGAACAATAAACAAATTGAAAAATTTTATTGAAATTGCTAAAGCAATGCATAAAAGTATTGTCTAATAATAATTTTTGTGTTCATAAATCACATCTTAATTTCATATTATATTAGAAAAATTTGAAGTTACTTTTTAAATGTGCTCATTTTTTGCAATGTCGCAATATTTATCAGTTTAATAGGTGATATTCAGATTGGATGGTGACTTCTCTTAATACTCAATAATATAGTTACAATACACCTTGCCTTTGAACTACCAGTTTTTCACTCAAACATTGTGTTAACCAAATTTTCAAATAACCATCTTAAGTTGGTTGAAATTGTGCAAAAAATAAATAGAAATATGATTTAATGAAATATATTTATGACTTACATTACTATAGATGAAACATAAGGACCTAATGGTATAGGTATTGCAGCAATATTCAATCATATGAATTCTACTTGATCTTGGATTATTTTGGTAAACCATAGATCTCAGCACCAAGGCAAGTGATGTTGCTTCAAATTTAAACCAGATAAGCTATTGTTACATGATAATTTTCTTTTTTAAACCTGGTCTTGGCTACTTTTGGTGGCTTCAAAACAAATGGTACTAGTGTATCTACATAGTGGACACTACTATATGAAGACAATGTCTCATGTAGGATCAATACCTTGCACACATTAGATAGAGTGAGTTATAATTATGGTTGAAAAGAAGTTGTAAAATTTATTGTTAAATAATAATTCCATGACTCGATCAGCCTAGCATCATCCGAGGAACATAAAACTTGGTATAATTTGATAGTCTTATTCGTAGACAGGGTTAAGTACACAAACTATAATTTTTTCCATATAAATTTCTAAAATTGAACATTGTTATATCAAATTAAAGAATATTTTAAAAAAATACTTATTCATAAAAGCCATTCCAGTTAGTTAAAAATAGGGCCACAAAAATGCATATCCTTTTCCATTTTTCTTGATACCATTCAAAAATTGAATATTTGATAGATGTTAATCAAAAGAATCCAATAAGCATTTAACTTGATTACCCTAAAACTCAATAGAATGAAGGATTAGGAAAATATTATTTTTGATGAAAGAGGGAGTTGGTAATAATTTAACCATGTTTCTCATCTCAAATAAGGCATTGAGACAACCATTATAACATGTTTTCTTTCTTCAATATAAAACAACATTAGTTAATAAAGGAATTCAAAATGTTGAAGCTTAGCATTACATAGTTTATTGAATACTATATGGAATATTTTCTCTTAGATTTTTGGATGAAAACCAAGTTATTATTTATGAACAACAATGATCTATTGCACCTCTTACATGTGCAAAAGCAATAAAGAAACAAATTAGTTATGATTATATATGTAAATAGAAAATTCTTATTTCAAGTGCAATTCTTATTTAAATATATAGGTGAATGGATATCCCGAGCCTTCCATATAACGAGAAGATGTCTAAACATCCCTACCCACCCCAACCATCATATATGAGGTGAAAGGGTATCATGATACTTTCATCAGATACATAAATATCCATCTATGCAAATCAAATACTGTTGCTAAGGACTAGGATTAAGAGTCAAACATGAAACATCAATTTCATAACTAACACTCAGTCAACACAATAAACCTTCATTTTAACACATTACATTATTATATTTCTGCCAAGATAAGAAATAGATGATTAAAAGAAACTCAAAGATATCCCTACAATGTAAAAATAGTTAAATCACTTAAGTCAGTACATGTTTAGCAAGGAATTTTGATGGCTTTGAAATATTGTGCAGAAATAAATTCATGAAATGAAAAAGTTATATGTAAATATGTGAATTAAATAAATATTAAATACACCTACATACTTTTTATAAAGAGTATGTGGCATAGTTAAAAACTATAAAAATAAATATATTGGATAACAATCATGACATATAAACTATGTAAGGTATATACTAGTCTACTTTAAAACCTCATGATCAAATATTTTTGTATATGAGGATACCCTAGAATATCTATGGAGGAGTCAAAATTCTGTTACACTTTTTGTATGAGCAAAAGTTTTATTAAGAACATATTATCATAAATTAAAGATAATTGTTAATATGATAAAAAGTAAGAAACTCCCAAATTGTTTAATTGATAAATTATTCGGATTTCATATTGAAGTGATCTCAAGGCCTAAAATTATAGGTTTGTGTTAGTTGATAGAACATAAATTTCAATAAAAATTAAAGGTGTTTATTATAAAGTGAAGAAATTATTATTAAACAAAATAATGCTCAAGAAATAAAATAAAACTATATTTATATATCCAAGAAGATACCAACCTTCAAGAGGAGGAGGAAATAAAAAACATATTGAACACTAATCTAATGCAAGCTCCAATAGAGTCAAGAATAAATAGATATGTAAATATGTTAATTAAATAAACCTGACATATTTATTTTATCATATTCATTGTAGATGATAAGGTCATAATATCTAGTGTTCTTGGGATCTCCATCCACATAATTAATATCAAAATAATATTTATGATTCAAGCATGTATACAAAGAATTTTATATCCAAATGTTAATATGATCTATTTAAATAGAGATAAATTTTTAAAGGTAACTTAACATGAGTACATTATAAATACAATAGGGATGAAATATGGTCATTTCACTTTAAGTATATGAACAATAAGTTCTATTAGTATAATGAGTTTGTATGATCTTAAATCCTTTTTATAAAGAGTATGTGACATCATCAAAACTATAAAACTAGAGATATTGGATAAAAATCATGACATATAAGCTATTCAAGGTACATTGTGGCTTATTTTAAAACCTCGTGATCAAGTATTTTTATGCATTTATCATAACCTAACATAACTATGGATACAAGTTGTATTACTCTTATTGTATAAGTTAAATATATATTCATGGAGTTTCACAAGTGATAATAACAACGAGGATACAAAATATGGAAAATATATAAAAAGAAAGACAGCTAGAAAAAGCATGATAAAGACAAACCCAACTCAAGCTCCCTGCATTGTGATGGACAAACCCGTAATAAGACAAACCATGATAATTCAATTCGGCTCTATTGTAATAAATGAAATTTAAAAAAGTCAAACTTCATAGTTTTGCACAACTCTTCTTTATTATTTTTTGTTTGTAGAAAACACCCCAAATGGAATGTCACTTTTGGGTAAGTCCTAAGGAGGCAAAGGTATCTATTTCATCAAAAGTGCCTAGGGCTCACACCTGGCCTGCCCCCTTCGGCACACTCAATGAGCATGCCTAAAAAAATAACAAACAAACACAAAATACAAACAAAAAAAAAACACAACATCAAAAAACAAAGACAATGAAACAAACAAACAAACAAAAAAAATAAAAATCACAAAACAAACAAAAACAATATAAAAGCATAAAAACAATAAAAACAAACAAACATATAAATAAAAATAAAATAAAATAAAAATAACAACAAACACAAAACACAAGAAAACGATAAAAACAACACAAAAACACTTAAAAAAACCAAAAACAAAAACATGAAAAACAACAAAAACACAACAACAAAAAATACAAAAACATAAAAACAACAAAAACACAAAAAAACAACACAAAAACAAAACAGTACAAAAAACACACACCCCTCGAAAAACTTAAAAAAAAAATAAAACACAACAATGACCTCTCTAGGCTAAAATACTAATAAGGCAAGATTCAACAGAGGAAACACAGGAAAGATATGTCTAAGCTAGGGAACTAAAATACCCTGAACGAACCAAAGAGAAGCAAAAATGAACTAGGTAGCTCTAGTACTGGATCCATCCAAAGAAAGGATAAAAAGTAGAGTTTCTCTTATTTGTGAAGCCCACCATCTAGGAGGGTGGTTGTAGCAAGTAAGATCACCTTTTTCCAATGCCCAATTAGCTAAAGTATTAATACTTCTATTTTGTTCTCTGACTACATGATTGTAATCCACTTTCAAAAAGCCCATTTGAATTTATTGAATCTTCTCAACAATTCTTTTTATTCTTTAATCAACCTTATGATTCTTAGAAGGAGTCTTTAGAATATTAATCATGATTTGGGAGTCATATTCAACCAACATGTTTTCCTATCCAACCTTAGCAGCCTCTTGAAGGCCTCTGAGGATACCATACCCCTCAACAACGTTATTGGAAAGGATACCCAAATTCTCAACAAAAGTGAAAACCACGGAGCCATCTGAAAGTCTACCAATTCCTCCTGCACTAGCTTTTCTAGGGTTACCCCTAGAGGCTCCATCAGTATTGACTTTTCCATAATCCTTAATAGGAGGCTACCAATTCCCTATTCTTTCCATCTTGCAATTACTCACATTTTCCTTAAGTTAGTTTCCCTTAGAAGAGTTAATATTCAATCTTTGCATCACTTGATACCATTTATTGTGGGAGTTTTGGGGGTGATTAAGGAGCTATTGGATTGATTCAACTAAGTTGGCAATGATATTTTTCCAGATATAGTGAGTATCCTTTATTTCTTGATTGAAATTTTGGTTTTTCCTTTCATTCCATATATTCCAAGGAAGAATGGTAGAACCCATCCAAACTAAATGCCTAGTGAAATGATCAACACCATCCTATTTAGGAAAATCCCTTTGAAGTTGTTCAAAAGTAGAAAATTTGAACCATTGTAAGCCAAGTAAGATGGCCATTCTCCTCCATAGCTCAGAGGCTAAGGTACACTCAATAAAAATATAGCTAAGAGTTTCCACATTCTTTCCACACATTTTGCATCTAAAAGGGCCATGAAAACCACATTTCATAAGTTGCTCACCAATTAGCACCCTACGATGCAAAAAAAAACAAAGAAATAACCTCACATTAGGCTAGATATTTTGAGCCCACAACTAAGAAATATGTCATCAAATTGGTTGGGATTATTATGGCATAAGGTCAAATAACCTTGAGCAACTGAATACTCACCCTTAGTAGTGTTGTTCCATCCAAAACAATCTTTATCATGGGACCAAGAGAGAGATCTCATATGCAGGATGCATTGGATGTCTTATATTTAAATTTTTGGAATTTGAATAGGCCAGTCCTCTATAGGGATCCAATATCTACCAATATCTAAATTACCCGTATGGTGTCGACAATAATTAGCCACCTTTATCCAATTATCTCGGTGAAGCTCCTCCATCCAAGGCCTCCAATCAAGAAACTAAGTTATCAAATGCTGGTGATCATCCCAAGAATATATCAAAATATTTTCTTGTTGACCATTATGAATGATCCAAAATAAATTTTTCTTAATCAAATCCTCACCAGTCTCAAGAATCGCTAAAATGGGAGAACCTTTGGTAGGCAATTTATAGTGAACAACGTCTTCAGGACTTTTGTTCTCAGCATATTTAGCATAGAGATTATTGGCCCAAAGTGCATTGGGGTTATGTAAAATCCTCCAATACAATTTAGTACCTAAATATTTGTTGTTATTAATAACAGATCATAATACTAACCCCCCTTCATTCTTAGGAAGACAAAGTGTTCCATTTCACCAAGGCCCGTTTTCTTTTCTCCTTAGTACCACTCCAGAGGAACCGATGATTAATTTGATATAATTCTTGAAGAACAACCTTTGGGATATTTAACACAATAAAAACATAAATATGTATAGCTTGAAGGACATAATTTACCAAGGTAATTCTACCCCCAAAATAAAGCCACCTATTGGTCCACTTTCCAATTTTCTTCTTAACTTTGTCCAACAACCAGTTCCAGTATTTATTTTTTTATCTTAGTATTGATAGGGATGCCTAAATAAGTGATAGAAAGGGAGGTATTCTTATATATTAATTTATCCAAGACCATGGATTTCTATCTGGTAGAGCAGTGAAATAAAACGACTTTAAAATTGTCTTTATTTATCAATTGTCTGGTAGCCTTAGAAAAATAGCTAGTGATTTGAATAATTTTAGAGGCTTCCTTAACTATAGCTTTACCTAATAGAGTAGAGTCATCAAAAAATTTAAGTTGAGATATAGGCCTATCTCCATGAGAAATGGTAACTCCCTCAAGGGTTTTCTTGTCTCTATTTTTTTTTATAATCCTACCCAAGCATTCAGCAAGAATGATGAATAAATAAGGGAAGAGAGGGTCACCTTGCCTAATAGCTCTAGAAGATGGGAATAATTGTGAAGGCCTACCATTGATAAGAACTGATTAGGATACTGATGAGATACAACCCATAATCCAGTCCATCCAATCTTGAGAGAAACCAAATTGCCTCAAAACTTTGATAAGGAAGTTCTAACCCACTCTGTCATAAGCTTTGGATAAGTCTAAATGAATGAACATAGAAGGAGATTTTTGTATTTCCATGGACTAGATGGCTTCCTGAGCAAGAACTATCTCATCCATTATTTGATGCCCTTCCACATAACCTCCTTATTCAGGGGAAATAATTTTATGCAAAAGAGGCTTCAACCTTTCTGCCATGATCTTAATAATGATTTTGAGAAGAACATTACATAAAGTAATAGGTCTAAAAGCTAAGATATGATAAGCCTCTTGATATTTTGGGACAAGAGTTATATAAGTTTTATTGATAACCTTAAAAATATCTTTGGCTTTCCTAGATTCTTCCACCACCTCTAATAAATTAGAATGAAGGATATCCCATAACTCTTGGTAGAACTCAATGGGAAAACTATCAAGACCTGGGGTTTTCCATTTTTGCATTTTCAAAAACTTGTTAAAGCTCATTAATAGTAACAGGAGCAATCAAAATAAAGTTCTCCTCAAAAGTGATAATAGAAGGTATCACTTGAAGAACATTTTGTTGAGAAGTTGAGTCAAGAGGAGTAACAACAAAAACATTGGAAAATAAATTCACAACAATAGAGTTCATGCCATCCCAAGTGTAGACAACCTCTCTAGAATCTAAATTTAGGGAAGAAATAAAGTTGTGATATCTTTGAGCTAGAAGATATTTGTGAAAGAAATTTGTGTTTCTATCTCCTTCTTTGATCCATTGAATTCTAGATTTTTGCTTCCATAATTTCTTCTCTTTTCCCATTCCTCTAACTGAGTTGTGAGTCTAATTTCATCTATACTTTTGCTCTTTGTGAGGCCATCTAAATAGATTTTCTTATTCAAATTTTTAATTTGAGCAATAACTTCATTTTTTTTTGGTTGAACATCCCCAAACTCCTTCTAATTCCAAGTCTTGATTTTGGATTTAATATATTGCAACCTTTTGGCAAAATAGTACATATTAGTCCCATATCTTGGTTTACCTTCCTTCCACCATTGTTGAAGGAACTATCTCTAATCCACATTAACTAAAAATGAAAAGGAGAGAAACTCACATTGGTTTTCCAAATTTCCACCATGACTGGCTAGTGATCCGAACTAGCATTGTTAAGAGTCTTCACTTTAGGAATGTGACCATGGATTAAGAAATGATTAGAGAGCAATAACCTATCCAATATCTCCATGATACAAGCTAAGAATTACCTTATGTTAGACCAAGTCATAAGGCCATTATCTAGATGGATGTCCACAAGATGAAGGTTTGCAATATATTCATTCAAGAGGTCAGTGCTCTTGTCCAAATTTCTATTTCCCCCCATTTTCTCATCTAGAGAGAGGATGGTATTGAAATCTCCTATCAAGATCCAAACTTTAGGAAAATGTGAGATAATATAAGTTATATCCTTCCACTGTCTTCACTTTTCCTCCAAAGAAGTCTGAGCATAAACAGTTATGAAAAGCATAATTTGGTTGGAATGTCTACTTTGAATAGCAATAGCTAAAATATCCCAACTGCAAACCATATGGTGAATAACTACCTCTTTTGGGTCCCAAAGGTAAGCAATGCCACCAAAATTCCCCTGGGAACTGAGGAAAACAACTTTTCTAGTTGGCCATATTTTACTAGCAATTGAATCCATTTCCTCTATTGACATCTTCGTTTCTTGAAGGAAAATAAGATGAGAATGGTTTATCTGAATCATTTTTCTAATTTCATTTTATTTTATTTCAAGTGATGATCTTCATTAATACCAAGGCTAAAATAGTTGGTAAAGGAATTAATCTTACCTTCCTCTACAAGATGTTCACCTTATTTTACCATATATTGTCGATTGGTCTTGCGGCCTCCCTTTTGATTAGAATCCATCTTCAGTTTTTTTTCTTGTTTCTTGACTTACTCCAATTAAATCTTGGATGTCTTCTAACCTTGAATAATGCATGTACAAAATCAAATTGTTGCTGGAAGATTCAACAAAGTCTATCTTGGGACCTGTATTATTTGAATTCTCACCATTTAAAAGATTGTTTTTCTTGTGCATATTTTCTCCCTTTTTTTATTGAAAACTTTTGATTTTTTGGTTTGTATCTAAGTTATTCCTTTCATCTCTAAATTGTGTTTCTAATATTTTTGTTTCCATTATTTCCTCTTCCTCACCTAGGGCATCATTTATGGAAAGAATTTCAAACATATTAGCTGATAACTTTTATTGATCCTTCATAACTGGTTTTTTCTAGAGTGTTCTTCTTCTTAGGCATTTGGAAACCTGTTGAATTTGTATCTTCTTTCTTTTGATCTAGAATTTTATTTGGGCAAACACTAGCCAAATGACCATATTCATGGCAAATTCTACAACAAAAAGGAATGTTCTCATAGTCCACTACTTGCTCCCAAGTGTCCTACCCAAATTGTAAAGTGATATTTTTAGGTAGGGGTTTGTCAAAATCCATTAAAACAAAGATCCGAGCATAAAAAAATATGTTCAATTTTTTTACTACAACTAGCAATCATCATAAAAATTTCCAAAGAGTTTCCAATTGAAGAAAAATATTCAAATTCTAGAATTCAATTAGGAGTCCAAAGAGTCTAACCCACACGGGAGTTGTAGAAGGTATATTTTATTTAGATTTAAATTTAGTATACTCGGGCTTCATAAAAATCCCTGCCCTTCCAAAGAACTAGGGACCCTCTTGAAATGTTTTCTCTATATCTTAATTATTAGAAAATAAAATAAGAAAATAACCATTTAGATAAATCGAGATTTGTAACTCACCTTTAGTTTTCTAGATTTTTGTAGCCCAAAATTTAAAATCAGATAGGCTTGGATGAAAACCCAAGAAATGATAAACTAGTACTTTTTTTTCCAGATTTGCAATGCTAGTCTGAATGTCATCCATATCAAGCTTAACAATAGGAGTTACATTAGCTGCTCTAAGACATCTTGACTCAATTTTCCTTGGATTGATCTTAGGTATTATTAGAGTTTTACGGGAAGCCCTAAGATTAATTTTAGCATTAGGTTGTGGTTTTTCACCATGGAGGACATCCCTAAAATTCATTATTGGGGCCGAGTCTTGGGAATCCTTACCCTTGAAAGGGGTTTCCATTGTGGATATATTTTGGAGGTGCACCTTAGAACCAAATTCGCTTGAGATCTAAATCATTTTTTATTAGTTGCTTGAAACTTGTTTTGATATCTCTTTAATCCATACCCTAGACATCGAGGAAAGGCTTTTCACTTTTGTTTTGTATAACAAATTAGAAGCCATTGTCAATAAAGTTCACCACATGATATGTTGAAAGATAAATTTATAACCCATATTAGATCCCCTGCAACATATCCTACTAAAATCTTGAGCAAAAACCACAAATATGTTGGCCACTAGGGCCCAAAGGCCCCCAAAAATAACCTTTGGATTTGCTTGCACTCAACCTAGATGAAACCCTCACACAGTCGCTTACCAAAAATATCATTCACACATAGGAATATGCTAGGATTTGTGTTGCTCCAAATGATCTAAAAATAGGTGAAGATGTTCTAGGGTTTGTCAAGCATCTACTCTCAAAATTTCAGCTCAATTTGAGTTCAGATGAGTGAATTATGGCCAAAACAAATTTGGTAGTTTGGGCACTCCTACGAGAAAATGTCTCTTCCACAACTCTTATTTATTATCTAAAGAAGCAAATGAAATAATACATTTTTATGGGAAATATTATATTTTTTTAGTCCCAAAGGTTCTTATTTAAATAATTAAATTAGATCATATATTTTTATGGGCAATATGTTTGTAGTCCCATAGGTTGTTTAGTCTTGAGGGACATAAAAGCATTCCAATATATTTTGTTGGTAAGGAGCAAGTAAGATTACATTTTGATTGGTAATATTGTATCTTTGTAGTCTCATTGGTTGTTTGGCATTTGTTGATGTTAAAAGCCTTTTTATTTTACTTTTTAATAATTACATAGGATTGAAATGGTCTTACCTCTATTACCTCAGGATAGTGTTAAAGTATTTTGGCAATTATACATACATTACATGTCAAGTATTGAAAATTCATTCCTTGTTAAAATTTAGGTATGATTTAACCATTGAGGTAATGTTATTTCAGAAAATATTAAGGCTTAACATAGGCTTGGAACCATAACTCCTAGCTCAAATACCATGAGTTTTTTATTTTGTTCTTCAAAGTTCCATTAAATGATGCATTTCAAATTTAGAGGTAGCTTAACCAACAGACAAAAATAAAATTGTATTAATATTGATGCATGACCAAAATAGGTCAATAGAACTTAAAAATATAGCCTAAAAACAAAAGGGGTGCACATTCAACATTCAAGTACACCATCTCTAAATTTATGTAAACACATGCAATGGATATATATTCATTGAGTATATATTCAAAACCATGCATTCCTAAAACCAAACTAACAAGGAAAAAGAAATCCCTAAAATTTTAAACACAATTTCCCTCTACATCCCTAAACCCTAAATGAGGGAAATTGTATTAATGCTAACACATGATAACAATAGGTCAATAGAACTTAAAAGTATAACCTAAAAATAGAAGATATGCACATTCAACATTCAAGTACACCATTGCTCAATTTATGCAGACACATACAATGGATATATATTCATTGAGTATATATACAAAACCATATATTTCAAAAATCAAATTTACAAGGAAAAATAAAACCCTAAATTTTGAACACAATTTCCCTCCACATCCCCAAACATCCTCAAATCCTAAAGGAGGTAAATTGTATTACTACTGAAGCATGACCAAAATAGGTCAATAGAACTCAAAAATATAGCCTAAAAATAGAAGGGGTACACATTCAAAATTCAAGTACACTATCTCTCAATTTATGCAAACAAATGCAATGGATATATATTCATTGAGTATATATACAAAACCAAGTATTCCTAAAACCAAATTGATAAGGAAAAATAAAACCCTAAATTTTTAACATAATTTCCCTCTACATCGCCAAACCCTAAAGGAGTAAAATTGTATTAATGCTAACGCATGACCAAAATAGGTAAATAGAACTCAAAAATACAACCTAAAAATAAAAAGGGTACACATTCAACATTCAAGTACAACATCACTCAATTTTTTCAAACACATGAAATGGATATATATTCATTAAGTATATATACAAAACCATGTATTCCTAAAATTAAACTGACAAGGAAAAATAAAACCCTAAATTTTGAACATAATTTTCCTCTACATCCCCAAACCCTAAGTAGTTCTTACCACTTAAAAGCTCGAGCTCTCTTTCTAGCATAGCTCAAGATCTCTATCTAGCCTCCATTTAAGCAAATACCCTAGCTCAAGCTCTTTGTCCAACCTCCATTTGAGCAAATGCCCTAGCTCAAGCTCTCTATCTAGCCTTTTTTTTAGTGAATACCCTAGCTCGAGCTCTCTGTCCAACCTCCATCTGAGTGAACACCCTAGCTTGAGCTCTCTAAGCCTAAATTTTGAACATAATTTCCCTTTGCATCCCCAAGCCCTGAATAGTTCTTACAACTTAAAATCTTGAGCTCTCTATCCATCCCTATCTCAAGCTCTCTATCCAACCTCCATCTGAGTGAACACCCTAGCTTGAGCTCTCTATCCAACCTTTATCTGATTGAATGCCCTAGCTCAAGATCTTTGTCCAGCCTTCATCTGAGTGAACACCCTAGCTTGAGCTCTTTGTCCAGCCTTCGTCTACATGGGTTTGCTCTCAAAAGAAAATGCTCATCTCGATTTTCTCACGATATTTATAATTTTTTTTGTTGAGACCCTAAGAGGGTCTTAGGTCACCCTAAGATGGTGGTTTAAAACCACCATCTTAGGGTGACCTAAGAGGGTAGTTATAAACCATCCTCTTAGGATCTATTAGGGTAGTTTTTTACAATCATAAAAAATCATCTTATTTTAGCCATCGTTAAAGCCCTTTTTTGGTGTAGTGAGAGTACACTGTTGTGTTGAATGTTAAACCTATGAAAAAACCATGTTCTATTGAATATTACACCTATATCCATAATCCTTTCATAAAAATTGAGCATATAGAGAAGACAACCCTATTCCAAAATTATTGTATGATAAAAAATTAAATAAATTACAGAGAAACATAATAGTCAAGACAAAAATAGTCAAAGTCAAAAAACAATGAAAATAGATTTGTTAGTGTCAGTAATAGTCAAGAATATTCAGTCATAGTTAGTAACAGTCAATACAGAGTTTTCAATTATTAGTGTTAGTAACAGTTGCCTATGATAAGTCAGAATTCATAATAAATAGGGACTAGTTCATGACAATCAGACCAAATAGTTGATAAAGTAGTGTCAAAATTGATTGAATAGTGTTAATATTCATAACAAATAATACAGAGTATCATAATATGTTGGTTGACAAGAAACCTATTTTTGAGGAAACCAAGCCTCTAGGAGGAAAACTGACAACACTCAAAGACAACACCCCTAGAAAAAATCTTGGGGTGTCCAAAATCAATGTTGTGGTATATAGCTCATTGTGACTGTCTCATCAAGTGGATCATTTTGGTATATAGACTCCATGTACTTTTTAAGGGGTGCCAAAAAAATCATCATGGGACCTAGTCCATTGTGATCGACTTTTCAAGCTAATCATTTTGATATATACCACCCAAACCATTTTTTGGGCTCCTTACTAAAAATGGTAAGCCTTGAAACCAAATTTCTATTTTTAGTATCACCAATCGGTCATAACCCTTAGAACATGGCTTCATGTACTTTATTATAACAAAAGCAACAAGAATTATAGGTAAAATTTGCTACGCACATGGATTATTTGGGAAAATAATTAGGAAACCAATTAAGTGAAAGCTTAAACCAGTTAAGGATAGAACTCAAAAATTTCTAGGAGTGTGAATTTTGTCACCAATACATAGAAAGAAATGAAGACAAAATTAAAAGAAAAACTTGAAGAATTGGATAGTTGTTTCTCTAGTGATTATCTCACACATGATAGATTGGGTCATCATGATCAAAAGGATGAAGGTAGGAGTCACCTTCATTGGAACATACCCAATAACAATGGATTTAAGCTACCCAGATTAGACTTCCCAAAAATTTATGGAAAGGATATTGAAGGGTGGATTTATAAGGTAAAACAATATTTCAATCTTCATAATATCCCACACTACATGCTTTTGAGGATTGTCTCTTTTAGTTTTGAATCAGATGCATTACATTAGTTTCAATTTCTTAGGAAGGCCTATCCTAGTCTTACTTGACATGATTTTGAGAAACACATACTCACTCGCTTTGGTACTAATGAGTTTGAATATTTTATAGGAGCCCTTTCTAAACTTAAACAAACTTCAACCATTTGAGATTATCAAACTCAGTTTGAAAAACTGGCCAATCATACCACTAGTTTGAATGTCGATTTCTTTCAAAGTTGTTTTGTAAGTGGTTTGAAGAATTAAATTAAGGCTAAGGTTAAAATTTTGAGGCCCCAAACATTACAAAATGTAATATCTTTGGCTAGATTAGAAAAATAAAAATTCAAGGCTCAAGGATGCACCTCCAAATTTCCTCAATCTTAGCCACCCTTTTCATCTAAGCCTATGTCAAATCCTATCAATAAATATTCAACCATTAAAAAACTAACTTGCAAGGATATGGAGAATAGAAGGGTCTAAGGGCTATGCTATAATTGTGATGAAAAGTATTACTTAGGGTATAGTGTGTGCACCAAAAATTCCATCTACTTGATATGGATGAGGTACCCACTGTAGAATCTTTAGAGTAAGAAGAGGATTAGTAAGAGGTAAAAACCATAGAATAGATAGAAGTTCTAGAGGAATCTCAACCAAAAATATAAGTGCATGCTTTAACAAGAGTATTAACTCCCCAAATGATAAAAGTGATCGAATACTTCAATGGATAAAAGATCATCATTCTTATTGACTTTGGAAGTACACATAACTTTATTGATCCTCATGTGCCCAAATAGGAAAAGTGTTACATTATTACATGCAATTTCTTTGAAGTCATGATTTCTAATGGATGCACCCTACCATTCAAATAAAAGTGGCATAATTTCAAACTTCAAACTAGAGAATATAATACTAATATAGACATGTTTGCCCTACCATTAGGCAAGTGTAATATTGTTTTCAAAGTATAATGGTCATGAATGTTAGGTCTACTTTTATGGGATTGTTTTGAGTTGTGGATGACATTTAGTCAAGAGGGTATTGAATACACTTTACATGGCATGAAAGCTAGTGTTTCTTAGTTTATTTCCACACATAAGATGGAAATTTTATTAAAAAAATCCTCTCATGGAGTGGTGGCACAAAGTTTTTCTATAGATGCTTCTAATGGGAAAGTGACCATCCAATGCAATTGCAAGGTTTACTGAACAAATATGCTCAAGTTTTTTAGGAACCCAAGGGACTACCTCCTCATCACTCTCATGACCATGCAATTCAAATTTTTCCTGGTAGTCTTCCTCCAAATGTTCATCGCTACTAGTATCCTTATGCTCAAATATCTAAAATTGATAAAATAGTTCAAGAGCTTCATGTTGTAGGGGTTATCCATCACAATGTTAGTCCCTATTCTTCTTTGGTGTTTTTAGTACAAAAAAATTCTGGATATTGGTGCTTGTATGTGGATTATCGAGACCTCAATAAAATCACTATTAAAGATAATTCCCTATTCCATTGATTGATTAATTGCTTGATGAGTTGCATGTGGCTCAATACTTTTTCAAGTTGGATTTATGATTGGGTATCATCAAATATGAATCAAGGATGAGGACATTCCCAAAATGGCTTTCAAAACTCATTAAGGCCATTATGAATTATTGGTTATACCAGTTGGATTAACCAATGCACCTTCCACCTTCTAGAGTTTTATGAGCTCCTTTTTTTTACTTTTCCTTCATAAATTCATTTTTTTTTTATGATATCTTGATTTATAGTCATTCATGGGAAGCACATCTTCAAAACTTGGATCAAGCACTCCAACCTCCATCTGGAATTCAGCTCTATGCAAATAGATCCAAATGTTCTTTTGGATAAGAGGTTGAATACTTGGGTTACATTCTCACTAAGGATGGAGTTCACATTGATCCCAAGAAGATTTAGGTTATTCAATATTGGCCTAAGCCTCATGCCATGAAGGGACTTCATGGATTTTGGGACTCACTACATATTACCAAAAATTTGTGAAGAATTATAGAAAGATAGTAGCTCCCTTGACAACTATGTTGAGGAAGAATTATTTTATGTGGATAGAACCTATAGAGAAGGCTTTTATAGAGTTGAAGCATGCCATGACCACTACCCCCGTGTTAGAAATACCTGATTTCTCTAAATCTTTTTCATTGAAAGTGATGCATATGGAAATGATATTGGGATAAATTTAATGCAAGAAGGTAGACCTCTGGCCTTCACTAGTCGGGCACTTTTATGTAGGAATTTGGGTAAGTCTACTTATGAGAAGGAAATACTTGTCATTTTATATGTTGTAATTTATTGGTTATTGTATCTCATTGGGAGACATGTTTCCATAAATACTATTATCAAAGTCTCAAATACTTCTTAGAACAAAGGGTGGCCACACCATAACAACAAAAATATATTTCTAAATTATTGGGTTATGACTATGACATCACCTATAAGAAGGATAAGGAGAACATGGTGGTAGATTCTTTATATTGAATCCATGAAGAATAGAAAATGCTATATGCTATATCCACACCACTTTATCAATGGATTCATCATCTCTATAAATAATTGATCAAGGACTCCTCTTTGCAAATTTTAGTCCACAAAATCTAAGAAAATAATCATTCATGCCCTAGATATACTTGGGATGGTCAATATTTATGATACTATGATTGTCTTGTGGTGACCCAACATTCACAAATAAAGGACCTCATCCTACAAGAGATGCATGCATCCCCAACAACTAGTCATTCAAGGCTTCTCAAAATCTATACAAGGACTAAGTGTACCTTCCTATGGAGAGGAATGAAAAAGGATATTCATACTTTTATGGCTGAATGTGATCACCACTAGCATATGAAAAGTAAAAATGTATGTTCCCTTGGTACCCTTAACCATTTCCAATTATTGAATAAGTATGGATAGATATATCTATGGATTTCTTTGAAGGGTTACCTAAATCTGGTGAAAAGTTGGTTATTCTGGTGGTGGTGGGTCATCTTACAAAGTATGCTCATATTTGTTCCCTATCCCACCCTTACACTACCTTTTTTATTTCTCACATTCTCCTAGACTCCATATTTTATCTCCATGGAATACCTAAATCTATTGTCTCTAATGAGGATCCTACCTTCACCAATCATTTTTGGTAAGAATTGTTCAAGTTGCAAGGAACCCAACTCAAGATGAGTTTGATTTATCATCCTCAAATTGATGACCAAACTAAAATTGTAAATAAATGCTTGGAAATATATCTTCAATGCTTTACCTTTAAATTTCCTACACAATGGTCTAAATGGCTTCCTTTGGTTGAATGGTGGTATAACACAACATATCACATTGCTACAAAGGTGAGTCCATTCAAAATAGTCTATGGTCATCTTCCACGAGCACCATCCTATTACATTCCAAGTACTTCCAAGGTTCAAGTTGTGGATTCCATTCTTCATCAGTGTGATTCCATTCTTCATCAAATTAAGGTCAATTTGGACTTGGCTTAGAATCATATGAAACAATAAGAAAATCAACACTGCTATGAACATAGCTTTGAAGTTGAGGATATGGTTTTTATTTACTTAAAACCATACAAAAAATCCTCTCTCTAGTTTCATGGTTGTTAAAAATTTGTTGTAAAATATTATGGTCCATATTAGGTATTACAAAGGATTGGGTTGACAACCCACAAACTAGTCCTTCTAACTACTTCCAAAATTCATCTAGTCTTCCATGTTTCCTCTCTCAAGCATATTGTTGGCAATAAAGTCTAGGTGCAATCCACACTACCAGAGTTGGATGATGAAGTCTCCATCATTCTTAAACCCGAATGTATTCTAAACCAAAGATCACATACCCTTCTTCATCATATCATCACCAATATTCTTATCCAATGGTGTGGCTTACAACTTGAATATGTTATGTGGAAACCCCTTCAATAGCTTTAGCAGTAGTTTCCTCACCTTTAGCTTTGAGGACAAAGCTTTTCGAAGGGAAAGGATATGTTAGGACCCCATCCTAACACTATGATGTAATAACCCTTGCTTAACATGGGGGACATCCATGATAATATTTTATAATATTTTGTAAATTTTGTGGTATTAGAAGCACCTAGATAAGTGGTGCCATTATATGTATTTATTATCAAGAATGTAACTATTTTGTTGGTAGAATATTCTAGCTTGGGTGGCATTTTGCATGTAAGTCAACATTGAGCATTGGGTAGAGAGATGAAGTCTTTAAAACTGTTATGGGCAAAATGAATGATCTTTTTGCATAATTGAATTAAAGTATTGAAGGAGATTGCCCCCTCAAAGTGGCCTGCGATTCTATGTTACCTTGTGAGATTGTTTCATTTTCCTAAAGTAGTATAAAATCCTCTACTTGCAATAGAAATGGAAGTAGTGTATAGTATATTTCTTGTACTTTAGGGTTTCAAAATCATAATAATAAAGAAATGAGGATGGAGGATATTCCTAGCAATTTAGGATTTTTTTGGGAAGCATATGGAGGTAATTGCTATGCAAGAATGTCCTTGCACTTTAGGGTTTCAAGGAAAACATAAAGAAGAAAAATATTTTGAGGTTTTTTGTTCAACTTCTTATCCCTCATAGCAAGACAAACATATAAATGTAAGTATCATTATGAACGATTTGAAAATGTGAAAATATTAATAAAGATGTAAGTTTTGGTGAGAATGGAAAAAATGAAAGGAAGACCAAATAATCAAAAGTAAAGAGAGAAGAAAACTTAGAGGGATATTGAAATGGAAAAATAAAAGAAAATATCACAAGTGTTAACAATGATGGATTTTGAAGCCTTATACTACTACAGAATTTCATAGGTTATTTCACAAAATATCGAATATAAATAGCCATAATATATAAAGATAAAAAATAATAAAATGAGGAAATTAATGTGTATATAAAGGCTTATAATAAATCAAATAACATTCAATAATATGCTGAAATATGAATGTAAATAGCCTGAATCATTCATGTACTAAGCATGAAGAACAACTTACAATATTAATTGCTCAAAAAGAATACATACTTTATTACTTCTTTTCTTATTACAAACTAACTAAAATATATGAATTATATGTGATGTCTCTGTCTATGGAGCATTGTATCCATAATATAGCCATAGTAATATGACTCTTTGGATACTTGATTATTACTCTTCATATGCCAAGTCTCGTGACTCTTGGCTTATCTACTTGCCACTTGCATACTCTATGAACACTTGACCAGGGTTATGCATAAGGGGTTAGACCCAAAATCTATTTATAAAAATAAGGTAATCAATTTCAAAATCGAGGTAAATATTGGTCAAATTCTTGTAGGAGACATGGCGAATTGCCTTTATTTTCACTAAAAATTATAAAACTATGGCAAATTTTATAGTTTTAATGATCAGCAATATAAAATTGGTTATCAAGCACTTGCAAAATAAATTTGACTATCAATCGGTTGTAAATGACTACTCGACTAATAGTTAGTTATAAATAACTACTTGATTATTTTTTGATTTTCAATCAATTACAAATGAATGTTTGACTATAAATAACTAGTTGAGTTGCAAACAAAAGTTTGACATCGATCTGGTTGTAAAACTATGACTGAATTTGGCTTGATAATAAAACTATTACTAAATTTAGATCGATAGGAAAATAGTTATTGACTCTAGATCAGTTGTAAAATACTAGTCGACTCCATATCATTTGTAAAATAGTATCCAATGTTGACCCAGTAGCAAAATTGTTACTAACTTTGGATCAATGGTAAAACAAATACCAACTCTAGATCGATTGCAAAAGACTAATTAACTCTAGGTTAGTTGTAAAATAATATCTAATGTCAGCCTAGCAGCAAAAAAATTATCAATTCTAGATTTATGGAAAAATAGTTACCGACTTTGGATTGGTTGCAAAATATTATCTAACTCTAAATCGATTGTAAAAACATGTTCGACATCAGATCAGTTACAAAATAGTGTTGAACTCTAGATTAGTTGGACCAGGGGTTACATTACCATGTGTTAAATGATCGATCACATGTCCATATACATTTAATTTTGGCATGTAGATGTCTGTAAAAATGTATCTGCAATCATTTTTACCTTTTATCTTTTACAGTTCATTAGATCAAATACTAGGTAGCCAATACCCTACACCCTACTCTCAAAAATTTTCCCTACTTCCACCACTTCCAGCAATGGCCACCACTTCCACCCCTACTTACAAAATTATCTTCAAAAACCTAGTCTACCCCAACATTTAAAAAATGTTAACCACACTCGGATACGATATTTATTAGTTCAATGATGCAGGCTTGCAAGGTTTAGTTTTGATGTTGTATTTTAGAATAGATAACCTTATCTTGTAGAATATTATAGACACGTACGATAAATATACAATGAATAATTCTTGATGTTATTTAAAGTTCAAAATTTAAAATTTATGATTTATCAACTAATGATTTTTTTCTTTTAGTTTCTATGTATAACTCCAGAAGGGGATTAACTAATTCATCTATTGATGACAAATTGCTTAAAAAAAGTTATCAAATTCTTCTAAGAAAGACTCATTCTACAAGAAATATAAACATACATTTTGTTTTGGTGATTAACTTATCAAGTTTGGTGTCTTCACCACCAAAAATTTGATTGGTGTACATATATTTTGTAGCACATCAAATCAAAACTACATATCATCCAAAAAAACACAGAAACAACCATGATGACATGTAATTATATTCTTTAATTTTATTACGAATATTTTCAAAATATACATAATACAAATGTACTGACTATGTTGCACCCAACCCTAGCAAGCATTTCCATGTCATCCCAAGAGTTAAATGTAAAAATTCCATATTTCACCAAGAAATAAAGTTTTATAGTACAATAAGTTTTTGTTTCTTAATTTTAAATTTATACCTAAATGCAATTAAGGGTAACCACTACCGTAACCAAATGAGATGTTGTTGTAAGGTATCTTATGCCAAAATCCACTAGTGATTATTCTAACACATAGTCAAAAGCAACACCCTTGCAAAGGACTCCAAATCATTTGAGATATACTTATCCTAGAGTTTCTCATCCATTTCTACCTACACATAATGTAAAATATGAATCTAGTGAGGCCACTCCTATAACAAGTAAGTTTACTATTTCGAGCTTCTTTGTATATATTTTTTTAGTTGAAATTATAATCATTTTTATTTGTTTTTCATATGTTTCTAGTGTTACACCCTGCCCCCACTAGCAGCGACATACCTTTACAGGCTGTAGAAGCACAACACATCTTATTATCATCGGGTAAGTGTATTTTTTTAAATTAATATATATTTATTATTCAATTTTATTTTCTTTAACAAAATATTATTGTAATGTTTTTAGGTGCCTCCCCACAATTCACTATAAGAAGGCAGTAGATGATGCTTCCACCCCCTCCACCATGACAGCAATTAATGAAAGGTCAATGCATGGGTGGAAAAAAAAAATCTAGTGAGAATCAAAAGGGGCACCAAGCCAGACTATGTCTTCCTTTCCAAATATTTTATTTACCACAAATTTTTCATTATAAGGATTAGATAATCCTTCAGTTGATGAATATTATCTGTTATAGGGCAACATTCTAGAATTCAAAGGGATATATGTGCTTCAAAATCCACACAGAGAAGCACAAAAAATACAAGAATTCCTTGTAGCTTCAAAAACCTCATTGTTGCGTTCTCAAACCAGCAACCCTAGTCCTCTAACTAAGGATGACAAAGTTAAATTTTTTTAGATATTTTAATGGCTAATAATTGTGAAGCAACAATCAAAGAAATGATACTCACATGTTGTAGGTGAGTTTGAGAGGGTAGGGAAATCCTCCAAGGGAGGTCCCTGGTTCAAATCTCCACCCTACCAAACGCACATCGAGTACCCAAAATCTAGCTGATAATGTTGGTCTGATTAGGATCGGGTGTGACTCTCGGGTTATTTTGATGGTTTAGAACCCCCTGGTCATGATTTCTCAGACCAAGGCGACCCCATAAGGGTTTTTTTTCTAAATTCAAAAAAAAATCAAGAAATGATTCTTCAAGATTAAGCAAAAATGAGATATCAAGAATTTCAAGCCAAGGTCCTTATCAAGGAGCTAAATTCTTGATATAAAAAAAATTAAAAGGGAAGATATCTTCTCTTTTAAAAAATTATCCAAAAAATCTTGGTGGTATGCTACATAAAGCTCAGTGAAGTCTACGCATTTGTACAATGATGAAGTTTTAAATATTATGTTGAATATATTGGAGAACATTAACACTGAAGCCCAAGCATATTTTAACCAATGGGATTTTGATAAGAAGAAAGTTACAGTTTTTTGATGCTACAAGGGATGTGGTTGAGGTAAGATTTTAGTTACAATAAATTTTATTGTTTTTTTTGTCATATAACTCTCAATTAACTTATGTTTTCTTTTATATTTTACTATCAAATTTTGATAATTTAAAAAATAAGCTAAAAGCATGGAAATTCATCTCTACATGGCAAAGAAAACCCTCAAACATGTGATAAAAATAAAAGAAACATTATGAGACAAGGTCAGAGATAATAATTATTTAAGAATTATAATTGAACCCAAAATGAATCCAAATTTCTTACTTAAGTAGAAGGGTAAAAAACATTTTTTACAGTGCAAGAAGATCCAACCAAAGAACAAAGAGCATTGTTGGGGAGCTTATAGAAGGTAGAGGAAGACGTCATCAGAACTAGAGCACTACCAACATAGGTTGTTAACAAAGGAGATATGAAAAAAGAAGTTGCAACTCTAGGAGAATATCAAACTCAAGTTGATCCAGATACTTAAGGATTGATCAAAATTACCTCAAACCCCCCCTCTCAAAATTAAGAAATTACTAGTTGACAATAATTTATTTTTGTATTGCAGTCAACAATTTTATACAATGTAATATATTTTCAATCCAAATAATGAAAAAGATATTTACTGATTTTGTGTCTTCTATAATTCAATGGTTGTTTCTATTTATATTCTTGTGCTCCTTATAAATTTATGACGATTCAATTATATTTACTATTGTAATTTTAAATAAAAAATAATATATTACTATGATATAACTTAGTTGTGCCAATACATTAATATCAATATATTAACAATATTGTGATATAAAACATAAGGTTTTATCAATAAATATAGTTAAAACACTATGAAGACTACAATATAAAACATACAATTTGACCAACAACGCTCTGATATAAAACATAAAATTTTATGAACAAACATTTTTTTTAATTTTGATATCCAAGTAGAATAAAAATGATAACAAATAAAGCCAAATTTATCGATGTTGTTAAATCTTGGAAAAATTACAATGGAGGTAGTTGAAACAAACACTTCTCAGCTTGTCCAAAATCACTTGTAAGCATAGTAGATCTTTGTCTCCACTCTCTGATCACTACAAGTATTATTATCCTCATTATTGTGTGTTTTAGTGATACCCCTTTTGTCTACTAGTGATTTATAGTATGTCAATGATCTATCATAAGGATATTTGTCCAGCTCATACATTGACACCTATATACTCAAACAATTTTTAAATTTTTTATCCACCCTATTACGAACTTTAGATTTTATAAAAGATAGTGCATTAAAACCCCTCTCATCTTCCATAGATCCCAAAATCATTGTTTGATATAATTCATATAAATAAAATATTCACTAATCATATCTTGTAAGACACTACTTGGATACAATTTTTCACAAAGATGTAATGGAATCAGGCTCATGGGGGTTACTCAAACGTGACATTTGACCAATCATTATCAATCCAAAATGCGATGACTATTGTGTTAAAATTTCTTTGATGAGAAACCATTAATTTTAATACCATTAACTTCCACATAGTGAAATATTTAACAAGTGTTCCCATATATCTAATAAACAACTCAATTGTGGAATTGTAGTCAATACAAAGATCTCAAAACATTGGGTTAACCACTCCCATGGCCTCAAGCAACTCATCTCTTGTTGGAAATATTGAGTTGTCATTGATGTCAAAGGGTGCATGGTATTCAAGGCAGAAATATTCTTCAAGGATGAAAAGTTTATAAGGATGGACAATATATCATTAAGGTCAAATATGGGCTTAGTGAATAGCAAAATGGACAATTATCCAAGGCAAGCATATATGAAGCAAAGCAAGGAAAATATTTTTAAGTAAAGGATTATAATATTTAAATATTATAATGAGATGGTTTAAAAGTGCTTGGGATAAAAAAATTTAAATGAGGACAAAGGTTTAAAGATTAATATTATAATGTTTAAATATTTAGATTTAAGATATTATAATACAAAGAGGGTTTAAAATAAAAAGCACCAAAGTCATTGGGAGAAAAAAATAAAAATCAAAATTACAAGTGTCGACATCATTGGGAAAGAAAGGGAGACATATATATGAAGCACCAAATTAGTTGAAAAGTGGTTTTCTATGAGCGTAATTTGTATACCTCTTCATGCATTGAAGTTGAGAATAAAAAGAGGAAGAGAATGCGATTTGAGGCTAGAAGCAAAGTGAGAACATGTCTAAAGTGTTGTGATTATGATTTTGACTGAGTGGCTAGCCTAGCTGGTTTCTGAGCTAGTGCTAAGGCACCGTGAAGTAGAAGATCACAAGATCAATTTTGGGCAGGTCCTATTTTGTTTGACAGTGACATGGAACACTTTTTATTGGAGAAGTTAGAACAAGGAAGGATTTAATTATTTCATGTTGCATGGTTGTTTCTACCCACTAAGGTAGCCTAGCTGGTAGACCAACCTGTGCTAAGGTGTTGTGTTGGCAGAGGTTAGGAGTTTGATTCTCTTCGCATCCGCTAGGGCTTGATGGTTGAGGTATGAGAAAAAAAATTTGTTTAAATTTTATGTGAAAAGGAGATAGTTCACTGGGCTTGTTGGTTAAAATAAGGGCAATTTTTTTTTTTAATTTAATTTAGAAAAGGAGATATAAGGTGTATTGAGGACTATTTGAAATTGTAATTTTTGCATGAGAAAAATAGATATAAGGTGTATTGGGTATTATTTTGAAATTGTAATTGTTGCATGTTAGAAAAGGAGATATAAGGTGTATTGTGGATTATTTTGAAATTGTAATTATTGCATGTTAGAAAAGGAGACATAAGGTGTATTGTGGTTTATTTGTAATTGTATTTTTTGCATGATAGAAAAAGAAATTTTAAGGGCTTAGTTATTCTTAAAAGCTTTAATTTGTGAGATTAAAAAGGAGATATAAATTATTATTTTCAAGCTTTATTGTGCACATTTTTGGAAAGGTTTTTGTGGACAATTTACTATCTGTGCAAGAAATTGAAAATTACTAACCATATTTTTGAAGGATCAAAAATAAAATTATTTTACTAGCAAGACAGGCACATGCAAAAGAAGACTATCATCATTGAGGCAAATTTAGAGGTATGGTGATTTAATTCCTTTCTCAAGGATGGTTTTGTTTGAAAAAAATATTTTTGATGTCATATAGTTGGAGGTATAAGGATTGATTTGATGTGCATTGGTTTTGATTGATATGGAAAGTAAATGTGCAAGGGTTATAGATCATATTTAAGAGCAAATTTGTACATTATTCATGATTTATTTTGGGAGTAGATGAGAAGGAAAAATTTGTGCATTGTGATTTATTTTGAAGTGAATGTGGAAATAAGTAAAATAAGTATAGTCTCACACAAATAGAAGGGTTTTTTTAAAGCAAGTCAAAGTGTCATCTAGTGCAAATATAGTATGAAAGGATTCATTGAAGAAAAGGACATTACAAGGTCAGTTGTCAAGTGCTAAGTTTAAAATCTATCCTTCAATGTAATAAATGTGAGATATGAGAAAGCGATAGACTTAATGAATGTGAAAGAACACATTTTGTTTTTGTAATGCATATCATTTTCTATATGTTCATGACGAAAAAGAATTTTGGGTAGAATATGTCTGAATTGCTATAGTAGAGGAAAGCATATTTGAAAAGTTATGAGCATTGTTTGTATGTGATATTTGGAAAGATATGAGCATTTTTTGTATGTAATATTTGAGTAAGATTGAGCAGAATTTGTGAGCAGGATTGAGCAGGTTGTGAGTAGGTTGTGTGAGCATATTTGAGCAGGTTTTGGAGTAGATTTGAGTAGGCCTTTTGAGAAGGCTTTGTGAGCATATTTGAGCAAGTTTTGTGAGTTGATTTGAGCAATATTTGTGAGAAAATTTGAGTAGGTTTTGTGAGAATATTTGAGCAGGTTTTTTTGAGTATATTTGAGTAGGTTTTGTGAGCATATTTGAGTAGGTTTTTGTGAGTAAATTTGAGTAGAGTTATGAGCAAGTTTGGATTATATTTGAGTAGAGTTGTGAGTAGTCTTTGGAGAATACTAGAGTAGAGGGGATTGGTATCTCCTATGGATTGGGTTCCATAAAACCATAATAGTGTGGAGTGGTGTCCATAAGACCAGAACATAGTGGAGTGGTGTCCACAGAACTTGAGAGGGGATTGGTATCTCCTTTGGATTGGTGTCCATGAACATTTTAATAGGGGATTGGTTTCTCCTATGGGTTGGAGCCCATAAAAGTTTTTGAGAAATTTATAAGCAATATTGCTCCATGGATGTATCCCACATTGGATGAACCATGTTAAATCTGTGTCTCTCATATGTGTGATTATTTGTGCATTGTTTTATATATTGCATTGATATTATTGTTGTTATCATTTGGATTGAAAAGTGAAAATTTTTATCTTATATTGTTCACCCCCCTCTCAGTATAAGCTTGTGTTCTTCAATTGGTATCAAATCGGGTTCCTTCGTGAAAGCCTAATAGCTTGAATAAATATCTTACAGGAACACACATGGCACATCAAGAAGGGTTTTCATCAAATAGAGCACCATTACTTGATGGGACTAACTATGCTTTCTGGAGCATAAGGATGAAGAATTATTTTATGGCACATGGATATGATATATGGAAATCCATTGAAAATGGTTTCACACCACCTACAACTCCTCCTACAAATTCAACTAGTAAGAAACCATATGAAAATAATGCCAAGGTAATGAATGCAATTTTAAGTGGGTTATGTGAATCAAATTTTGTGAAAGCTATGCAATGTAATTTAGAAAAATAAATATAAGATAAGTTACAAAGAACATATGAAGGATATGACAAGGTTAAAATGGCAAAACTTCAAACCCACAAGAGGAATTTTGAAGACCTGAAGATGAAATATGAAGAAGATATTGCTAGGTAACTACTTCGTGTTGATGAGGTTGTCAACACCATTCGTGGACTTGAAGAAAAGATTCAAGACTCTAAGATTGTTTAGAAAACCTTAATATCACTTCCTATGAGATTTGATGCAAAGGTTTCAGCAATAGAAGAGATGAAGGATCTCAACACCTTAAATATGGATGAGCTACATGGGATTCTCACAGCCTATGAGATGAGGACAAAAAAAGATCAAACATCCAAATGAGAGGCAACATTCAAAGCTTCAAACAAGGCAAAGGATGAAGTACCAGAATTAAGTAGTGAAGAGGAGGCTAACTTTGTGAGAAGAAATAAGAAGGGTCCAAGTGTTAGAAATATTGAGTTGTCATTGATGTCAAAGGCAATAATATACATTGATGTCAAAAGCAGAAATATATTCAAGAATGGAATTGTAAGTTGTCAATATAGACAAGGGCAAGAACATTGACAAGGATGAAATTATGAAGGGATAATATTATGGTGCTTGAACAAATAAAATGGTGATATATATCTCAAATATCAATTAGTGATGTATGCTTTGATATTTAAATTAAATATTTAAATATTAAGGTAAGGTTTTAAAGGTGGGATATATTTAAATCAAAAGGATTTAAATATAATTAAATTTGATATTTAAATATTAAGGTAAGGTTTTAAAGGTGGGATATATTTAAATCAAAAGGATTTAAATATAATTAAAATAATGGAAGGGCTGACTTTATGTTTAAGATTCAAAAAATTATTCTTAAATATATATATGGCTCTAGTTTTATTGGTTGTTTGAGTTGTGGGGAGAGCCTTCGCAATTGCCTTCGAAGAAAGAAGAAGATATTTCATTCGCATGCTTTATCTTCATTCTAAAGAGAGAGTGAGTTCTAGATTACACCTTCATTGGACAATGAGATTTTTATTCGTTTGAGTGTAATGAGGTTTTTGTTTGTTTGAGTGTAGTGATACTTTTGTTCGTTTGAGTGTAGTGAGACTTATGTTCATTTAAGTGCAATGAGACATCCTTTAGTTTAAGTGCAATGAGACATTTATTTGTTGATTGCCATGAGTGTTTCGATCGCTTGAGCACTTGCATTTGAAGGAGTGTGTTTTGCATCTGAGTGGAAGCAGTGCTCATGTGTGAAAGGTGTACCTTTCATTTATGGAGAGTGAGTGCTTTCAAATAAGTATGCTGTAATGTTCATTGGGCAGAATCTTTTTTGGAATAAAATCAAGCTAAGAACCATCTTGTAATAAGCTTAAAATAAGAGGAAGAGGTTGTGAATTACCCACACAGATTGGCATTTCCAAGAGGAAGAAAAGAGAGGTCTACGACATAGTTGGAGTGTGCATAGTGTAAAGGAAATAGTGGTGGTAGTGAAGATATATCATATGCATAGTTATAGATACAAAGATATCATGTTGATTTATTCCTTTGCACTAATATTTTATTAATGTTGTGAGGAAGTGTTTGCGCTTGTAGAAAGATGAAGTAGGTCACAAAGGTGCAAGATTTTAATGCAGCATGCAGAAATCCTAATGAGAAAATTGCATGAAAAACCAAGGCAGTGGAAGTAACAATGGTATGTGATATTAGACCCAAACCCTAAAGACAACAAAATATGCAGCAACGTGAGAAGACAAAGCACCAAATACATGGGATATTAAGGAGAAATAGTGTAAATATATCTTGGATTCGTAGTACACCAAGAATACATTTTTGAGTGTAGAGTAATATCCACATATTCAAGTTGAAAGGTGTGGAACCACCTTCCATCCGATGGTATAGCTAAATTGGTTCATGTCCAGCTAATGAGAGTTGTGAGTGAGAGACCAGGGTTCAAGTTGAAGCCCCATAAAAAATATTTTGAAGAGATAAGTGTCTTTTTAATTATACCTGAGAATGAAATTTTTATTGATGAAATTTTAAGATTGAAAGTTTTCTTCAATAATTCAAAATAAAAAAAAAGTGTGAATTTATTAATGCACTATGGTTTTTATGAATGAAAGTTCTTTTTTTAGAACAAAATAATAAGGCATAATCATTTGAGCATGGTGTGGCAATATAATTTCCAAAGACAAGTGTTTTATGAAGGCAGATATGAAAGTGTTATGAGATATTTTTGTATGATATGATTATGATTTATTGATTGTGTCAAGTGGGAGATATAAGAGATTATTAGATGTATGAACTTAAAATATGAATTTGATAAGGGTTGAGAGCAAATTTGTGCATTGCTTTGAATGGATTTAAGAATAAAAGTGCAAGAGTTTGAGAGCAAAGTTGTGCATTATTTTGATTGAAATTGGGAATAATAGTATAAGGGTTTGAGAGCAAAATTGTGCATGTGTTCATGATTGATTTTGAGAGTAGATGAAAAGGACAACTTTGTGCATGGTGATTGTTTTTGAAGTGAAGGTGGAAATCAACAATTACCAGGTCATTAATCAAGTACTATACTAGAGATACCTTTAAAATGTAATAAATGTGAGACATGTAAAAGTGAAGAACATATTGAGCATTTTTTAGTGCATATCATTTTCTATATGTTCATGAAGATAAAATAATTCTAGGTAGAATATGTTTGAATTGCTTTAGTTGAGGAAAGTACATTGAAGAATAAATAAAGCACTTGATGACATCATTATGCAAGATTTGGGAATAGATGAATATTGTTTGTATACAAGGTTTGGAGCATCTATGAGTAGGTTTGAGAAGGATCTATGAGTAGGTTTGAGAAGGATCTTTGAGCAGGTTTTGTGAGCTGATTTTAGCATGTTTTGGTGTGTTGAGCAAGGTGCAGCGACAGTATTGTCATTGTTGTCAACACAGTCAAATAGATCGGTTGATACAGTGGACAAGAGTTCAGAGGTTATTCAGAGTATGTACAATGATGTTAAATGCCTATGAGGATGTTTTTGATGTATGGGTGAAGTTGTTACAGGTTGTCACCGAAGTGGCCCATATCCAAAAGAGAAGCGAAAAAGCAAAGAGGAAAAAGTTTCACGATATCGTGACATGTTGCATTTTTGCGGCCAAAAGAGAAGAGAAAATGCAAGGAGAAAAAGTGGCGCTATGTCGTGACATGTTGTATTTTTGTGGCCAAAATAAAGAGAAAATGCAAAGAGGAAAAAGTGTCGCTATATCGCGACATGTTACATTTTTGCGGCCAAAGCAAAGAGAAAATACAAGGAGGAAAAAGTGTCGTGATATCACGACATGTTACATTTTCGCGGGCTAAAGCAAAGAGAAAATGCAAGGAGAAAAAGTGTCGCAATATCGCGACATGTTGCATTTTTGCGGTCTAAAGCAAAGAGAAAATGCAAGGAGAAAAAAAGTGTCACGATATTGCGACATGTTGTATTTTCGCAGGCCGAAGCAAAGAGAAAGAGCAAGGAGAAAAAGTGTCGCGATATCGTGACATGTTGTATTTTCATAGGCCGAAGCAAATAGAAAGAGCAAGGAGAAAAAGTGTCGTGATATCGCGACATGATGTATTTTCGTAGGCTAAAGCAAAGAGAAAGAGCAAGGAGAAAAAGTGTCGCGATATCGCGACATGTCACATTTTTGCAACTCAAAAAGGGCAGCCAGGCAGAGAAAGAAAAAGTGTCGCGATATCGCGACATGTCGCATTTTCGTGACTCAAAAGGGCAAGCAGGCAGAGAAAGAAAAAGTGTCACAATATCGCGACATGTCGTATTTTTGTGACTCAAGAAGGGCAGGCAGTCAGAGTAACAAAAGTGTCACGATATCATGACATGTCGCATTTTTACGACTCAAGAAGGGCAGGCAGGTAGAGTAACAAAAGTGTCACGATATTGTGACATGTCGCATTTTCGTGACTCAAGAAGGGCAGGCAGGCAGAGTAACAAAAGTGTCATGATATCACGACATGTCGCATTTTTGTGACTCAAAAATGCCAAGCAGGAAGTGAAACAAAAGTGTCATGATATCGTGACATGTCGCATTTTCGCAACTGAAGAACAGGATGGTAAAACTAAAGGCTGCTTAGTGACATGGACCCATAAGGAATCTTTAATGATTTGAAATCATTTAATATGGACGTTACACATGGAAAGAAGCGGATGCATGCCCATGTGGAGAAAATAAATAGTCATGGAAGGAGAAAATGAATAGTCATTAAAATAGAAATGAAAAGCTTTTTCGAAAACCAAAACGCATGCATGCACAAAGGAGAAAATGAACAGACATGCAAAGAGAAAATGAATAGTCACACAAAGGAGAAAACGAACAGTCATGACCGAGAAGACGAACAATCATGGTAGGAGAATATGGTATCAATTCTTTGCATGTAACGTGTTTGACGAAATGCCTACTCTATATATACAAAAGGAGTTACATAAAGAAGGTGTTACAATTGACAAGTGGCATATGAGAATTGAAAGGAGGAGTTACAACTAGAGTTACAAAGAGAAAGGATGGTTATAAAAGGAGTGCTGCTTGGACAATTTCAGTGGGGATATAAGTGCGCGAGAGGAGCACGAGAGGTGAGTGAGAGGCGAGCGATAAGGGTGTGTGTTGTGTGAATTGTGGGTGATGTTGAGTAAGCAATAGACCAGTCAGGGTCTTGTAAAAGTGAAGGCATTTATATGTCAATCTTCTAGTTTCAGAATTGAAGTCCAAGTTGGTGCTTGGAATCAGGGGTTGGTGCTCCTTCCAGTTGGTGCTGGTAAATTAGGGGTTGGTGCTCCTTTTTGTTTGTTCAAATAAATCATGGGTTGGTGCTCCTTTCTATTGGTGTAGATAAATCAGGGGTTGGTGCTCCTTCCATTTGGTGCTGGTAAATCAGGGGTTGGTGCTCCTTTCTATTGGTGCAAATAAATTAGGGGTTGGTGCTCCTTCCAGTTGGTGTTGGTAAATCAGGGGTTGGTTCTCCTTTCTATTGGTGCAAATAAATCAAGGGTTGGTGCTCCTTTCTATTGGTGCAGATAAATCAGGGGTTGGTGCTCCTTCCATTGGGTGCTGGTAAATTGATTGTAAAGTTATTGCTTTGCAAATGCTGGATTTGGATGGGAGTCCAAACAGTCATTTTTGAGGAGTAGCCAAATCGGTGAACCTCGATACATCTTATGTTGTGTGATGCTCTCTTTTTATATTTGCTTTATTTGGTTTTAAGTTCTCATTGTTTTGGCTTTAAGAGTTAAAGATTTAAGTTTTAAAGAGCTACACTGATTCACCCCCCCCTCTCAGTGTCATTGTGAGACTAACATGGTGATCATATTTGAGCAAGCCTTTTATGTAGGCTTAAAGCATATTTGATAAGGTTTTGTTGATCATATTTTATCAAGCCTTTTATGTAGGCTTTGAGCATATTTGAGCATGTTTTGGTGAGCATATTTGAGCAAGCCTTGTGTGTAGGCTTGGAGCAAATTTGAGTAGGTTTTGGTGAGCAGATTTGAGCAAGCCTTATGTGTAGGCTTGGAGTAGATTTGAGCAGGTTTTTGTGAGCATATTTGAGCAAGCCTTGTGTGTAGGCTTGGAGTAGATTTGAGCAGAGTTAAGATCGGGTCTTGGAATAAATCAGAATAAAGGGTATTGGTGTCTCCTATGGATAGAGGTCCATAAACTAGAGCAAATGGGATTAGTGTCTCCTATGGATAGAGGTCCATGAACCAAAGCAAAGGGGATTGGTGTCTCCTGTGGATAGAGGTCCACAAACTAGAGCATAGGGGATTGGTGTCTCCTTTGGGTTGGTGCCCATAAATATTGTAATAGGGAATTGGTTCCCAAGAGATTTGTTGAGAAAATTTATAAGAAATATTTTCTCCATGGATGTAGCCCACATTGGGTGAACCACGTTAAATCTGTGTCTCTTATGTGTGTGATGATCTATGCATTGTTTCATTACTGCAATTGATAATATTGGATAATACTTCTTTGGAAAGAAAAGTAAAAGTTTTATCTTATACTGTTCACCCCCCCTCTCAGTATAAGCTTGTGTTCTTCAATTGGTATCAGAGTGGGTTCCTTCGTGAAAGCCTAACAACTTGAAGGAAGATCTTACAGGAACACACATGGCTCATAAGGAAGGGTTTTCATCAAATAAGGCTCCATTGTTTGATGGGACTAACTATGCTTTCTGGAGTGTGAGGATGAAGACTTATTTGATGGCACATGGATATGATACATGACAATCCATTGAAAATGGATTCACACCATCTACAACTCCTCCTACATATGCAAGTGGTAAGAAACCATATGAAGATAATGCCAAGGCAATGAATGCAATTTTGAGTGGGTTATGTGAATCAGAGTTTGTGAAATTCATGCAATGCACTTCAGCAAAATAAATGTGGGATAAATTATAGAGAACATATGAAGGAGATGACAAGGTCAAAATGGCAAAACTTCAAACACACAGGAGGAAGTTTGAAGACTTGAATATGAAATATGATGAAGATATTTCTATGTATCTACTTCGTGTTGATGAGGTTGTCAACACTATTCGTGGACTTGGAGAAAATATTGAGGAATCTACTATTGTTCAAAAAATATTGAGGTCACTCCCTATGAGGTATGATGCAAAGGTTTCAGTAATAGAAGAGATGAAGGATCTCAAAACTTTAATCATGGATGAGTTACATGGAATTCTCATAGCCTATGAGATGAGGACAGAAAAAGAACAAACATCAAAAAGAGAGGCAACATTCAAAGCTTCAAAGAAGGAAAAGAATAAAGAACAAGAATCAAGTGATGAATCAAGTAGTGAAGAAGAGGCTAACTTTGTGAGAAGAAATAAGAAGGGTCCAAGAAAACACAAAAATATGTAGACTATGAAATATTTTAGTTGTGGCAACATTGGTCACTATGCAGCTAATTGTCCACAAAATGGAGGTAGTAGTAGTGAAGAAGAAAAGTATTACAAGAAAAATAAGGAAATAAAGTTTTATTATGAAAATAAAAATAGGCATGGTCAAGGCAAGCATGAGAAGAAGATATTTCAAAGGCACAAGAAGAGTTTTTATGTTGAAGAAGCAAGTAGTGCTTCAAGTGAAAGTGATGAAAGCTTCTCCGATAATGAAAAAGAAGAAATTCTATTTTTGACCATAGAAGAGAAAGAAGATGCTCCTATTATTAAATATCAAGAAAAAGAGAAAGAAGATGATCCTATAGTTGAAGACCTAGAAAAAGAGAAAGATTCAAAAAAGGAAGAAGTCATGGTTGATATAGAAGAACTTGATTTTGATCTTGAAGAGTTGAAAAGGGAGAACTTAAGATTGAAGGATCAAGTACAAGAGGATGAGAAAACAAAGGCAAAACTTCTACAAGATCTCACCAATTTAAAAATTAATATTGAAGAGGCAAAGAAAGTTGAAGAAGGTATGGTTGAACAGTTAAAGGTAAAAGAACTAGAATGTGAAATATTAGAACATGAAGCTGACATTCTAAGGAAGGGACTTGAGAAATTCAACAATAAGATATATCAGTTTAGGAAAAGCTCAAAATATTTGGATGATATTATCAAAACACAGAGATCTCCATTTATGAATATTAGACTTGGTTATGAGGAAGGTCAAGAGGTACAAGAAGAGGATTCAAGCTCAAAAGAAATAGAAGCATCAAAGAAGGTATTTGAAGAAGAGCCTAAGACCTATATTGATAAGTTGAGAAGTGAAAGCATCAAAGAGGAAGAAAACAATGCACCATCAAGGAATAGGGACTATCACAGGAAAAGCAAAGAAAGAACCATGCGATCATATCCTCCAAGGCAAGATGAATATCTCTTCCAAGGTTATTGCTACTCATGTAATATTTTTGGTCATAAAGCTATACATTGCAGGGTTCATTGTAAGAATGATTATGGCTTCACCAAGAGAAATTTCAAACCATTTGCACCTTTCAAGGACTACAACATCATGTGTTTCAATTGCAATAATTTTGGGCATAAAGCTAAATGGTGTAGAACAAAGTTTCTGGAACTTCCAAAGACAAGCAAGAAAAAGGATGCTCAAAATGTTCAAAAGGGTATGACTACAAAGGTATGGAAAAAGAAGATTGAAAAAGAAGAAGAGCATTGTAATTTGGGAGTAGTCTTACTCCCATCCCAAAATTGATCACCTCAAGGAAATGAGGTGGTGAGGGGGCTATGCTAAAGTGTCTTATTTTTATCCCCAAGGAGCCCTTTGCCATTGATGTCAAAGGGGGAGAGAATTTAGTGAGGGGGAGCAGCTTCTCAGGGGAGCAATATTGGAATCCAATTGCAGTAAAAGAAGATTTTTTTGAAGGGTTGCCATCAATGACAAAGGGGGAGATTGTTGGAAATATTGAGTTTGTCATTGATGTCAAAGGTAGGAATATACATTGATGTCAAAAGCAGGAATATATTCAAGAATGGAATTGTAAGTTGTCAATATTGTCAAGGGCAAAAACATTGACAAGGATGAAATTATGAATGGACAATATTATGGTGCTTGAACAAATAAAATGGTGATATATATCTCAAATATCAATTAGTGATGTATACTTTGATATTTAAATTAAATATTTAAATATTAAGGTAAGGTTTTAAAGGTGGGATATATTTAAATCAAAAGGATTTAAATATAATTAAAATAATGGAAGGGTCGACTTTATGTTTAAGATTCAAAAATTTATTTTTGAATATATATATGGTTCTAACTTTATTGGTTGAGTGAGTTGTGGTGAGCACCTTCGCAATTGCCTTCGGAGAAAGAAGAAGACCTTTCGTTCGCATGCTTTGTATTCATTCAAAAGAGAGAGTGAGCTCCAGAGTGCGCCTTCGTTGGAGAGTGAGATTTCTGTTTGTTTGAGTGCAATGAGGTTTTCGTTCATTTGAGTGTAGTGAGACTTCCTTTCATTTGAGTGCAGTGAGACTTCTTTTTGTTTGAGTGCAGTGAGACATCCTTTCGTTTGAGTGTAGTGAGGCATCCGTTTGTTGAGTGCCATGAGTGTGCTAATCGCTTGAGTGCTTGTGTTTGAAGGAGTGTGTTTTGCATCTGAGTGGAAGCAGTGTTCATGTGTGAAAGGTGTGCCTTTCATTTGTGGAGAGTGAGTGCTTTCAAAGAAGTGTGCTACAGTGTACATTGGGCAGAAGCTTTGCTGGAGTAAAATCAAGCTAAGAACCATCTTGTAACCAGCATAAAATAAGAGGAAGAGGCATCGAATTACCCACATAGATTGGCATTTCCAAGAGGAATAAAAGAGAGGTCTACAACATAGTTGGAGTGCACACAGTGTAAAGGAAATAGTGGTGGTAGTGAAGACATATCATCAACTCTGTGGAGTAAAATCCTTGACTACGTTTGATCTGAGCTTGGGAGAATTGCACAGTGATAAATACAAAGGTATCATGTTGATTTATTCATTTGCACTAATATTTTATTAATGTTGTGAGGAAGTGTTTGCACTTGTAGAAAGACGAAGCAGGTCACAAAGGCGCAGGATTTGAATGCAACATACAGAAACCCTAATCAATGAATTGCATGAAAAACCAAGGTAGTGGAAGTAATAGTTGTATGTGATATTAGACCCAAACCCTAAAGATAATGAAAGAGGTAGCAGCATGAGAAGCCAAAGTGTCGAATACATGGGAGATTAAGGAGAAATAGTGTAAAGATGTCTTGGATTCGTAGTACACCAAGGATACGTTTTGGAGTGCAGAGTAATGTCCATGTCTTCAAGTTGAAAGGTGTGGAACCACCTTCCATCCGGTGGTGTAGCTAAAGTGGTTCATGGCCAGCCAATGAGAGTTGTGAGTGAGAGACCAGGGTTCAAGTTGAAGTGCCAACAAAAATATTTTGAAGAGATAAGTGTCTTTTTTATTATACCTGAGAATGAAATTTGTATTGATGAAATGTTATGATTGAAAGTTTTCTTCAAAAAGACAAAACAAAATAAAGTGTGAATTTATTAATGCACTATGGTTTTTATGAATGAAAGTTCTTTTTGTTAGAACAAGAGAATAAGTGCATAATATTTTGAGCAAGGTGTGGCAATAGAAATTCCAAAGACAAGTGTTTTATGAGGGCAACTATGAAAGTGTTATGAGATATTTTTGTATGATATGATTATGATTTGTTGATTGTGTCAAGTGGGAGATATAAGAGATTATTAGATGTATGAACTTAAAATATGAATTTGATAAGGGTTGAGAGCAAAGTTGTGCATTGCTTTGAATGGATTTAAGAATAAAAGTGCAAGGGTTTGAGAGCAAAATTGTGCATGTGTTCATGATTGATTTTGAGAGTAGATGAAAAGGACAACTTTGTGCATGGTGATTGTTTTCAAAGTGAAGGTGGAAATCAACAATTACTAGGTCAGTAATCAAGTACTAGACTAGAGCTACCTTTAAAATGTAATAAATGTGAGACATGTGAAAGTGAAGAACATATTGAGCATTTGTTTAGTGCATATCATTTTCTATATGTTCATGAAGATAAAAGAATTTTGGGTAGAATATGTCTGAATTGCTCTAGTTGAGGAAAGTACATTGAAGAATAAATAAAGCACTTGATGACATCATTATGCAAGAGTTGGGAATAGATGAATATTGTTTGTATACAAGGTTTGGAGCATCTATGAGTAGGTTTGAGCATGATCTATGAGCAGGTTTGAGCAGGTTTGGTGAGCTGATTTGAGCAGGTCTTGGTGATTAGATTTGAGCAAGCCTTTTATGTAGGATTGAAGTAGATTTGAGCAAATTTTGGTGATAATATTTGAGCAAGCATTTTATGTAGGCTTGGAGCATATTTGAGAAGGTTTTGGTGAGCAGATTTGAGCAAGCCTTGTGTGTAGGCTTGGAGCAGATTTGAGCAGGTTTTGGTGAGAAGATTTGAGCAAGCCTTGTGTGTAGGTTTGGAGCAAATTTGAGTAGGTTTTGGTGAGCATATTTGAGCAAGTCTTGTGTGTATGCTTTGAGTATATTTGAGCAGAGTTGGTAGTAGGTCTTTGAATAGATAAAAGCAAATGGGATTGGTGTCTCCTATGGATAGAGGTCCATGAACCAGAGCAAAGAGGATTAGTGTCTCCTATGGATAGAGGTCCACAAACTAGAACAAAGGGGATTGGTGTCTCCTATGGATAGAGGTCCACAAACTAGAGCATAGGGGATTGGTGTCTCCTTTGGGTTGGTGCCCATAAACATTGTAATAGGGAATTGGTTCCCAAGAGATTTGTTGAGAAAATTTATAAGAAATATTTTCTCCATGGATGTAGCCCACATTGGGTGAACCACGTTAAATCTGTGTCTCTTATGTGTGTGATGATTTGTGCATTGTTTCATTACTAAAATTGATAATATTGGATAATACTACTTTGGAAAGAAAAGTAAAAGTTTTATCTTATACTGTTCACCCCCCTCTCAGTATAAGCTTGTGTTCTTCACCAAGAAAATACAAAAATATGCATACTTTGAAATGCTTTAGTTGTAGTAACATTGGAAACTATGCAACTAATTGTCCACAAGATAAAAATAATAGTAGTGAAGAGGAAAAGGAATACAAGAAAAATAAAGAAATAAAATTTTATCATGAAAATAAAAACAAGCACGGTCAATATAAGCATGAGAAGAAGATCTTAGGCACAAGAAAAAATTTTGTGACAGTGATGAAAGTCTCTTTGATAGTGAAAAAGAAGAAATTATATTTTTGACCATAGAAGAGAATGAATATGCTCATGTTGTCAAAAACCAAGAAGAAGAGAATGAAGATGCTCCTATTGTCAAAGACCAAGAAGAAGAGAATGAAGATGCTCTTGTTATCAAATACCAATAAGAAGAGAAAGAAGATGCTCTTGTGATTAAAGACCTAGAAAAAGAGAAAGATTTAGAAAAGGAAGAGGAAGCCACAGTTGATATGGAAAAGGAACTTGTTTTTTATCTTAAAGAGTTGAAAAAGGAGAACTTAAGATTGAAGGCTCAAGTAAAAGAGGATGAGAAAACAAAGGCAAAACTTCTACAAGATCTCACTGACTTAAAAGTTAAAGTTGAAGAGGCAAGGAAGGTTGAAGAAGGTATGGCTGAGAAATTAAAGGCAAAAGAGCTAGAGTGTGAAAAGCTAGAAGATGAAGTTATCTCTCTAAATAAGGGACTTGGAAAATATTATGATAAGTTATCTCAGTTTAAGAAAATCTCAAAACCCAGGTGTTATAGGTGAGTTGGAGAGGAGAGGGTAATCCTCCAAGGGAGGTCCCAAGTTCAAATCTCCACCCTACCAAAAAAGCTAAATTGGGTACCCAAAATCCAATTGATAATGTTGGTGCGGGCAGGGCTGGGTGCAACTCCGGGTGACTTTGACGGTATAGAACCCCCTGTTCGTGGTCTCTCAAACCAAGGCAGCCCCACATGGGGTTTTTCGCTATAAAAAAAAAAAAAAAATCTCAAAAACCTTGGATGACATTATCAAGATATAGAGATCTCCATTTATCAAGACTAGACTTGGTTATGAAGAAGGTCAAGAGAAACAAAAAGGGGAGTCAAGCTCAAAAGAACCAGAAGCATCAAAAGTAATTGAAGAAGATTCTAAGATCTATGATGACATATTGAGAAGTGGAAGCATCAAAGAGGAAGAAAATAATGCACAATCAAGGAATAGGGACTAGCACAGAAAAAGCAAAGAAATAATCATGCGACCATATCCTCCAAGGCAAGATGAATCCTTCTTCTAGGATTATTGTTTCTCATGCAATCATTTTGGTCATAAAGCTATACATTATAGGTTTCATGGTAATAATGATTATGGCTTCACCAAAATAAACTTCAATTCATTTGCACCCTTCAAGAACTACAACATCATGTGTTTCAATTGCAATAATTTTGGGCATAAAGCTAAATGGTGTAGAACAGTGTTTTTAGAAATTCCAAAGAGAAGCAAGAAAAAACATGCTCAAAATATTCAAAAGAGTATGACTACAAAAGTTTAGAAAAAGAAAATTGAAAAAGAAGAAGAGCATTGTAAGTTGGGAGTAGTTTTACTCCCATCCAAAAATTGATCACCTCAAGAAAATGAGGTGGTGAGGGGGTTGTGTTAAGTGTCTTATTGATGTCAAAGGGTACATGGTATTCAAGGCAGAATTATTTTTCAAGGATGAAAAGTTTATGAGGATGGAAAATATATCATTAAGGTAAAATATGGGCTTGGTGAATAGAAAAAATGGACAATTATCCAAGGCAAGCATATATGAAGCAAAGCAAGGAAAATATTTTTAAGTAAAGGATTATAATATTTAAATATCATATTTAAATATTATAATGAGAAGGTTTAAAAGTGCTTGGGACAAAAGTTTTAAAGGTTAAAATTATAATATTTAAATCTTTAGATTTAAGATATTATAATGCAAATAGGGTTTAAAAGAAAAAGCACCAAAGTCATTGGGAGAAAAAATAAAAGTTAAAATTACAAGCACCGATATCGTTGGGAAAGAAAGGGAGACATATATATGAAGCACCAAATCAGTTGAAAAGTGGTTTTTGATGAGCGCAATTCGTATACCTCTTCATGCATTGAAGTTGAGAATAAAAAGAGGAAGAGAACGTGATTTGAGGCTGGAAGCAAAGTGAGAACAAGTATAAAGTCTGCAATTTTGATTTTGACTGAGTGGCTAGCCTAGCTAGTCATTGAGCTAGTGCTAAGGCACCACGAAGTAGGAGGTCGTAAGATCGAATCTGGGCAGGTCCTATTTTTTTTGGCATTGAGATGGAACTTTTTTGATTGGAGAAATTAGAACAAGGAAGGATTTAATTATTTCATGTTGCATGGTTGTTACTACCCACTGGGGTAGCCTAGCTAGTAGCCCAGTATGTGCCAAGGTGCTATGTTGGCAGAGGTTAGGATTTCGATTCTCTTCGCGTTCATTGGGGCTTGATGGTTGATGTATGAGCAAAGTTTTTGTTTAAAATTTATGTGAAAAGAAGATAGTTTGCTGGGTTTATTGGTTAAAATAAGGGCAAAATTTTTTTGTACAAATTTAATTTAGAAGAGGAGATATAAGATGTATTGAGGACTATTTGAAAGTATAATTTATGCATGAGAAAAATAGATATAAGGTATATTGGGTATTATTTTAAAATTGTAATTGTTGCATGTTAGAAAAGGATATATAAGGTGTATTGTGGATTATTTTGAAATTGTAATTATTGCATGTTAGAAAAGGAGACATAAGGTGTATTGTGGTTTATTTGTAATTGTATTTTTGCATGATAGAAAAAGAAATTTTAAGGGCTTAGTTATTCTTAAAAGCTTTACTTTGTGAGATTAAAAATGAGATATAAGGTATTATTTTCAAGCTTTATTGTGCACATTTTTGGAAAGGTTTTTGTGGATAATTTACTATATGTGCAGGAAATTGAAAATTACTAACCAGATTTTTGAAGGATCAAAAAGAAAATTATTTTACTGGCAATACATGCACATGCAAAATAAGATTATCATCATTGAGACAGATTTAGAGGTATGGTGATTTAATTCCTTTCTCAATAATGGTTTTGTTTGAGGAAAATATTTTTGATGTCATATAGTTGGAGGTATAAGGATTGATTTGATGTGCATTGGTTTTGATTGATATGGAGAGTAAATGTGCAAGGGTTATAGATTATATTTGAGAGCAAATTTGTGCATTATTCATGATTGATTTTGGGAGTAGATGAGAAGGACAAATTTGTGCATTGTGATTGATTTTGAAGTGAATGTGGAAATAAGAAAAATAAGTATAGTCTCACACAAATAGAAGGGTTGTTTTAAAGCAATTCAAAGTGTCATCTAGTGCAAAGATTCATAGAAGAAAAGTACATTACAAGATTAGTTTTCAAGCGCTAAGTTTAAAAACTATCCTTCAATGTAATGAATGTGAGACATGAGAAAGTTATAGACTTAATGAATGTGAAAGAACATATTGGATATTTGTGAAAGAACATATTTGGATATTTTCTATATGTTCATGAAGAAAAATAATTTTGGGTAGAATATGTTTGAATTGCTATAGTAGAGGAAAGCATATTTGTAAAGTTATGAGCATTGTTTATATGCAATATTTGGAAAGATATGAGCATTGTTTGTATGCAATATTTGAGTAAGATTAAGAAGACTTTGTGAGCAGGGTTGAGCAGGTTGTGTGAGAAGATTTGAACATGTTTTGGAGTAGATTTGAGTAGGTCTTTTGAGCAGGCTTTTTGAGTAGATTTGTGCAAGTTTTGTGAGCTGATTTGAGTAGGCTTTGTGAGCAGATTTGAGAAGGTTTTGTGAGTAGATTTAAGTAGGTTTTTGTGAGTAGGTTTGAGCAGGTTTTGTGAGTAGATTTGAGTAGGTTTTTGTAATAAAATTTGAGCAAATTTGTGAGCAAGTTTGGAGCATATTTGAGCAAATATTTGAGCAGGATTTGGAGCAAAACATAGTAGATGGGATTGGTGTCTCCTATGGATTGGGGTCCACAAAACTATAATAGTGTGGAGTGGGTTCACAAAACTAGAACAGAGTGGAGTGGTGTTCAAAAAATTTAAGAAGGGATTGGTATCTCCTGTCGATTGGTGTCCATGAACATTGTAATAGGGAATTGGTTTCTCCTATGGGCTGGAGCCTATGAAATTTGTTGAGAAATTTATAAGAAATATTTCTCTATGGATGTATCCCACATTGGGTGAACCACATTAAATCTGTATCTCTCATATGTGTGATGATTTGTGCATTGTTTCATTTACTGCATTGATATTATTAATGTTATTATTTGGATTGAAAAGTGAAAAGTTTTATCTTATATTGTTCACCCCCCTCTCAGTATAAGCTTGTGTTCTTCAATATATTTAAAAATTATTGTTTATTTCTTTTGTCAATAATTCTGCTATTTTTAACAATTTAATCTTAGTATTGTGTAAAATACTTCAAATCCACTATGTGTTATGGGTATTTCAACATCGTTAGTAACTATATGTGATCACCTTTCAAAACAATATAGAGATATCATATTTCCACGGACATTAATACAAATATGATCATTGATATCAAAATTCAAAAAGCTTTTTGGATCATTCACGTTAGTTAATATTTTCAGTTATCAAACAAAGGATTTGTAAAATTTTCTCTGGACAAGTATATTCTATTAATATGCATACATATTATTTTTCTCATCCTAATGAAATCAAAAATATAGATGGATATTTCTTGTGCAAGTTTAATAAATCTATTCATTTCTTGCAATATTGGAAGAATACCACATAATGTTAGAAGTGTTTCCAAGCTAGTCAAATGGTATAACAAATATTTTTATCTTATAAAATGCCCTATGATTTTATGGATAAACCTCGTTAAGAATTTATATTCTGTAAAAACTTTGTATGTAGGTTGATATAATGAAATCCACCTTATATCCACATCTTTTAATAATTTTCTTCCTTCTATAACTCCTAGTGCAAACTATTGAAACTCTGCAAACCTTTTTGGATTGCACAAAAAATAAGCATATATTTCATGAACAAGTTCTTCCACTCTCGCAACATTTTCAAAGGTGCTCACAATTTTATATGCAAGATTTATTCTATGAGCCATGCAATGAATGGGTATCAAATACATGGTAATTGATATCTGAAGTCAAATATAAAGACCACTCATGTATATTTACATTGTAATAGCACCGTCAACCCTAACACATATTAACTTTGTGGCTATTTTTATAGCATTCAACTATTTAGCCCAAACATATATTAACTATGTTATCAACAACCATCACCTCATTAAATTGAAAGTCAAATGAATTTGACATGTTTTACTTTCTCTCTCAAGTCCTCTTTCTCAACCAGTGATAGACATTTTACCATTTTTCAACCACTTCGATCTGACCAATGGGAATTTGGAAGTTTTTGCACATAAACTAGTCGAAATAGGTGTTTATAATCAATAAAATCAGACATGGGTCTACCCTTTTTAAGAATACTATATACAAAAAACTGCAAACTTTTTGAAACTAAAGTGGTCTTATAATTTTTTTGAAATTGGGCTTGTATTGTTCCACCTTTCTCAACAAGAGATTTGTGTACCTTCATTTCTTGTTCATATTCGTGTGCATATCTAACATATATGCATTTCAATGCATCCTTCCACCTAGTTGTTTTTTTAACTATTCCATCACTTTTTTAAAATGTTGAATAAACTTTTCCATAAAGTTTTTCTATTGTATCTAACTTCAATTGCATCTTATGATCCTTACCTAGTTTTCAACTATAAAGTATGCATGTATATTTTGTTGTAATATCATTGTTATTCTTCGGTTGGACTGGCTCTATAAAGGGATATGTTGATGACCATTCAAGCTGAAATATCCTTCCAATAGTCTACCTTGTTAACTTTTTACGTTTAGTTTTTTGACTTGAATATTTCCCAAAAGCCTATATTGTATTTAATTTTTTTTTTTTTCTAGTGGCATATTATTTTGAGTAATATCTTTGAGTGTTTGTTGAATGTCATTGCTAAGAGAATTTTCATATGGAGGCATCTCTTGTTTAGAAATATCTTCAAGTGGAGGCATAACAAGGTCAATATTGTTTTCTCTATACAATGATATTTTTATTATTTTATGATGTAATAGAACACATTTTTACAAATAGAAAAAAAAAATCAAAGCAATATGTAATCTATTTAGTGTATCTTGAGTTTGTGTAGATGTCGATGGCTCATTGGATTTTGATATATGGCTAAAATATTTGAGGATACTCTTTTTAGCAAAATATTGGCCTCCCTTCTTTCCATCAATAGTAGTTGTCATTCTACTTGTAAAGAAAAAAGTTTTTTATTTTAGAAAAATGATAAAATGTTGAACAAATATTACTACTATAAGACCTCAAAATCATATTGTAACTAGAATAAACAAATGATTGGTTGGTATAAAATCTATACCAATTTCTAGTCAGGATTTATCATGATTTTTTGAGTGTATGCCACTCCTCTATTTTTTGGAGATAGATAGTTTTTTGTAATTGTATTTATTTAGTGGATAAACAAAATATCTATACTGAATCAAATATGGAGCAAAGTATAGGAATTTCTACAATTTTAGAAAATGAATGTATATGAATATGAAATATAATTAAAGATTCAAATGTGGAACAATACCAAATTTTACTACTAAATGGACTCAAACTCATAGTCTTAGTGGAATAGGTAGAGAATTGATAAGCACTATGCGCTATGGAATAATCTGCAAAACATATCAATTTGTAGCCAATCATTATCATGATTTTTAGATTGAATCTTTGTGTCTCTGCTCGCTCCCCTATTTTTAGATGATAAAAAAAAAATTGCTTTTGTATTTCTTTAGTTGATAAACAAAATGAAGATACAGATTTAGCTGATGAACAAAATAAAAGTAGAGAATATTATATGGCTTAGAAATACGCTTAGTGATTCAAATCTAGAGAAAATGTTAGATCTTACTACTACAAGACCTCAAACTAAAAGTCTAACTAGAACACAAAACCCACAACATACCAATTTGCATTAAGTTGTTATCATAATTTTTGGAGCTCGAATCTCTATATCTCTAATCTCTCCCTCTTTTATGGTGATATAAATTTTTTTTTGTTTGTATTTATTTAGGCAACAGTGTAAATGAAAATAAAAAATCAAAAGAATACCGCAGGAGCTAGCGTTGGTGTCAATGAGGATGACATAATGGAAATTTCCAAGGAAGTCTTCAAGGAAACTCCTAAGGATATAGAAAAGAATGACACCAAGAATTCTACAAATGTGTAATTCCCTTGCAGATCATCTGTTATCTTTGGGTTTTTTCTAGTCAAAATATTTTGTTTCCTGTTTTGTCCTTTTGGATTGTTTATGTTTTATTTGAAGATCTTAGGCTTTTTTTGGATGTCATTAGGTGTTTGTGGATGTTGCATCCTTTAATTCTGCTTCTATACTAAGGTGTTAGGGCAACTCTCAAATACCCTCATCAATACAATTTTGTTAACTTACCAAAAAATAAATAAAGAATCAAAAGATGAGCAGAATAAAAGTAAAATAATTTGATTAATTTTAGGTCAAAAAAGAATATATGACTTATAAATACAATTATAGATTCAAATCTTCATAAATGGCAGTACAAACAAGTTCTTTAACTCATAGTCTAAATAGAACAAACATAGACTAGATTTTTTTGCATTTACATTTATTAAACTGATAGACAACATGAACATACAAAATCAGATGATAGACAGAATGCAAGTACAAAAACTTATAGAATTTTATAGAAAATGTACCTATATCACTTAGAAATAGACTTGGAGATTTAAATTTGCAGCAAATGTCAAATCTTACTACTACAACCCCTATAGCTTGTATTCTGAAAAGAATAAAGAGAGGATTCTTCAGTACCATTACATAAATTGCAACATACCAATTTTTAGATAATTTTATGCATTTGTATTTATTCTATCGATAAACAATTTTTTTTGCAATCAATTGCTCTCAACAACCTTTTATACTTGATTGACGTTTGACTAGTTTTTACATCTAATTAGAGATCGGTTGAATTTTGCACCCGATCGAAGATCAGTTGTTTTTGCACCCAATATTAGATCGATTAAATTCTATACCCGATTAGATATCAATAAAAATTTACACCTAATCGGCTAGTTTATGTACTTGGTCGATGATCGATTAAGTTTCTAAAACCAATCTATAATCGGTTGGTTTCTATGCCCAACCAAAGATTGATTGATTTTTGCATCCAATTGGAGATTGAGTCACTTTTACACCTGATTGAAGATTGATTGTTTTTGCACCCAACCTTAGATCGACTAAATTCTACACCCAGTTAAAGATCGATAGAAATCTACATTTGATTGACTGATTTCTATACTCGATTGGCAATCGATTAAGTTTTTAAAATTGATCCGTGATTGGTTAGTTTTTGTAATCAATCTATTATCAAAGGTATATACAATCGATCTGTTATTGATAGGTATCTACAATCGATGGGTCTCTACAATTGATCTATTTCAGGTCTTGTCCTTCTTTTGGAATATTTTTGCTGCTGCAGCTCATTTTTGAAGAGTTTGAATATTTTACATGATTAAGTATTGTTGTGGCTGATCCACAACACCCCAAACTTGGGGACCCACATTTTTTGCATACTTTCAAAGAAGATCTCAGTGACCCAGATGCTAAAAATCAAGAAAAAGGCAAAATTGCACAAGGATGAAAAAGTGTCGCGAAATCGCGACATGTTGCTCCGTCGCGGCCGAAAATGAAAAAGTGTCATGAAATCATGACATGTTGCTCCGTCGCGGCCGAAAATGAAAAAGTGTCACGAAATCGTGACATGTTGCTCCGTCGCGGCCGAAAATGAAAAAGTGTCGCAAAATCGTGACATGTTGCTCCATCGCGGCCGAAAATGAAAAAGTGTCACGAAATCGCGACATGTTGCTCCGTCGCGGTCAAAATAGTCAAACGGGGCACGAAGCAATGAAAAGCGTAGCGAAATCGCGACATGTCGCAAAATCACGATCAAAACAGTCAAACAGGGCACGAAGCAGAAAAGCGTAGCGAAATCATGACATGTCACAAAATCGTGGTCAAAACAATCAAATGGGGCATGAAGCAGAAAAGCGTAGCGAAATCGCGACATGTCACAAAATCACGGTCAAAACAGTCAAACGGGGCACGAAGCGAAAAAGCGTAGCGATTTCGTGACAAAAAGCAGCAAAGGGGCACGAAGCGGAAAAACGTCGCGATATCGCGACAGAAAACAACAAAGGGGACTGAAATAAAAAGGCGTTGCAATTTTGTGACGAAAAGCTGGCAAAGTAGTACGAAATGAAAATGCGTAGCGATTTCGCTACAAAAAGCCGCAAGATAGCTCCAAGTGAAAAAGCATAGCGATTTCACGACAGAAAGCCGCAAGACAACTCCGAACAAAAAAGCGTCGCGATTTCGCGATAGGTTGCAGCTGAGGTGTACAAAAACAAAAAACGTCGTGATTTTATGACAGGTTGTGCCCTCACAGCTCGAAACAAAAAAATGTCGTGATTTCGCGACAGGTTGCACTGGCAAGGCTGTTGGCAAGAAAATGTCGCGATATCGCGACATGTCGCGTTTTCGTAGTGAAGGCAAAGGAACAAAGTTGCATGCATAAAGACGTCATGATTTACATGGGGCCATTATAGAATGTGCATAGGAAGCACGAAACACATGGCATACAGGTGTCAGAGTTGCAGAAGCGTTACATGTAAACAGAAAATATCGAACGTTTCGACATCGAGCATGAATTCAAAGGCAACGAAAATGTGGGAATACAAAATGATGCATTCTGGGAGGTGAAACGAAGCGACACAGGGCGAAACAGAGAGCCACGCTAGATAGTATAAAATTAGAAGCGCAGATTGATACGAGGGTTGGAAATTGCTGCTAGCAGAGTTGCAGAGACAAGGGCAACAGGCCATTCTGGACCTGCACTTGGAGCATTTTCCTCCACTTGTTCTGGATTTGTTAAACCTGGAACATTCTGTCAATGTAACTGATATATCATTTTAATACAGAAATACAGAGAGTTGACATCTCATTGATAAGAAAGAAGGAGTCATTTTGCGTGCAAGATTTAATGTTTTATCTTCCCTTTCAGATTTCTAGGCTTCTAGGTGAAGTTTAATGCAAATGTTTTTGGTTGCTTCATGCGAATGCCTAAAATCTAAAATTACAGTAAAAACCCCAGAAACCTGCACCTAGCTTATCAAGATTGTGCGAATTTGTAGATTCAATAGGTTAGGTTGCATGCAGAAAACCTCATTATCTTCGGTTTTGTCAAATCGAGATGGCAGCATTCTGGACGTAGTTTAGTTCATCTACTTTGCATTTTCTTTTATTCTCAATTCTTCATTTTATTTTTTGCATTTTAATTATCGTCATTTAAATAAACAATTGAAAATCCATCAAAACTCGAGATTCAAATAGATTCATCTCTTAGATTAATTTGCTTCGAGTCCATTGCAATTTCGAATTAAAATAAACCACAGTGCCCCTTGTTAACATCCACTTGCAACCCTAAGGTATTCCCGACATTTCAATTGAACAGCATCATTGGTTAACAAAGAACCAGCATAACGAGAACCTTGGAGAAATTATTCGGTGATAATTTCTTTGCAAGCAGAGGATTTTGGGACTCAGATCCTATCGGAGAGTGTGCTTTCACAACTAGGTGAAAACACCACTCAACGGATTGGCGCTAGAAGGAGGGCATGAAACGGTTTATTTTATTGTGATTTAAGTTACAGAAATTCATATACATTGTTCTAACGCTTTGATTGTTCATACTGGAATAATATGATTTGATTTGATTTAAAAAAAATAAAAATATATAAAATAAAAAATATAAAGTAAATAAATAAATAAAAAGAAGGAATTTTTGGGTATTAAATTTATATTCTTTAAGATTCACTAATGGCTATGTTTACACCGTGGATGACAGGTAGCCCATTGAACATACCGGGAGTTCAACATTATTTGCCCGTTGGTTTTGAGAGATGTCTTCCTCAATTTTTGTCTAATGGGACAAATACTGTTGAAGAACACATTCAAGCATTCAAATTTGTTGTGAATCACTTAACAAGTTGGTATGATGATGTTGCTTGTAAAATGTTCCTTTACACCTTGGACAAAGTGGCATATGATTGGTTTACAAGTCTGCCTTTAGGGTCTATCACTTCTTGGGCTCAGCTAGAGGCAACATTTCTCAATCAATTCAACAAAAAGCGAGTTGACCCAATCCTCATGTACAATCAGTTGGTCTATATTAGAAAAGGACCAAGTGAAAATGTGAAGTCATTTTCTGAAAGGTTCTTTGGATTATATACGCAATTAGTGACATTTTATGTTCTTCAAGAAGAAGTGGCTCTCCAAATATACATCAATGCTCTTGACTCACCCATGTCCACATATTTGCGAGGGATGCCTCAAATCACATCTTTGTCACAAGCCTATACTCAAGCAATGGCAATTGAGCAACAATTGAGTTGTCAAAATTATGGTGTGGGTTTTGGATCATGTAATCTTCAATCATTTAATACCTCCTTTACCCACCCAATGATTTATCCACCTCAACCAAGTTCAAGTGTGAATCAATTTCAGAATCAACAATCATTCCCAAGCTTCAATCAATTTCAAAATCCTCAACCTACTATGCAAGATCAACCATCTTTCTTAAGTATGAATCAACTTCAAAATACTCATCTTGATTCAAAAGATGTTTCTAAAATCAATTTCAATGATTTTCATAAGAATATGATTTTAGGAAAGGGAGGAGTACTAGATCCAACTAGTATGGAAACATGTGACAGATTGGAAACCCTTGACTCACCAAAAGATGAATTCTATGAGGATGAATCTGATTCGGATGACACATTGGATGACATTGTTGAAAGTAATGGCCCAAAAAATTCACACCTTCCAAATTATGTTAAACATGAATCATGGGTTACACATGTGGATTATGATAACCTTATCAATTTGAATACAAGCAATAACCCAATTTTGGAAGTAATTGAACCATCTAAGGAAGGAGAGGATAAATTTGATGAGAAATATGTTGATGAATTAAAAGATGATGTAGAAATAGTTGAGCATCACAATTTGATTTTGAAAGATGATCATTATGATTCTTTGGAAGAGTATGCTCACTCCAAACCTTCTGATGAAATTTGTGTGCCTATTGATATGCAGGATAATACAATTGCCCTTTCATATGAGGATATTACAAGTCCTGTACAATCTAAGAATGTTTTGGAAGAAGGGTTGGAATCTCATCAAAGGTTGGAGAAGGATAATGATTCTACTACCATGGATGAAGAAGGAGAATCAATTGTTTTTGTTCCCCTTGGGGGGCAAGAAATCAAAAATCTTGATCCACCTATTGTTTCTACAATGTCTATGCCATCTCAAAATGATGAAATTACAAAACCTAAGTGGTGTGGGTTGGATGCTATTGATGATCTTAATGAAAATATGGATTTTGGGGCAACTCAAGCCATTGATCGTGGAAAGGTGTCACGTGACACATATCTTGAAAAATTAGGCTCTTGTTTTGAAAAATATGGACGCATGTTTGATTGGGTGCCTAACTTTGGTATTTTTGAACAGGTATTGGATGATGAAGAAGACAACAAGAAAAAATAAAAGGCTACTAATACTCATCAAGTTATGATAAATTTTAATCATGATGGGTTGAGTATGGATGACAAGGGGAAATCTTTACCTTTGGTAGTAGCTACAAAAATTTCAAGTGATAGGTTACATGATGTCCCTTTGGATGCTAACATCATTAATGAGGAAATGCCAAATTTTGTTGATGCTTGTCAAGTTTTGAATGATTTTGATTGCTTTAAAATCCTGGAAAATGATTTGAATTCAAGATTTTTAGAAATAGGCTCTTGTTTGCAACATCTCACATTTGAAAAGGAAAGCCTACTTCTAAATCATGAATGGAACGATGAAACTTGCACTTTAAAGAATAGACAAGATAAAATTGAATACCAACCATTGTCTAATCAATTTGATTTGATTCTCACCTATGATGTTGGTAATAGAACTAAATCAAAGTGGAATGGTGAGCATGGCAAGTTGAAATTTGTTGCATTGCTTGGTTTGATCTTATTGTTGTTGGATTCCTACAAAATTTGGCATGTGTATTGTGTCATATGTTTTTTGATATGTTCTAATCATGTTTGGGATCCGAGAAAGTAATAGTCCAAGCTTGGCATCATCTTGTACAATAGTGTATATAATTTTTGTTTTTTTTGGTGTGGGCTTTCAAGTTTTTGTTTTTGGGATTGTTTTTGGGTTTTGGTTTTGGTTTGTGTTTTTCAAATTTTGTTTTATTTTTGGATTCTTAGTTTAGTTAGGATTTAAGTTGTGGGTTTGATTTCAGTTGACATGTTTTGTTTGTTTTATAAAAAAAAAAAGAGAAGAAAATTGAGATGTCAACTTATGCTTAAGACTGGGAGAATATGAAACATTGGAATTGTCTTGTAAAAGCTCCACAAGTCACACAAACATTTTAAGTTATATCGTTTGAAACTTGTGATGCATGAAGTAGTCAGTTTTGTATGGCAAATATTTCATCTGCAATTCAAGAGATAATGCATTCATGTTACATCTCACTTTACATATACATTCCATCTTAGTTGCATATGCATCTCAGGTACAAATCATTAAAGTGTGTCAAATCCTCTTAGGGTTGTGTTATAACATAAATATAAAAAAATCCTAAGGTTGGAAACTGAGTCTTGAGATATCTAGAACCAAGCACATTTTATACACATTAAAAAGGATCTTGAGCAAAATGATCAAAACCTTGCTTGGAAGAAAAGGTTGGGCGAAAGAGGTTTTTCATGTCTATCCTATTATGCAACATGATCCTTAAAACAGTGGTTTTGACCACTTCCATAAAGCTTAAAGCCTAAAATCAGAGTAGTAAGGATAGGGCTAAATCCTCATCGAACTTAGGTTGAGGATCCAACTCCCCAAAGCTTTGATTTGACCTACATGGAGTAGTAAGGATAGGGCATAAATTCTCATCTCGCTTAGGTTGAGAATCCGATTCCCCAAAGCTCTTATGTCTCATTTCATGATAAATCTTGGATTGGAAGGATCGTACTACTTGTCCTCTCGCAAAGGATGGGTAGTCATCCCCAAGGTCTAAGCAATAAATTAATATTTTCCATTTTTATCCAAAGCTTGGATTGGAAGGATCATACTACATGTCCCTAGCAAGGATGGGTAGTCATCCCCAAGGTCCAAGAAGTAAAAAAATTAATTTTTCCCATCTCATCTTTATATTGGATTGGAAGGATCGTACTACTTGTCCTCTGCAAAGGATGGGTAGTCATCCCCAAGGTCCAAAGAAATGAAGGTAAGTCTTGGATTATGGGGTTAGGTATGCCCATGCATGGCAACATGTCTTGTCTAAAAAACAAGACCACTGATTGTCCAAAGGGTTAGACTAGCATGACCATTTCTTCCATAATTGGTTAAATTATTTTGCTCAAAGTGAGGTAATGAATTCTAAATCAGAATAGTAAGGATAGGGTTAAACTCCCATCTCGGTTAGGTTGGGAGTCTGATTCCCCAAAGTTCTGATTTCACGTTCACTTGCACATGGGTTCAAGATAGTAGGGACTCATAACCAACTTTGGGATATAATAAAGCAATTCATTAGTGGATCCTAAGAGGGTTTGGTAATCTTGAATGTTTGTGCATGATACTAAAAAAGTTTAGGCCTTTACAAGAGCAAAATCTCTAAGCATAGTTATCAGGTTACACAAATCATTCACAATCTCACATATGCATTCATGTAAAATTGACAATGGAATGTTGATCAATTTCAAACGATAGGGAATGAAATTCATTGCACACACCGAGCTAATACTTGATGATTCTGATGATTCATGTACTTTTGATCTTTGGGCATTTGTTTATATTTGTTTATGTGCTAACACATGTTTTCGTGTTTGTATACTTCCAGGTAGGGTTCTCACTAAAATGCTCAAGAGCATTTGACAACAGAGTCGCCATTTGTTGTGGCTGATCCACAACACACCCCAAACTTGGGGACCCACCTTTTTTGCATACTTTCAAAGAAGATCTCAGTGACCCAGATGCTAAAAATCAAGAAAAAGGCAAAATTGCACAAGGATGAAAAAGTGTCGCGAAATCGCGACATGTTGCTCTGCCACGACCGAAAATGAAAAAGTGTCGCGAAATCGCGACATGTTGCTCCGTCGTGGCCGAAAATGAAAAAGTGTCATGAAATCGCGACATGTTGCTCCGTCGTAGTAAAAACAGTCAAACGAGGCACGAAGCAGAAAAGCATAGCGAAATCACGACATGTCGCAAAATCACGGTCAAAATAGTCAAACGGGGCACGAAGCAGAAAAGCGTAGCGAAATCGTGACATGTCGCAAAATCGTGGTCAAAACAGTCAAACGGGGCACAAAGTAGAAAAGCATAGCGAAATCGTGACATGTCGCAAAATTGCGGTCAAAACAGTCAAACGGGGCACGAAGCAGAAAAGCGTAGCAATTTCGCGACAAAAAGCAGCAAAGGGGCACGAAGCGAAAAAACGTCACGATATCGCGATAGGAAACAGCAAAGGGGCACGAAATAAAAAGGTGTCACGATTTCGCGATGGAAATCTGGCAAAGTGGTACAGAACGGAAAAGCGTAGCGATTTCGCTACAGAAAGCCGCAAGATAGCTCCAAGTGAAAAAGCGTAGCGATTTCGCGACAGAAAGCCGCAAGACAACTTCGAACGAAAAAGCGTCACGATTTCGCGACAGGTTGCAGCCGAGGCATATGAAAACGAAAAACGTCACGATTTCACGACAGGTTGCGCCCTCACAGCTCAAAACAGAAAAACGTCGCGATTTCGCGATAGGTTGCACTGGCAAGGCTGCTGGCAAGAAAATGTCGCGATATCGCGACATGTCGCATTTTCGCGGTGAAGGCAAAGGAACAAAGCTGCATGCATAAAGACGTCACGATTTACATGGGGCCATTACAAAATGTGCATAGGAAGCACGAAACACGTGGCATACGGGTGTCAGAGTTGCAGAAGCGTTACATGTAAACAGAAAATATCGAACATTTCGGCATCGAGCATGAATTCAAAGGCAATAAAAAGGCGGGAATACGAAACGATGCATTCTAGGAGGTGAAACGAAGCGACGTAGGGCAAAACAGAGAGCCGCGCCAGATAGTATAAAATCAGAAGCGCAGATTGATACGAGGGTTGGAAATTGCTGCTAGCAGAGTTGCAGAGACAAGGGCAACAAGCCATTCTGGACTTGCACTTGGAGCATTTTCCTCCACTTGTTCTGGATTTGTTAAACCTAGAACATTCTGTCAATGTAACTGATATATCATTTTAATACAGAAATACAAAGAGTTGACATCTCATTGATAAGAAATAAGGAGTCATTTTGCGTGCAAGATTTAATGTTTTATCTTCCCTTTCGATTTCTAGGCTTCTAGGTGAAGTTTAATGCAAATGTTTTTGGTTGCTTCATGCGAATGCCTAAAATCTGAAATTACAATAAAAACCCTAGAAACCCGCACCTAGCTTATCAAGATTGTGCAAATTTGCAGATTCAATAGGTTAGGTTGCATGCAAAAAACCTCATTATCTTCGGTTTTGTCAAATCGAGATGGCAACATTCTGGACGTAGTTTAGTTCATCTACTTTGCATTTTCTTTTATTCTCAATTCTTCATTTTATTTTCTGCATTTTAATTATCGTCATTTAAATAAACAATTGAAAATCCATCAAAACTCGAGATTCAAATAGATTCATCTCTTAGATTAATTTGCTTCGAGTCCATTGCAATTTCAAATTAAAATAAACCATAGTGCCCCTTGTTAACATCCACTTGCAACCCTAAGGTATTCCCAGCATTTAAATTAAACAACATCATTGGTATACAAAGAGCTAGCATAACAAGAACCTTGGAGAAATTATTCGTGAAATTTCTTTGCAAGCAGAGGATTTTGGGACTCAGATCCTACCGGAGAGTGTGCTTTCACAACTGGGTGAAAACACCACTCAACAAGTATCATTGTCACATTAAGTATATATACTAGTGGTATAAGAGATAAATTTGGTAGGATATATTATTTTTTTTTTATAATTTCAAGGTGAAAAATATCCACGATTTAAGCGAGAGTTATGATCAATGTGGGGCAAGTCGACCCCTAAATATATATTGGACCTAGAACTTGCTAGAAAATGGGCCCTAATCTAGGGTCCCCAAATTCATCAATTTCTAATTTTAAAAATGCTAACCATGATTCACCACTATGCATAACCCTACACTTGACTCTATAATACTTGCACATGTTTACATGACTCTTACATTTCTACAACTTGCACACCTAACATAGGATACTTGCACATCTTTATATTACATATTTGTTCTCATACATAAACACACTTGAGCACATTTAATCAACTCACACTTGCACACTAACTCACATGATGTTTGTGCATTTCCTACACATTACAACTTCACATGACACTTTTGCATTTATTGCACATTCACACTTACATAAAGAGGGAAATATAAATCATATTCTAAACTATAGACTCACTCCTAATCTATTATTTACAAATGTACCATGAAGGTACCATGGGGGTACATTAAGCATGTACTAAATAATGTAATATACTCCAAAGCCCACAAACAAAGACAAAAAGTGATGACAAAAAATGATATCTTAGAATATTAGGGACTTGAAGAAGACCCCTAAAAAAGATATATTAAGGAATTTATATGTTACTATAGCCAATATAATTACAAATATGAAAATTAGGTAGCAAATATTTTAGCTATTTTCAATGTTGATTTTTATCTTGACAAATTTTAAATTTTATACAATTGTTCAAGTAAGATTTTATCTTTATATAAAAAGGATGTCAAGCAGTTGATTGTGGTTTGAGAAAGATGGTAAATATCTTTGGTAGAAAGGAAAATGAATAATATATTTAATAGAAAGACAAGTTGGATATAATTTAATTTATCTAATGTTCTAGGGGGACAATGCAACAATTCAGGCTTTGGCTCTTTTTCGAAAGGTCCAAGGTTCAAATTGTGGCATGTGTGTATGGTTGTGAATTAATTTCTTGTTGATAAGTTTAACTCTCGACCTTAAGGGTCATGGTTGGGATGAGAATGCTTAGCCCTAAGCATTGGTTGTAGGGGTTTCTCACACTACCCAAATCAAAATAATAATAATAATTTAATTAACTTTAATAACAATGTAATAGTAGCAATGTAGTATTTTGTTAGTTTAATGAAAATGGCTCTCAAAATCACATAACTTATTAAAATTTATTTTTAAAAAATAAATTTTTGTTTTCATGATAAAAATTTAAAAATATATATTTTTTAATTATTATAATATTATTTTATTATACAAAAATTATGTTTATATAAAATATTCCATTAATTTCATTAAAATTCAAATAATTATTTTGTTTTGTTAGATTGGGTTAGTGTAAGAAACCTCTATGACTGACGCTTATGGCTGGGCATCCTCATCTCACCATGACCTCTCGTAAAGGTGAGAGCTAAGTTTATGTTTATATAAAATATTCTATTAATTTCATTAAAATTCAAGTAAATTCTTTTATTTTATTTTTTTAGATTTGGTTAGTGTAAGAAACCTCTATGACCTAAGCTCATGGTTGGGCATCCCCATCTCACCATGACGTCTCACAAAAGTGAGAGCTAATTTTATAAATAAAAGCTAAACAAACAACCATACAACTTATTACAATGTAAAACTATTTGTTGTTGAATTACTTCAAATGTCTAAAACTCACTCAAAATCAAATAAATTCTTTTATTATTACAATGTGAGACTAATGTAACTCATTATTACAAGTTTGTTGAGTTACTTCACATGTCCAAAAATTATTCAAATTTAAATTATTTTTTTTATCATTACATGTGAAATTATTGTAACTCATTATTACATGTTGGTTGAGTAACTTTAAATGTCTGATTCTTATTCAAAATCCACTCATAAAGTCTATTTAAAAAAAAGTTATAAAGATCCTCCATTATGCACTGCATATACTTCAAGATTGGACCAATGCCCTCCATTATGCACTGCACATACATTAATATAACAATTACTTTTTTATGTGTTTAACATATTTTTATAATCAATAATATAAAAAATAGTCTTCACTATTAAAAAATATGAGCCCACAAAGCGAGACAACCAAAACGAGTTTGAAATTAAAAAAAGTTCCACTGACACATTCCCTTTGATTGTTCATCATCGTATGTTGCAAAGGTATATTTTTTTTTGTTTTGAAAAATTGCAAAAGGTATCATTGTTACAGAGGTATGATTGATTGTTATTAGTATTGGAAGCATTATTCTGGAGACATTGATCTGACCCTGAACCTGGCCCTGGATAATGAGCGTGCCTGTGTATGTGGACAAAATTCATTCCATATCATGAAAAGACATAATGCTACAAAATTAAATAAATTGTAATGATTAAGTTCAGCATTTGACATAACACCACATATTCAAAGACATGATGGCAGGCAGAAGAACCAATTTGAAGGCCCAGCCTTTGCACTTTCCGTCACTATAAGGAGGACCAGATGTAGATGTGAGACATTCTTATAGAAAAGTCGAGTCAAGGCCAGGTTTGTGTTGCCGACTTTGTCATTATGGTGAGCTCCGCAATTTGACAGCGGATCATTCTGGACGCAGACGTAGGCATGACGAAATAAATGTTTTTGAGTCAAGATAAATGGTAAAATAACACACGTTCAAATACTTTCAAAAGATGTAAATAAATACAGTAATTTGAAAAGACATAGAATCCCAAGGCAACATTACAAAAATAGTATTTAAATATAACTTGTCAAATGGTAAAACAATTTGGGAAAATTGAAGAGAATCATTTGGATGAAAATAATGGTGGAGATGTAATAAAGATGTCAAGCCAAGAAAAACAGAAAATTCAAAGAGATTGATATAGGAAGTCCAAAACAAAACAAGTATCATAAGTGTTTAATTCAAACAAAAAAACAAAAATTATGATGGAGATGATATTTTTAAATGTTTATTGTGTGGAATGTGGTTTCAAAATAAAGTTAAGGAAATTAATAGGTTGTTATTGTCTTGAATCGTTTTAAAAACTAAAAATAGGTAGTGAGGAATGTAAGCGCGCATTAAAAAAAAAGATTTTGAATATAGAGGAGTGTTTACTTGTTTCTATTGCATGAGCTTTAGGAGGTGTTACACTGATATGAGACAATTATGAATGGGAGGTACAATTGTTATAAGCAAGAAGTAATTGGTTTGCCAATCATCTTGTTATATAAAAAATAAATTGTAGATGTATATGTTTCAAATATAGTTACTTTTGAAGATAGATGTTGGAAGAGCCTTAATTTCTTCATCTCAAATTTAATGATGATTTAAATTGTAAGTTTTGAATTCCTCAAGGGACCTCAACATATTTATACTTCTATTAAAGAAGAAGAGTGATAATCATAATTGATCTAGATCAATGCAAGGATTTTTTTTCATTTTCCATCTAAATGGTCTTTCGGATGTTATTCCTTTAAGCTTTTAGCATGCATGGGATACTAGATATACTAGGATATTTTATGTGGTAGAAAGATTAGACAAGTTTTTGTTATCAAGTGAGTGGTTGCAGACATAACATGCATACAATCACATGTTGTGAGCACAAATCAAAAAATAATTTTGAGATATGATTTAATCAATATTGGTTGCCTTACTATAAAATATGTGGCTCTAAGACCTTGATTTCTTTAAAATAGTTTTCTTGGTTACATAGATGAATTGGTTACAATTTTTTAGTAACTGCCAGCGTAGCTGGCAGGGTTCAAACTATCAGTGAAGGCTTCCAACACACCCATCGTCTCATTAATGGTAACCCAGCGTGAGATGGGGACCGTCGGATGCACAGGGTTCGCACCGTCTTCGTCAGTCTGGTTCAACACGTGGCATGAAGGGGACCGTTGGACAAGCAAGAAATAGATCATCGTCATCAATCAGGTGCAACACGTAGAGGAGTCGGATCGGGCTACTAGCTATGCATGGGCACACCCGTGGGATTGGAACCTAGGTCTCCTCTCGATAGCCCCAACTTACCAATCCACCTAGACCCACGAACATTTCTTTAAAATAGTTATTTTATGGTGAATTCGAGCAAAATTTGAAAAATTATGTATGTAAAGGTTTCTTCAAAAGATAAAATATCTAAAGGCTAGAGGAAGATCTACAAAATGAAATCATTAATTACACATATAATAGAAAAGGGGAAATTTAATTCAAGATAACAAATTTATAATTTTGAGATAATGAAAATCATCAAGAACCAATTTACTTATATGCAAGAAAAAAATACCTGTTGATTATTATACCATTTTAATAAAGGAAGAGTTACATTGGGTCTAAAAATAGCAATGGATTAAGAAAGATGATAAAAAAAATGTATATTTCCATGCAACTACCAAAATATATTTACCCTTTCACATGATTAGAAAAAAAAAACTCCAAATAAAAGAAATATTGAGGAAAAAAAGAGATTATAAAGGAAATAATTATTCCTTTTAAGATAGGTTCGAGGTGTGGTTTGATCAAACCCGGTAAGGGGCGGAGGTCCAACGTTCAAATCTTGGACCTCCTCGAATTGAACGCTTGTCCCTTTTGTGGTGCTTTAGTGGCGTAAAAGGTTTAAAATAATTATGGCATTGTGGTTATAGGGGTGGACTGCATGAAGAACTGTGTGGCGGCTTTTGAGGTGGACAACACAGACTATTGTGACGATCATAAAATCCGGACAACCTTCCTAAATTTGTGGTGGCTACCGATTCCACCATGTAAATTCAAAATAAAAATTATTCTTTCAAATATACAATTAGACATTATCAAGACAAGGATGCCTAGGATGAAATTTTATAAAAATAAATTATAAATTCTCATGGAGATAAAATGATAGTTCCGTGAGGAGCCACATGAGGTCATTTCTTCTCTTTCGACCTTCACAAGGTGCCTAGTCCTATGGATTTCCTCCAAATTTATTTAAAAAATTTTGGGATATGTTGAAGTGTTATATGTTGGCTATAGTAGAAGAGGATAGGAAAAAGAAGGATTTAATAAGTGATATCAATGCTACTTATATAATGTCAGTTCCCAATAAAAGAAAGACAAAATATTATGATATTTTTTTTTCTAATAAGCCATTGTAACATGATTTATAAGGTGATTTCAAAAATTATGAAAAGTAGATTAAAAACAATCTAAGATTTTAATCTATACAAAATTTGGTTATATGGGTTTGAAATAGACCCCACCCATATTGAATTTGATCACGCGATAGTATTATAATAGATTGGCTATTATGCATATATATTTGAACTTGGGTCTCTTCTTTGAAAGTTGAGGAATTTAATTGATTGAGCTAATTCCTATTGAGATATATCACATTATTTGGTACATGTTATTGTACCCCCATGGTACCTTTATGGTATATTTGTAAATGTGTAATAGATTAGGGTTGAGTCTATAGTTTAGAGTATGATTTATATTTTTCCTTTTATATAAGTGTCAATGTGCAATGTGCAGGAAATGTACAAATGTCATGCAAGAGAGAATGTGCACAAGTGTCTTGTATGTAAGAGTGTAAATATGTAATGTGAGGATGTGCACAAGTGTTCTAGATTAGGAGTGCATGCAAAAGTGTAAGAGTCATGTGTGCAAGTGTCTTAGAGTCAAGAGTCCATCTAGTATGCAAGTGGAAAGATGATAAGCCAAGAGTCATGGGACTTGTCATATGGAGAGCAATAGTCAAGTATGTGAAGAGTCATATTACTATAGTTATATTATAGATACAATAATCCATGAGAAGACAATTAAAAAAGGGATAATCCAAGTGATGTGGAGAAAAGGAACACATCTTGTATACAAATTATTGAGCAATTAATATTGTAAGTTTTCTTCATGCATAGTTCATGAATAATTCAGGCTATTTACATTCATATTTGATCATATAAATGAATATTATTTTCTTTATTATATAAGCCTTGATATACATATTAATTTGCTCATATTATTCTACTCTTACTATCATTATTTTGACCTTTATTATTGTGGCTATTTTATATTGGGACCTGTGTGATAACCTATGATATTTTGTGGTAGTAAGGCTTAAAAAGCCAACAATTCCATTTCATCTAAGGTTATATATTTTTAGTGACTTATATGTGGCTTCTATCAGGAACCACTTCCATCAAAATAACAAACATTATATTTTTTATCAAGTTAATTAAACTATATCTAGCTTACCTTTTTATCAAAGATACTATACCTTTATTTTCATCAAAGATATATTATTTATCTTCCTCAAACTACTATATTGTTGTAGTCAAGTTGTTGATATCATTTGCATAAGGGATATCATTTTACTAGTTGCCTTCTAAGATTTGAATTTTACCAAGTTGAATATCAACACAACAATTACCTAATTATTTGCTAACATATTTCCTTCCTTATAAATGTGTTGCATTTATAAGATACAACCTCCTACTATAGTTGATGCACATTAGAAATAACACCATTTTTATTTAGTCCCCATATCCATTTTTCTTGATAATAATTAGTGAATCATCCTTAATTGAAATATATCTCCATCATTTTTCAATGGTAATTGTAATCCTTGTATGAAGTGCCCTAGCCTCTATAGTAGGTTACCATAAAATAGAAATTAGTATGGAATTTGTCCTTACACTTTAGAGCCCCAAGGCAACATTAAAATATAGTATTTAAATCTATAAATGATAACTTGTCAAATGGTAAACAATTTGGAAAAATTGAAGAGATTCATTTGAATGAAAATAATGGTGGAAATGGAATAAATATGGCAAGACCTCAAAGCAAGAATAACGAGAAAATAAAATCCAAAAATATTGACGTAGAAAGTCCAAAAAAAGTATCACAAGTGTTAAACCCACAAAAATAAGAACAAAATTTATGATGAAGATGATATCTTAGAATATTCGGTATGTGGATATGGTCCCAAAAAAAAGTTAAAGAATTAATAGGTTGTTATTATCTTGAAATATTTTAAAAACTACAAATAAAAGTAGGTATTGAGGAATGTAAGGGTGCATTTAAAAAGATTTGGAAGATAGTGGAGTGTCTACTAGTTTCTACTATAAGAGCTTTAGGAGTTGCTACAATGATATGGAATAATTATAAATGGGAAGGAAAATTGCTACAAGCAAGAAGTAATTGGTTTGCCAATCATATTATTATATAAAAAATGGATTATATATATATATATATATATATATATATATATATATATATATATATATATTGTATGTATATATATGTGTATATATATATATGCTTCAAATATAGTTACTTTTCAAGATAGATGTTGGAAGGGCCTCAATTTCTTCATCGTAAATTTAATGATGATTCAAATTGTAAGTTTTGGATATCTCAAGGAACTTCAATATATTTATACCTCTATTAAAAAATAAGAGTGATAATCATAATTGGTCTAGATCAATGTTAGGATTTTGTTTTTATTTTCAATCTAAATGGTTTTTAGGATGGTATTCCTTTAAGTTTTGACATGCATGAGATACTAGGCATACTAGGATATTTTATGTGGTAGAAATATTAGACAAGTTTTTGTTATCAGGTGAGTGGTTGTAAACATAACATGCATAAAATCACATGTTGTGAGCACAAATCAGAAAATAATTTTGAGATATGATGTAATCAATATTGTTCACCTTAATGTAAAATATGTGACTCCAAGACCTTGATTTCTTCAAAATGATTATTTTATGGTGGAATGGAGTAAAAAAAAATTGATTAGGGTCAAAACGGGATTTTGAAAGGGCCCAAACCCTTTTACAACACAAATTTAGCCCATCAATTGCATAGCTGCCAAGGGCAAATAGCCAGAGACCCCCTAGATGCAAGGCAAACAATATCCATCCTAGACCCCAATTAGTTGTAGTCCTATGTCGTAAAATTTTCTAAGTCCTCATGGACCACCCCATGAGGGATCCATCTTGTATCCTCTTCTTTAATGGTACCAAATTTTGTGAGCCAGTTTGCTGGTTTGTTACCTTTTCTATAGACATAAATAAAGTCAACTTCTTCAAAATGCTTTACAATCTCTCTAATATCTTACACAATGTAATCAATTTACCAATTAGCTTCTCCCTAATTTTTCAAAATATTGATAATATTCAAGGAGTCTCCTTCAAAGATAACTTTTTTAGCACCTAGATCCTTGGCTAGCTTTGCACCTAGATGTAAAGCATTAGCTTCAGCTTTATGACTAGTATTAATTCCCAAAAACTTGTAGGTTGCCCCCACCAATCTACCTTGATTGTCCCTCAAAATTGCTCTTGCTCCGGCATTACCTAGGTTACCTTTGGATGCCCCATCAAAATTTAAATTCAATCAGTCATCTCGAGGTGATTGTCATTTTACATCAGTTCTAACCTGAACATTTGCCTTTCCACCACTAATAGGTTCCAAATTCCATATCTTAGCTATCATAATCTCTTTAGTATTATCTAGCTTGATAGGGTACATGATAGATTTAACTTTCTCCTCTAAAAAGTGGGTGATACTTCCAAAATTTCTCATTGCAGACCTTTTTTCCCCTCAAAATTCTCTTGTTTCTCTCTAACCAAACTCCCCACACAAAATGAAATGGAATCAGGTTCCAAATTACATTAAGATGAGGACTAAAAAAAGGGTTCTCCCATTGTTATAACCATAGAACCATATTAGAAGGCATCACCCAAGAAATGCCCATCCTGTTGATGAGGAGTTAGAAATATTTAGAGCATAGGGACATTCCAAGAAGATGTGTTCCACTGATTCTTCTACCTTTTCACATAAACTACATCTCTTAGGAAATTGAGAACCTCTCTTCTTAAGATAATCCACTGTTAGGATCTTATTTTGGACTACTTACCAAAGAAAAATCTCTAGTTTAGGAATAGCTTTCTTACCCCAAATTCTATTCCAAGAGAAACCATTATCTGCAACAAAATCCAAAATATCATAGGTTGTCTTCACGCTGAATTCTCCATTCTTAGTTCTGCTCCAAACCACGGAGTCTCTATACCTGACAACACCTAAGTAATAAGCCTTTAGTTTAGCTTTAAGGAGGTTTAAAGCCTCCAAATTCTCAGGGTCTACCTCTAAAAATTTCTAGCTCAATTGGTTATCCAATAGAGTCATGTAATCACAAACCTTTTTATTATATATATCTTCTAGATCCTCTTTTAGATTAGAGAAAATATCATTGTTGGCTAAAGGGTTGTCATCTAACCAGGCATATTCCCAAAAATGTATAGAGGCCCCATATCCAACACGCCTTTTCACAAGTTAAAAATTATGTAAAGGTTTAAAAATTAAAATTTTAAAATTATGTATGTAAAGGTTTTTTCAAAAGTTGAAATATCTAAAGGGTAGAGGAAGATCTAAAAATCAAATAATTTAATAAGACGTATAATATAAAAGGGAAAAATTACTACAAGATAAAGGATCTATAATTTTGAGATAATGAAAATCATCAAGAACCAATTTACTTATTTGCAAAATGCTTGATTATCATAACATTTTATAAAAGGAAGAGTTACATTGAGCCTAAAAATATCAATGGATTAAGGAAGATGATAAAAACATTGTATATTTCCATGCAACTACCAAAATATATTTGTCCTTTCACATAATTAGAAAATGAAAAACTCTAAATAGAATAAATATTGAGGAAAAAGGAGAGATTATACAGGAAATAATTATTCCTTCAAAGGAATTCAGTTAGACATTGGCAAGACAAGGAGGCCTAGGATAATATTTTACAAAATAATTATAAATTATCTCATGAATATAATATGAGAGTCGAGAAGCCACATGAGGTCATTTCTTCTCTTTCCACCTTCACAAGGTGCCTAGTCATGGTGGATTTCCTCCAATTTTCTTTCAAAATTATCGGGATATGTTGAAGAGTGATATGTTGGCTATAGTAGAAGAGGATAGGAAAAATAAAGATATAATAAGTAGTACCAATGTTACTTATATAATGTTGGTTCCCAATAAAAGAAAGACAACATATTATGATAATTTTTTCAATAAGCTATTATAACATGATTTATAAGGTAATGTCAAAAATTATGGAAAATAGATTGAAGAAAATCTAAGATTTTGTATATACAAAATTTGGTTATAAGGGATTGAAATAGGCTTCATTCATATTAGATTTGACCACATGGTAGTATTACAATAACTTGGCTATTATGCATGTATATTTTAGTTAAATTATTTTCTAACATATTTTATTCCTTATAAATTATTTGCTAAAAAACCTTTACATACATAATTTTTAAAATAATTTAGCAATTGTTTAAAATAATTTAGCTAATTGTTGTGTTAAAATTTGAATAATTTAATTGGTTGAGCTAATTCCATTTGATCTAAGATTATATATTTTTAGTGGCTTATGTGTGGCTTCTACTAAGGACCACTTCCATTAAAATAACAAAATATCACATTTTTTGTCAAAATAATTAAACCATATCTAGCATATCTTTTTATCAAAGATATTCTTCGTCTTTCTTTTCATTAAAGACATATTCTTTATCTTTATCAAGCTACTATGTTTATGTAGTCAAGTAGTTGATACCATTTGCATTAAAGGATAAAATCCCATTTGACTAGTTTCCTTCTAAGATTTGAATTTTGCCAAGTTGAAGATCAACACAACAATTAACTAAATTATTTGTTAACATATTTTCTTCCTTATAAATATGTTTCATTTCCAAGATACAACCTTCAACAATAGTTGATGGACATTAGACAAAACATCATTTTTTATTTAGTTCTCCTATTCATTTTTCTTGATAGCACTATTAATAATATGTGAATCATCCTCAATTAAAATATATGTCCATCTTTTTTCAATAGTAATTTTGATCCTTGTAAAAAGTATCTTAACATCTATATAATTATTAGTTGAAATCTCATGTGATTTTTTTTTTGTTTGGTTACTGTGAGAAACCTCTATGATCGACGTACAGGGCTGAGCAATCTCCTTCCAACCATGACCCCTTGTAAAGCCGAGAGCTATACTTATCAATAGGGAATTTTACACAAAGCCACCACACACCCACCCCCTCACACACTCACCCATGCCACCTCACACACTCACCCATGCCACGGTTTGAACCTTAGAGAAATTTCATGTGATTTTGAGTATAAGTAAAATTTTCCATCAACAATTTAATAAATAATAGTATCACATGAATAGGGGTGTGTTTTTTCTTTTAATTAATTCTTATACCAAATTAAGCAATATTATTGAGCATGAGTTTAGGTGCAAGCTTGTACCTTTAAGCATAATACCCTATGGGATAGACTTTGGTAAGTGGTGGAGCTTATGAACTTTCCAAGTTTTATAATATACCTTTAAGCCTATTATCTTATTGACAAAGGCTCACACTTTTAGCATATTACTCTATTGGGATAGAGTCTGGTAAGTGATGAAGTTTATTATGAACTTTTCAAGTTTTATAATATACCTTTTAAGCCTGTTTATCTCATTGACAGACTTTGGCAAATGGTGGACTCAACGTAAAATTATTAAATTAATAAAATTAAAAGCTAAATCTCTTCCTTAAACATTTTTTATTCTAAATATAGTAAAGATAAATTATATGAGAAAATACGAGTTGCACACCGCCAATACATAGACGGATCAAATCACGTGAACCATCAAATTTTGATGAAGTGCTGAGTTGTTCGACGTAATGAATATATTAAAATCATTGCGAGGTCCGGGTTTCGGGTGATTATCACGTTGGCATATTGCGAATTGCGATTGATGACGTAGATGAAAGGGCTTTGGTTGAAGGAGGAGCGGGTGCCTTTGACTATCACCGCCTAATTATTTTCATAATGACCTTTTTGACCATCACCACCTAATTATTGCATTTAGTCTCCACCGATGGTTGTCTTTTCCATATTTGGAGACACTACCAATTTGAGCAACACAAAAAAGAGCGGCCGTAGGAATTAATAATTAGAAGAATCTCAATTTTTGAGTGGGGATTGAAAAGGTCAAAAAGGCTGTCATCTGGTAGTGGAGGATGTATCATAGATCGGCGATGTCGTGGGACTCTGGCATCTTCCCAAAAAGAGTAATCCATTATAATTGCAGGTGGCATTTTAATTTCCATCCAAGAAGTTTCGAGAGGGGATGAAAACCTATATAGCCTTTATGTATAGGTCATAATATGTAAGCATGAGCAAATTAATGTTTTTACATAGTGGAGTTAGGTTAGATTCACACCTATTCCAATAAGTTTATACTATTTTAATACGAAGAGGTTATCGAGCATGTATTCAAATGTTTCAAATCAAATTAAAACTTTTGCAACAAGTGTGTCCCCAAAGTTTGAACCTAAGTTTCTTCTTGATCTAAGATTCAAATCAAATTAAAACCTTTGCAACAAGCATACCTCCAAAGTTTGAACCTAAGTTTCTTCTTGGTCTCATATGATTCAAATCAAACTAAAACCTTTGCAACAAGCACGCCCCAAGGTTTGAACCTAAGTTTCTTCTTGGTAAGTGTTTGGGAGACAGACAATTACCAACCCCAAGGTTTGAACCTAAATTTCTTCTTGGTAAGTGTCTGGGAGACAAACAATTACCAATCCACCTAACCATTGGGAACTATTCTATCGTTGTCTTGTCTTAGTAAACATGCAATCATTAAAACAATTGCAAAATGAGTCCAAGTAAAAAATATATAAAGAAAATAATTTTTAAGGTTTAAGAGTTTATAGTTTATATAAAATGTATATATAAAAAAGATGTTATTTATTTAACTAAAGTTTGAATATTAAAATATAATGTACAACTATGCTTTATTAAATTTAAATCTTAATTTTTTTTTTTTTTTTTTAATATGTAGACTATCTCGGATGTATTTGATTTGACAAATAACTATGAGAACAAATAATTATTAATATATATAAAGTAAATGAGGTAAAAAATAAAAATAAAAAACAATTTTAATTGTTTATGTTTTTTCAACAGTAATTTTGGTATTTGAAAAAATGATGTTAATTTTTTTCTTTGGAAAAAATTAATAACTTTCGTTTCAGAGTTTGAAAAAAAATACAATGAGATGGGTATTTTATATCCTTGATATAGGCCTTACTAAACAGTCCTATTTAGAGTTGTTCTAAATCTCCCAAGAATTATTTAAATAAAGTCTATTAGACTTGTTACAATAATAACAACTCGTTGGAAGTCTTTAATCATCTTATAAAGTGTCATTTTGGTACTTAAGCCTTGTAGCCATCAGTCATCTAACATATATGACCTTAATTATCAAAAGACATCAAAAAGAACATAAAATGTGTCATAAACCATAACTTCTATCAAAAGGGTATAAAATGTGGTGGAATCACAGTCCCACACACTACTCCTTCCTATAACCAAGTACCAACTAGAATATCCAAGGCAACTTTTGATAGACCATATGCTTCCTCATTTAGTTCTCTATAGATATGTTTATAAGATATCTCTGCAAATGATGCTTCTAGCAATTTCACTTGCTCATAATAAGGCCTAAGTATCAAATTTCTCATCCCTACTAATCTTGATGCCCAATCCACCATCAATTTTGAGTCACCAAAAACTTGAAGTTGTATCATTCCCTATTCCATTATCATTCTTAGCAAAAATATCAAAGCCTTCTACTCTACCACATTAATGGTACATGTCATCACTGATTATCCCCATCTAGGACAATTGCACCTCGCATTAAAGTGACACAATGGACCTCAACCAAGAGCATGGGGTTCGACTCAATCAGGTCTCCAAGATTTTTTACAAGGTTTGCTCCTTGTTAAGATATGATCTTCAAGGCGTTAGTTGCTCTACAAAGGGAAAGGGGTGAGAAAAAATATATAAAATCAACAAATAAAAGAAAAAGGGGTGATGCACCAAGATATCTGTTAAGATATTTTTGCAAAAACAAGCCTGAACATTATGTGCCAATGGTAAAAAATTTCTCTCCTCAACATAGTGAAGTGCAATAAATATCTACCAGTTATACGTGCATATGAGCAAGCAGGTCCCGTAGGATATCCAAGCTAGTAAGTGACTCAGTTTGAAAATAGGTGCAAGACCCTCACACACACATACACTTAGAAAATATGATACTTAGGCAAAAGATCACAAATACATACATATAAACAACAACAATGGGTCTGTAGACAAATACCAAAAAATAGATATAGGCTCCCATGTATACATATAATGCAGGTAAAATTTTACAAATATTATGCCAAAAGCGAGGGTTCAAAATTGCCCACAATCCGCTCAAGAATCACAATTGTTTTTATAGAGAGAAATGAAATGAAATCCTACAAATACACAAAGTTGCAAACTTGTCAATCCTTTACAAAGCTAACATTACTCCTATTTATAGATTTACAAGGGAAATATTTTCCCTCCAAAATTATTTGCAATTAGATTTGACAATCACATCTACTTTTCCTTGGGATTCTGATCATTAAATGATAGACTTGTTTGATCATAATGACTGATCAACATAGGACTGTTAGAGTCATACTTCTTGAATGAATGTTTGGGACAATAACTAAGGTCATTTTTGTGTAGATGGTCTTCATATCTTCAATCAAGGAAGTCATTAATTCAACTCATCTACCCTTATCGCTTGATTTGACTTGGGTATTTGTGTCTACTTGGTCTTCCGGTATTTTTTACAGACTGATAAAGAGTTTTCTCTATTGTACTTTATTGTTGATTATTGGGTTTTTAAGTCTTACTACCACAAAATATCATAGGTCCCAAATATGAAATAGCCACAATACTAAAGGGCAATATAATATTATAAGTAGTAGAAATATATGAGCAAATTAATATGTATATCAAGGCTTATCAAATAACATTCATTTATATACTAAATTATGAATGTAAATAGCCTATCATTCATGAACTATGCATGAAGAAAACTTACAATATTAATTGCTCAAAATTCTATATACAAGCTTTATTCCTTCTCCTAGTTACAACTTTGTAATCTCTTGTATTGTGATTTGGATTACATTCTCATGGAGCATTGTCTCCATAATATAGCCATAGTAATGTGACTCTTCACATACTTGACTATTGTTTTCTATATATCAAGTCTCATGACTCTTGGCTTATCAACTTGTCATTTGCACACTAGATGGGCACTTGACTCTACAACACTTGCACACATGCCTCTTGCACTTATACATCCACTCCTAATCTAAGACACTTGTGTACATACTCACATTACATAGTTGCACTCTTACATACAAGATACTTGTGCACATTCTCTCTTACATGACATGTGCATTTCCTACACATTGACACTTATATAAAAGGGGAAATATAAATCACACTCTAAATTATTGACTCAACCCTAATATAATATTTACATTGTACCATGAAGGTACCATGGGGGTACATTAGCATGTAGCAAATAATGTAATATTCCTCAACACCCCCCTATATTACATTATTTGGTTATTAAAGACTTTAGTCTTCAATCTTGGTCTTTGTCTTTAGTCTTCAATCTTTATGTGACCTTTCATTGTTCATGAACCTATGATGAAATACATCTTTAGATTCTTTGAGTTATTTTCCATATCCATTCTTTGATTATTCAAGCTTTGAATCTTCATGATCTCTTGCTTTTCTGAAATCATCTTGGATCTTGGATTCAAATTTGACTTCTTTGAGTTCTACTTTTTGTTCTTTGTCTTCATTCTTTAGATTATCATTCTCAGCATTTATATCTTCATGATTTGGATCATGAACGTCTTCTTCTTTGGCCTCTAATCCATTTTTTATTGCTATGTACAATAAATTTGGACCATATTTGATTTTTATTTTCCTTATTTTCTAAACATTTAATCGTAAAATGTTTTCCCTTCCCGTATTTCAAAAACTGAACACTTTGCTCTATTGTTATAACTTGCTTTAGAAATAAGTTTTTTAAAAAGATTGCCTAATCTAAACGATAGTGTTCTTTCAAATCTTCCACAATATTTTTCTTTGTACCAACAAAATGTTGGAGAATGAGATTTTATTCCAAAATATTTACATGGATAAAGATTTTAACAATTAGCTTCTTCATGATCAATTCTATTACAATAACTACACTTCAACTAAATATAGTGTCTTCTCTTTGTTTTATGCTTCCTTTTTTCTTCTTTAAGTGCTTTGTTTCCTTAAGAAAACAATGTAAATATTTATGCAAAACAAAGGCTACTCTTTATTTATTTTCCTTATTAATAAGTTGCAAAATTTGATAGTTTATGACATTTTGGGTAGATATAGGTTTTGTGAAAGAATCTATTTTTGATGAACTACTAGATTGAGATTTAGTAGTAACAAGATCTAATTTTGAGTTCTCAAGAGTATTTAGTGATCTTGTTATTTTCTTCTTTTTATCAAGATCATCTATCAAAATTTGAAAATAAAGCTTTAACTTGTTCACTATTTCTTCACTATCCTCATTGAATGCATTTCTAATAATTTCTTCCATGGTATGCAATTCAATTTTATGATTTATTTCCTTTGAAGTAGTAAGCCTTATAACTCCCTAATTCAAATAATAATTCAAATATGAAATTTAAAAATTATAAAATTTCCTAATCCTTTGATGTTGAAAACCTTTTAAATCCAAAATTTGATTTGCAAATTTTCTAAATTAAAAAACATAAAAAAAATATTTTTTCAAAAACTCCAAATTTCAAAAATTTAAAGTTTTAAAGAATTGGAGAACTTTAAAACTTTAAATAACTTTCAAAATTTAAAAAACTTCTCCAAATATAAAAAAAAGTAAAAACGTTAACTCCTTATTACTCTAACTCTTTCAATTTTTTGAATTCTTACATATTTGAAGAAATTAAATAATCAAAACCTTAAGTAATCCTTGTAGCTCCTTATAACCTTAGCACTAAAAATATTTTTAAATATTAATATTTCCCTTCAAAATATTTAGTGATGAGTAGGGCTTACCTTTTAAATATCGATGAGAATATAGCTGAGTGGTAATGCTCAATGCCCCAATGCATGCAATGTAACATTTCTTGCTTCATTCACTACATCTTCTCGTTAGATAATTCACCTCACATTGAGCCTAAGCCTCTTCCGCTACACAGGTGAATTTGATAGGTCAATATGATGTTGCGTTCAATCATTCCTTTGCTATTGAACAACATTGATGACGACTTTGTTGTTGATTAGAACAACACCTACACTTGACTCAGCTATTGTTATCAAAGGGTGCCTATGATTTGCTCTTCTTCCCATTGGCTAGTTCAATCTTCCTTAGGTGCTTAGCTCTAGTTTTCTTTGAATGGACTCTAATTTACTTTTCTCATGCGATTGGTTCACCTTACCTCTACTATGTTGTTGGTCTACCTTGTTGTAGGTGACTAGTTCACCTTACCATTGCTTTGTGGTTGGGCTACCTCTATGTAGGTCACTGGTTCACTTACCTCTACTCTATGGCTAGTCTACCTAGATGTAGGTGATTGGTTCACATTTGTATATTTCAAATTTATTTTAAAAATTAAGTTTTTATTTTCTTTTAACATTGGCTCTACAAGCCAAATCTCATGCATTGACTACACTAAAGTTTAGTGTTGGCCGAATGGCCTACACTCTTCTTCACTGCCTTCCAGTGATGGCCAAATGGTGTATGCTTCTATGTTGCTTTTTGGTGATGGTCAAATGGCTTACAATTTTGTGTTGCTTTCTAGTGAGATAGTCGAATGACTTTCTCTTCTTTACCAATATACTTTAGGTCTCTTTATCTTGTTTTAATTTCTCAGGTCGCTCTCTACTTTCTTGGATTCTTGAGACTTGTTCCTTTAACTTAGTATTTGTACTTTTATCTACAATATTTGCCTCATGGGTCTATCTCTTCTATATTGGCCTTGTAGGCCTTCTTCTATGTGGGCCTCTAGGGCGTTTCTCCTATAATGGTCTCTTGGGCCTCTCTTCTATAATGGCCTCTTAGACCTATCTCTTCTTTGTTAAAAGAATGTCTACCTTGAAGAACCTACTTCAAAAAATGATTTGTGGCTAAGATTAAAATGATATATAGATATATCTAGTTAGCCTAGTTCTTCAATGTATCTTGGAAAGATAATTTCTTCTTTTTTGCTCTATAATATTATGCTTCTTCTTCAAACATGTCAAGGTTGATTTGACTTTATTATTCTTATATTTATCCATGTCTTTCTTCTTTTTTTTTTCTATGCTATCTTAGGAAGATTTGAATGCTTCTCAATCCACTACAACTTAGAAGCTGAAATTATTCTCTATCTTCTGTAGGAAGCTTTTCAAACTTCTAACTTAATCTTTGTTGCTCTTCTTTTTTGTTTCAATATGAAAACTTCAATGTCTTAGGTCACACCTAAGAACCCAATATGATTATCCTCCTTAATAGAGAACCCAATATTAATGTTAGGGTGGCATTGTATATCCCTGAATGATAAAATATATTCCAATTTGATTCTACCTCAATCTTCAATTTGCAAATACACAAATATTCAAATCAATGTCAAGATGGCTCTTTCTTGAATGACCAACTTTCTCTTGAGTTGGTTTAGCCTCAACTTAACTGATTCCTAGTCTTCATTGGTTTTACTTCAACCTAGTGGAAAGACCCTAGCTTGTTCTACTCAATAAGACCTTTAAAAATAGAGTCCAAGTCTTCACTACCTTTAAAGTGGACAAACTTTAAATTAACTTTATCAAAAGTGGATAAAGCTAATTAATAATGGTGGCTAATAAATAAATCTATCAAAAATGTACAAAGTATGGTGGTAGCTATGATATGATTGTTGGTTTTCTAAGCCTTGCTACCACAAAATATCATAGGTCCCAAATATAAAATAACCATAATATAAAATAGGAAATCCTACAAATACACATAGTTGCAAACTTGTCGATCCTTTACAAAGCTAACATTACTGCTATTTATAGATTTACAAGGGAGGATTTTCCCTCCAAAATTATTTGCAATTAGATTTGACAATCCCATCTACTTTTCCTTGGGATTTTGATCATTAAATGATGTACTTCTTTGATCATAATGACTTATCAACACAAGATTGTTAGAGTCATACTTCTTCTTGAATGAATGTTTGGAACAATAACTAAGGTTGTTTTTGGATAGATGGCCTTCATCTCTTCAATCAAGGAAGTCATTAATTCAACTCATCTACCCTTATCGCTTGATTTGACTTAGGTATTCGTGTCCACTTGGTCTTCCGATATTTTTTGCATAATGATCGAGAGTTTTCTCTGTTGTGCTTTACTGCTGATTATTGGCTTTTTAAGTCTTACTACCACAAAATATCATAGGTCCCAAATATAAAATAGCCATAATATTAAAGGGCAGTATAATATTATAATAAGTAGAAATATATGAGCAAATTAATATGTATATCAAGGCTTATCAAATAACATTCATTTATATACTAAATTATGAATGTATATAACCTATAATTCATGAACTATGCATGAAGAAAACTTACAATATTAATTTCTCAAAATTCTATATACAAGCTTTAATCCTTCTCCTAGTTACAACTCTGTAATCTCTTGTATTGTGATTTGGATTACATTATCATGGAGCATTATCTCCATAATATATCCATAGTAATGTGACTCTTCACATACTTGACTATTATTTTCTATATGTCAAGTATCATGACTCTTGGCTTATCAAATTATCATTTCCATACTAGATGGGCACTTGACTCTACAATACTTGCACACATGCCTCTTGCACTTCTACATCCACTCCTAATATAAGATACTTGTGTACATCCTCACATTACATAGTTGCACTCTTACATACAAGACACTTGTGCACATTCTCTTATATATTCTCTCTAATATGACATGTGCATTTCCTACAAATTGACACTTATTTAAAAGGGTAAATATAAATCACACTATAAACTATTGAATCAACCCTAATATAATATTTACACTGTACCATGAAGGTACCATGGGGGTACATTAGCATGTACCAAATAATTTAATATTCCTCAACACCCCCCTATATTACATTATTTAGTTATTGAAGACTTCAGTCTTAAATATTGGTCTTTGTATTTAGTCTTCAATCTTTATGTGACCTTTCTTTGTTCATGAACCTATGATGAAATACATCTTTAACTTGTTTGAGTTATTTTCCATATTCATTCTTTGATTCTTCAAGTTTTGAATCTTCATGATCTCTTGATTTTCTGAAATCATCTTGGATCTTGGATTCAACTTTGACTTATTTGAGTTATACTTTGTGCTCTTTGTCTTCATTCTTTAGATTCCATTCTCAGCATTTATATCTTCATGATTTGGATCATGAACTTCTTCTTCTTTGGCCTCTAATCCATTTTTTATTGCTCTGTATGATAAATTTAGACCATATTTGATCCATTTTTCTTTTCCTTATTTTTTAAACATTTTATCATAAAATATTTTCCCTTCCTGTATTTCAAAAATTGAACACTTTGCTCTATTGTTAGAAGTTGCTTTAGAAATAAGTTTTTGAAAAATATTGCCTAATCTGAACAATAGTGTCCTTTCAAATCTTCCACAATATTTTTCTTTGTACCAACAAAATGTTGGAGAATGAGATTTTCTTCCAAAATATTTACATGGATAAATATTTTAAAAATTAGCTTCTTCATGATCAATTTTATTACAATAACTACACTTCAATTAAATGTAGTATCTTTTCTTTGTTTTATGCTTCCTTGTTACTACTTTAAGTGCTTTGTTTTCTTAAGAAAATAATGTAAATATTTTTGTAAAACAAAGGCTACTCTTTCTTTATTTTACTTATAAATAAGTTGCAAAATTTGATAGTTTATGAAATTTTGGGTAGATATAGGTTTTGTGAAAGAATTTATTTTTGATGAACTACTAGATTGAGATTTAGTAGTAACAAGATATAATTTTGAGTTCTCAAGAGTATTTAGTGATCTTGTTATTTTCTTCTTTTTATCAAGATCATCTATCAAATTTTGAAAATAAAGCTTTAACTTGTTCACTATTTCTTCACTATCCTCATTGAATGTATTTCTAATAATTTCTTCCATGGTATGCAATTCAATTTTATGATTTATTTCTTTTGAAGTAGTAAGCCTTATAACTCCCTAATTCAAATAATAATTCAAGTATGAAATTTGAAAATTATAAAATTTCCTAATCCTTTGATGTTGAAAAACTTTTAACTCCAAAATTTGATTTACAAATTTTCAAAATTCAAAGACTTCAAAAAATATATATTTTTCAAAAAAACTCCAAATTTCAAAAATTTAAAATTTTAAAGGATTGAATAACTTTAAAACTTTAAATAACTTTCAAACTTTAAAAAACTTCTCCAAATATAAAAAAAAAGTAAAAACATTAACTCCTTAGTACTCTAACTCTTATAGTTTTTTGAATTCTTAAATATTTGAAAAATTAAATAATCAAAACCTTAATTAACCCTTATAGCTCCTTATAACCTTAGCACTAAAAATAATTTCAAATATTAATATTTCCCTCCAAAATATTTAGTGATGAGCAGCGCTTACCTTTTAAATGTCGATGAGAATATAACTGAATGGTAATGCTCAATGCCCCAATGCATGTAATGTAATATTTCTTGCATTGTTCACTACATCTTCCCGTTATACAATTCACCTCACGTTGAGCCTAAGCCTCTTTCGCTATACAAGTGAATTTGATATGTGAATATGATGTTGTGTTCAATCATTCCTTTGCTATTGAACAACATCGATGATGGCTTTGTTGTTGATTAGAACAATGCCTACACTTGACTCGACTATTGTTATCGAAGGGTGCCTATGATTTTCTCTTCTTCCCATTGGCTAGTTCAATCTTCCTTAGGTGCTTGGCTCTAGTTTGCTTTGAATGGACTCTACTTTACTTTTCTCATGCGATTGGTTCACCTTACCTCTACTATGTTGCTGGTCTACCTTGTTTTAGGTGACCAGTTCACCTTACCTCTGCTTTGTGGTTGGTCTAGTTCTATGTATGTGACTGGTTCACCTTACCTCTACTCTATGGCTAGTCTGCCTAGATGTAGGTTTTTGGTTCACCTTTGTATCTTTAACTTTTCTTTTAAACGTTAAGTTTTTATTTTTTTTAACATTGGTTCTACAAGCCAAATCTCATGCATTGACTACACTAAATTTTAGTGTTGGACGAATGGCCTACACTCTTCTTCACTACCTTATAGTGATGGCCAAATGGTGTATGCTTCTATGTTTCCTTTTGGTGATGGTAAAATGTCTTCCAATTTTGTGTTGCTTTCTAGTGAGATAGCCGAATGACTTTATCTTCTTTACCAATATACTTCAGGTCTCTTTCTCTTATTTTAACTTCTCAGGTCGCTCTCTAATTTCTTGGATTCTTGAGACTTTTTCCTTTAACTTAGTATTTTGTACTTTTCTCTACAATATTGGCCTCATGGGTCTATTCTTCTATATGGGCCTTGTAGGCCTTCTTCTATGTGGGCCTTTAGGGCCTTTCTACTATAATTGTCTCTTGGGCCTCTCTTCTATAATGGCCTCTTAGGCCTATCTCTTATTTGTTAAAAGAATGTTTACCTTGAAGAACCTGCTTCAAAAAATGATCCATGGCTAAGATTAAAATGATATATAGATATATTTAGCTAGCCTAGTTCTTCAATGTATTTTGGAAAGGTACTTCCTTATTTTATGCTCTATAATATTATGCTTCTTATTCAAATATGTCAAGGTTAATTTGACTTGATTCTTCTTCTATTTATCCACTTCTTTATTCTTTTCTCTTTCTATGCTATCTTAGGAAGCTTTGAATGCTTCTCAATCCACTACAACTTAGAAGCTGAAATTCTTCTCTATCTTTTGTAGGAATCTTTTCAAACTTCTGAATTAATCTTTGTTTCTCTTCTTTTTTGTTTCAATATGAAAACTTCAATGTCTTTGGTCACACCTAATAACCCAATATGATTTTCCTCCTTACCAGATAAACCAATATTAATGTTAGGGTGGCACTGTATATCCTTGAACGATCAACTATATTCCAAGTTGATTCTACCTTAATCTTCAATTTGCAAATCCAAAAATCTTCAAATCAATGTCAGGATGGCTCTTTCTTGAATAATCAACTTTTTCTTGAGTTGGTTTAGCATGAACTTAACTAAGTCCTAGTCTTCATTGGTTTTCCTTCAACCTAGTGGAAATACCCTAGCTTGTTCTACTCAATAAGACCTTTAAAAATAGAGTCCAAGTCTTCACTACCTTTAAAGTGGACAAACTCTAAATTAACTTTATCAAAAGTGGACAAATCTAATTAATAATGGTGGCTAATAAATAACTCTATCAAAATGGACAAAGTATGGTGGTAGCTATGATGTGATTGTTGTCTTTTTAAACCTTGCTACAACAAAATATCATAGGTCCCAAATATAAATTAACCATAATATTAAAGGTCAAATATAATCTTATAATGAGTAGAAATATATGAGAAAATTAATATGTATATCGGAATTATCAAATAACATTCATTTATATACTAAAATATGAATCTAAATAGTCTATGTCATTCATGAACTATGCATGAAGAAAAATTACAATATTAATTGCTGAAAATATTGTATACAAGCTTTATTCCTTCTCCCTATTACAACTCTATAATCTCTTGTATTGTGATTTGTATTACATTCTCATGGAGCATTATCTTCATACTATAGCCATAGTAATGTGACTCTTCACATACTTTACCATTTATTTCCATATGTCAAGTCTCATGACTCTTGGCTTATCAACTTGCCACTTGCATACTAGACGGGCACTTGACTCTACAACACTTGCACACATTACTATTACACTTCTACATGCACTCCTAATCTAGGAAACTTGTGCACATCCTCACATTACATATTTTCACTCTTACATACAAGACACTTGTGCACATTCTCTCTTACATAATACTTGTGCATTTCTTACACATTAAAACTTACATAAAATGGGAAATATAAATCACACTCTACACTATTGACTCAACCCTAATCTAATATTTACATTGTACCAAGTGGTAGAAATGCTTGGTAGTTCACTCATGAATGCTTGTTGGCTACAATATGAAGGTACCATAGGGGTACATTAGCATGTACCAAATGATATAATATTCCTCAACATTGATCACAAAACCTTTGATATCAAAATTTAGTCTGAAGGCAGGCTCCTTTGGTGCTCTTTTGACTATTTTTTAGGACTTCCACTGAATAAAATTTTGTATAAGTCTCTATTATCAAGAATTCCTTGAGCTTGTTCTCCATGGGATAGATAAAAATATAACCATTGGTTTTCGAGGTTTTGACTTGGTTGCAAGTGGGTAGTGGTGAACCAATCTAGTACCTTCACTAAGACCAATTTTGAAAGTGAATTTGTGATTTTCATCCTGATATAACACTCCTCCTACCCCACATATATCTAGAGTGTCTTGATAAGCTCCATCAAAAAATCCCAAGATATTGTAATATCCACTGTTAAATTGTCAACCCGTCTTACAACATTAAATTTTGGGTTTCTTTTATGCATTCATAAGTACATTTGATCTAAAATTGAACTTGTATAGGTATAATTTCCTTGCTCTCAAAAAACATAGAATTTCTTGCCAACCATAGACCCCATGCCACTATTAATGGAATACACTTGTATTCCTTTAAACCTTTATCTTTGAACCACCATTGCATATTCTCCAACAAATTCCTTGTTGGTCATTGTCCCTTCCCCTTAGTCATGGGTAGAATAGACCTCCATACTTCTCTCAAGAAATAAAAATGGATAAATAGGTGATCCATTGTTTCTTCTTACCTTTTACACAAACCGCATTGACTTAGACCTTGCTAGGATCTCTTTTGCAGAACATACCATGCCAATGCCTTCTTAGCTAAAGCTAACCAAGAAAAAAATTTATTTTCAAGGGTGCTTTCACTTTCCAAATATTGCTCCACCACCAAAGAACCTCCTCATTATTATCTTCAAGCATTGTCTTGTATCCTTAGTTGTAAATTGTCCACCAATATTCTTTGACCATACTAAAGAGTCTTCTTCTTGTATCAATCTTATAAAATCCCTTGTATACTTGCTCTATTGTTTAGCTTCATTTCCTTCCAAAAATAATTATTTTGCTAATAGCCACCCTTGATTCCATAAATTTGTTCTATCCACAGAGGTTGCACCTGTCAATACCCTAAGCCACTGTCTATTTAGGTGTAGTATTAAAATTTTAAATAACTAGTAATTTCCTCCATTCCCTAGCCAGGGGTCTTTTTCTAGCCTTACTTTCTTCCCATTTCCTATTTTCCAAACCAAAAAATTACCCACTAATGGAAAAGCCTTCACTAATGCTTTTCAAATGATAGTAACATTGGTCATTATCTTGATAGGATGCTTAATCCACTCTTAAGAGGACATGGAACCCAAATATTTATGCTTGATAACCTCATGCCATAATCCTCTATCAATTATCAATCTCCAAAGATTCTTGGCAACTAGTGCTTTCCTAAAGTTATGTATAATTTTTTTATTATTCATGACGCTTGACAAAAAAATTAAAAATAAATAATCATCATAAAACTTAGTTTTAATAAAAGTAAACTTTAATGAATAGAAATAGGGTTAGAAAAATAATAATAAAAAAAATATTTAGCCATGATCACCTTTTTAGTGGTGGTTTTGGCACTTCAAAACGTAGTCTTGAATTTTTTGAGTAAATAGTAATTTCTCGAATAAAATAGTCATTAAGGACTTGATTATTAAGAGAGGAAGAGCCTAATTTGATGTAATAACTAGAAACCTTTTACTCATAACAATTTTGGAAGGACAATCTCTTAGATTGGTTTGTATGCTTTGGAAATTGCATGATATTTGTTTCCATAGAGAAGTAGTTAATATGCACACCCTTGGAATTTTTAGGTAAAAAAGGTCAACTCTTATGCTCATGATTTTGAACCCTATTGAATTGAGGCTCATAAAAATAACTATATTAGAAATGCTAGGATTTTGATAATTATTTTCTTAAGATAACTTGGAGAATTTTTTAAGAAGAAATTTTATTTTCAAAAACATCCCTCTAGTATACTTTTTGGAGGCAAATTTCCTAGGGCCATAATTTTCACATACATATGTGTTTGGAGCCTATGATTTTTTAAATTGTATGGTTTTTTGAGCTCTTGATAATAAAAAAATATGGTTTTCCTTATAAATTTGAAATTTATTGTGATAAATATATTTGTTTATATCATTCAGGTCAATAACCTTCACCTCCAGGTTTTGATATTGAGAAATTTTTACTATGGATAAAGGAACCTTATATGATTGGTTAGAGGAGGTGGGGGTGGAGGCTCATAAAAATCCTAAGGATGATATGAACTCATATTTAAATAATAATATTTATAACAAGAGCATTCATGACAATTTGTTTCATACGAGACGAAAGATCATCAAAGTCCTAAGGATGAAGGATAAATGTTTGTGCAAATAGATCCCAATTATTAGGACCCAAAGCAAGTTGGAACTAAATTAAGGGGTCACATTACTGTAGCATATGAAATTTATGATTTTATATAATATTCATAAATTTCAAAATACATTATGATAAAGCAGGTAAAATGGACAGTATATAGGTTTTATAAGGTCCTCCTCTTCATCCTCATCATTTATAAACTTTCTAAAATAATTGATTAGATTGACAAGGTTCATCATGGTCCTTGATGGGATATCTATCATCTTCTTCCTCATCCATAAGATACCAAAAATAAATTTCATTATATTGGTAAGATTCATCAGTATTTTGTGGGATCCCTATCGTCATCTTCCTCATCCATAAGATCTCCAAAATTAATTTTGTCAAATTGGTAAGGTTCTTCATAATATCTTTTGATATCCTTATCATAATATTCATCATAAGTAAGATTTCTAAAATAAATTTTATATTCAACAGAAGGGTCTTCATCATAGAAGTAATTAGTTTGAAATCCATCTTAATAAAATTTGTTCTAGGATCTATTTGTTCTACCAACATCCATAAAATAAAAAGGGGGGAGTCTAAGATAAGTAGGTAGATACAACAACAAATATGGAAACCATTGGAAACTATGACCAAAAATATGATAGTTGGCCTACCAAACCCTAGTGGTTAAAATCATAAACATATTTTCTTTTTCAATAAATAACCATAAGAGAAAGAGGAAAACTACAACACTACACTAGCCTACAACCACTAGCAGTATATATGGTAGTCAGCCTATCAAGACTTATTGGTTAAAGAATAGAAAAATAAGAACTTTGAAAATAGGATTCATGTCAAGTTTACTAGAATTACAGGAAAATTTGATATAACTCATAAAATCACTAGAACTAATACAAGATATTCTAAATACTCTAATCAAAATAACACAACATGATAAGCAAAATTTTAATAACTAAGCTATTGTTATTCTAATGAGAGAAAATGAGATAAGGAAGAAGTAAATTTTATTTCCATGCTAAAATTATTAATAAAACTATTGTCCTCTTCAATTGTCATAGCCACCAGATACGGATAACTAGATGAATGGACTATTGCACCTTGCATGGAGCAACATAGCAAGGCAACTCCAAAAGCATGGAAAGGAACTCGATCAGATACCTCTAAGATTTTTTACAATGCCAACTCCTTTTAATATGTGATCTTCAATGCTCTATTTCCTAATCTAACCCAACTATCAAATTCACAGAGGAAAAGGAAAAGAAAAACCATAGAAAACAAAGATAGCAAAAAGGAAAAATATCTTAAGCTAACCTAAACTAAATGGGAGGAATGTGCCAAGATCATAATAAGATTCTCTTGTATAATAGTGGGGTGTATAAACACATGAGTCTAATGCACTGACAAATCAAAGTGAACACTTTCTCTTCTCAACATGCTAAACACAAATTGCATATAAAAAAAAACAAGACAAAAATCAGATAGTCACGACCTTCAATATACGTGCATAAACATATATATACATAATAAATTGGACAAAAAAATACTAGTAGTCATGGCTTCTAATATACATGTGTATATATATATATATACATATATACATATATACATATATACATATATATGTGTATATATACATACACATATATATACTTGAAGCTAAGACTACTAGGATTTTTTGTCAAGTTTCTTGTGTATTTGTATGTTTATGCACATATATTGGAGATCGTGTACTTGTTGGTGTGTCTTATGGCCTACTAAAGATTAAAGTAATATTTTGTGGTTCTTTGGAGTGGAGCATAAGTTTGGTGTTCTTGATGCAATGCATGAGACATTTCTTATGCTCATGATGCAAAGTGCAAGTGTTGTTAAAAACATCATACTGAGCCCTCATATCATATTGACAGGGCTTGCCAATAAGTAGACCACAACAATCCATAAGTTTCATATTATAGGTGAATCTATCCATAAAATATGGACCAAGGGCAAAGAACACCATGTAATTTTATGTGATATATGATGTGGAACCATTATCATTACATCCAAGTGAGTATGGATGAGGATGTTGTTCCAAATAAAACTTCAACCTATCAACAATGGATCTAACAATTGAGTTATTTTTTGAGTCTTTGTCGATTATACAATCCATAGAGAAATTATGGGTGAGGTGACGAATAAATTATCATGATCACCTTTAGATAAATGATGAGACATCAAGGTAACATTATTGAGTTTACCCTTGAGCTCATCACACTCCTTTTCTTCTCTTGTAATCTCAATGGGAACATCTTGAGGTTTCTCACATTGGGATTTTACAATGACATTCTTCAACTGAAGTAGTCAGCTTCTACATGACCTCTCCTAGTACAATAGTTACAAAATTTTTTGTTATAAAATGAAGGAGGATATTTTTGAGGAGAAGAAGAGGAAGGAGAAGGAGAAAAAGACTTCTTAGCCATGCATGTCTACTACGGAGACAATGAATTGGAAGTCTTGGAAGCTCCTTGCAATTGCACAACATATTTTTCTTCCATAAAATGAGCATGATTAAAATCAAGATCCAATACTGTAAGGGGAACTTACTTTAATTCTCTATACAGGTGCTCCTGAAGGCCACTCTTGAACTTGAGAATGAGTGCAACTACATCATTATTCATGCCTAAGAGAATTCAAAACATATTAAATTGAAAAATATATTCCTACACAGATATGTTAGTTCCTTGCCTCAATCAAAACCATTTGATGATTAAGCCTTGCTCATATTTAAAAGGGAAAAAATATTGCTTCAAGGATTTAATAAAATCCTCCCAAGTGTTGAGAGGTTTTTGACCTTCTTGTCATTTCACCACAATTTTAGCTAAGCTAAAAAGCTTAAGCTTGGCAAATGGAATTTTCTCCTCTTTAGGGAGTTGTGTATATGAAAACCATGTTTCCATATCCAAAATCCATCTGTTCAAAATATTTGGATCCTTAGACCCATCATAAAACGAGACGTCAAATTTTGTGTTGGACTGTTGGTCATTATTGTTATTTTTTACATCATTAGGGTCACTTTGGACTGATATATCATTTACCTTATCAACCAAGGAACTTACAACATGGGCTAATTCAACCATCGTTATAGCCAAATTTATGGCCATGGCTGAATAGGTGAAAGCTAGATGTGCCTAAATTGACCAAAGGCTTTTCCAAAAATATTGTCCTATTTCAAAAATTTTACAATGAAATAAGTTTTCCTATGCTTATACAAACAAAAAAAACTAAGACCAATCAAAGGTGCTCAAGGTATATTAAGAAAAATACAATTAAATAATTAATTTAATTAATTAATGTATTTATTGATTTGATGATTAATAATTAAATTAATTAAAAATGCGCATTATACCTTAGCACATAGAAAAATCAAATTTATAAGGTGCCAATGGTCAGGGATTAAATTGATCAAGTCAGCACCAATGGTCAATTTTGTCCAAGCACTAGACCACCAACAATTTCATGCCACATGGTAGAAAACAAACAACCTATCCCACTCCATCCACTTGTTCCAACTATCAACGTAAATGACTTGTGATTATAAACTTGATGAGGATCAATGCGAGTAGAAAGAGTTTACGTTCATCATGAGGCCAAGTCATGTGATTGACTATGTAATCTTGACCAAATCACACAGTCACTTGGATGGGATCAATATTGAAAGAAAAATTTCAAAAGACTGTAGTGGTAGAGGCAAGAATAACACCAAGAGAGGATGTTCACTTGACATAGAAATACATGCTAATTGTGTTATCATATCATCTCTCAAAAACTACTTTCAATTTGGAATGGTCACTAAATTGATGTCAATGCAACAAAGTCTAACATCGATGTAAAGCAAAGCATGAAATAGGTGCTAGATACACATTTTACTAGAAAAATGGTCCAGAAGGTTCTTTATAGAAATCATACACTAGTCATGATAAAATTATAATTTTATGTGATGTTAGTTGATAGGGTAGATGTGTGAGTGTCCTTTTGCCATGTCTACTTTGTAGGTCTCTTTCACGAATGACCTCCATACATCAACCTCCATGTCAACGTCACATGGAGTGTCAACCTAAATTGGTGATGATAGGATGGGTTAGGATCATTGATGGTTATTTTCCATTAGACTTTCAGCATGTGTCCATGTTGTCTGGTCTTAAGGCTCGATTCGATTAGATTTTTGATGCAGGAGCATCCGGAGGTGGAAAAGCAATCTTGCATCACCCAAAAATATTTTTTTCTTTAAGTGCCAAAGCTATCGCGATATCGCGACACTTTTTGAGAAAGGGCGCCAAAGGGTCAAACTGTCGCGATATCGCGACGCTTTTTGAGAAAAGGGGCCAAGGCGCAAAATGGTCACGAAATCGTGACATTTTCGAAGCAAAGCAGCCTGGACGCAAAATGGTCATGAAATCGTGACATTTTCAAAGCAAAGAAGCCAAGGCGCAAAATGGTCATGAAATCATGACATTTTCAAAGCAAAGAAGCCAAGGCGCAAAATGGTCGTGAAATCGTGACATTTTCAAAGCAAAGAAGCCAAGGCGCAAAATGGTCATGAAATCATGACATTTTCGAAGCAATGGAGCCAAGGCGCAAAATGGTCACGAAATCGTGACACTTTCGGAGGCAAAGCTCTAAGGCACAAAGTGGTCATGAAATCGTGACACTTTCGGAGGCAAAGCTCTAAGGCGCAAAGTGGTCACGAAATCGTGACACTTTCGGAGGCAAAGCTCTAAGGCACAAAGTGGTCATGAAATCGTGACACTTTCGGAGGCAAAGCTCTAAGGCGCAAAGTGGTCACGAAATCGTGACACTTTCGAAGGTAAGGCTCGAAGGCGCAAAGTGGTCATGAAATCGTGACACTTTCGAAGGCAAGGCTCGAAGGCGCAAAGTGGTCACGAAATCGTGACACTTTCGAGGGCAAGGCTCGAAGGCGCAAAGTGGTCACGAAATCGTGACACTTTCGAAGGCAAGGCACGAAGGCGCAAAGTGGTCACGAAATCGTGACACTTTCGAGGGCAAGGCTCGAAGGCGCAAAGTGGTCACGAAATCGTGACACTTTCGGAAGCAAGGTGACAGGGTGCAAAGTGGTCGCGAAATCGTGACACTTTTGGGGCAAAGGCACCAAGGGGTAGAATGGTCATGAAATCGTGACATGTCGCGGTTTCACGGCCCGAAGGAGAAAACAGAGGCCGAACGCCAAAACGTCGTGATATCGCGACCGAAGAGGAGAGAGGGCGTAAGGAAGCAAACACGTCGCGATATCGCGACAAAATGCTCATGACTCTAGACCAGCCGACGATTGCAGAGGCCATTGCAGAAGGACACGTGGCATCAAATTACAGGTGGCCATAGAGCACTAGGCGGTTACAGAGGCCATTGCAGAAGGGCACGTGGTAGCAGATTACAGATGGCTATGGCGCATTCCTATGAATGATGACTCGACGGGTGGATGGACAGGCGGCTGCAGGGCACTCCGCCATCCCATGCCATGATGATGAAAGATACCTGGCCACAACATGCATGCGGTGATAGAACACTCGTGCGGGCGGTTACAGGGAATCCCGCATTCTGTGTAATGATGTTCGAAGGGGGGTCGGGTCTGTTATAAAAAGGAATGCATACATTGTAAAAGGGGTTCTTGGCCATTTGAATATAACTACTGTATTTGCGAATTCGAAACCTCTGCTAATGAAATTTGCATGAATTTTTTTGTGTGTTATCTTAGTTCTGCTTCAAGTGGTATCAGAGCCAGAAGGTTCTGAGTGCGCAAACCGATCGTCGACAGTGAGGCAGTTTGCGCCAGGATTGTGGTTGTGGGTTGAGAGGAAGCGAGCAGGATGCCTCCGCGTAGGAACCATGGTGGTGTGAGGAATAGGGGAGCAGAGGTCGATCTTAGAGCCTTGCAGAGGCAAGTTGAAGCCCTGCAGGAGGAAATCAGAAGAGGAGTTGAGCCAAGAAGGGAGGAACCCAGTGAAGATGAAGTTTGGGAAGAAGAGGGTCCATCTGATGAGGAAGAAGCATTGGATCCAGCAGAGGCTAGGCTGTATAGGGCCATATCCCAGATCGGGAAGAAGCCGAAGTTCGATGTCTCTACTTATTCTGGGAATCTCAATCTCGAGGAATTGATAGATTGGATCAACGACATGGAGGAATATTTCGAGTATGAAGAGATCTCAGATCCAAATCGGATCAGGTTCACAAAAACAAAGTTGAAGGGGCATGCTAGCATCTGGTGGAAAGGAGTGCAGCTGGAAAGGAATAGGAGGGGAAAGGAAAAGATCACCAGGTGGGATAGGATGGTGGAGAAGTTGAAGAGGCAATTCATCCCCACGGATTATGAGTTGGACCTGTTGAGAAAGATGCAGAGTCTTAGACAGGCAAGTAAATCTATCAAGGAGTACACGGAGGAGTTCTACCAGATTTCGATTAGAACCGGTCATTCTGAGGCAAATAAGGAGAAAGTTGCTCGATACATCAATGGATTGAGAACCAGCATCCAAGAAGAGCTGAGTCTGGTTCGAATGAGCACGGTTGAGGATGCATACCAGTTTGCATTAAAAGTGGAGGAGAAACTGAATAGGAGGTTTGATGGTAAGTAGAGAGGAAAGGATCGAGGAGGAAGAGCTGGTGGGAGGACCAGTGGAGGAAGATACAAAGAGTTGGGGAAAACTGGTGAAGCAAGCAGTAGCCAGAACTAGAAAGAAGAGAAGGAGGAGAATAACCAATGCCCACGCAATCAGAACAACAACTACCCGAGGGGAAGAGGTAGGTCTGGGCGAGGGTTTGGAAGAGGTGTCTTTCGAGGAACCTGCTTCAACTACGGAGAAGAAGGACATCGGGCATACAACTGCCCGTAGCATCAAGAAAGGCCGAATCGAAGACCTGAGGGTCAGGCCCGAGCTGCTGTAGCAGACGAAGGTGTCGAATCTGAGCACTTGAAGGAGGCAAAAAGAGGAGAAGCGATGGTCATCAGAAGAGTCTTGTTGAATGAAGAAAAGAAGGCAGACCAGAGGAACAACCTATTTCGAACAAGATGCAAGTGCGCAGGCAAGGTCTGTAACATCATCATCGATAATGGAAGCACTGACAACTTGGTCTCTGAGGAGATGGTTACTAAGTTGCAGCTGGAGAGAAGAAAACACCCGCATCCTTATCGGATTGCATGGTTACAAAAAGACCATAGGGTGCTGGTCAGTGAGCAATGCCTGGTGAAGTTCAACATTGGAACTTACCGAGATGAGGTCTTATGTGACATCTTGCCTATGGATGCATGTCACCTGTTGCTTGGGAGACCATGGCAGTTTGATCGAAGTGTTGTGCATGACGGTCGAGCCAATACATATTCCTTGTCAAAAAATGGAGTTCGACATAAGTTGAAACCACTGAAGGAGGCGGATGAGAAGGTATGCAGCAGTGCACGAGTCTGTCTAGTGGATGGCAGAAGATTTTTAGATGGTCTGAAGCCAGATCATATGTGCTATGCAATAATCCCTAGGGTTAGGGAAGAAGAATGCAAGGAAACTCCAGTGGAAGTCATGGGGTTGTTAGAGGAGTTTCCAGATATCATTTCTGATAATGTTCCTGAAGGTTTACCACCTGTTAGGAAGATCAGTCACCACATAGATTTGGTGCCTGGATCGAGCTTGCCGAATAAGGCCGCACATAGGATGACACCTGTAGAGACTGAGGAGTTAAACAGGCAGGTTCAAGATCTGCTAAAGAAGGGGTTGATTAGGGAGAGTCTTAGTCCATGTGCAGTACCTGCAGTACTAGCACCCAAGAAGGATGGGGAATGGAGAATGTGCATAGACTCTCGGGCAATTAACAAGATCACTATCAAATACAGATTCCCATTGCCCAGGATGGATGATATCATGGACTGCTTGAGTGGAGCTGAGTACTTCACGAAGATTGACCTGAAAAGTGGTTACCATCAGATCCGCATTAGAGAAGGGGATGAGTGGAAGACAACCTTTAAAACCAGAGAGGGGCTGTATGAGTGGTTGGTCATGCCATTTGGGCTAACCAATGCACCGAGTACCTTCATGCGGTTAATGAATGAAGTCCTGAAGGAATTTCTAGGCAAATTTGTTATTGTCTACTTGGACGATATCCTGATTTTTAGCAGAACCCTGGAGGAGCACCTGATGCACATCAGGAGGGTTTTTGAGAAATTGCGGGAGGAGCAGCTGCTGATAAATCTGAAGAAGTGTAACTTCGTGAAGAGGGAGCTAGTATACCTGGGATTTGTTATCTCAGCCGATGGTCTCAAAATGGACCCCGAGAAGGTGAGGGCTATCATAGAATGGCCTGCTCCAAGAAGCGTGACTGAGGTGAGATCGTTTCACGGTCTGGCCAGTTTCTACAGAAAGTTCATTAGAAACTTCAATAGTATTTGCGCATCCCTTACGGAGACAATGAGGGGGAACAAGAAGGAATTCAAGTGGACAATTGGGGCAGACAAAAGCTTTGCTATGCTGAAGAAGAAGGTCACAGAGCAACCTGTCTTAGCACTTCCAGATTTTAACAAGGTGTTTCAGGTAGACTGTGATGCGAGCGGTAGTGCCATAGGGGCCGTATTGAGCCAAGAGGGTAAGCCTGTTGCTTATTTTAGTGAGAAGCTCAACGATGCCAGGAAGAAGTATTCGGTATATGATCAGGAGTTCTATGCCATAGTTCAGGCTCTTAAGAAATGGAGGCATTATTTGTTGCCAAAGGAGTTTGTTCTATATACTGATCATCAGGCACTGCAGTATATTAACAGTCAAGGGAAATTGAATCAGAGGCACCTAAAATGGGTGGAGTTCCTGTAGAGCTACACCTTTGTGCTGAAGCACCGGAGCGGGAGATCCAACAGAGTTGCGGATGCCTTGAGTAGGAGGCAATGTTTATTGATGGAGATGAAGGTGGAGGTTGTAGGGTTTGCTGAACTCAAGGGTTTATACCCTGCAGACCCCGACTTCGCAGAAGCTTGGAAAGCCTGCACTGCGCCTGTTACATTGGATAGGACTAAGTGGTTGAATTTTTTGATTCAAGATGGAATGTTGTTCAAGGGGAACCAATTATGCATTTCGAGGAGCTCAATGAGGGAGAATCTCATCAAGGAAAAGCACAGTGGAGGTTTAGCTGGACACTTTGGTCGAGACAAGACCATCTCACTTGTTAGTGAAAACTACTACTGGCCGCAATTGCAACAAGATGTGGCAAAATTCGTGCAAAGTTGTAGGATATGCCAGATGGCAAAAGGTGTGAGGCAGCCTACGGGTTTATATCAACCACTACCTATACCTGAAAGGCCATGGGAGGATATTAGCATGGATTTTATTCTTGGTTTACCCAGGACGCAGAGGGGACACGACTCCATATTTGTGGTAGTGGACAGGTTTTCAAAAATGGCTCATTTTATTCCCTGCCAGAAGACTAGCGATGCGGTCCATGTGGCTGGTTTATTCTTCAAGGAAGTGGTACGCCTTCATGGGCTGCCAAGGAGCATTGTGTCGGACAGGGATACCAAGTTTGTAGGGTATTTCTGGCGGACCCTATGGAAGAAACTGAAGACGGATCTAAAATTTAGTTCTGCATACCACCCCCAAACAGATGGCCAAACAGAGGTGGTAAATCGGAGCTTGGGCAATCTACTGAGATGCTTGGTCGGAGACAAGCCCAAGGGATGGGATTTAGTTCTACCGTAGGCAGAATTCGCTTACAACAGCTCTATCAATAGAAGTACCAATAAATCACCATTCCAGATAATCTATGGGAGCAGCCCAAGAAATGCTTCAGAGTTGAGAAGGATGGATACAAGAGAAAAATGCAGTGCTGAAGCTGAAGACTTTGCCGAACACCTGAAGGGAGTGCATGAGGAGGTGACAAGGCACATTGCCAAGATGAATGCTCAGTATAAGGCCAGGGCAGACCAGAAACGCCGGGTTAAGGAGTTTGAAGTAGGAGATTCTGTCATGGTCCATCTAAGGAAAGAGAGGTTTCCTGCCAAGACCTATAACAAGCTAAAAATGAAGAAGTTTGGGCCATGCAGGATCATTGGAAAATGGGATTCGGGTAATGCATATGAGGTGGAGTTGCCGAGTGAACTTAACATCTCACCGATTTTTAACATTTCGGATTTGGTCGAGTTTCATGAAGGAGATAGCAGTGCAACACCAAGCCCGGATTTGTGGAGCATTCCCACGGTTACTCCAGTTGCAGATGAGATAGAAGAAGTCCTTGATACGCGTGAGGGCCGAAGTACTCGAAACAGGTGTTATTCTGAGTATTTGATCAAGTGGAAGGGCAGGCCCCTAGAAGATGCGACTTGGTTGTCGAAGGCAGAGGTTGACCGCCCGGGTCTACCTCAGACAGATCAGAAGTGAAGGTCACTTCTCAATTCACCCCGGGTGTCTGATGTAGGAGCATCCGGAGGTGGAAAAGCAATCTTGCATCACCCAAAAATATTTTTTTCTTTAAGTGCCAAAGTTGTCGCGATATCGCGACACTTTTTGAGAAAGGGCGCCAAAGGGTCAAACTGTCGCGATATCGCGACGCTTTTTGAGAAAAGGGGCCAAGGCGCAAAATGGTCGCGAAATCATGACATTTTCGAAGCAAAGCAGCCTGGACGCAAAATGGTCGCGAAATCGTGACATTTTCAAAGCAAAGAAGCCAAGGCGCCAAATGGTCGCGAAATCGTGACATTTTCAAAGCAAAGAAGCCAAGGCACCAAATGGTCACGAAATCATGACATTTTCAAAGCAAAGAAGCCAAGGTGCAAAATGGTCACGAAATCGTGACATTTTCGAAGCAATGGAGCCAAGGCACAAAATGGTCACGAAATCATGACACTTTCGGAGGCAAAGCTCTAAGGCGCAAAGTGGTCATGAAATCGTGACACTTTCGGAGGCAAAGCTCTAAGGCGCAAAGTGGTCGCGAAATCGTGACACTTTCGGAGGCAAAGCTCTAAGGCGCAAAGTGGTCACGAAATCGTGACACTTTCGGAGGCAAAGCTCTAAGGCGCAAAGTGGTCATGAAATCATGACACTTTCGAAGGTAAGGCTCGAAGGCGCAAAGTGGTCACGAAATCGTGACACTTTCGAAGGCAAGGCTCGAAGGCGCAAAGTGGTCACGAAATCGTGACACTTTCGAGGGCAAGGCTCGAAGGCGCAAAGTGGTCATGAAATCGTGACACTTTCGAAGGCAAGGCACGAAGGCGCAAAGTGGTCACGAAATCGTGACACTTTCGAGGGCAAGGCTCGAAGGCGCAAAGTGGTCATGAAATCGTGACACTTTCGAAAGCAAGGTGACAGGGTGCAAAGTGGTCACGAAATCGTGACACTTTTGGGGCAAAGGCACCAAGGGGTAGAATGGTCATGAAATCGTGACATGTCACGGTTTCACGGCCCGAAGGAGAAAATAGAGGTCGAACGCCAAAACGTCACGATATCACGACCGAAGAGGAGAGAGGGCGTAAGGAAGCAAACACGTCGTGATATCGTGACAAAACGCTCACGACTCCAGACCAACCGACGATTGTAGAGGCCATTGCAGAAGGACACGTGGCATCAAATTACAGGTGGCCATAGAGCACTAGGCGGTTACAGAGGCCATTGCAGAAGGGCACGTGGTAGCAGATTACAGATGGCTATGGCGCATTCCTATGAATGATGACTCGACGGGTGGATGGACAGGCGGCTACAGGGCACTCCGCCATCCCATGCCATGATGATGAAAGATACCTGGCCACAACATGCATGCGGCGACAGAACACTCGTGCGGGCGGTTACAGGGAATCCCGCATTCTGTGTAATGATGTTCGAAGGGGGTCGGGTCTGTTATAAAAAGGAATGCATACATTGTAAAAGGGGTTCTTGGCCATTTGAATATAACTGCTGTATTTGCGAATTCGAAACCTCTGCTAATGAAATTTGCATGAATTTTTCTGTGTGTTATCTTAGTTCTGCTTCACTTTTGATGGGAGGTAGTACAACCACAAGATGTAGGATAACTAATCTAAGATAACTATAAAACTAATGGCACAATAATATGCAAGAAAATAAGGAAATGAACATCTACAAATAACTCAAAAATATGCCATTAATGAGAGTGATAAAAATAGTACAATGCTATATAATGGAGGACATGAACACTCCATGAAAGTATATGAAAGAACTACATTGTACCTTATTACACACACATACATTGTGTACTACACACTGTATAGTTACTATATCACTCTCTCCTACTTCTTACAATACACTACCTATGAGGTCTTTATATAGAAAGATAGATTGCTTGGCCTCTACTCTATCTAGGACTCATGTACATGTGGACTACATGCACATTTACAACTTGCACATTGACACTTGTGCATTTATTATAATACTTGAAGTAACTAACTAACTTTACTTTGAAGTAAACTCCTACTCTAGATATGTACCAAAGGTGGTACATTTACATGACCCAAATGATGTAATATACTCTAACACCCTCCTGTATTACATTATTTGGGTATTGAAGACTTTAGTCTTCAATATGGATCTTTGATCTTCAGATGTTCTTCAGCTTGATCTGGTCCTTTGTATTATCTTTAATTCACATTGCACTGTATGCCTCCTTGAATTGGTTCTTCTTCTTCTTCTTTATTCTTGTCATTGGAGTCAGTACTTTCATAGGTGGATGTACTATCACTAGATTCTTGCAAGAGTAGTTTCTCTTTGCCTTTGTCCTTGTTATCATTCTCCATGTCCTATATAGAAGCTTCTGAACATACACTTAGAGCATCATGATAAGATTTTGTGTTAGTAGAACTTGAAGTACTAATACTGCATGAGGATTGAAATATCTTTGCTAGGGATGATTCATCCATTTCTATTTTTAGTTTAAGTAATTCTATCAATCCTCTTTGTTCTACATTTTCATCCTTATAACATTTGAATGTAAGTAGTGCCATATATAATATGCTTCCATATTCTAAAGGAATTTGAATGTCACTCTTTCCATTATCAATTGCTTCAATGAGTCGAGCATGTAGATAATGTTCCATGGTTTCAAAGTTATCTTTTAAGGCTTCACTATGAATCCTTTTTTAGATAAGATCTAAGTCTCCTTTAGAATTTATCAGTAAATTCTTGATTCCAATTTTTATGACACTTGCTCTTTCCTTTCTAATAGTGTTGTTCATATCATTGTTCACTGTATTACTTGAGGTAGACATCTCTCTTAGTTTTAGTTTTTTTTTTTTGTTTTAGAAATATTTTTGATGGATCCTTTGTAGTAGACTACCTTATGTCTCCCTAGTAGATGAAGTGTAGTATTATTTTTGCTTCCTTAATATTTAGACTAAGGATTTGTAGAATACTATATCTTTCTCAAGTAAATTGAGTATATGATCCAATTTGATAAACCTATCCAAGGCTTAGGTTTTGTAGAATCCTTATGTCTCCCTAGTGAATAAAGTAAGCTATAAGCTTAATAAAGTGCTTAGTAATTAATAGTTCACTTTTGAGTTGATTTTGTAATGTTTTGTAAGTAACAATAATCAACTTCTATTTCACCTTATCTCTCCTAATGAACTATGCACTTAATTTGAAGTTCTCTATGGTTGGATTTCTTTTGTCTCTTTAGTATGAGTATGAGACAAGTTTAAGTATATAATTCCAACTCCTTTAAGTAAATGAAGAACTTATTTTTATACCCCTTGATATTAATAGTTTAATGTTTCTAAATTCCAATAATATATTTTTGGTGTAGTATACCTTATAACTCCCTAATTTGGAATATTAGAAAACAATAATATTTGCAATAATAGAATTTAATTTCTCCAAGTAGAAACCCTTATAACTCCTATGGTTTTAATTGCAAATATTAAACTATTTAAGTATTTAAACTTCCTTTAAATTTTCTTTCAAATGTATGGTTGATTTTGCATATAAATGTGAATGCAAATGGTGATAATAGTTTCAACCTTATACTATCCCTTATTACTCCTTATGAAAGCAAATAATTAAGCCTTATGAGATAATACCTTCGTATGGTAGATGGGTGCTATGTTTGACTTCAATCACCTTGAAATCTATTGTACCTCCTTGTTGGTTTATGATAGGCTTGGTGGATGTCCCTTATGATAGTCTTAAATGTGCCTTTGACTCCTGACTTTGTGCCTTCAATATGTTCTCCACTTAGTGCCAATTCTGGATATATTTTCCTCTATGAGCGCTCCTCTTTATGGTGGTTGCAATCATGCTTCTACCTTCTTGATGCATGTGCCAAGTGGCACAAGGTATTACCAAGACTCTACCATCTCCTCTTTCACTCATGTTGTTCCTTGAAGGCGTTAGACTTCATGGTGTAGGTAGGAATTCTTCTTGGTAGACGTTGAAGATTCTCGGGTGTTAGAATGATGATGAAAGGTGTTACTCCAATGGGTGCCTTTCTCTTGAGTATTAGGAATGAGAGGGTGAAGATGCCCTTTGTGCCAAGTGGCACTTAGGTTTCATGCATGTAAACCTTCATCTAACATCTCCTTCTTGTATATTGTTTACCAACAAATACCCTTCATTGCTTATCTTCAACATCTTCTTTTTGGATGAGCTTAGTTGTTGTGTGGGTATCTCCAGCTAAGGTGAATAAGGGTGCTCCAATGGTGGCTTCAATTCAGTTGGTGGTTCTTCCAAGTTCTTCCTTGGGTATAGCTCTTTGCTTATTCATGCTCATCCTTAGCATTGTTCTATCCACGTAGGTAGATGATAGATGATAGCTATTTTATGTATGCTTTGGTGCTATATTTTACGTAGAAGTGCAAGAGATAAGCAACTTCTTACATAGGCCTTAATGTTATCCTTTTTCCATGTAGATATCACATGATGATGGCCTCCTTACTGGGTATTGCACCTTCATTTTTCTCCTTGATATTCCACTATTATTTGCTGCCCTTGATGTAGGTACTTGTGCTGTAGGTTGATGCAATCATGGGTGCTGGATAAGCTGTTGAAGATGGTGTCTTTTAGACACCTCAAATTGATGTTTGTGCCCTAGGTCGGCTCACCTTCTCTATCTTCTATGAACATAGGATACTTGCTACCTTTAGTGTCTTGGGACACTCTATATTATGTCCTCTTTAGGAGGGATATGGTGCATCTTTGTAACATAAATAAGATACCTTATTTTTGCACCAAATTTTTGAGAGTTCTTTGTCTCCCTTTTATGTTATTCTTCTCCTTTGATATGGTAGCTCCTCATTGTATAGCTTGAGGATAAATGAAGATATATTTTTGAAGCTTTTCTTTTGCTTCTTAGATATGTCGATTGCTTGCTCTAATCCCTGAGAGCAATGTATTGTTGCCTTTCTTTTCAGACAACACTAACCTCTAACTTGGATAATTTTAACACCAATGAATCCAAGCACTTAACCATGCAACTAACATTTAGAGGTTTAACTTTGCACTAATGTTCACCTTAACTAAGAATCCTTAGTGAACTTTGAATAACTAATATAGTGTAGTAATAGTTTCTCCTTATTACTCCTGTAAATGAACCTTAAATCATGCACTATAACTTATGTAATTTAATGTAGTCTTCTTTGTTGTAACTGAATAATAGGAAGATATATATCTAACTCCTATTTTAATGTGTAGGTATAAACCTTAAAAGAACTTCCTTCTGCACTCCCCTTGAAGACTATAATATGCAACCTTATTTTTGCAACTTTTAAAGAACTTAAAATGGTGCTTAATGGAACTGGATAATAACCCAAATTAAATTTCAACTAATGAACCTATTTGCACCCAAGTTTCTTACCTTAATAATATTTGTAGATGAAGGATTGCTAGGTGATTAGACTCACCTTATTGCTACCTTTAACTGGATGGATTTGTAGCTATTCTTGGTTGTCCGTAACAACTCCTTAACTCACCAATTCATAGCTTAGTAACTCCTCTATCTTGCTACTTTGAAACTGTAGTATGGTGGTTTTGATTCTCCTTCAGAATGCTCTCTATCGATCTAAAGTTCTGTAGCTAGTAATGTTGTCCTGATTGCTGCTCTCTCATAGTCAATTTTTGTACTGAAATATTGTTCTTGAAACTCATAAATTTGGTAGGGACTTCCCCCAAATCGTAGCTAAGTTTTCCTTCAAGAACCCTTTAGTATTTTGTTGAAGATTCAACAAACCCCTATCTTCGAATGAGCCTTCTAGCCTTCAATGGCAATCTTCAAACCTTTCAGGTTTGGTAGTAAAGTTAGGCTCCTTTCTCCTTGTTGAATTTTGACTTCGATCTCGGCCCTCTTCTCAAGAATCTGAATGTCTTGAGGTCTTCAACAATCTCCTCCAAAATTTGGCACTCCTTGCCAAATTCTTCTCCTTTTGGGCTTGTTTTCGGATGGTGATAATTGTCCCAAATTTTGCTCTATCAGTAACTTCTCCTTGTTGGTAGATTTCTCCAGTGAGTTCTCCTAGGAACTCCTTTAATGGCCTTCTCTAAATTCTGAACTAAGGCTCTCCAAGCCTTCTCCTTGTTTCTCCTTGAGACCTCACCAAGGTCTTCAATATCATAGCTTCTTTGGTCTTCCAAATGAGACCTTTCCTTCAACCTTCTACTAAGGAAGTGTTGGTAATGAGATCTTCTTCTTGGATCTCTATAATATGCTACTACTGGAATCTAGAATAGGACCTTTGTTGGTCCTTCTTTACTTCTACAAATTGTAGGCTTTAATGGAGATCACCAACCTCCAATATTCTAAAACTAGGAGTTTTGTAACTAGACCTTCTAAGGGTCTCTTCAGCTTCTTTAGGGTGAAGTCTTCAATCTAAACTAGAGATCACCAATCTCCTCTCTTCATCGGGACTCTTCACTAGAGTCTTCTTCTCTCCCTTGAATTTGTAGCAAGGCTCCTATGGCCTTTTCTTCTTCTACACTCTACAGGTTTTGATCTTCAATGGAGATCACCAATCTCCTATCTCCTTCTGGGCTCATCTCTGGAGTCTTCTTCTTCCTTGAGTCTGCAATAAGGCTACTATGGCCTTTTCTTCTCTTCTGCAATCTACAGGTTCGCAGCTCTTGTAATGGGACCTTTTTTTAGGTCACTAAAATCTTCAATCTTCTACTTGTTGCTGCAAGTGTTGGAATGATTCTAATGAAGATCTTCTTCCTAACTCTATTGTAGGAAGCTTCCCAACTTTCTCTGAATCTCCTTTTCCTACAACAAGATGTTAGAAACTGGAATGGAAGAATTTATAATTCTGGAGATAATGAACTTCACTAGTTGATTTGTCAAACTAGTGGAATTTATGTTGAGTCCTAGTCTTCACGAGTTTTCCTATAACCCTGTGGAAAGACTCTAGCCAAATGTAATCTCAAAAATTTTGGGACTGAGATTTTTGGATTTCTCTCAGTCTCTCTTGCGGTGGCATTTGCATGCAACGATGCATAGTGATGGATCCAGTTTGCAAAGATGCAATAGAGTTCCTTGTGGCTCTCCCTATTCCTATTGATCTACCATGTGCTCTGATACCACTGTTAGCTTTTTATGGGAGGTAGTACAACCACAAGATGTAGGATAACTAATCTGAGATAACTATAAAACTAATGGCACAATAATATGCAGGAAAATAAGGAAATGAACATCTGCAAATAACTCAAAAATATGCCATTAATGAGAGTGACAAAAATAGTACAATGCTATATAATGGAGGACATGAACACTCCATGAAAGTATATGAAAGAACTACATTGTACCTTACTACACACACATACACTGTGTACTACACACTGTGTAGTTACTATATCACTCTCTCCTACTTCATACTTTCCTACTTCACTTACATACACTACCTATGAGGCCTTTATATAGAAAGATAGATTGCTTGGCCTTTACTCTATCTAGGACTCATGTACATGTGGACTACATGCACATTTACAACTTGCACATTGACACTTGTGCATTTATTATAATACTTGAAGTAACTAACTAACTTTACTTTGAAGTAAACTCCTACTCTAGATATGTACCAAAGGTGGTACATTTACATGACCCAAATGATGTAATATACTCTAAGAGATTCCACGTTTCTTTAGCAAGCTAAAATGCAACAAAATTACACCAAATGATTCTCATAAAAGTTAGAGAAAGACACATAGGGGTTCATTGCCTTGATGTCAGATTCAAGTGCATCCAAAATGATGTCTATTTTTCATTGCTTGAATACCACCAAAGTGGTTGTTCTCTCTTTTACTCCCAAAAAAATTGAAATATAGGTGTGGAAATATATGATCAAGAAAAATCAAACCAATTTGAGAGTGATGCCAATTTTGTTTTAATAAATTGATCATTTTTTCTAGTGCAACATGTCATTGATTGAACACATCTAGATTATATTTATGTATTATCATCCAATCGCCAAGTATCAACGCTAGTAAGTATACAATTATGAAACAAGAACCATTAGCTATGTTTAGCACTTTGAAAACCTCTAGAATGTTAAACACTACTTGAGTTCCATTTGATAGAGTTAAGTGAAGGTGACTATGCTGAGATGTAGAAAATTTAGCAATGTCAAAAAGTAGATAGCACAAGAAGCTATAGTCATATTAGTTGTCACTAGAGACTCTACATTAGGTGTGTTTTTGCATGAAGAAGATGAAATCGACTATTTTATTATAAGTTGTAACTCTTCCAAGAGTAACAAACTAAGACAAAGTTCAAAGGGAATAAAATTAATCTAAGATGCATCACTAAATAAACAATAAGGATTAGAAGCAAGGGTCCAAATCCAATATTGAAATGCGCTGATACCATTGATGTGGAAATAAACCCAACTGATACTTTATTCATTTGTAGAAATATTTATAGGTATCATAAATACCAAAAATACAAGAAACATCCAATCCGTTGAATCTCAACAGAGAGGTAAAGTTAGAGTGCATAATATCATCAAGGTAACTAATGCCTAACTTAGATATCTAGCTATAACCAAATAACAACCTAATCTAAACTTACACTTAGTTTAGTATATTCTCTAGGAGCCTATTAGCTACCCAATATTCTAGAGAACTTTCATTCCCTAAAACCAGTACACAAATTTGAGGATCCAAATTTTAAAAGGAAAGGGGGTCGTTCATTCCCTAAATCTAGTTGAACGACCATAATATCATTCATTCCTTAGGTGACCTTTCCTCTGTATTAATTTAGGAGTCTAGTAAAGGGTTCCTTCTTATAATTTAGAATGGGGGTCCTTTATATGCTCAAATGCTAAAAAAAACATAAAATTTTCTTTTTAGACTAAATAATGGGCCATCCCATATACTAACCATCCCCCTTTAATTCGGTCGTTCCTCTTTAATATTACCCAGGCCCCTTTTTAAATTAAACAAAAGGCCTTATTTAATTTATAAAAAAAGTCGCAATCCCATAATACCTTTAATTTAAACAATAAGGGGATACAATAAAGTTTATAAGAAAAATACGGTCATGTCAAATCACTAGCCCAATTTAACCTTATCTTAATCATCCAAATACCTATTTAAGACTCAAGCTAGAAGCCCTTTTTAAATCATTTTCTTCAAGGTTTAATTTAAAATATTACAAACATGGGACTAACCCCTTCTAAAATTCTGAGGGCTAAATCCTAATTTCTCCCCCTCTTTTCAAAAGGATAAATAACCTTTAGGGCTAATATTCTATACGACAACAACATATTGTCATAAGCAAGTTAGGATAAACATCTCCTAATCACATGGTAAATACACCAAGAGAAGATTAATTTTTCTCTCCATTTTATAAAAAAATAGAGGGGCCCCTCCTAGAATTAAAAGGTCTTCCACCTTATAATAGCACAAGCTTGGAAATCATTCAATCGGGGAGATTAAGTTAGATAACTTCAATTATGCATTGGGAAACAACCAATAAAAATAGGTTTTTCAATATTTTTAACCTAGCATGGAAGCTAGCATGTGTCACAACTTCAAACAAAGCCTTCAACAACTTTCTCAACATCTAGCCCCAATGGCGCATGCCAACATGGAAGCTTTGACAAGTGCACCTCAACCTGGTGCACTTGACTAACAATTATGTGGCATGCAGGTCTTGTTAAGAGGTCTTGTTACCCTCCCTGATAGATGTAGGATTTAAACCAACCACATCCTCAAGGTGAGGTACCATGTTGTAGCATCACTGAAGTGGAGGCACCCATAAAAATAATTAAAACCTTTAAAATATTTAGATCATAAATATGATTTAACAATGATGGGTTAATTCATAGTGGTAGGAGGTAAATAAAGATACACCTCAACAATGGGAACAAAATATTCTGCATGGTGGAATCATAAAGTGGCAGAGGGAGGTTTTCTTTCTAAATAAATTTTTTGACCTTAGATTCCAACCTTTGAAAGAAATAAGGCAATAAAAGAGGTGGCGATATTGCTTTATGTAGTGGAGGAAATGAATTAATATGCAATGATGAAAATAGCTCTTCGTAGCAATAGATGCTATGGTAAATTGCATAAAGATGTGCTAGATGGAGATGAGATTTATAGGGCCCATTAAATTAAGGGAAGCTACCAACAAAAATTAAATTAAATAATATTTATAACAGAGCGAAGAAAAGAAAAACTAAGATAGTCTAAGAAACTCTCCACCACTATCCAATTTACCCATGAAGCAAGGGCATTAAAATAAAGGCCTAAGAGCTATGGCTACCTAGGCCAATTTACAAATTTGAGATAGAAACAAAGGCATAGTCTGGCTAGTCATATCCTAAAACCTAGGTTAGCATCCTTGAACCAATGGGTATAAAATTTAATTTTCTTGGGTTAGGTCAACATTCACTCATTTTATTTTATATTTTCTACAGTGATATTCAGCAATAGGTAGCTAGTTTGCAATAGACCACCTAACATGAGGGTTAAAATACTAGCCAAGGTAAGTTTACATCCAGATTATTACGGCTGATATCAGTTTACATCCAGATTATTACGGCTGATATCGGTCGAGCATAACAACTAATGCTATGATAAACAAAAAAAAGGGCTTGCACCCATAAAAATCATCCACAAGAATAACTCAGACCTTCCTAGGTTGAGCATGATAGAAAAAGAAAAAAGCTCAAAAACAAGGCCACAATCATTCAAAAAAATAAAAAGGGGGTTATAATCACAGTCTAAGATCACAACCTCCTAAATATATATTTTAAATCGAGCCACAAAAATTCAAGAAATTAACTACTAATTCATGATAACAACCACAAGAGCATTTTAAAGAAACTATTCTAAGGTAAGGTCCACCAACCTCTATTATCGAAGAGGTTAAGCTCCACTTGGTATTTTTTGCGAAGACTTTCTCCTTCTTGGCCTCCAAGCCTTCTCAGCCTCCTCTTCCTCCCTTGCAACTCCCATTTTCCTTTAGCGCATAATGGCTTCTTCTCTAAGCCATCCTCATTTCCAATAAGACCTAACCCTTTTTCTACCAGGTGGAAGGGGAGGGCAGAGCTCCATTATGGAAGCCTATCCACTCAATCCTAGATGACAGGCTAACACACTAATTTCACAAAAATGGCCATAATATTTGATAATATTGCACATATTCCCTCTTATGGAAAGTCACAGGAGGTCCAAGAAATAAAAAATTATTTTAAATCTCTCATGATCCTACCACAATAAATGGGGTCATCATTGGAAATAAAAACATTATTAATTAAATCCCTCTTTGCTTAATTATATCCAAGCATTATTTAAAAAAATATTAAGGTACCAACTAATGCAATGCAATGGCAAATTATTAAATGTAACCATAATACATTCAATATAATATTAAACATTTTCCCTTTATAAAACCATTTAAATGCATCATCAAGGCAGAAATTAGTTTGTAGCCTACCATCATAAATAGTTAGTTAATTTATTTAAAATAAATATGAGCATTATCATTATTCATCACCTTTGCTTATCAATTAAAGGTGTCAAAAAGGTGGACTTAATTGTTAGCCCCAATGTAGTCCACCTACACACATGTTTAGCCCTACCAAACAATAAAGGTATATCAGTATTATAGACATAAATCACAACCAACTATGGCATCACATCCATGCATGGTCATAGCATCATCAAGGTTAGGCATTTAAAAATAAGCCCGATCAATTATCTTTCTCATCAAGGGTCCCATAGGGGCGGGTCATGATATCCTAACACCCTTGGACTAAACACACTCCTGTGTGTTTCCCTGCAATACAAAGTATATATAATCATGAACATTGGTTTTCCTTACTCACATTTTCCATAGCGACATATAGTTCAAATAGTGATCTTGATGGATCTTGCTTTTCCCTATTACCTACATCATAAAGATAGTTTAAAACACTAATAGGATTATCAACATATTATCTTGATGATGCCTGAGACTCACTCACTTCACATGATGAACCATACAAAACTATCATCATCCACTAATAATAGCTACACTTACTATGCAAGGTGACATTCCAAGCCTTATCATCATCTACTGATGATACAAATGAGCATGCATACTCCACGTAAGGGTGCCATTCCATGATATCATCATGGAGCAATAAAATCAACAATGCCCTTATTTATTCTTACCTAGAAGAAAGTCCCTTTTCCATGTTTTCTCTCATATTAGCCCCTCCAAGATGAGCAACATTTGGGAAACCATGCACTTTCTACACAAAAAATCTCCTTCAGTTTAACATTTTGAGTATAACTACCCAATCTACAACCATAAGAGTCCATTTCCATAGTTGAAGTCCTTGTTCTATTTATATTCTCTTCAATTTTAGCCCAAATTTTCACTATAATATCCATATTGATATTGCATTTCCTTGACTTAATCCATTAAGTCCATATGGCTAGGGATTCAAACTGTTATAAGCCCTACTCAATGTATTAGCTTGAACATGTTTAGCTTATTTTAATCTTAGGATCCAATCCTAAGATAGACATTTGTACCTCCCAAGGTCTACCAATCTTATAATTTGGTACATCCTTCATCAACCTTTCATGAGAGGATCCCATACTCTCAAGAATCAAATTTTCGTCTATTATTTCCACTAAGAATTATTCAAACCTTTGAATGAAATTCCATTTCAATTCTTTTCCATTTAGTGGATCCATAATTTAGACTATTTTGAGAGGATCCCATACTCCTCTCGAGAATAGATTCCCCACTTATTCTCTTTCATCATTTCTCTATTCCAGCTACTATGCCAAATACATCACCCAGGTTTACTAGGATTCATGGTTGATGTTCATTATAAGTAAAGAGCCAAATTTAATGTTCAAAACACCAATAGATGGAATTATCATAGTTTGATCTACACCATTTAGAACCTTCCCTAAGTCTACCTATTTTTGGAAACCATCCTTCATTGTGGTTAAAATGAATATTGAAAATCTCTTCACCCATTATAAAACTCAAGCGTGAATTCCACCTATAACCCAAGAGATCATATATCAATAGAGAAGTTCATCTTAGAATTAACTGTGGTTTGTACAAAACCATCTAAAATATAATTACCCTCATTTTCTAGATAATTTTCTCCAAAGTTGAATGTCTTAAGGAACATGATTAGTATCAAATCCTTTGAATCCCGAGCTTAGATTATTTGCCTCTCTACTCAAGTCAATAATGTTTTTAGATCTTGTTTTCCATTCACCTTTGGCCTACTTGCAACAATTTTTTAATCACCTTGTATTGAGATTCAACCAATTCCTTTGTCTCACGCATACTCTAATCCTACTTAGCCAATCCTTAATTTTGTGAAGATCCTCTACTTCACCATGATGAGCTAACTTAAGCTATCTATCTCATATCCATGATGAGCTAACCTAAGTCATTTATATCATATTAATTTTGAGCTAGCTTAGCTATTAGTCTCATCTCAATTATGAGCTAGCCTAAGATATCTATCTTAAATCAATGTTGAGCTACCTTAGCTATCAGTCTCATCTCCACGATGAGCTAGCCTAAGCAATCTATCTCAAATTAATGTTGATCTAGCTTAGTTATCAATATCATCTCCACAATGAGCTAGCCTAAGCTATCTATCTCAACTCAATGTTGAGCTACCTTAGCCATCAATCTCATCTCAACGATGATATAGCCTAAGCTATCTGTCTCAACTCAATATTGATATAGTTTAGCTATCAGTATCATCTCCATGATGAGCTAGCCTAAGCTATCTATATCAACTCAATATTGAGCTAGCTTAGCTATTAGTCTCATCTCAATGATGATCTAGCCTAAGCTATTTGTCTCAACTCAATGCTGAGTTAGCTTAGCTATTAGTCTCATCTCCATGATGAGCTAGCCTAAGCTATCTATCTCAACTCAATGTTGATATATCTTAGATATCTATCTCATATCAATGATGAGCTAGCCTAAGCTATCTATCTCAACTCAATGTTGAGCTAGCTTAGCTATCTGTCTCATCTCCATGATGAGCTAGCCTAAGCTATATATCTCAACTCAATGTTGAGCTAGCTTAGCTATCAATCTCATCTCCATGATGAGCTAGCCTAAGCTATCTATCTCAACTCAATGTTGAGTTGGCTTAGCTATCGGTCTTATATTAATGATGAGCTAGCCTAAGCTATCTATATCAACTCAATATTGAGCTAGCTTAGCTATCAGTATCATCTCCATAATGATTTAGCCTAAGATATCTATCTCAACTCAATGTTGAAATAGCTTAGCTATCAGTATCATCTCTATAATGAGCTAGCCTAAGCTATCTATCTCAACTTAATGTTAAACTAGTTTAGCTACCTATCTCATATCAATGATGAGCTAGCCTAAGCTATCTATATCAAATCCAATGATGAGATAACTTAGCTATTTATCTCATATCCACGATAAGCTAGCCTAAGTTATCGATATCATATCATTAGTGAGCTATCTTAACTACCTATATCTTCTCCATTATGAGCTATTCTAAGCCATCTATATCACCTTAATGATGATCTATCTCAAGCTATATGTCTTATCCCCATTGAGTGATTTATCTCATCTTATTCATGCTTTTAAATGTTAGCTATACCTTCTAAAGAGCTAACTTAGATCATTAATGATTACCATCACACCTATATCCCATAAGGTGCCATATTGGTTATGATCATCATTAACTTCTTGGTAATAACCTAGATCACATTTGCCTCACTATAAGGTGTCATTCTCCTTATCCTCAAAGGAGTTTATTCTAGTCACTTAGAGTTAGTCCCTTACCCTTATGAAATAACTTATTTTATCATCGTTCATTTGATGATGGCTATGATGATTCTTGCTCCATGTAATATACTATTTCCTAGGTGAGATTGTAGATAATAAGTCTCCTGATAATGATGATGGCCACACTCACTCCACACAAGGTGCCATGTCTAAGTAAATCTTCCCTCCTTAGGATCCATTTCTAAGCAACTTTTTTCTCATATGATGAAGCTTCTAGTCTATCATACCTAGATCTCCTTAATGAAAGCATCTAGTCCATTGTAATATAAGGCTTCTTCATGGAAGTATCTAGTCCATCGCAACCTAGAGCTCTAATACCAATTATAACATTCCAATAATTCCAACCCAACTCAAGAGATACTTTTTATTTAATATTCATTAGGGATCCACATGTATCCAACTTGCATAATTCTATCTATGTAGGTGCATAACATAAATAAGACACCTATCTCATCTAAAATATTAGCTAACTTATCCCTCTTAGTCTATCAAGAGATTACGCTTACCCCTACACCATACGTAAGTCCATCTATGTAGGTGCATTAAGTGTATTGTGAATGGGCCATCTATATTTCTCTCTACAATTTCTTTTGATCAAATAACCCATGAACATAACCATTATGATATTGAAGGATCATACATTCATATAACCCATTCACATGTGTTTCATTATAAATTCATAACCATGATCATATTTCATAAATTAGAGCAATACATCCATAACAATCTATCTCTAGAAAGCAATAAGAACAAGATCATGAGATAATAATAGTCATCACACACATATGACACATTATATATCTTGGGAACCCTCATGGGGAATAAACCCAATCCTTGAAATGTCATTTTTCATTTCATTAATTTAATTACCCCTAGTATAATAATGTGAAAGAAATTCCATAATTCCTTTTGATACATCTATTAATGTAATAACATAGGTTCCCCATAGTTGTTATGCTTCCAAATACGTTAATAGCTCCTTTAATTTATTTTATATCTCCAATAGGGAATCTCATACTTCCCTCAAAATAATTCCACATTCATTTCTCATTTTTCATACATCAACATCAATCTAAATACATAGGAATTCCCATAATTTCCATATCCCAAAATACATGAATAGATCCTTAAATTCATGTTACAAATTTATGAAGAAATTTCAATTTCCCTTTGGATGAACTCTGTGTTCATCATTCAAAGATAACACTTCCCATTGGTCCAACCATAAGGGAACATCTCCATATATGAGTCTAAAATAATTGCACATCAACTAGAAAGTTGTATACATCAACTCATTAGAGAGGACCCCATAATCGTCTCAATTGAGTTCCCATGTAAGCTTGTCAAGTAGGAGAAGGACCATTCCCTACCCCAAATGCCACATAAACATTATTACATCTTAACCAATCAAATAAATTATCCGCTAATGTATAACAAACTTATGTGATATGCTATCCACTAACATATTCCATCCCATATTATTCAAATACATTATCCATGAATGTATGTTTCTATCACATGAAATACGCTATTCGTTAGCATAAATAAAATCATAAAATTAATGAAATACATCATCAACTATTGAATTTCCTATTACATGAAACATATTATCCTCTAACATGATTCATCTCAATAATCTAATAAAAATATTATCCACTAATGTATTTCTCTACCACATGAAACATGTTATCCACTAACATGATTCATCTCAATAAAACAAATAAAATACATTATCCACTAATGTATTTTCTAACTCATAAATCCACATATAACCTATCATTTAACCAAGGTTTAACATGATTAAATATCCTTCCATTAAATCAAATCCATATACCAAGGTTCTAGTTAAATTCCTTCACAAATTTGATTCCATCAAACACTCAATCCCTCCACGAGATTGATCCCAAAAATCTATCAATTTCTCCATAAAATTGATCTATAGTTAACATTTGAGGTTGCTCCATAATAATTTAATATATTTAAAATGCCATCCAATTCTAAGGTATTAGGGTCTTTCATTCCCTATAAATAGTACACAAATTCGAGGGTCCAAATCTTAAAACGAAATGGGGTCATTCAATCTCTAAATCCGATTGAACGATCATAATCTTATTCCTTCCTTTGGTGACATTTCCTTTGTATTAATTTAGGAGTCTAGTAAAGGGTTCCTTATTATAATTTGGAATGAGAGCCCTTTATATTCTCAAAGGCTAAACAAGACATACAATTTTATTTTTATACTAAATAATGGGCCATCCCATATACTAACCAGCCCCCTTTAATTCGGTCGTTCCTCTTTAATATTATGTAGACCCATTTTTAAATTAAACAATAGGCCTTATTTAATTTATAAACAGAGCCTCAATTCCATAGTCCCTTTAATTTAAACAATAAGGGGGGCAATAAAGATTATAAGAAAATGCAGTCATGTCAAATCACTAGCCCAATTTAACCTTATCTTAATCAGCAAAATGGCTTATTTAAGACTCAAGCTAGAAGTCCTTTTTAAATCATTTACTTCAAGGTAATCATACAAGCCAGGGACTAACCCCTTCTAACATTCTGAGGGCTAAATACTAATTTCTCCCCCCCTTTTCAAAAGGTTAAATAACCTTTAGGGTTAATATTCTATACGAAAACATACCATTATAAGCAAGTCAAGATAAACCTTGCCTAACCACATGGTAAATACACCAAGGACGGATTAATTTGTCTCTTCATTTTATAATAAACAAATGGGTCCCTCCTATAAATAAAAGGTCTTCCACATTATAATAGCACAAGCCTAGAAATCATTCAATCGAGGAGACTAAATTAGATAACTTCAATTACACATTGGATGACAACCAATAAAACTGGGTTTTCAATATCTCGACAAGGAAGTTGACATGAGTCATAGCTTCAAACAAAGTCTTTGACAACTTTCTCAATGTCTAGCATCAATGGCACGTTTAAACATGGAAGCTTCACCAAGCATACCTCAGCTCGATGCACTTGGCTAATAATTATGGGGTGTGTAGGCCTTATTAAAGGGCCCCATGCTCCTCCCATGATATATGTGGGATTTAACCCAACTACCTCCCCAAGGTGGGGTGTTGTGCTGAAATGACATCACAATGGAGGCACCCATAAAATAATTAAAACCTTTAAAATTTTTAGTCCACAAATATGATTTAATGGTGGTGGGTTAATTTTTAGTGGTAGGAGGTAAAAAAAGATACACCTTGGTGGTGGGAAGGAAATATTGCATGTGACGGATGGGAATTAGGAAGCGACGAAGGGAGGTTTTATTTCTAAATAAAATTTTTGGCCTTAGCTTCCAACCTTAGAAATAAATAAAGCAATAAAAGGGTAGCGATATTGGTTTACACAATGGACAAAATGAATTAACAAGTGGTGAAAAGAATCACTCTTCATGATGGTGGAGGCTATGGTAAACCATGCAAAAGATGCACTATGGAGATGAACTTTACAAGGCCCATTAAATAAAGGATGGCTACTAGCATAAATTAAAATAAATTATATTTATTTTTCTTGCACCAATATCTTACTAAAATACATCAATAATAGAGTGAATAAAAGAAAAAATAAGAGTCTAAGAAACTCTCCACCACTGCCCACTTTACCCACGAAGCAAGGGTGTTAAAACATAGGCCTAATAGCTATGGCCACCCAGGACTATTTAAAAATTCAAGATAGAAACAAAGGCATAATTTGGCCAGTCGTAGCCCAAAACCCAAGCTAGCATCCTTGACCCAATGGGTATAAATATTATATTATTTTGGGTCAGGTCGATATTCACCCATTTTTTCTTATGTTTTCTATAGTATTGTCCAGTGTAGGGTATCTAGTTTGCAACAGACCACCTAACACAAGGGTTAAAATGTTGACCAAGGCAAGTTTACATCCAAATTCTTATAGTCTAACATCAGTTGAGCATAACAACTAATGCTTCAACAAACAAAAAAATGGCTTGCAGTTATGAAACTCATCCATAAGAATAACTCAGGACTTCCTAGGCCGAGCACGATAGAAAACAATAAAAAGCTCATAAACAAGGCTACAATCATTCGTGAAAAAAATGGGGGTTATAATCACAGTCTAAGATCACAACCTCCTAAATATATATTTTTGATCAAGCCACAAAAATTCAATAAATCAACTACTAATTCATGATAACAACCACCAGAGAATTTTAAATAAACTAGTCTAAGGCAAGGTCCACCAAACTCCATTCTCAGAGAGGTTAAGCTCCACATGGTATTTTATTTTTTGCAAATACTTCCTCCTTCCTAGCCTCCAAACCTTCTCAGCATCCTCTTCCTCTCTTGCAACTTACCTTTCTCTCAGAGCATAATGACTTGTTCTCCAATCCATCCTTATTTCCAAGAAGGCCTTCCCCTTTTTTCCTCAAGTGGTAGGGGAGGGTAGAGCTCAATTATGGTAGTCTACCCACTTAGTCCCAGTTGATAGGATCAAACACTACTTTCACCTAAGTAGCCATCATTTTATGATAAGACTGCACATATTACCTCTTATGTAAAGTCAAAGGAGGTCCAAGTAATTAAAAATTATTTTAAATTTCTCATGATCCTACTGTTGTGGGGATTTCCTTCTTACCTCTTTTAAAATATGTCACATCATAGGGATCCCGAGAATCACAACTAGTTTTTAGACTCTAGTGGATCTACCTCTTTGACCCAGGAATAGATTATCTACAGGACTCTAGACAAACCAAGTCGGGTAAGGAAACCCCAAAAAATGGGTTCGGATATTTGCCACTATGATGCTATGATCCATATCTTCCTAGATTCGATGATATTATATTAGTTTTTGTTCTTTTTGACCAAACCAAGAAGTATTAAAACCATGAAGACCGGATCAGTGCCATATCCATTGGGTAGTTGTAGCAGATTTATATTTTTGTGAACTACAAAAATAACAGGAAAGAAGAATTAGTTTTCCCACATTCATTCAAATGATGTAATCAATAAAAATTATTAAACTAGCAAAGTAAATCATCATTCACACATTCAGATTACTATAATATATAAATAATCAAGACACATAAACCATGAATGCAAGAAATTCTAGGAATAGAGTTGGATTTTGTATTCATATAAAATAATTTACATATGAAAAGCCCAACAAAATACTCGGGTCTAATACGACAATGGATATACTGCCACCCTTGTTTGAATATCGTAACAGGGGGTTGTTTCTCTCCATCCTGATTGTAGTGATGTGAAAGTCTCCAACTCTGGTGCATCCACATGAAATAATCTCAATGGACAAAGCTTCCTGGATAGTCCCTAAAAATGGTAGAAGAAAGGGCAAGATGAGAGATGAAGGGATATAACACACACAAAAAAGAAAATACGACTAACTCTTAGACACAACTATACCTGGACTCAAATTTGCTCTATGAGGTTTGATAAAAATACCACCACTACAATGGTATTCTATATATAGAGCCAAACACTCAAGCTAGGTTGTAACTATTTTTCCATTGACCCTCCACCTGGCCTGATCTCCTTTCTTACACAAAAATATGGTAGGAGCAAAAATGGATAGGTGGCCCATATATTTCCTCCTACGGGTGTTGTTGTTGTTGTTGCATGCCATATTTATCGCTATCCTAAGTAGGCAACTCTATCGTGCTTTGATCCAGAGATTCCTTTGGTGTGTTGGGCCCCACTCTATCTTCTCCAAGATTTTGTAGATTCTGATCAATATAAACCCATGTCTCATCATGAAATTTCAAGGAGAACGTTAGCAAGTTGAGATTTTGTGTGATTTTATTTACCCTTTCCTTGGACCATTCCATAGTGTTCTCAAAGAAAACACATAGGTGATCCACCATTTCCACCAAAGAAGTAAATTACTTTTTTAGCTTCACATTTTAACTGAAGTTAAAATCCTATATTTTATTAAAAAAAATCCTTAATATCAGGTGTTTGGATAAATTCGTCCAACGTGAACCCATAGTCATTAAGATCATTTTCTACTTCCTCTTTGGAACTGATGATCTCTTGGTCCTAGCAAAGCTAATTTGGTTTGTTCTGTAGATAAATGAAGACCTTCACATATTCTTCTGCAAAGAACAAATGAAACCATATCTCAAAGTAACTACCCCTACATTGACTTCCACATAATTTTCCTTGAATTTTTGGAACACAGGGTATATGATATTCACTCTCTGATTATCTTTCTACAACAGGTCTTTTAGAATACCAATAGTATTCCTGGTAGCATAAATATTATAAAATATTATCAAGAGATCATCCATTCTCTCCTATATCTTATCCTTCATCTCCTACTTGAAATTTTCAATGGTTCCATAGTGATCGCTAGCTTGCATGGTGACATATTTAGAGAGAATCAACATTTGCTTCAGATGATCTATCTATGCTTGCAATTTTTGTGCCTTATGCTGTAACTACTCCACATCTACAGCCTTGATATTTAAAACTACAAATTACTTCTTCATAGCTTCTGCCACCTGAACTTGGGAGTCCACATGTGATTTCATCATATCCACTGGGCCATCTTCAACCATCATAACTCCCCTTCCAAGATCGATCATGGATTCCTCTAGACTTGGTGGTAGAGGGATGGTAAATATAGCTGTGGACACATCATACATCTCTTGTCTTGTTGTCCCTCTAGATTTACTTACTCCTTATTTGATTGTTAGGATCTCATCCTAACCATTAATGTAATAACTTCCTTGATGTAATAATTCCTAGTGAACGTGGGTAGTAACCATGATTAATATTTTGTAATGTTCTATGTTTTAGCTTAGGTAGTGCCTATGACAAATAGCACCCTTTTCTATGTAACACATGGTAGATAGGTTAGGTAAGGTGGCCTTGTGCATGTAATTTGAGTGGCATTGTGCATGTAATTAGTGTGGCATTATGCATGTAATTCGAGTGGAATTGTGCATGTAATTCAAAGTGGCACTATGCATGTAATTCGGGTGGCATTATGCATGTAATCCAGGTGGCATTTTGCATGTAAGCCAACCTTGGAAGGAAACTCTTTAAATACCCAAAAAGGCACCAATGCAATCATCTTTTTACAAATTAATGAAGTGTTGAAGGAGGTTGCCCCCTCAAAGAGGCCTGCGATTCTATATATTGTGAGATTGTTCCTTTTAAATAATTTTTGTTATCATATGCATTTAATTTTGAATACTGTTATAATGTTTTCATGAGTTTATTTCCAAGCAAATGTGTGAGTGTGTTTATTTGAGTTGATAGTGTGTTGTTTAGTATATTTTATAGTAGGATCTTAACAAGTGGTATCAGAGTGCTTTCCAGGGCCAAGTTCTGCTACAACTGCAATGATTCTTGCCATCTAATCAACCTGTTAGGTATAAATTCTATGTGTTTTTTCCATTCTTGTTTTTCTTTATAAAAAAAAATCCAAAAAATACAGTGCATTTTTTCCAGACCAAAAAAAAAAATCTTTTTAGTTGAGTAGGTAGAAACCCTATGCCGAGGGTTTTAAAATATCGTGAAGGATCTATCATTATTGTCTAAGTAGATAGCCCATAAAGCATCTAGTGAAGTGAGGGGCGATCAGGCTCCAATACCCAGGCCTCAGATAGAACTCGTGCACAGACTTGAGCTCCCATGTATCTTCGGGTATATCGGGAGACCATCTAGGTTTAAACAAACTTTTAGCCATTAGAAAGCTTTTCGGCCTTGTATTACTCATAGTCTATGGGACACAACATCCTGGATGATTACCCTCCCATATTGTCAGAGAGGCAGGTAGTGTGCTCAACGGTATGTGTGGAATCCTCCTTGAGTAGTGGCCTAAAATATTGGTTTGAGCACTATTTTTCATCACTGTCGGTATAATAGAGGGCCTATGGGTGGTACATACTCATCTACCTAGCACTCCCTGGTTCTGTTAAAACTTCAACCTATAAAAAATGAAAAAAAAAAAAAACCAAACCTCCCTATTTGTAAACCTGCATTTCAAATCCCCAAAAGTGAGCATATGAGAAAGGAGTCCTCTACTAAAAAAATAACAAAAAATACATGCATTCGGGATAGAACATGCAGGTGACAATTAAGCTGATAGTCTGGAGAATAACAATCAAATTTACAGTGGCAGTCACAGTCAAGTCAGTCGAGTCAGAGAGGTCAGCACGATCAGGTCAGAATTTATAGCTTTCAGGGTTAGAATAGAACTGTCATAACAGTCACCTACAAAATATAGAGAATCTTGGGGCTAGTGAGGTCAGTAGTGTTAGAGAGACTATTAGGACTGGACCAACCAGTGAGAGCATGACATGAGGCCAGTTATAGATAGTGCTCCAGTACCCAAATTTTGCTCTGTAGCTCAGAATCAAAAACTATAAACACCGTTAGACTCAGCAAAATAGGAGATAAAAAAAAAGTCTAGGGTGCCAAAAATTAGTGTTGAGAGATATAGCTCATTGTGACCACCTCTTCGAGCTGATCATTTTGATATATAGCACCCAAGCACTTTTTTGGGCACTTACTAAAAATAGTAAGTCCTAAAAACTCAATTCTTTTTTTAATAACTGGTCACAAAAGATTTCAAAATGGCCCAGGGTACCCGTGGAAATCAAAAAGAACTAGACCACTTGGAATCCTTAACAAAAGCCATTGAGAATTTGCACTCAACTTTTCACTCCATAAGGGAAGAAGTCCAAGGTCTTCACCTAGAGCATGAGGCCACTAGTAACCGCTTAGAAGAAGCATTGATAGAAGTAGACAACAAACTAAAAAGAGGACCACCCAAAATAGAACACCAAGTTGAGGGTTCTGCAAGGAATCATGACCATGATCCATCCTTTAAAATGCCCAAATTGGACTTTCCCAAATTTAGTGGGAAGGATGTTGATGGGTGGCTATGTAGGGTTGATCAATTCTTTAGACTTCATAATGTCCCCATATTTCATCGAGTCTAGATGACTTCCTTTAACTTGGAATCTAAGGCTCTACACTGGTTTCAATGGTTACGTATTTCCAACCCAAATATCTCTTGGGAGAATTTTGCATCCCAACTACTCACTCAATTTTGTCCTAGTGAGTATGAGGACTTTACAGGGGCCTTGACCAAACTACAAAAAATAGGGTCAATCCATGAATACCAATCTCAATTTGAAAAATTGGCCAATAAGACAAGAGGATTGAATGAAGTGTTCTTCCAGAGTTGTTATATCAGTGGGTTGAAGGGGGAACTCCAAGCGGAAGTAAGAATGTTGAAACCACAAACTATGATGGAAGCTATTAGTTTGGCCTGTTTGGCTGAATCTAAACTCTTTGCCCAAAGGTGCCCATCAAAGTTTCCTCAAAATAGACCTTCATTTCCTTCTCTATCCCAACACCCAGTTGATAATAAACTTGCTTCACCCAAGCGCCTAACCACATAAGAGATGGATGCACATCGTGCCTAAGGATTATGCTACAATTATGATGAAAAGTTTTTTAAAGGGCATAAGTGTGCACACAAAAAATTGTTCTTGATAGATGTTGAAGAACCTGATAACTCTGACCAGAGTGATGAGGATGAGGACCCTTCGAAAACACCTTCTCCATAAGAAGAAGTGAAATAGGAAACCGCGACAGCAATTATAGTCCATGCTCTTGTCGGCATTACTACTCCACAAACCATGAAGGTTACGAGATTTTTCAAGGGCCAACGTCTTTCCATCCTTATGGATTCGGAAGCATGCACAACTTCATTAACCCTAGAGTTGATCAGTGAGAAAATTGCTATATCCACACTTGTAATTCCTTTGAGGTCATGGTAGCCAATGGGGGAACCTTACCTTGTAAAGGAAAATGTCGCAATGTTAAAATCAAGATAGGTGACTATGAACTCAAGCAGGACATGTTTACCCTCCAGTTGGGAGGATGTGATATTATTTTGGGATCTCAACGGTTGAGTACGGTGGGAACTATCAATTGGAAATTTGTCAAACTCTGGATGCAGTTCTCCCAAAATGGACAAACACACATCATCAAGGGCTCCCCAGTAGGAACACCTCAAATTATTAGTTCAAATGGCATGGAGAAATTGCTAAAGAAATCATCACGTGGGGTCATTGCACAACTATTCTCCATCCAACCATCCACTTCTAAAATGGGTGAAACCCCATCAGACCTGCAATAGATTCTCCATAAACATGAGGCCATATTTGTGGAACCAACTACAATACCACCGCATCGCTCTCACGACCATGCCATTCCATTATTTTCGGATAGTGCACCTCCCAATATTAGACCATATAGGTACCCTCATGCCATGAAGTCAGATATTGAGACAATGATACAGGAATTACTCAAGGCGGGTATCATTCGGCCTAGTACTAGTCCCTACTTTGCACTAGTCTTACTAGTCCTCAAGAAGGATGGCTCCTGGCGATTGTGTATTGACTATCGAGAACTCAACAAGATAACTCGTCAAGGATAAATTTCCTATCCCTGTGGTTGATGAATTACTAGATGAATTACATGGGACCATGTACTCACCAAGCTAGACCTTCACTCTAGGTACCATCAGATTCGGCTCAGGGATGAAGATATTCCTAAAACTGCTTTTCATACTCATGAAGGTCATTATGAATTCTTGGTAATGCCATTTGGTCTCACAAATGCTCCTTCCACATTTCAAATCCTGATGAACATCTTTCACCCTTTTTTGCAGAATTTCATCCTTGTGTTCTTCGATGACATCTTGATTTATAGTCACACATGGGAAGAGCATCTCAAGCATGTAGATCAAACCCTACAACTATTGGCCGACCATCAATTGTTTGCAAAAAGGTCCAAGTGTTCCTTTGGTTTGACTGAAGTGGAGTATTTGGGACACATTGTCTCAAAGGATGGTGTCAAGGTTGACCCTAAGAAGATCCAAGCAGTCCAAGAATGGCCAAAACCTCACACTCTCAAGGGACTTCAAGGATTTTTAGGGCTTATAGGCTATTACCATAAATTTTTTTGTAATTATGGAAAGATAGCCACCCCCATCACATTCATTTTGAAGAAGGATTATTTTACTTGGACAGGGCTGGCTGAGCAAGCATTCCTGGAACTTAAGCATGCCATCACCACCACTCTAGTTTTAGCCATGCCAGACTTCTCTAAAAATATTATCATTGAAAGTGACGCTTCTAGTCATGGTATTGGGGTGGTATTGATGCAAGAAGGATGCCCTTTGGCTTTCACCAGTAAAGCCCTATCTGATCACAATTTAGGGAAATCCACATATGCCAAGGAAATGTTGGCAATATTGCATGCAGTCCTACATTGGCGACCTTACCTCATTGGGTGCCATTTCTCCATCAAAACTTACCACCAGAGTCTAAAATAATTTCTAGAACAACGGTTTGCCACCGTCGAGCAACAAAAGTGGGTATCAAAACTCATGGGCTATTATTATGACATCACGTACAAAAAAGGAAAGGAGAATCTTGTGGTGGATGCTCTCTCTTGCCAATTTGAGACCCTTAGTATGTTGTGTGCCATTTCTGCACCATTGCCCCAATGGATTGAGCCCTTACATCAAGAAATAATTTAGGATACAGATTTGAAAGACTTGGTTGCTTCACTTATGGATGATATAGAGTCTACACCAGGATATAGTTGGGATGGCCAAGATCTGCATTACCATAAACACTTGGTTCTTCCTCCTAATTCCCCACTTCGAGAGATCCTCATGAGAGAATCACATGCTAATCCATATGTTTTCCATTCAGGGTTCCTAAAAAATTATGATCGACTCAAGCGCACCTTCTTTTGGAAAGGTATGAAATAGGACATTCACTCTTTTGTAGCTGACTGCAACACATGTCAAAGGATGAAAGGGGAAATAGTGCACTCTTTGAGCACTCTTCAACCATTGTCGATCCCAAAGCAGGTGTGGACTGACATCTCCATGGACTTCATAGAAGGGCTACCTAAATCTGGAGGTAAGTTAGTTATTTTTGTGGTACTGGACCGCCTTTCAAAGTATGCTCACTTTTGTGCCCTAACCCATCCTTACACAACATCCACTATTGCCCAAATTTTTCTTGACTCCATATTTCGCCTTCATGGCATGCCAACCTCCATTGTATCTGATCATGATCCCACCTTTACTAGCAATTTTTGGCAAGAGTTGTTTAAGTTGTAGGGGACTCAGCTCAAAATGAGTTCAGCCTACCATCCACAAATGGATGGTCAAACAAAGGTTGTTAATAAATTCTTGGAAACCTACCTTCGTTGCTTTGCCTTCGATCATCCTACTCATTGGGAAAAATGGCTTCCCTTTTCCGAATGGTGGTACAACACTTCCTATCATACCACCACCAAACTCACACCGTTTGAGGTAGTTTACGAGTGCCCTCCATTCACGCCTTCCTCCTACATTCTGGGTAGCTCTAAGGTCTAGGCTGTTGACATTGCTCTGAGTCAACACACCGAAGTCCTTTGCCAACTCAAGCAAAATTTGAACATGGCCTAGAATTGGATGCGTCAAAAAGCTAATCAACATTGTTCTAAGCACAATTTTGATGTGGGTGATATGGTCTTCCATCGCTTGTAGCCATACAGACAATCTTCCCTATAACTTCATCGGTGTAAGAAGCTCACTCCAAAATTCTATGGTCCTTATCAGGTTCTACAACATATTGGACCTACAACTTACAAATTGGCTCTTCCCCCCACTTCCAAGCTCCACCCTATTTTTCATGTTTTCATTCTCAAGAAAGTTTTGGGCACAAAGGTACAGGTTCAGTAAACACTCCTTGAATTAGATGAAGAAGGCTCCAACTTACTTGCACCTGAGCAGCTACTGGATCGTCGAACTCGCACTCTGAGCAACTGTACCATTATAGATGTCCTTGTTCAGTGGCATGGGATTCAACCTGAGGATGCTACATGGGAGTCTCTCCATCAACTCCAGCAATATTTTTCTTATTTTCAGCTTTGAGGACAAAGCTTCTTCAAGGAGAATGGCATGTTAGGATCTCATCCTAACCCTTAATGTAATAACTTCCTTGATGTAATAATTCTTAGTGAACGTGGGTAGTACCCATGATTAATATTTTGTAATGTTCTAAGTTTTAGATTATGTAGTGCCTATGACTAATGGTACCCTTTTCTATGTAACACATGGTAGATAGGTTAGGTAAGGTGGCCTTGTGCATGTAATTTGAGTGGCATTGTGCATGTAATTCATGTGGCATTATACATGTAATTCTAGTGGAATTGTGCATGTAATTCAAAGTGGCACTATGCATGTAATTCGGGTGGCATTATGCATGTAATCTAGGTGGAATTTTGCATGTAAGCCAATCTTGGAAGGAAACTCTTTAAATACGCGAAAAGGCACCAATGTAATAATATTTTTGCAAATTAATGAAGTGTTGAAGGAGGTTGTCCCCTCGAAGAGGCCTGCGATTCTATCTATTGTGAGATTGTTCCTTTTAAATAATTTTTGTTATCATATGCATTTAATTTTGAATACTGTTATAATGTTTCTGTGAGTTTATTTCCAAGAAAATGTGTGATAGTGTGTTTATTTGAGTTGAGAGTGTGTTGTTTAGTATATTTTATAGTAGGATCTTAACATTGATCCTCTTCATTAGTAGTGAACTGGATTGTGTCTCTCATTCTATACAAGGTGATGTTATTCATGTTTAAAGCAGATGACTTAGTCCTAATCCTCTTCCTAGTGGGAGATTATGAGGGACTTCTTTCCTAGACTTCATACTCCCTGAGTATGCTCGATAATCCTCTCGCTTCCTATATTTTATTTAGAGCCTTGGGAGGGATTGGATGTTCTTCTTGATTTATTACCAAGATGGTAGAAAACAACATGGATTGGCCAACCTCCATATCAATTTGACCGTATGGAGGCATCAAGTTCTGGGTTGATGATGCAAATATTTGAACTTGGTGTAAGGATTGAGTGACCAACTCCTTTCCTGATGTTGTAGTAGTGGTAGAGCTGGAAGATGCAGGGAGCCTTGCCTACTTCTGCTAAGATTCATCTACTATATTCATCATAACTTCCAATAGATCTGTATTTTTATGGATAACCTGCAAGGTGGGTTCAGAGAATTCTTCTAGAGGGGCAATAGGGATCATATGGACCACCTTATCAACCAAAAATTCCCTATGTAATCTCAAGTCAAAGATATAATCCCCTACTTCTTCCAATTTGTTGTATGATCTATTATCTATTTTCCACACCAATTCTAATGATCGGTTATGACTAAAAGCCTTTTGCATTTCATCTTCAAAATGGTCTTCCCTGTGTGTAACTTGCAAGAGAAAGCTTTGAGGAGATATTCTATTTATGATAACCATGAGGGTCATAGGGTCTCCAAGTAATTTCTTGAAAATTGTACGTGTCCATATTCTAGATAGCTCAAAGCAAAGAGAAGTGGCCTAGATATGTATAGGGTCCCATTATGTAGGGTATCAAAAACCACAGAACTCCTCCCTTCTTCCTTATAGTATGTATTTTCACCTCCTTCGCTATCTTCCTAGTTATCTCTAGAATGGCTATGGATGTTGGGAAATTTTAGGCAATGCTTTCAGTGGCAGCTTAGACCCATACAATCTAATGTAAGAATTTTCTTCTATATAGAGGTATCCTTTTGCTTCGTACAGGAACCTCCTCACCCCAATCCCAAATTTGTTGAGCTCTTCTTCGCATAGGCAAGCATGGATCAGTGGGAGGATATTCTTAAATAAAGTCACATAGCTTGAGCACCCCTCTTGTATACATAGTAATATATCTTGGATAGTGATAGCATAGACTCAACCTATTCGAGCAATCAAGGATTGCTCCAATTGGCCCAAAACCAGATAAATAAAAAATGAGTAGTAGGAAAAATGAGGGAATTGCTCTTTATCGGCTAGTATGGCTTCCTCAAACTCTATCAATTATATGTTTATATTGTCATTGATGACCTCTTCCCGTCGATACATAGGTGCCTTATATGTTTTTTTGCACTATACTATCAGGAAGAGGACCTCTTTTGTAATAAGCTCCAAGCATTTCATGCCCAATACTAGGTTGATCATGTCTGCATAATCCTATACCCAAGAGTAGATAATGAACTTAAAAATGGAGAAACTGAGAGGCATACACTTATTTCTCTTCAAAAGCATGCTGAGAAGGAGGTTTTAATCATGAAATTGGACTAGATATCCAATGTCTAGAAGTCCAATATTTATGAGGCTGTGGAGAGCCCGAATATCCTTTTGATTCTATTAGTTGTCAACCTAAACATCACCTAATTTGTGTCATCCCATATAGTCATATTATTAGGGTCATACGCTACTTCCAGTCATGCTAGGAGGTCCAAGGAGTGGTAGACTCTAGGGCAAGTTAATTTTCCAAGGTTGGTAGCCCATTTTTTGCATACAAGGCTTAGCTCACCACTATCTCTTTGCACCCTCATGAATAGACCCCTCAATAGAGTAGGGTGATGCTAGTTATCATCCTCTGTTGGATCAAAACTATATATTGTTACATTATCCACATCCCACTACTGGTATGGTGTGATATTATTGCTTGAATTAGGCAGGTCAATTAGCACCTTTGGGTCCTTGGCCCTTCCTTCTCTTTTATTCACCGACCAATCCCCTGTTAATTTTTTGATTCGAGCCTTTACATCTATTACTCTAGTTACAGTTGTGCTCATGGAATCCATTTACATACTGGTGATGCTCGTACATCATAATGCTCAATAGTTTAATTTCACCTCCGTGACTGATATCCATAATGCACTATGCATGTGCGTATTGAATCCACTTACATCGATGCCACAAGGGAAGTCCACCACCTTATTTTTAAAGGACCTAAATTAATATAATTAGGTGGAGGACTATTTCCTTATTGGTAGGAAGAGCCTTATTAGTTGTACCATGAGATCTAGGTGCATGAATTAAATTCTTCATTGGGTGCTGATTGAACACCTCCCATATTTGTTTGATTGGATCTTCGCGAGGTGGAATCAGGGCCATCCATGTATATGTTTCTCATTGGCTCGAGTGGGGCATGATTTTGTGAGGTGTGCAAATTTAAGAAGGGGTGCATAAAATTTGTGCACATTTAATTCACCTGCACACTTTACAAGCAGTCGCACAACTCAAAGTAGGGTTCTCAGAGTTTGCATACCCCTCAAGACCTTTGCATGCTTCACTAAATGTAGGGTGCACAACCCAAAAATGGGACACACAAATAGTGCACTCCTTGATGCTTTTGTACATTTCACTAAAAGTGGGGTGCACAAGGCAAAAATAGGGCATGCAACACATCACACCCCTTGATGCTTTCGTGTGCTTCACTAAAAGTAGGGCGCACAAGATAAAAATGGGTGCAACTTAGCATGCTCCTTGATATTTTTTGTGCTCCACTAAAAGTGGGGCACATGAGACAAAATAGGGTGCACAACTTAGCATGTCCCTTGACATTTTTGTGCGCTCCACTTGGAAGTGGGGCGCACGAGACTATATGGGGTGCACAAAGTGAAACTCTTCATGCACTCCACTAAAGGTGGGGTGCACGACCTAAAAATGGATCACGTGACATAGCATGCCCCTTGACACTTTCATGCACTTCACTAAAATTTGGCTGCATGAGACAAAAATGGGGTGTGTGACTTAGTGCACCCCTTAATATTTTCATGTGCTCCACTTAGAAGTGGGGTGCATGAGACTAGACAGGGTGCATGACTTCATATGCCCCTTGAAACTCTTCGTGCATTCCACTAAAGGTGGGGTACATGACTTAGTGTGCCCCTTATAACTTTCATGCACCTCACAAGGGGTGGAGTGCATGACCCAAAAATAAGGTGTGTAACTTCGCATGCCCCTTAACACTTTTGTGTATTCCACTAGAAGTGGGGTGCACAAGACTAGACGGGATGCACAACTTAGTGTACCCCTTGACACTTTCGTGCACTCCATATGGAATGGAACGCATGACTCAATAACGAGGTGCGTGACTTTGTGTGCCCCTTGGGACTCTTGTGTGCTCCACTTAGAGTGGGCTGTATAACTCAAACTTGGTGTGCACCATTTTGTGCACCCCATAAAACATTATGCACTCTATAGGAATAGAGTGCATGACTCAAAATTTTGAAGCGCTTAACCGATATCTCGAGCACTTCAAAGAAAATGACTAGAAAAAATGACTCAAAAAACAATAGAAAGGAGGAATTGTTTACAAGACCAACACCTACCACAATAAATAGGGTCATCATTGTAAATAAAACCATTATTAATTAAATCCCTCTTCGCTTAATTAAATCCAAATATTATTTAAACAAGTATTAAGCTGCCAACTAATGCAATGCAATGGCAAATTATTAAATCTAACCATAATACATTCAGTATAGTATTAAACCTTTTCCCTTGTTAAAACCATTTAAATGCATCATCAAGGTAGGAATTAGATTGCATCCTGCCATTATAAATAGTTAGTCAATTTATTTAAAACCATTACAAGCATTATCATTATTCAACTCCTTTGCTTATCAATTAAAGGTGTCAGCAAGGTGGATTTAAGTTGTTAACCCCAACGTAGTCCACTTGCACACATGGTTAGCCCTGCAAAACCATAAAGGTATGTCAATATTATAGACATAAATCACAACCAACTATGGGATCACATCCATGCATGGTCATAGCATCATCAAGGTTAGGTATTGAAATAATAAGCCTAATCAATTATCTTCCTCATCAAGGGTTCCACAAGGGTGGTTCATGACAAGTATGAAGTAAAGTTGGAATGATAATACACACATAAAGATGTTTATTCAAAAATATAAAATATATAAAGGCATATACGATATGGAATATAAAATACTTTTATAGTATCTTTAGAACAAAGAAGGAAATAAAATCAAATATTATTTATGTACAAAAAATAGTAAAATGAAAAACTTGACAAATATGCTTATGTGCAAGAAAAATAATTACTCTATGGTATTCATAACATACCATAAAATAAAGAATCATATTGGGCCTAGAAATCAAGGGAGATATGGATTAAGAAAGGTGATATAAATTCAATTTTTTTCACTTCTCCCATAATAGATTTATCTTTTCATTATATTATAACTCCAAATGGAATAATTATTAAATAAGAAGAAATCATAAAGGAAGCATTAAATCTTTCAAATATATTTTATCAAAAATTGGGTAGAACGACGAGGTTTAAAATGAGATTTTACAAAATATTCCAACAATTATTACACAAATACATAATAAAATTTTGATAAGAAATATCTTAATGGAGGATTCATAAGAGCAATTTTCTCTTTCCACCCTAACAAGGTAGACCCTATATTTCCTATAATTTCTTTTAAAACATTTGGGATGTGTTGAAGAATGAGGTGGTGGTTGTAATTAAAGAGGCTAGGATAAATAAGGAGCCTATAATAAGTGAAATTAATTCCACATTTATTTCATTTGTTTGCAATAAAGTGAGACAAAGTATTTTGATATTTTTAATCCCATAAGATTTTATAAGATTTAAAAAAAAAATTAAAAAATTATAAGTAGATTGAAAAAACATTCTAGATTTAGTTATCTTGGAGAAACAAGTTGATCTTGTTAAATTATAGATTCATAAAGTTTATAAATTTCTTCTATTTTTTTTTATCCTCCACAGTATGTTACATTAAATATTGGGAGGTTACTAGTTAAAATTTCCTATTATCTCGTTACCTTAACGACTTCTACGAGATTCTCCTTCTACAAAATTCTTTTTCTACAATATTATCTTGTAAGAAATTATATATGTACATGTAACTTGATGTTGGATATATGAGATTAAAAAAATTAGTTTATATTTCACTTTGTTCCCAACAAATCTTATTTTAGGCAATTAAATCCTTGATGGTATAGTTATTGGATAAGAGGCCATAGATTTTTTCAATAAATGAAAAATTAGTTATATTTATAAAATTAGATATGGAAAAATCATATAACAAGGTTTGGTTGAGGAGAATAACTCAAATAACCAACAAATAAAATCCAAAATATGCTTTAAGAGTTTTATTTGTCAATCTTTTCACAAAAGGATGAAATGGATTAGAATCAATCAAAAGCTTTTACATATTTAGTCAAGGTGGGATATAAGAGCTTGGAGCAGTCAAAATTTCCTACTCCCAAGGATTTCTCTTGAAAGAATACTTGGTTAGTTTAAGGCTCTCCCTAAAGCCTCAACATTTGTTTGTTTAGTAGTTCAAAAAAAATTGTCATAGATATTAGTTTTAAAAAATAAAGGATATCATAGACCTTTTATGTATTCTTGGAGTTGGAAACATTAGAAGATTTGCTTCTTCGTTGTCCTTTTGCTTTTTGTACATTTATTTTTTAAAGAAAATATGAATGCATTGGGTTGTCTCATCAATATTGCAAGAGTTAGTGAAGCATTATATTATTTGTTTCAAATTTGAAGCATTAAGTATGCTATGTTGGATTGTTCTTATCATTATATTTGAATATATGACTTGAAAGGAGTAAGATTTTTTTTTAATAAATCTTAGAAACATATCCAAGTTTAGATTTGTATTGTTGCCTATCTTGTAGGGTGCTTACAAGAATAATTCTTGTCATGGAAAGTTTCAAGTGTGGAAAAAGATGAATTAACTTATTGTTTACAGGATTTGAATATACGTGTAAGGGTGATTTATGAAAATGAAGTTAGTACAAAGGATATGCATTGATCTATGGTAAAATAAAAAAAATTAGAAATTGGGTTTATCAAATGGCGCTTCCAAAACAAACCTAGGGAAATTTGGTGAATGGTGTTTTATAGAATATTAAAGATAAAATTCTTATAACTTACTTATAATGATATGAATTATTAGTAAACAAATATGTAGATGCTAGGACACTTACTAAAGGGATTAATATTGATAATGAAAAATAATTAATATATATTTTAATTGAAGGGTATTCACAAACATTATTAATGTTATAAATAAAAGTGGATATGGAGATTGAATTATCAAAAGCATTATTTTTTTTATGTCCATCGAATCCTTGATGAAGGTAATATCTTGAAAATATCACTTTACCTATAGAAAAAGAAACATGGCGGAAAACAATTTAACTAATTAAAATGTTGATCTTTGTTTTTGGTAAAATTTAGAATTTAAAAGATAATTGACTAAAAATAATTCTAAATTCTAAATAAAAATGATATTAAACATTTGATTTAAAAAATATTAAATCAAAAGAACTAAAAAATGTCTTAAAATATAAAAATATGTTATAAAAATATTACTTAAATATGGTTTAATTGGTTTAAATAAAATATATAATATTAACCAAACTAATGGCCAATAGATTAAAGGGACTTCTCCCTCTACTGATCTCTCAGTAGTAAGGAGGGTTTCTGAAGGGAAGGCAAATTCTGGATGGAGTACATGAAGTTGTTCATTCCATGGAGAAAATCTGAAATGCTAGGATGATCCTTAAATTGGATATGAATAAAGTGTATGATAAGGTTTCATGGTCCTTCCTCAACAAAATCTTGGAAAATTTTAGCTTTCATGATCGTTGGAGACAATGGATTGGGACCTATATTTCTTCTACCATGTTCTCAATAATTATTAATGGGGCACTTGTAGGGTATTTTAGTAGTGAGAGAGGCTTAAGACAAGGAGACCCTATCTCCTCATATATATTTTTTATCATGGTAGAATTGTTAGGGAGAGCATTCTTTGTAGCTAGGGTTTTTACAAGGATTAAGAGTTTTAAACCAACTTCAATTTTTTTTTTTGGTAAATTAAATATTTTATATTAGAAAACGGGGCATCTGAAAGGCACCCCAATGCATTGGAACAACAAAGAAAAATAAAGAAACCCTAGCAAGGAAACCCCTAAAAGAACAAAAGAGGATGCTCCAGAAGGACAAAATGCATCCAACCAAACCAGAAAGAGGAAATAAACCCTTACAACAGACCCAAGGAGAGGGTCAAAACACAAAATTGAATATTGTATGACAATTTTATGAAGGTACTTTTCTACCACATTAGGAGAGTCTGGGTCAGACTTGTGTTCTTTCTTAATTTTCACAGGAGTGGGGGTATCTTTGAATTTGAGCCTCTAATAGCACCAAGTGGGTATTTTTTTGATTTTGGCCTTTTTCTTACTAATGGAAATAGGTTGGTATCTCACAACTTTACCTTTCCTTTTTGAACAGGTAGCATTAGGACTGGGGGTATGAGAAGAGTCCTCCTCAACATTTTTGGGTGCAGAGAGGTTTCATTTGGAAAATTTCTAGAGTAAGTAGCTATATAGGATCTTAAAAATACCTTTATGGGAATGCCAACCTTCCTCTTTATTGTCATGGGTAGAGGTGATAGAATAATCCATGGACCAATACAGGAATTCAGGGATATTGAACATTTTGGCTTCTCTGAAGTGATTAATGAAAGACAAATGGAAACTACATAACTGGGACTCAGGGTCATCCACTATTAGATACTGCATTACAGGCTTAAGAATTTCCTTCCAAGGAGAGGATAAATTATGGTGATACAGACCTTTCTTGTGAAGTTTTCATAGCTTGAAAGCAGGCTCGAAGTGGGATAATTCAACCTCCTAATTGTGTTTGTTCCTTCCGACCACCCGACCATATAGGACTTGCCTAGTGAGCTCAGAAAGGATCTCCATAGTGATTTGAAAGTCAACTCCATGGATAATTACAATACCATTTTCCCACGAAGAAGCAAATGCCATACTAGCATCCCAACTGGTTCCATTAAACATATTGAAGAACAAGATTAACCCTCCCTTGTCTTTCAATATGGCTTCAGTAATAACATCACTTGTGAAAACCTTAGGCTCAACATAAGTGAATTTCACAACCTTCATGGTTACAGAGTAGGTATAAACATAGAGGATGAAGCAGAGCAAAATGAGGGCAACTGGTGGTAGGATTAGGGAATAGTGGGAATTTGAGGAGGAAACATGAGAAGATTGGTACAGATAAAGACAAAATTTTTGGCCCCTCAACCAAAAAATATCCTTGAAAAGGGAAAAATCTAGATTGAAATCGTTGATTGGTCAAGACTGGTATCGAGGAGGATTGTCTGATAGTGAAGACAACAAAGGATAATTGGAAAGTGCACAACATAGGGATAAAGTTGACTTATTAGATCACTCAAGAGTCAGGATCAGGTAACGATAGAGCGGGCACTTAGAATAGAAAAAATTAAGAAGCTCAATAAGGCCTTTCTCAAGATGAGGAAAGAGGAAAACCACCAAGAGAAGGTTCTAGAAGAGGTAAAAAACTAAAATCTGAGGATCATAGGCCAGTGATGATTACAAGTGGTGTTGGGAAGTGCATTGGAATCCCAAGATAAAGTAGTTAGCAAAAAAATAGTGAAGGTCATTTGAAAATATAGTGAATAAGACATGAAGAACCTCACATGAAGGAGTTGGTGATGGTTAAAATTACATGTGAAAGGTTTGGGCTTCATCATGGTGACAAGAGTTTTGTCTAGTCTGACAAGCACATCCACTTTAGAAGGAAGACAATCAGTCCAAGTCAGCAGTCCACTAGTAGAGACCCCAATATTTTCCAAGATGTTAGCCACTGAATTGGCTTCTCTAAAAGCATGTTGGACAATGACTTCATGTTGCTCACTAAGGATCTCTTTGATTTCCTCAATTATATTTCTTATCTTCCATCCTGTCAGTTTGGAATTTTTTAAATAATTGATGATGTTTAGAGAGTCTCATTTCACAATGATTTTTTCTAGAATTTTCTTAATGAATTGAAGGCCTCTCCAAAAGGCTTTGGCTTCAGTAGAGTGATTAGAAAGTTCTCCCAAAGGCTCAACTAAGGGAAAAATAGGATTACCAAGATGATCTCTAAGGATAACACCTGCTCCTGCTATACCAAGGATTCCTTTAGCTACTCCATCAAAGTTAAGTTTGACCCAACCAAGAGGGGGGGTGCCATTTGATATTGATTCTGGTGGATAAAGGACTAGTAGATTTTGCATCCTCTAAGGAAATATGACAGGACTTGAGTAAGGTGTCTTTAAATGAATATCGAGGGAAGGGGTCAAGAGGAGCAATCATAATATTCTCTTTGGAAAATAGGATAATTTTATTTGAGATGAAATTAGCAAACCAACTTCAAATATTGAGGCAGTTACTCATCAATAATTTATTGATCATACAATTTTAGTGGGCCAAGATTCATAATTGAGGAGAGGGAGAAAATATATTCTTGAATCTCATGAATAGGCTTCAAATTAGAAGATAAAATTTGTTAAGAGCAAGGATTACTTCATTAATACTATGATAATAAAATAACAAATAATTTCTATACTTCTCAACTGTGGAGTAGATGATTTGCTCTTCTTGTACTTAGGGATGTCTACATTTAAATATTGAATGGAGAAAGAATTATGGAATCCTATTATGGATAAATTTTAGAAAATCCTAAAAAGGTGGAAAAGGGTGTTTTTAAGGCAATTTGGAAAGATTTAGTTGGTGGAGACAACTTTGCAAAGCTTACCTATTTACTATATATCTTAATTTAAAATGTTGACTAAAGTAGAAAACATGTTTGAACAAATTCAAAGGAGATTATTATGGACTAGTATAGAGGAAAACAAATAATATCCTTGGTATCTTGGGATAGGATTTATAATCCTAAAAAGGAATGAGGATTGGGACTAAGAAAAATGAAAGGGTTTAATAATGCCTTGGTTAAAAAAATTGGATGGAGGTTGATTCAAGAGAGTGAGGCCTCATGAATAAAGATAAACAAATCTAAATTTCTAGAGAGTAATAACTTCTTTCTAAGATGTGCAAACCCTCCTCCAGGTTCCTCTTGTTGGAATAATTTGGTTAAGATGAGATTGCTTCTTTGGAAAGAGATTTTGTGGAAGGTTGAATATGGCTCCTAAACTAATTTCTATGAAGACTCGTGGCTCATGGATACTCCTGTAGGGATGATTGATAAGTTGAATCTTGCTAGAAACATTTTGGTTGATTTATATGGAACAAAAGTGAAATATTTTATAAATAGAAGAATTGATGTCAAGCAATGAAAAAAGATCCATAGGAATTCTAGTTGGAAGGACATTCAATAAGAAATTATGAAGATAAATCAATTGCTACAAATATAACATTTAAGCCAAAAGAAGGATAAAGATACTATTATTTGGGCTCCTAATCCCTCTGGCATCTATTCAATTAAATTAGGATATGAATCCTAGATCTCACCCTACCTAGGTAGATTTGATGCAAATAATATTTGGAGTAAGTTTTTAATTCCAAATATTGCCTTCTTTCTATGGCTGATCATACAAAATAAGATTTTAACATTGGCCAATTCAATGAGAAGGGGATTTTCTCCCCCCAATAGATGTGTGTTATGTCTTAAAAGTGAAGAATTAATCAAGCATATGTTTATGGAATGTCCCTTCTCTTCAAAGGTTTTCAAATTGATGATTAAAGAATTTGAAATTTAGTGGGCGAAGCCAAAGGATGTTATAGATCTATTAAAACAATGGAAATATTTCTTTTTCCAATTTAGGGTTATCTCAAGCTTGGAAGCTAGCCCTGCCTCACTTTTTGGGGGGTATTTGGAAGGAAAGGAATAACATAATATTTAAGAAAATGTACAAGAATGAAATCTCAACCTTCAATAGAATTTTGGTTGTAGTTAAGGATAATCTCTTTATTATACCTCATCATAATGATGGAGGAAGGGTAGTGGAAGCCAAAATTACTTTAAAATGGGGATTTACTGCAAGCCAAAATGATGATATTGACCTAAAAATATTGACTAGATGGAAGATAGTCTAGAAACCACCTTAGCTAAGTTGGATTAAAATAAACTTTGATAAGGCAGCTAAGGGAAACCCTAGTAGGGTAGGAGGAGGGCGAATTTTCAAAAATCCAAGTGGGAAGATCATAGTAGCATTTGCAGAGTCTTATGGTATTCAATACAACCATATAGAAAAAAAAACAAAGGCCTGCCTAGCTTAATGAAGCAAATGAATATAAAGAGGGTAATTATTGAAGGTGACTTTACATATTATTAATTACTTAGGACGTAAGAATGAAGCTAGTTGAAACATATCAGACATCATATCAAATGCAAGAGAGATTATTGCAGCCTTGGAGGAGGTTAATATAGTGCATATCTATCAAGAGGGCAACCAAGCGATAGATTGGTTGGCTAATAAAGGTGTAGATAGTCCTAAACCAATTCTATGGAGGGATGATTTCCCTAATGAGTTGAGGAGTATAGTTGATAGGGAGTTGCAAGCTTATGATAGACAAAATTATGGTTAAATTATTAATCAGTGGTTGCAAGATTTATTCACCTCTTGTAGTCATAGGAAGTGAAGCATTTCTATTTTTCCCTTGTAAGGGGTCTATGTGACTTCTTGTCTTGTTTTGCTGCTAGTAATTGCAGATTGTTGATATCTTAGTTTCTTTTTGTTTTTTCTAATTCCTTATTCTTTATTTAATGTAGAGAAGTGGTATTGTAAAAAAAGGGCTCGTGCCCTTTCAAAAACCCTTTCTTTTCATCCTAATAAAAATATATAATATTTTAAGAAATGAGAAAAGTAGATATAACTTATTAAAATAATAATAATAATTACATAGAATGGGATGAAAAAATTCTTAAAGCAATTAGGCGGTGATTTATTTATTGGTTTACATGTTCTAATGCTAGTGAAGTATAATGGCAAATTGAACAAATAAATATTGAACATGGGTTTAGTATAAACGAAACCTTCAAATTTCCATAAGACGAGTAAATAACTTCCCATATCTTATATCAAGAAAAAGATGAAAAAATAGTATTAAATTAATGTGAAGTGAAATTTCATCATAAAACGAATAAGAAGTATTAAATAATGTGAAAAAAATAGATACAACTTATTAAAGGTATTAAATAAATGTGAAAAATATAAACAACATAACTTATTAAAATAATAATTACATAGAATAGGATGAAAATACTCTTAAGCGATCATTCATTTATTGTTTTTCATGTTCAAATACTGGTTTATTAGTTTTTCATGTTCAAATACTAGTGAAGTATAACTGGAATTGTGAGAAGAAAAAGAGGAAAAGAAGAAGTATTAAATGAAGCAAAATTTTATCATAAAGGAGAAGAGGTATTAAATAATGTGAAAAAAATAGATCTAACTTATTAAAGGTATTAGGCTGAGGGTCATTGGTCCAAGAATTTTTTTGAGTTGGTGGAGACCACGGTTTGAATCCCTCAGATCATGTAGCTATGTTAAAGAGTTTACTCGACGTAATTGGAGGTTATAGTGGTAGGAAAGAGTATGATTTAAACCCACAAAGAGGCGATAAAAAATGTAATGAGTTACAGATTCCTCTTAAAAATGTCTTAATAAAATACAAAAAATATGTTATAAAAATATTACTTAAATATGGTTTAATTTTTCTAATAAAATATATAATATTAACTAAACTTATGGCCAATAGATTAAAGGGACTCCTCCCTCTAGTGATATCTCAACAAGCAAGGAGGGTTTGTGAAGGGAAGGCAAATTCTAGGAGTAATTTCTATTCATGAAGTTACTCATTCCATGGAGAAAAGTGTATGACAAGGTTTTGTGGTCCTTCCTCAACAAAATTGTGAAATGTTTTGGCCTTCATGGTCATTGGATACAATATATTGGGACCTATATTTCTTCTACCATGTTCTCGGTAATTGTTAATAGGGCACCTACAGGGTATTTTAGTAGTGAGAGAGGCTTAAAACAAGGAGATCCTATCTTTGCATATCTTTTTATTATCATGGTAGAAGCGTTAGAGATAACATTCTCTATAGCTAGGGTTTTTACAAGACTTAAGGATTTTAAACAAACTTCAAATATTGAGGCAGTTACTCATCAACAATTCGTTGATCATACCATTTTAGTGGTCCAAGATTTTGTAATTGAGGAGATAGAATATATTCTTGAAACTCATGAATAGGTTTCTAATCAAAAGACCAATTTTTTTAAGAGCAAGGCTTACTTCATTAATACTATGATAATATAACAACAAAGAATTTCTAGACTTATCAATAGTGGAGTAGAGGATTTTCTCTCCTTGTACTTAGGTATGTTTGTGTTTAAAGGCAAAATGGAGAAAGAATTATAAAATCATATTTTGGATAAATTTTGTTAGCTTTTGAAGCTATATACTTAAGATAAATTAACCACAAGATGTTAAATAAAGTCACAATCCAATATTTATATCAATGGTAATATTCTGCAAATATAAAACATAAAAATAACTAACACAATAACTCATATGCATGCCATAAATAAATGCTCACAAAAATGGTGCCATAGCTCTGTAAATATCAAGTAGTGTTACTTCACGTCACTTTACATATCCACATTACTCTACATATATAATGTAATGTGACTCTTCATATGGAGCACTCTTGGCCTTCACACTTCTAGAGACTCTTCTACTTCCTATTCTATGGACTCATGTGCACATGGACAACTATGCACATTTACAATACCAAAATACTTTGCACACTTTAATAATACTTGTGCATTTATTACATTGCATAAAGTAAATCATAACTCCTAATCTAGAACACACTTTCCTAATCTAAGGATGTACCAAGGATGGTACATTAGCATGAACCAAATATTGTAATATATTTCAACACCCCCTTGTATTACATTATTTCGTTATTGAAGACTTTAGTCTTCAATATAGATATTAAACCTATAGATACCTTTTGTTTTGTTCAGGATCATGTTTTTTTTTTATCTGTAGACGTCTTTGCAGTTGACCTCTCATTTTTCTTTGTCTAAATCATGTATTTCCATAGTAGAATAATTCTTTGTTTTCTATAGTCTATCTCTAAAAAAAAACATTAGTATTTTCTTGAATTATTACAAGTTCTTGTAGGATCTATAAAGTATATTCCCTTGTTAACTAAACCAGTAGCCTCTATTTCATTTAGCCTTTTGATAAGACACTTATTCTTCTTATTCACACATTTGAATTCAACTGTTCTTCCACTTTTAATTAATTTGGTTACTGATATGAGGTTTGTTGCCAATTTTGGTATATACATAACGTCACGTAATATAAAATATGGATAAGATGCATTTGGTATTACATGTCCACTTCCATGAACCAGATATTTATTTCCATATGCTAGCTTTATACCAAAATTATTAGTAACCTCTAGACAATCAAACCTTTGTAGACTCCCTATCATATGATGACTTACCCTTGAATTAATATAACAAAAATCCTTGTCATATTGAATAGTGGAATTATCCTCTTGTGAAACATTTTTTCATTGTTCATAAGGAATATAAAGAGTGTTTTGTCTTTGCATTTTATGATGATATGTCCCTGTTTCTAACTTATTTATAGTTCCTAAATAGAATTACTTAATATTCTTAAGTTTTTTTATTAATTTGAATTCCTTATGACTCCCAAGTTATTAATAGTGAACAAAAGACAATGTTAAATACAATTTCAAAATGTTTCACCTTGATTTAAATTAGTAGACTAAGAAAAAAATTTCATTTGTTGATCTTAAAAGCAAATAACCTTTTATTTCCTTAGTCCTGTTGAGTGGTATTTTTTCCCTGTTGCAAAACCACACTCATAGTTAGGATTTTTATTAAAAAACCCTCTCTTGCAAAGAAATTGAAATCTCTCTAAGGTTTATTTTATTTAATGTAGACTTGTGTGCTTGTGAATATGTATCAAAATAAATTCTAGGAATACCTTAGTGACCTGCAAACAACTATTAACAAGGGGCCTATATTGATCTTACTTTGATTTGGTCATGCTGCTATTGTTCATTAATTAAAAGAGCTTGAGTTCCCTTAAGTTCATAAACAAAATGATGAGTGAATGCCTAAAGTTGATCCTAACTCATTTTATTTCTGATTTTTTAAAGTGCTTTATCCCTGAATCTCTGCTAGCAGATACCTTTTATCTTCAATTAAAATGTTTTGTTAGCGGGTGTTGTGGTGAACCACTTCATTTTATCTTTGATTTAATGTAAAATTTGGAGTCGGTACTTGTTTTTCGTAGATTCATTTTACTTAAGATTAACATGTGTTTTTAGCAAGTGTTGTGGCAAGCCACTTCATTTTTTATCTTTGCGTTAATGTGAAATAGAAGTCAGTTTTTGCTATTAGCAGATTCTTTTTATCTTCAGAGTAAAATATTGTTGTTGGCAAGTGTTGTGGAAAACCACTTCATTTTATATTTGCCTTAATGTGATATTGGAGTTAGAAAATCCCTCCCTTGAATACAAATTTATTTTATCTTGGATGGTTAAGCTCTATCCGAGCAAGAAAATAAAATGACTGAATCTAAATGTGAAATGTGAATCTTGAATGATGCTTCAATTTATTTTATCTGCTTTGAATGGATTTTATCTTGCCTTGATTTGCTTTGAACATAAGATAAAATAATGTAAATGACTAAATTTGAAAGTATAATAGCCTTTGTATGTCATTTAAATTACCCCTGTTTAATGAAATGGTAATTTTCATAAAGGGAGTCAATTTATTGCTTGAAAAATAAAATGCAAAGCCTAAAATTTTTATTTTCTTTTAAACTGTGAAATCATGCAAAACTAAAATAAAAATTCCTGCTAAAAGTGTGAAATTCAAATAATTTTAGAATTTTGAATTTAATTTAAAACAAAAAAGTACGTGCTTTAAATGGAACATTAAAGCTTATTCTTTCAACCTATGTAACTTTTTTTGGAAATTTATATTTTTTTCATTTTTTATTTTATTTTGAAAACTTAAAAATAAAAATGAAAAATACAGGGTTAGAAGATAAAAATAAGTTAACATGAAATTCTGAATAATGGACTAGAATATGGAGAAGACCAAAGAAAACTACTCCAAACAAAATCCAACATATGCTGCAAAAAAAGTTTAGATTCCAAACACAAAACACAACCGGGTTAGACCTACACTCACACAATTTGAAATTCGGTTATGGTGAGAGTCTAAGGAGTTTAAAAAACATGCAATAAAAATATTGAAATGGTGCAACCATATCCATGCATAAACACCATTAAACACAATTAGTGCATGTGAGAAAGATATTCAATAAACACAAATTTGTATTCAAAAGTTCATTTTCTACATACAATGGTAAAAAAAACACAGCTCTATAGTAGTTTGAATAACCTTCCAATATCCTTCCATGCATCATGTTCCAAAAAAAAACCCCTCATTTCCTTTGCTTCCATGGCATTTTAAAGCTTTCCAACCCTAAAAAGCTCTTTCTTTCATTTCCCCCCTTTTCCTTTGGCTTAGTCACGTAACTTCTTCTTTGTAACTGCAATATCTTCCAAATGAAACACTTCTTCCATAATTATTTTTGCAAATAATAAATTGGTAAATATCTTCTAAATGAAACACTTCTTCCATAATGATTTTTTTGCCAGCAATGAATTAAATAATGCTTTTCTTTTATTTAAAAACCTGCCAACATCAATATAAAGCATTAATTCAAACTAACTTTAATAAAATCATACAGTCAACATAGAAATTAATACCAAACCAATATGTAAAGAAATATTAGCATGCCATGAGAAAAATAAATGTTATTCTTTTGTTTTCTTTTATTCATTTTATATATATATATATATATATATATATATATATATATATATATATTTTTTTGTTTTGTTTTTTTTTCTTCTATTTTTATTTTCTTTCCTTTCTTTATTTAAATTTTACTTGTTTTATCTCTTTATTTATTTATTTATTTTAAATTTGATTTAATTAATTTCAAATATTTGAATTGGTTTAATTAAAAACATTAAAACTAACCAAAACAATAAAATGACAAAAATAAGAAAGAACCTAACCAATGCATTTGACAACTTAAAATAAACCAAAAGGATACACTAGTCAACACACCATCCTATCAAAATTATCAAGCAAAGAAACTAATTCAACAAAAAATTCCAAAAATTAAAGGTGGGTCCCCAAGTTTGGGGCTAGTTGTGGAATGGCCACAACAAGTCTCAAGAATATATTGCCTTTTAATTCTAAATTTCTTAATCCTATGTTGATGTTGAAAACCTTATAACTCCAAAATTAAAAAATTAGAAAACCCATTAAACATATTTACAAATTTATAAATCTAATTTGATGTAGAAACCCTTATTACTCCAACCTAATTGAATTGCAAAAAATTCAAGAATGTTCTATAACTTCAAATAATTAAATCACAAAACTTTACATTTATTGCCTTAATTTCTTCAATCCAAACTTCAATTGAATTTCAAATAGATTCAATATTATGTCTAAGGTTTTAAATATTCTCTCTCCAAAATAATTCCACCTTAAACCTTAGAGAATAATAATTCTATCCAACCTTATTCCTCCTAGCTTAAGCTTTATAAATAACTGTGAATAAAGTAAATTACCTTAAATATTGAAAGACAGTAGTCCTTTTTTCAATTATGCTTGAATCACTTATGATTGGCACTCTTCCCAACATACGTATTCAAATTTTTGCTCATTTGCACTTATGTACCTAGTTGGTGCTCTTATGCACGTATGGAACTTTGCTATTATTCAGCCTCCTTGGAAGGATTAATCTCTTTTCTTTTTGGATTCAACATTGCACCTCAATTTTGCTAATGCAACACTTTGATTCTTGACTCCTCCTCTATTCAAAACTTAATTATACTACAAAGTTTTATATCTCCCTCTTGCATTCACTCTCCCTTAAACCAATGACTCTGTTAGTATGTTCTTCAATTATCGGTGCTTCTCTACAAAATATCTGATCACACTCCTCTATCTTTAGCTTTTTATTATATGTTCTCCTTGAGATGGATATTTGATATCCTCCAATCTATTTACCTTCCACTATGCATGTGCCAAATAGCACTCAAATTCTTATAATTCTCAAAAACATTTTCTTACTCTTTTCACTCTTTTATAGCGTAGCTTTGAGTTGGTTAACATTACACTACAAACCTTACAACTTGTGTGGGTTAACATCTCTTTCTACCCCAGGTGTAATTTGTCACCTTGATGATTAACACTTGTCCATTGCATGTAAAATTTTATTCAACCTTTAAAACTTGAAATATGCCTTAATTTTCCAATTTTTTTATCTTCTATATGTATGCTCTTTTGCCTTCTTTTGTAGGAAAAAATTTTCTTGGGCTTCTTGGATGAGATGGGCAATAAACCTTCAACCTTTTTGGGCTCAGTTTAAATATCTGGTGGTATCTCTTGCTTAAATGGTGGTGGATTATCTTTACACAATGATGGATTTTTATTGAGCAATATTGGTGCTCTCTCTTGATCTTAGGATGGTGCTCCCTTTTAATGATGGTGGCTAGATCTTACTTGAGAAATAGTGACACTCACAACTTCACAATGAATGTTATCACTTTGATAGTGGCATTGCTTATGCTTCTACTTCATATTGTGATTGCTTAGTGTCTCTAGACACTATAAAACCTATTTTACTATAGTTATTTTGTGGTCTTTAATTTGTTTAACCAAATGCTCTTGCTATATTTCCTTTTGCTTAAACAAATTTGCACACTTATGATCTAGAACTAGCATTCAATAATAATAATGTATTATTCTTATTTATCCTTTCCAAATGCTCTTATACTTAGATTCTTGTTGTTTTAGTCTTAAAAATATTTAGGATGCAAATGCTATCACTTAATTTTTCTTGAATACTTCTTTCTACAACTTCCCTTTTCAGATTAATAAAAGTAATATGGTGCTCTTCAAAATTTTAATGTAAAACTAATCTTAATACTTCAAGAGTAAATTTATGTAGCACCAAAATAGCATACCTTTTTAGCTAATTTATTTGGTGATTGATTCACCCTTTTGCTAACTTAGTTTTGTAAGTGTTACTATTATACAAAATTACTAAATCTGTAGCTCTAGTTGTTTTTCAGCTTCTATCTTGTTTGTTGTCCAATAACTCTCCTCAAATCTACCACAAAGTTCTCCAAACTTGCAGCTTTCTTCCTTATCCTAATTATATCCACAAATATGATTTTGTGGCTTCAAATATCCTCCAAATATATTCTCTCAAACTCTATGATTAACAGCTATTAATGTTGTCCCAAACACTACCTTCTATAGTTGTTTCAAACTTCCTTCAATATCCTATTCAAGGGTACTCCAAAATCTACCCAAATCTTCACCAAATCATAGATATATGATTCCTTCAATCTATTCTCCTACAACCCTTCAATTTCTACTTCAAAACCTACAATATTATCCTATCAAATCAGCTTTCAAAATTACTATGGTTATCCCTAGATTTCCAAAAACTTTGGGCTCTTCAATCTTCTCTTTTCCTGCAATCTCCTTGTCAAATTTTGACTTCAAAAATGATATATGTTTTTTGCTTCATCAATAATATGAATGTCTTGAGATATTTGAATCCTTTCTCCCAAATTTGGTAAGTTTTTTGCCAAAAACTTCTTCCTCTTGGGCTTGTAAACTTCTCCTTGCTTGCAATCTCCTATCATGAACCTCATTTATATCTCCTTCAATGATCACTTCACAATAAGGCTTTATCTAACCTTCTTTATCTTCTCTAAAGTCTCTTGATACCACTTCTCTTGGGTCTTCTAATTCTACAACTCTTCAACTCCTCTCCTCAAAGCTTCAATGAGACCTATCCTTGGTCTTCTCAATATTCCAACTATGGAAATTTTGTAATGAGATATCTTTCTTGGATATTCAAAATTTTCTACTCCTCAAATCTATAATAGGACATTTTCTTAGTCCTTCTCTATCTTCATTCTCAAATCCATACCAAGAACCTCCTACACGAGTCTCTTCAATATTCAATCTATAGTATTCAATATACAATATTCTATCTCCAAAGTTCTATCTTCCAAAATTTTAAGTTCTTCAATTTGACCTTTTTCAAGTCTCTTCAACTTCTCCAATCTATAGTCTTCAATCTGCAATCTTCTACCTCTAATATTCTATCTTCTAAGTCTGAAAGTTATTCAATTTGACCTCTTTCAGGTCTCTTTAGCTTCTTTAATCTGTAGATTTCTATATTTAGTCTGAAATATTCTATGGGGACTTCCTTCTCGAGTCTCTTCAATCTTCAACTCCAATCTCTTTTGCAACAAAGAATTAATCCCAACATAATGAAATCACATAGACTTTTAGGCAAAAAAATTCTCAAATTCTGGATGTTAATTTTCTACAACAAGAAACTTATATAGTAGTACCAAATATATTAAAAATTTAGAATTCTAAAATTAATAGACTTCACTAGTTATCCTCAAAACTAGTGAAAATGATTTTGTGTTGAGTCCTAGTCTTCACGAGTTCTCCTTCAACTTGTGGAAAGATTCTAGCCAATCTACAATATGTAGTCTCCTTAAATCTATCAAACTCTTCCAATAGGACCTCTTCTTGGGTCTCTTAATCTCCTCAATATCCTCAATGTCAAGGTCTATCTTCAAGACCTGAAATCTCCTTCTATTCTAAATTTGATCTTGGAATAGGTAACTCTCCAATCTTCCTTGGTTTCTCCTTCCAGAGGTAATCTCCTTTGCAACTTTAAAATATGTGCAAGTCCAATCCTTGCAATAGCTCTCCCTATATCCTATCAATATCCCTTGTGGCTCTGATACCACTGTTAGCTTTTGAAGCTATATACTTAAGATAAATTAACCACAAGATGTTAAATAAAGTCACAATTCAATATATATATATATATATATATATATATATATATATATATATATATATATATATATATATATATATATATATATATATCAATGGTAATATTCTACAAATATAAAACACATAAATAACTAACACAATAACTCATAAACATGCCATAAACAAATGCTCACAAAAATAGTGTGATAGATCTATAAATATCAAGTAGTGTTACTTCACGTCACTTTACATATCAACATTAGTCTACATATATAATGTAATGTGACTCTTCATATGTAACAATCTTGGCCTTCACACTTCTAGAGATTCTTCTACTTCCTATTCTATAGACTCTTGTGCACATGGACAACTATGCACATTTACAATACCAAAATACTTTGCACACTTTAATAATACTTGTGCATTTATTACATTGCATAAATTAAATCATAACTCCTAATATAGAACAATATTTCATAATCTAAGGATGTACCAAGGATGGTACATTAGCATGAACCAAATAATATAATATATTCCAAAAATTTTTAGAAAAGGCTAGCAACGTGGAAATGGGTGCTTTTAAGCCAAGTTGGGAAGATTTAATTGGTAAAGACAACTTTGCAAAACTTACCTATTTACTAAACATATTTATTTAAAATATTGAATAAAGTAGCAAACAGGTTGGAACAAATTCAAAGGAGATTCTTATGAACTAGTACAAATGAAAAATAAATAATATCCTTGGTAGCTTGGGATAGGATTTATAATCCTAAAAAGGAAGGAGGATTGGGATTGAGAAAAATGAAAGGGTTTAATAAATCCTTGGTTAGAAAAATTGGATGGAGTGATTAAAGATAATGAGACCTTATGGATAAATATAAACAAATCTAAACATCTACAGAGTAATAAATCCTTTATTAGATGTGTAGACCCTCCTCCAAGTTCCTCTCATTGGAATAATTTGTTTAGGATGAGACTGCTTATTTGGAAAGGGATTTTGTGGAATGTTGGATATGGTTTCCAAATTGATTTCTAGGAAGACTTGTGGCTCATGGATACTCCTCTAGGTATGATTGATGAGTTGAATCCTGCTAGAAACCTTTTGGTTGATTCCTTTGGAATAAAAGTCAAAGATTTTTTAAATAGAGGAATTGATGTCAAGCAATGGAAAAAGATCGATGGGTATTCTAGTTTGAGGGAAATTCAGCAAGCAATTATGAAGATAAATAAATTTTTACAAGGATATAATTTAATCCAAAAGTACAAAGACACTATTATTTGGGCTTCCAATACCTCTAGTAGATATTCAGTTAAATTAGGATATGAATCCCAAATCTGTAACAACCCCACTGTTAACTAAACCCCATGATAGACTAATATTTTTTTTAACAACACATGTTAAGTTCATTAGATAAAGTTCACATAGATGTATAAAATGTCCATCCTATGCTACACCACCTAGAGTACTGTTAGATGTATTCTAATTTTCTTTTTCATTCCTAGGCATACCACAACTGAGACTAGTCATTGTAGATGACACTCAAGTGGTTAGGATGTGGCCACATCCTGTATTAACTTATGAATCTAAGCATAATGGATTGAATCCTATATACCTGCATATCCATGATGATATATATAGTGCTTAGTGCTTAATTACTAAACTAGATAATTAAGCTATTTATCACTCCTCGTGATAAATAGCTTGGCCACCCAATCCTCCCCATTCAAGGTGCCAACACCAAACCTATGATTTTACTCCATACCTCCATGGTAGGATATCTTGTCCAAGATTTCCCACTTAGGACCTTCCCAAATCTAACCCACTTTTAGGAACCCTTTGTGCTACACCACCCAAAGTAATAAAACGCAAGGATACTTGAGTGTTGCCCACCACAACTTCCCTCAAGTATTAGAAAAAATATGTTTTAGGTTTTATAATGTATTAAGAGTCTCTACTCTCTTTATTAATATCTAAGATATCAATTCACAATCTCTATTCTTAAATAAGAACCTTCATGGAACATCTCTAATTATGAACAAGGAAATTACATAACTTATTATTAACAAATGCATGTAATACTAATATTGCATCATATAGATATACACAAGCCCAAAAGGCTCTCCATCTAAGCAATATAAAGAATATACTGATTCCATTACATAACTACACTTTTAAAATATCTCAAAGTAAATATTCCAAATCCTTATATTAGATATCCATCTTCACCTTAAAGGAGCAATAATATTTACATATATAAACAAGACATAAATTCATTCATATTCCATATTAGCAAAATATTATATATTTTATATTAATAACCTTTCATTAAAGAGCATACAACAAACTAAACAGTACATTCAAGTATCAAAATAACACCACATTTATCCTGGGAAAACCCCTAAGGGAAAAACCCAGCCTCAAAGATATATTTTTATTATATAATCATAATTTTCTCCAATAAAATCAATTTAAGTAATTTCCACAATTTCATTTTCCAAAAGAATCCATATATTACATAATAATTTTCATAATTATTTATGTTATGAAAGAACACCATTCTTTCCAAATATATTCAGTAACAACCTATTTTCATCAAACAAGGTATCATGTTTTCAAAAATCATATTGTATAAAATAAATTTCAAGAAGGGACCCCATAATCCCTTCAAGAATGAACTCCACATTCATATCATATTGTATTTCAAGAAGGGACCCTATAATCCCTTCAAGAATGAACTCCACATTCATTCTTTCCCAAAGATTATTTTATCAAAAACCTAGAACTTCCATAGTTCTATCATCATCTTAGAACTTCCACAATTCTATCATTAGTTTAGAACTTCCACAATTCTATCATTATCTTAGAACTTCCACAGTTCTATCATTAGTTTAGAACTTCCATAGTTCTATCATAACTTAGAACTTCCACAGTTCTATCATTAGTTTAGAACTTCCACAACTCTCATTTGTTAAGAACTTCCACAGTTCTATCATAACTTAGAACTTCCCTAGTTCCTATCTATGAATGGTTACATCCATTCAATAAGAAAACCATGATTAAATATCATAATAAGAGAAGTACTTACTGTTAGAATATTAATGTGTACTTTTTTTTCATGTTATTACATGTGTCTTTGACACTTGTCACATTCTCATATGGACCTCATGCCTATATATTGTAACTTATTTTTGTATCAATACATCTCATCTCCTTTCAGTCCCAAACATGTTTTTTGTCCTCAAGTAGTTATGGAGCAGTGTCGAAGGCCTATTTTTGGGTATGAATGTACCTTTTGTTCAATCCCAACACCTAATTCTCTTAGATATTCATTTTTTTCTAAGGGACACTCTAAGAGAAACCCATACTTTTCTTAGACAATATCTATTTCTTTAATTAAAAGTTAAGCATATATTCAAGCACTTAAAAGCATAATTTTTAAAAATAAGTACATTTATCTAATTCATACATATTCATTAACTATTTTTATTGTAAAAAAAGACCTTCTCATTTGTAAGGAAAACCAAGTTTCATTTTCCAAAATACAATAAAACTTGCCTTTCAAAAAATATGCATTCATTAAATCAAAAGGGAGATTAATCCACTTAATATCTTAGTAAATCCAAAATGAGGGTAATCCACTTAAGCTTTAATTATTCCAAAAGAGGAGATTAATCCATTTAATCTCAAATTATTCCAAAAGAAAGGATTAGTCCATTTAATCTCTTATTTTTCCAAAAGGGGATATTAATTGTTAGCTATTGATGGGAAGCAGTACGGCCACAGGATTTAGGATAACTAATCTGAGATAACTATAAATCTAATGGAACAATAATATACAGTAAAATAAAGTAATGAACATCTAAAAATAACTTAGAAATATGCCATTAATAAGAATTAAAAAAATAGTACAATGCTACATAATGGAGGACACGAACACTCTATGAAAGTATATGAAATAACTACATTGTACCACACTTTGTCTATCACACTATATACTTACTATGTCACTCTCCCTCTCTCACTCACTTACTTATATACCTATGAGGCCTTTATATAGAAAGATAGATTGCTTTGTCTTTACTCTATCTAGTAATCATGTACATGTCGACTACATGCACATTTACAACTTGCACATTGACACTTGTGCATTTATTATAATACTTGAAGTAAATAGATGACTTTAATTTGAAGTAACCTCCTATTCTAGATATGTACCAAAGGTGGTACATTTACATGACCCAAATGATGTAATTGTTGGACATTTTGAGCTCAGTTAGTTGTCATTGATGTCAAGGTGAAAAAGTCATCATTGATGCCAAAGTGAACAAATGGAGCCATCATCAACACCATGGAGCACACCATTATTAACACCAGGAACAAAGCAAAGAGTTGAAGAATAAGTTGGCAAAATAATATTTTATGAGGGGATAAAATTTTTTTTTAAAAAATTAAAGGAAAAAAAACACCACACATGTGAGGGTGAAGGTTTAATTAAACCCATGGTGGCAGAATATTTTAAATCAAATCAGTGGAGTACAAGTTGCAGGTTTAAATTTACCCCATGGAAGACTTTAATTTTATTAAAGTCAAAGGTTTTAAAATATAATTTATAAAATTTAAATTCTATTGAATTTAAATAATTTATAAATTATATAAAGGTTTAAATTAACGTCGACGTCATCAAAAATTAAGGAGCACCGACGTCTAAATTTGAATGGTGTTTTGTGTATAAATTAATGCCCAAAGGGGCATTTGAAACTTACCCCTCGATGAATTAACTCCCATGCAAAAAGGTTGAAGGTATTTCATGCATCGTGAATGTTGAGGAAGAAGACAAAGAGCTTTGTCTTATTACTATCGGGGAAGAAAACAAAAAGAGGACAACGCATGATTTGAGTCACATAGGACACGCTGGTCCATTGGTGGCACACGCCTTGCGAAGGCATTGGGAAAGGAAGCGCCCACGTTCGATTCTCGTGGACGTGCCAAGGAAGGTCTTTTTGTTCGCATTCGATTCGAGCACCAGGAATAAGAGAAAGAGCACGAAGTGCTCGTTGGTTCTAAAATGTGCGCCTAGCGCACGCGGTGGTCAAGCCCATGGCTAGAGCGCTTGGGGAGGCAGAGATCATGGGATCGAATCCCACTAGTGGCAAAGGTAATTTTTTATTTAAATTTTGCCTAAGGTTTTCTTAAAAGGGTCATTTGGAGTTATAAGGGTTTGTGTAGATTTATTTGTGTTTGGAGTTATAAGAGTTTGTGAAGATTTATTTTTAATTAATTTGTGTTTGGATTCATAAGGGTTTGTGGAGGGTTTTTTTTATTGAAAATTAATTTGTGTTTGGAGTTAAAAGGGTTTTTGAAAGATTGTTTTGTTGAGAAGGGATTTATGTTATTAAGGTTTTTAAAGAAAGAGGATTTGATTCTTGCCAAAGTTCTACTTGTCATTTATTGATTAAAGAGGTTTTGAGTTATTTTGGTGGATGTTGAATTTATTTTTAGTTGGGAGTTTATAAGGTGTGATTGGATAAATACTTTATGTATGTTGATGGTTGTTTTTGAAAGGTGGAGTGATAAGGTGTAATTGAGTATTTATATTATTTTTGTGAGAAAGATTTATCTTCTAACCTCTTGAGATTGGCATAGAAGTTTGTGTGATTGTGGCAGATTTATGAGATCCCTTCATCTTCAATAAAAATGTATGAGCACATTCTTCCATAGTTGAGTTGATTGATTGGTTTTCTAGAAAATAAGTTTGGAGTGAAAAGGACTTGATTAGGGTTTCCTTTTCGAGAGTGATTGAGTTAATGCTTCAAGGTTTTCTGGAATAAAGAGTTGTTGTTAAAACCTTGTTTGATAAGCATTGTTGTTGAAGCCATTGGTTGTGTGAAGAACTTGAGCTAGGGTTTGAAAATAACATGTGTATCATTGTTATGTGAAGATTGTTTTATGAGCATTGTTGTTGAAGTGAGTTGTTGTGCAAAGAACTTGAACTAGGGTTTGAAAAGAACATGAGTATCATTGTTATGTGAGATTTATTGTTGAGCATTGTTGGAAATATTTTGAGTTGGTGATTACATGCTTGGACTAGGGTTTGTGAGAAAGGGTTGTTTCTTTGAAGTGATTGGTTGAGTAGAGTTGGTTGAGCCTAGTCAAGTGGTTGTGTGGAGTGATTGTTCAAGTTCCTTAAAACAAACTATTCTATATTCTGATTTGAATTGAGAAAGTGATTGAGCATTGAGTGTAGAACATATTGAGTCTCTAACAATTCTCTTTATGCTTCTATGAGATTGGACAAGTTCTGTGTGGACTTGTTAAGCAGATTTGAGGTAAGTCTTTGAGGAGACTTGTGGACTAATTTTGTGTGAGCTTTTGTGGAAGCTTACAATATAGATTTGGACAAGTTCTGAGTGAGCTTGTTGAGCAGATTTGGACAAGTTCTGAGTGAGCTTGTTGAGAATATTTGGACAAGTTTTGAGTGAACTTGTTGAGCATATTTGGACAAGTTCTGAGTGGACTTGTTGAGCAGATTTGAGCAGGTTCTAAGTGGACCTATTGAGAAAATTTGAGCAAGTTCTGAGTGGACCTGTTGAGTATATTTGAGCAAGTTTTGAGTGGACTTGTTGAGAATATTTGAGTAAGTTTTGAGTGGACTTATTGAGCAGATTTGAGAAAGTTCTGAGTGGACTTGTTGAGAATATTTGAGCAAGTTATGAGTGGACTTGTTGAGAATATTTGAGCAGGTTTTGAGTGGACCTGTTGAGCAGATTTGAGCAAGTTCTGAGTGGACTTGTTGAGCAGATTTGTGCTAGATCGAATGGACTATGTTTAGTGTAGATTTGAGATAGAGATTTGGAGGTGATAGAGTAGAGAGGATAGTAGTCTCTAGTGGATAGAGATCCATCAGCCAGGGTAGTGAGGATAGGTCTTCTAAGTGGGGATAAGAGTCTTCAGTGGAGAGAGATCCACAAGCCAGTGTAGTGGAGGTAGTAGTCTTCTAGAGGATCACCAACCAAAGTAGAGGAGAAGGAGTTCTCCTATGGATAGAGATCCATGAACTAGATTTAGGGGATTAATATCTCCTTTGGATAGAGGTCCATAAACATTGTAATAGGGAAAGGATTCCCAAGAGATTATTTGAGAAATATTTAGAAGAAATATTTTCTCTATGGAGGTAGCCATATTTGGGTGAACCATGTTAAATTGGTGTCTCTACTGTGTGTGTGATTTGTGCATTGCTTTGATTACTATTGTTGATATTGCTATCTATACATTGCATAATATTGATTTGGAAAGAAAAGTAAAAAGTGCTCTTATACTGTTCACCCCCCTCTCAGTATAAGCTTGTGTTCTTCAATTGGTATCAGAGTGGGTGCCTTCATAAGAGTTTAACAACTTGAAGGAAAAGCTAACAAGAACATAATGGATCCTAAGGAGGTGTCCTCAAATAATTCAGCACCAGTATTTGATGGAAGTGACTATATGTATTGGAGTATGATGATGAGGATCTACCTAATGGCACTTGGCAATGAAGTTTGGGATGCAGTGGAATTTGGATATGATCCAATAGTCAATCCTCCTATAGATAAGGAAGGTAAGCTTCTACAACACTATAATTCAAAAGCAATGAATGCACTTGTGAGAGGTTTGCGTAGAACAGAGTCTATGAAAGTTATGCATTGTAGAACTACAAAAGAAATGTGGGATAAATTGCAAGGTATATATGAGGGAGATAAAAGTTTCAAGAAAGCAAAGATATGAAATCTCAAAGGACAATTTGAAACATTGAGAATGAATGATGAGGAAAATATCAGTGCTTATCTAATTTGAATTGATGAGGTTGTTAATGATATGCAAGGACTTGGAATGAAGATTGATGAATCAGATGTTTGTGATAAAGTCTTAAGAACTCTTCCAAAAATATTCAGTAAATAGGTTTCTGCTATAGAAGTATCAATGGATGGTGATTCTTTGACAAGAGATAAGTTGCTTGGTATGCTTACAACTTTTGAGATAAGAACAAAAGATCCTATTCCCCAGAAGGAAGCAACATTCAAAGCAATCAAGAAAACAAAGGGTAAGAAGTCAGAATCAAGCAGTGAGTCATCCAGTGATGAAGAAGCTAATTATGGTAGAAGAGATAAAGATTCTAGAAGATCCAGAGATCTAAGATCTGTTAAGTGTTTCAATTATGGAAAGTTTGGATATTTTGCAACAGATTGTCGAGAACCAAAGAACAACAATGGTGAAGAAAAATAGGATCACAGGTACAGGGAATCAGAAAGATATAGGCAGGATAAGCATCAAAAGAAAAACAAGGATGGACAAAGCAGACAAGGAAAGAAGTTCTTTCAAAGACAAAAGAGGAGCTACTATGCGGATAATGCAAGTAAGTACTCAAGTGATAGTGATGCTAGTTTTTCAGACAATGATAGAGATGAAGTCCTATTTATGATTGAAGAAAAAGAACCAGTTAAGAAAACTCCAGTAATTCTCAAGTGTTTTAGATGTGGTAACTTTGGACATCTTGAAGATGATTGTACAAGGGATGGTTATAGTTTTAGTGATGATGAGTATGAGAATGCACTTGAAGGACTAGATGAAAATATTCTAATGGCATTAGAAGAAGAAGTAAGTGATCCTATAGAAGACAAGCCAAAAGAGAGTAAAGATGTGGACAAAGGTAAAAAAATAGAGGTTTATTCAGAAGAGAATGGTTATGATCTCAAGGGAGAACTTATCTATGCCCTTGACATGGTAAAGAAGGTAAGAAAGCAACACTCTAAACTTGAAATTCAGTTTCAAGAATGTGATGAAGAGAGAAGATTGCTCATAGAGGATTTAGAAAAATCAAAGGCTAAGGCAAAGAAGTTCAAAGATAAGTTAGAAGCAAAGATCTTGGAATGTGAGAAGTTAGCACAAGAAGTGGCACTACTAAAAGAAGATTTAGAGGACTCCAAGATCAATATGAAAGGATTTAAAAATAGCTCAAAGAACTTGGATAAGTTCATCAAGACACAAAAGACTACATCAAGAAAAATAGGTCTTGGATTTGAACAGGATCAAAAGAAATGGGAAGGAGAGTCAACTTCAAGTTTTGGAGGAGAAGAAACTTTAGATGAAGATACTTCAGAAGAAGACAGTGTAAAATAAAGTGAGACATCAGAGGATGGTTTGGGCAATAAAGGATTCAACAAAGATAGGAACAATGCACAAAGAAGATACAGATGGAACAACAATCATAATAGGAGACCAATGAGGTCAAGACAAGGAAACTTCAATGGAAGATGCTTTTCATGTCACAGGTTTGGGCACATGGCTTCACAATGCAGGACACATGAAATATAGGAATATGGGAACATATAACCTTTTCATGGGTATTGCTACTCATGTAATTAGTTTGGTCACAAGGCAATGAATTGCAGAGTTCATGATAGAAGAGGATATGGCTTCACTAGGAGAAATCCTAAGATATTTGCACCTCCAAGGAATAATAACATTAAGTGTTATAAGTGCAATAATAATGGCCACACAACAAAGTGGTGTAGAGCAGATATTCCAAAAATAAGTATGAACAGGAACAAGAATAGGAACATGGATATGAATAGGAACAGGAATATGAATAGGAACATGGATATGAACAAGAATAGGAACATGGATATGAATAGGAACATGGATGTGAATAGGAATAGGAATAGGAATGATGACATGGATAGGAACATGGACACGGATAGAAATAGTAAGAGGAATCAAAAAACAGATAAGAAGAAAAGAGGATAAAGGTAAAGAACAATGCTTTCTGGGAGTAGAAATACTCCCACCCCAAAATTAACCACCTTAACAGAAGGTGGGGGAGGGGCTAAGCTAAGAGGCTTATTCTTAGCCTCGAGCCCCAAAGGTGACCCTTTGCCATTGATGTCAAAGGGGGAGAGATTTGAGTAAGGGGGAGAGATTTGGTATTTGAGAGAGCATTGAGATAGGGGGAGCAATGCCCCAGGGGGAGCAGAACAAAGGAAAGGTCAAGTTTTTAGTTAAAATAATTTGGGTTGCCATCAATGACAAAGGGGGATATTGTTGGACATTTTGAGCTCAGTTAGTTGTCATTGATGTCAAGGTGAAAAAGTCATCATTGATGCCAAAGTGAACATATGGAGTCATCATCAACACCATGGAGCACACCATTATTAACACCAGGAACAAAGCAAAGAGTTGAAGAATAAGTTGGAAAAATAATATTTAGTGAAGGTTTAATTAAACCCATGGTGGTAGAATATTTTAAATCAAATCAGTGGAGTACAAGTTGCAGGTTTAAATTTACCCCATGGAAGACTTTAATTTTATTAAAGTCAAAGGTTTTAAAATATAATTTATAAAATTTAAATTCTATTGAATTTAAATAATTTATAAATTATATAAAGGTTTAAATTAATGCTGACATCATCAAAAATTAAGGAGCACCGACGTCTAAATTCGAATGGTGTTTTGTGTATAAATTAATGCCCAAAGGGGCATTTGAAACTTACCCCTCGACGAATTAACTCCCATGCAAAAAGGTTGAAGGTATTTCGTGCATCGTGAACGTTGAGGAAGAAGACAAAGAGCTTTGTCTTATTACTGTTGGGGAAGAAAACAAAAAGAGGACAATGCATGATTTGAGTCACATAGGACACGTTGGTTCATTGGTGGCACACGCCTTGTGAAGGCATTGGGAAAGGAAGCGCCCACGTTCGATTCTCGTGGATGTGCCAAGGAAGGTCTTTTTGTTCGCATTCGATTCGAGCGCTAGGAATAAGAGAAAGAGCATGAAGTGCTCGTTGGTTCTCAAATGTGCGCCTAGCGCATGCGGTGGTCAAGCCCATGGCTAGAGCGCTTGGGGAGGTAGAGATCGTGGGATCGAATCCCACTAGTGGCAAAGGTAATTTTTGATTTAAATTTTGCCTAAGGTTTTCTTAAAAGGGTCATTTGGAGTTATAAGGGTTTGTGTAGATTTATTTGTGTTTGGAGTTATAAGGGTTTGTAAAGATTTATTTTTAATTAATTTGTGTTTGGAGTTATAAGGGTTTGTGAAGGATTATTTTTATTGAAAATTGATTTGTGCTACTTGGAGTTAAAAGGGTTTTTGAAAGATTGTTTTGTTGAGAAGGGATTTATGTTATTAAGGTTTTTAAAGAAAGAGGATTTGATTCTTGCCAAAGTTCTACTTGTCATTTATTGATTAAAGAGGTTTTGAGTTATTTTGGTGGATGTTGAATTTATTTTTAGTTGGGAGTTTATAAGGTGTGATTGGATAAATACTTTATGTATGTTGATGGTTGTTTTTGAAAGGTGGAGTGATAAGGTGTAATTGAGTATTTATATTATTTTTGTGAGAAATATTTATCTTCTAACCTCTTGAGATTGGCATAGAAGTTTGTGTGATTGTGGCAGATTTATGAGATCCCTTCATCTTCAATAAAAAGGTATGAGCACATTCTTCCATAGTTGAGTTGATTGATTGGTTTTCTGGAAAATAAGTTTGGAGTGAAAAGGACTTGATTAGGGTTTCTTTTTGAGAGTGATTGAGTTAATGCTTCAAGGTTTTCTATAATAAAGAGTTGTTGTTAAAACCTTGTTTGATAAGCATTGTTGTTGAAGCCATTGGTTGTGTGAAGAACTTGAGCTAGGGTTTGAAAATAACATGTGTATCATTGTTATGTGAAGATTGTTTTATGAGCATTGTTGTTGAAGTGAGTTGTTGTGCAAAGAACTTGAACTAGGGTTTGAAAAGAACATGAGTATCATTGTTATGTGAGATTTATTGTTGAGCATTGTTGGAAATATTTTGAGTTGGTGATTACATGCTTGGACTAGGGTTTGTGAGAAAGGGTTGTTTCTTTGAAGTGATTGGTTGAGTAGAGTTGGTTGAGCCTAGTCAAGTGGTTGTGTGGAGTGATTGTTCAAGTTCCTTAAAACAAACTATTCTATATTCTGATTTGAATTGAGAAAGTGATTGAGCATTGAGTGTAGAACATATTGAGTCTCTAACAATTCTCTTTATGCTTCTATGAGATTGGACAAGTTCTATGTGGACTTGTTAAGCAGATTTGAGGTAAGTCTTTGAGGAGACTTGTGGACTGATTTTGTGTGAGTTTTGTGGAAGCTTACAATACATATTTGGACAAGTTCTGAGTGAGCTTGTTGAGAATATTTGGACAAGTTCTAAGTGAGCTTGTTGAGAATATTTTGACAAGTTTTGAGTGAGCTTGTTGAGAGATTTGGACAAGTTTTGAGTGGACTTGTTGAGCATATTTGAGTAGGTTTTGAGTGGACCTATTGAGAATATTTGAGCAGGTTCTAAGTGGACTTGTTGAGTATATTTGAGCAAGTTCTGAGTGGACTTGTTGAGAATATTTGAGCAAGTTCTGAGTGGACTTATTGAGCATATTTGAGAAGTTGAGTGGACTTGTTGAGAATATTTGAGCAAGTTTTGAGTGGACTTGTTGAGAATATTTGAGTAGGTTCTGAGTGGACCTGTTGAGCAGATTTGAGCAAGTTTTGAGTGGACTTGTTGAGCAGATTTGTGCTAGACCGAATGGACTATGTTTAGTGCAGATTTGAGATAGAGCTTTGGAGGTGATAGAGTAGAGAGGATAGTAGTCTCTAGTGGATAGAGATCCATCAGCCAGGGTAGTGAGGATAGGTCTTCTGAGTGGGGACAAGAGTCTTCAGTGGAGAGAGATCCACAAGCCAGTGTAGTGGAGGCAGTAGTCTTCTAGAGGATCACCAGCCAAAGTAGAGGAGAAGGAGTTCTCCTATGGATAGAGATCCATGAACCAGATTTAGGGGATCAACATCTCCTTTGGATAGAGGTCCATAAACATTGTAATAGGGAAAGGATTCCCAAGAGATTATTTGAGAAATATTTAGAAGAAATATTTTCTCCGTGGAGGTAGCCATATTTGGGTGAACCACGTTAAATTGGTGTCTCTACTGTGTGTGTGATTTGTGCATTGCTTTGATTACTTCTGTTGATATTGCTATCTATACATTGCATAATATTGATTTGGAAAGAAAAGTAAAAAGTGCTCTTATACTGTTCACCCCCCTCTCAGTATAAGCTTGTGTTCTTTAGTAATATACTCTAACACCCTCCTATATTACATTATTGGGGTATTGAAGACTTTAATCTTAGATATGGATCTTTCATTTGGTACTAGAGTTTAAGTTTTCCTTCTCTGTTGTCTGTGTCCTATTCAAAAAACTATCTTTGCTGAGATATTTTTGGATTCATTATTTGTAGGATCTTCTAGTTCTTCAATTTCTTGGATCCTTTGAGCTAAGCATCCCTTCTGATATCCTCCTTGGTATTCTAATTGGGGTAGATGAAATTTTTGTTATCGAGGATTCCTATGAGCTTGATATTGCCTTGGTTGGAATGCCCTATTTGGTTGGTATCCATAGTTTATTTTATTCCCTCGATTTTTATTCCTTGGATTGAATCTATAGTAATTAGTACTATGACCTTTTCTCCTACATACATGACAATATATGTTATTCCAAGGCTTTCATCCTTTTGAAGATGAGGTTATGTTTCCTTGTGGAGTATCTTTTGAAACTAATGCAATATTAGTCATCTCATCTTTTATTGTACTTTCTACCTCATACTCTTGAAGAATATTTATTAGCTCATCAAATGATGTATCTTTACTTAGTACTTGTAAAGATGTAACTAGATGCTTGTAGCTGTTTGGAAGTGCTCTCATGGTTACTTGAACAAGGAATTTATCTTCAACATTTTCTCCCAAGGTTAATAATTTTCCCTTAATGTCTACTACCTTTCTTAGGAATAGTTCTATATTTTCTCCATTGTTCATTTTTAGAGAATGTAATTGGGTTTGAAGATTTAGAATAGTAGCTTTATTTTTCCCTTCAAATATTGTTTCTAGGGTTTTCCAAACTTCTATAGATGTTCTTGATGAATTGATGTAAGGTTGTATTTCATATGTAATGGTAAATGTTATTATCATTAAATATTTTGCATCATTCTCTTAAAAATTTTGAATCTCTATATAACTTGAATTAGCTTTAGTAGTTATTACTTTGACAATTTCCCAAAGCTTACCAACTATTAAAATTGCTCTCACTTTGTTTTTCCATGAGAAATAATTTGGACCTTTAAGTAGTTGAGATTCTATAAGAATGAATTTATTTGTTGTCATGATGATCCTTATATCTCCCTAGTGTATGGCTTTATTTTGATAGAGACCTTTTTACACTTAAATTTTGTAGAATTCCTTGTCTTCCTAGTAAGATATAAGCTTAATAAAGTGCTTAGTAAATAATAGTTCACTTTTGAGTTGATTTTGTAATGTTTTGTAAATAACAATAATCAACTTCTATTTCACCTTATCTCTCCTAATGAACTATGCACTTAATTTGAAGTTCTCTATGGTTGGATTTATTTTATCTCTTTAGTATGAATATGAGACAAGTGTAGGTATATAATTCCAACTTCTTTAAATAAATGAAGAACTTCCTTTTATGTCCCTTAATATCCAATAGTTTGATATTTCTAAATTCCAATAAATTAATTTGATGTAGTATACCTTATAACTCCCTACTTTGGAATATTAGAAATTAATAATAATAATAGTATTTGCAAATTTAATTTTTCTGGTTTACTAAGGTTGACAACCTTATATCTCCTACTTGGTGATTTGCAAATATCTATAATTTCTTCTACCTTTGTTAGGATGGATTCCTTGCTTTCTAAGGTTGTTATTTAATAATAGTAATCAACCTTATGTTTAACACCTTATAACTCCAATTTTTTGAAAGCAAATAATTAGATGAAATACTTATCTTCCTTTGATGTAGGCGGCTTGGCTGGCAGTGAGTATTTGGAGATAGGATGCTCCCACTAGACGGTGGTAATGTAACCGATTTTGCTCTCCCCTAATGACTATGATGTAGGTAGTTTTTCTCACCCTTTACAGTTATGATGTAGGTGGTTTTACATTCCTTTGAAACTATGATGTAGGTGGTTTTTCCTCTCCTTTGACTACTATGATGTAGGTGGTTTGGATATCCCTTGATAGTGGTGATGTAAGATTTCACTAGATGTTGGTATTATATTTTTTACTCAAGAATTTAACACCTGATGGGCACTATAATCACTGATCGATGACAAGCTCTTAATGGATATCCTTTGACTCTTTGGCTTTGAACTTTAACTGCATCTCTGATTAAATTCAATATCCTCTCCTCAAAATTTGCTTATAATTGCTTACACTTGCTTGGTGTTCACCTTAATTGCTTGGACTTGGGCACTTATGTAGCTTTTGTCCTCCTTAGACTTGCACCCACGTGTTACTCCAAGCTTGTGAGATGTTATAGTAACACTTTGGTCTTTGAGTAATGCTCCTTCCTTATTTAACCAACTAGCGATGATGATTATACTTGCACTGATGCCTTTCAATATTCGAAACATAGATGTTTTCTTGAGCATTTCCCTTTGTGAGTGTTATCGAATGCTTTATTGTATGTGACAAGTGGTAGCCTTCCCAATTGCATGTATGGTCTCCACCAATGTCTATCAATATTTATAAAAACTCCTTCGACAACGAGTACCCAATTATTTTTCTTTGCTCTCAATGCTTTCTTTAGGAAAAAGAAATGTGCTTCCCTTCATCGCATTGGCTTTGGTTCTATGGTGCTACTCTCGATTGGTGACTCTCCCATGGTAATGCACCTTTTTTATTAGCTTGAAGCCCTCTTCTCCTTATTGTATCATGTTGTAATGGTTGCACTAATATATTATCTTCTTGTGGGTTTGATGCTTGTAGATGTTCATTGTTGTAGATGTTGATGTTGTGGATGTTATATCACCACAATACGTGTTGGATGTTGAGCCCTAGAATGGCTCTTTGGTATAGCACTCTTGAGCCCTTCTTTGGCTCATCTCTTACGTACTCTCTACCTAGTATATGCTCCTTGCGGATGGCAGGCATTGAACCCTTTTCATGTGGTTCTATTTCAAGCACTCTTGATAGTGCTTAATGGCCAATGTTTGAGCTTCCTTTGACTAGCTCATTGATGTCAATGATATGGCCGCTTGTAGAGTAATATGCTACATTGGGTGTCTTTAAGACACTTGTATTTTTGTCTCCCTTTGATAGAGATAAATTTGGTGCTTTCATACAACTCTGTAAATACCTTCTATTTGCACCTTAAATCTGAGATACTTCAAGTCTCTTCTTGTAGCTTCTTTCTCTGATTTGATGGTTACATTTTTCTTCTCCACTCCTTGGAGGAATTTTGATCTACTTGGTGGCTTCTATAGGCCCCAATAATTTGTAGGTAGTGAGTACTAAATAGTGTCTTTAGACACTTTGATATTTGTAGATTTTGTGCCCTTTGGTTTATTATCTTAACTCAATCAACCAATGCACATAATAATATTTAAGAGTAAATAAGTTAATCAATATAAAATAGTGCAATAGTAAACTCACCTTATCACTCCTTTGATGCACTAATAGAAACTCTTAAAGAACTCTCATATGTACTAATAATTTTTGCAAATCCCTTAATAAAGAACTCTTAAAAATAATCTATAATATGCACTACAATCAATGTTGTAGGATGTAGTCTTCCTGATTCTTAGATAGACAATAGGTAGATGATATATTTTTTTGTTGAAATATATCCAACTCCTATTTAATTGTGCAGGTAATAACCTTTAAAAATAACTTCCTTCTGCACTCCTTGAAGACTATAAAATGCAACCTTCTTTTTGCAACTTCTGAATTCTTAATAAGGTGCTTTAATGAAACTAAATAATAACCCAAATTATAGTTCAACTAATGAACCTATTTGCACCCAAGTTGCTTACCTTACTGATTTGTAGATGAAGGATTGCAAGGTGATTCGATTCACCTTATTTTTGCCATGATACTGAATTAATGTGTAGCTATTCTTAGTTGTCCCAAAAATCTCCTTAACTCACCAATTTGCAACTTAGTAACTCCTCTATCTTGCTACCCTTTAATCTATGGTAGGTGACTCCTATTAACCTTCAGGATGAACTCTAAAACTCCTGAAGTCTTGCAACTTGTAATGTTGTCTTGATTGTTGCCCTCATGCAGTCAATCTGCCCTTCTAGAATGTGCCTTCTTAACTATGAAAGGTAATCTCCAAATATCTTGGATTTGGTGGGCTTCTTCTATTTATGTTCTCCTCCTTATCAAATTCTAACTTCGATCCTAGTCTCCTTCTCAAGAATCTGAATGTCTTGAGGTCTTTAGTATTCTCCTTTTGGATTTGGCACTCCTTGCCAAATTCTTCTCCTTTTGGGCTTGTTGTTGGATGGCGATAATTATCCCAAATTTTTCTATATCCATAGCTCCTCCTTGTTGGTGGATTTCTCCAATGAGTTCTTCTAGGAACTCCTTTAATGACCTTCTTTTGATATTCTTTAATGAGGCTCACCAAGCCTCCTCCTTATTTCTCCTTGAGACCTCACCAAGATCTTCAATATCGTAGCTCTTATGGTCTTCCAAATGAGACCTTTCCTTCAACCTTCTACTAAGGAAGTGTTGGTGTTGAGATCTTCTTCTTAGATCTCTAAAATTTGTTGCTTCTAGATTCTGGAATGGGACCTTGTTGGTCCTTCTTTTCTTCTGCAATTTGTAGGCTTTAATGGATATCACCAATCTCCAATATTCCAAAAATGGGAGTTGTAACTAGACCTTCTATGGGTCTCTTCAACTTCTTCAAGGTGAAGTATTCAATTAGCTTTGGAGATCACCAATCTCCTTTCTTCATCGAGACTCTTCACTAGAGTCTTTTTTTCTCCCTTGAATTTGTAACAAGGCTTCTATGGCCTTTTCTACTTTTACACTCTGCAAGTATTGATCTTGAATGGAGATCACTAATCTCCTATCTCCTCCTTGACTCATCTTTTGGAGTCTCTTCTTCCTTGAGTCTACTATGAGGCTATTGTGGCCTTTTCTTCACTTCTACAATCTGTAAGTTTGTAGCTCTTGTAATGGGACCTTTTTTTAGGTCTTTGAAATATTCAGTCTTCTCCTTGTTGCTGCAAGTGTTGGAATGATTCTAAGAAGATATTCTTCCTAGCTCTCTTGTAGGAAGCTTCCCAACATTTTTTGAATCTCCTTTTCCTGCAACAAGTTGTTAGAAACTGGAATGGAAGAATTTATAATTCTGGAGATAATGACCTTCACTAGTTGATTTGTCAATCTAGTGGTATGAATGTTGAGTCCTAGTCTTCACGAGTTTTTTTGCAACTTTGTGGAAAGACTCTAGCCAAATGTAATCTCAGAATTTCTAGGATTGAGATTCATTTTTCCTCTCAGTCTCTCTTGTAGCGGTGCATAGTGGTAGATCCGGTTTGTAAATATGCAACAAAATTCCTTGTGGCTCTCCCTATTCCTATTGAACTACCATGTGCTCTGATACCACTGTTAGCTTTTGATGGGAGGTAGTACAACCACAAGATGTAGGATAACTAATTTGAGATAACTATAAATATAATGGCACAATAATATGCAAGAAAATAAAGAAATGAACATCTGCAAATAACTCAAAAATATACCATTAATGAGAATGACAAAAATAGTACAATGCTACATAATGGAGGACATGAACACTCCATGAAAGTATATGAAAGAACTACATTGTACCACACTCTATCTATCACACTGTATACTTACTATGTCACTCTCCCTCTCTCACTCACTTACTTATCTACCTATGAGGCCTTTATATAGAAATATAGATTGCTTGGCCTTTACTCTACCTAGGACTCATGTACATGTGGACTACATGCACATTTACAACTTGCACATTGACACTTGTGCATTTATTATAATACTTGAAGTAACTAGATGACTTTACTCTGAAGTAAACTCCTATTCTAGATATGTACCAAAGGTGGTACATTTACATGACCCAAATGATGTAATATACTCTAACATTAATCCATTTAATATCAAATTATTCCAAAAGAAGATATTAGTCCATTTAATATCTAATTATTCCAAAAGGGGATATTAATCCATTTAATCTCAAATTATTCCAAAAGAAGAGATTAGTCCATTTAATATCTAATTATTCCAAAAGGGGATATTAATCCATTTAATCTCAAATTATTCCAAAATAAGAGATTAGTCCATTTAATCTCTAATTATTCCAAAATAAGAGATTAATCCATTTAATCTCAAATTATTCCAAAATAAGATATTAGTCCATTTAATCTCTAATTATTCCAAAAGTAGAATTGATTAACTTCTTTAATTCAAAGGTCAACTAATATTAAACAATAGGGTCTTTCATTCCCTAAAATTAATTCCATATATTTAGAGACCAACTAGTCTTCAAACAATAGGGTTTTCCTTTCCCTATAAACAATTTCCTATATTTAGAGACCAACTAGTCTCAAAAAATAGGGTTTTCCTTTCCCTATAAACAATTTCCTATATTTAGAGATCAACTAGTCTCAAACAATAGGGTTTTCCTTTCCCTATATTGCATAAATAGAGCATAAAATCCACCATTAATGGAGTCTATCTATCCTCTAAATAAATCATTCATTACTAAGCTTTTGAAAGTAATCACATACAAAGCATGTATTAAAGGAGAAGATATTCTATAAACAATTCTAGAAACAATTTGGAGAATAGAAGGAAATACAATCCTTTAGATATGAAAGCAATTAGGAGGAAATTATAATCATGAAATAAGTCCACCCGAATTCTCCTTCTCCTCCAATAGGCATATTTCTAATACTCCCAAAGGTTTCCTTCTAAGATTACCTCCTCATGCTAGCCTCCAAGTCCTCCTCATGCTCTGCTTAGCCTAGTCTTCTCCTTGTGCTTCATTAACTCCCAACTAAGCCCTCTTAGGCTTATATAAAGTCCTTGAAAGATGCCTTTATTAAACTATTAATTTCTCCCTTTATGAGTCATAAAGGTGAGTTAATATTTTTTTGATTGGTTGAAAGGGTGTTGAAAGGTCCCTGAACCTTGTACAAGAAGAATTACATGAATTCCAGATCGACCGAGGTGGTCCAAGAAATAAAGATCAAAGAGCAAGTAAACTTCCACATGAGGAAAGGTGTCGCGAAATCGTGACCAGTTTGGTGATGTCGCGAAATCGTGACAGGTTGCACTGTTGTAGCCAAGAGAAGAAGGGATGTCACAAAATCATGACAAGAAGCGCCATCGGAGCCGAAGGAGGGAAGGTGTCGCGATATCACGACATGTTGCAAGGTTGCTGCCAGAAGAAAGGAAGTGTCGCGATATCACGACATGTTGCTAGGTTGGAGCCAAAAGAGAAGAAGAGTCGTGAAATCGTGACATGAAGCAAAATCACGACCGGATAGAAAAGGTGTCACGAAATCATGACCAAAAGAGACATCGCACCCGAAGAGAAAAGGTGTCATGAAATCACGACAAGAAGTAAGACCGCTACCGAAGAGAAAAGGTGTCACAAAATCACGACAAGATGGAAGACCGCAGCCGAAGAGAAAAAGTGTCACGATATTGCGACATTTATAGAAGACCGCTGCCAAAGAAAAAGGGTGTCGCGAAATCGCAACAAGATGGAAGACCGCTGCCGAAGAGAAAAAGTGTCATGATATCGCGACATTATGGAAGACCACTGCCAAAGGGAAAGGGTGTCGCGATATCGCGACAAGAAGGAAGACCGCAGCCGAAGAGAAAAAGTGTCGCGGTATCACGACAAGATGGAAGACCACTGCCAAAGAGAAAAAAGTGTCGCGATATCAAGACAAGGTGGAAGACCGCAGCCGAAGAGAAAGAGTGTCTCGATATCGCGACATGTCGTAGGTGAGTTAATATTAAATTATAGAAAGATCCTCCATTATGGCCCCCTTTTACTCTCATCCCTTAATTTGTAGAAGGTTGCCATAAAAATGGTTTATGCCTCCTATTTTAATAATGCTTTAATTAATATGCCCTTTCTCCACCCTTGGTTTGGAAATGAGTTCTATTTTAAAAAGCATTATTTAATTCCTAATAAAATATGTCAATTCTCAACCCTTGAATTAGAAACAAGGATTTAATAGGCATGGTTAGGGTCTTTGTCATAGCACAATCCCTTATGACAATTAATTAAACCCTCTTATTAATGTTAAACATCATTAATAAGTTAAGCTAATTATGCCAATTCTCTACCTTTATGAGTCATGAAGGTGGCTCAATATTATAATATTATAATATTATTAATATAATATAATATTAATATAATATTATTATATTAATAATATTAATATTATTATAATATTTTATTTCCTTTATTGAAAGTGGAAGTTCTAAGTTTATGATAGAACTATGGAAGTTCTAAACTAATGATAGAACTGTGGAAGTTCTAAGATGATGATAGAACTATGGAAGTTCTAGGTTTTTGATAAAACAATATTTGGGAAAGAATGAATGTGGAGTTCATTCTTGAAGGGATTATAGGGTCCCTTCTTGAAATTTATTTTATACAATATGATTGTTGAAAACATGATACCTTGTTTGATGAAAACAGGTTGTTACTGAATATATTTGGAAAGAATGGTGTTCTTTCGTAACATAAAGAATTGTGGAAATTCTTATGTAATATATAGATGATTGTGGAAAATGGAATTGTGGAAATTCCTTAAATTGATTGTATTGGAAAAAATTATGATTAAATAATGAAAAGATATCTTTGAGGCTAAGTTTTTCCCTTAGGGGTTTTCCTAGGATAAATGTGGTGTTATCTTTGATACTTGCATCTACTGTTTTAGTTTATTGTATGCTCTTTAATGAAAGGTTATTAATATAAAATATGCATAGTCTTTTGCTAATATGGAATATGAATGAATTCATGTCTTGTTTATATGATGTAAATATTATTGCTCCTTAAAGGTAAATATGGATATCTAATGTAAGGATTTGGAATATTTACTTTGATATATTTTTAAAAGTGTAGTTATGTAATGGAATCAATATATTATTTATATTTCTTAGATGGAGAGCCTTTTGGGCTTGTGTATATCTATATGATGTAATATTATTATTACATGCATTGATTAATAATTTAAAAAATTGAGACTTCTCATAAGTTATGTAATTTCCTTGTTCATAATTAGAGATGTTCCATGAAGGTTCTTATTTAAGAATAGATATTGTGGGTAGATCGCTTAGAGATTAATAATGAGAGTAGAGACTCTTAATACGTTAAAAACCTAAAACATGATTTTTCCAATACTTGAGGTAAGTTACGATAGGCAACACTCAAGTCTCCTTGCATTTGATTACTCTAGGTGGCGTAGCCCAAAGGGTTACCAAAAGCATGTTAGCTTTGGAAGGGTCCTAAGTGGGAAATCTCGGATAAGATATCCTACCATGGAGGTATGGATTAAAATTGTAGGTTTGGTGTTGGCACCTTGAACGGGGAGGATTGAGTGGCGAAAATATTTATCGTGGGGAGTGATAAATACCTTAATTATCTAGTTTAATAATTAAGCACTAAAAGCTAGATAGCTCATTGTGGAGATGCAAGTATCTAGGCTTCAAGTAATTATGCTTAAATTCATAAGTTAATACAGGATGTGGCCACATCCTGACCACTTGAGTGTCATTTGTAGTGACTAGTCTTAGTTGCGATATACCTAGGAATGAAAATAAAAATTGGAATACATCTAACAGTACTCTAGGTGGTATAGCCCAAGGTGGGTATTTTATACATCTATGTGAACTTTATCTAATTAGCTTAACATGTTTTGTTAGAAAAAATATTAGTCTATTAATGGGATTTAGTTAACATTGGGGTTGTTACAACTCGTATCATAGCCCAGGCTAGCAAATGAAGAACACAAGCTTATACTGAGAGGGGTGTGAACAGTATAAGACCAATTTTTACTTTTCTTTATCAATCAATATTATGTAATGTATAGATAGCAATATCAATAGAAGTAATCAAAGCAATGCAAAAATCACCACACACAATAGAGACATCAATTTAATGTGGTTCATCCAATGTGGGCTACTCCACGAAGAAAATATTTCACTAAAATTTTCTCAATAAATCTCTTGGGAATACTTTACCTATTACAATATTTATGGACCTCTATCCAAAGGAGACACCAATCCCCTAATAAAGTTCATGGATATCTATCCATAAGAGAACTCTTTCTCCTTAGCTCTAACTGGTGATCTTCTAGAATAACTGTTGCCCCCACTGCTCTGGCTAATGGATCTCTATCCACTGAAGACACATGTCCTCACTACCTTGGCTAATGGATCTCTATCCACTAGAGACTATCATCCTCTATACTTTGTCATCTTAAAACCTCTATCTCAAATCTGTACTAAACACAGTCCTTCAATTTAGCATAAATTTGCTCAATCTTTGTCTCTAGTTTAGCACAAACCTATCCTCAAATCTGCACCTAAATTTATCCTCAATATCTATCCTCTGATCTGCACTAAACACATTCCTTCAGTCTAGCACAAATATGTCCCAAATCTCTATCTTCAATCCTTAACACAAAGCTTGACTTAATCTCAAATCAACTTTGCTAGATATGCCCCAAAACTTAACTCAAGGTTTGAACAAATCAATCAATCAAATATGCTCTCAAGTATTCTCAAAAAATTATCTCAAATATGTCTTGTAAGCTTCCACAAAATCTCACACTAATCTATCCACAAGTTCTCTCTAGAAAATTTTCAAATCTGCTCAACAAGTCCTCACTAGAACTTGTCCAACTCTGTTCTTAATCTCTTTCCTCAAATTTGTATTGTAATATTCCACAAAATCTCACACAAATATGTCCACAAGTCTTCTCTAATACTTTCCTCAAATATACTCAACAAGTCCATAGTAGAACTTGTCCAATCTCATAGAAACATACATATAATTTTTAGAGACTCAATATGCTTCACACTTATCACAATGCTCAATCACTTTCAATCACTCTTTTACCATAGAAACATATAGAGAATTGTTATAGACTCAATATGCTTCACATTCACAAACTCTCAATCACTTTCAATCTTTATTTTATCATAGAAACATATAGAGAATTGTTAGAGACTCAATATGCTTCACATTCACAAACTCTCAATCACTTTCAATATCTCTTTTATCACAAAAATATATAGAGAATTTTTAGAGACTCAATATGTTTCACATTCATCAACACTCAACCTCTTTCTCAAATCAATTCAGAATATAGAACAATTTATTTCATAGAACTTGAACTATCACTTCAACACATCCACTTGACTAGGCTCAACCAACTCTACTCAACCAATCACTCAATGAGTTAATCCTTTCTCACAAACCCTAGTCCAATCATATGAATACTCACTCAAATATTTCCAACAATGCTCATCAATAAATCTCACATAATAATGATACTCATTATCTTTGCAAACCCTAGTTCAAGTTCCTCACTCAACCAATTGCTTCAACAAACTGTTATTCTCACATAACAATGATACTCATGATATTTTCAAACCCTAGTTCAATTTCCTTACTCAACCAATTGCTTCAACAACAATGCTAATCTCACATAACAATGATACTCATGATCTTTGCAAAACCTAGTTCAAGTTCACTCAAATTAATAACTTCAACAACAATGCTTATCAAATAAGGTTTTGTTAACAACTCTTTATTCTATAAAACCTTGAAGCATTAATTCAAAACACACTCAAAAATGCTTACCAAACAATCCTTTTCACTCCAACTTTGCATTCACAACATTCAACAAACACTCAATAGGAAGATGTGCCAATACCTTTTGTTTGATGTAAAAGTGCCCTTAGAAAACCTGTCTGAATCACAATTTTCTTCTTTCCAATTTTAATGGTTAGATGAAAAAATATCACTTCAACACTTTCTCAAAATATTCCTTAGACACAAAAATAATCAAAGCTTAATTATGCCTTATTGCTCCTTTTTAGAAATAACATCCATCAAATCTTTCATAAAAATTAATCACTTTGATACACCTTATAATATTCAACTTAAAATAATATCCAACACCACATGACTTCAAACAATCTTCTTAAAACACCTTACTACCATTTCCAAACATTAGAGAAAATAACACCAAAATATAATTTTGCATAAACTTTATAACTCCCCTTACAATCTTACAAACCAAATCAAATATGCAAACATTATTTTAAATGCTCAACTAATACCCTCAAAATTTTTGATGCTCAACTTAAAGCATACCTTTGTTTTCACCCAAAAGGGTTTCGACATGATTTGATCCGTCGTCTCCCCAAGTCCAATCGCCTTAGCACTTTGGAGCCCACCGCGTGGGCTATTGGTGCCCACATGAAGGAAGGAGGACTTCCTTCCTCTTATACCTCCGTGCGTCGTTGACTTCCCACAAAAATTAAAAAGCACTCCTCTTTGTTGTAGCATGATTCACACAAGCTTGCATTAATTAAATTCGAAGGCATGGTAGTTTTGGGTGAGGTGGTTAATCCCCTTTTTATACACACATGGTTATTTTCTCCCCACATCGACGATTAAGAATTCAAATTCAAAATTCAAATTTAATTTAATAACCCACCTTAGGGTTAGTTAAAATTAATATAAATTAACTTATAACTAATATTAAAATTAATTAATAATTAATTTAAATAACTTATAAGTTAAGTAAATTAATTAATAATAAAAATTATATTAATTAATTTATAATTAATTTAAACTTCACTTTATAATATTATAAAAATTATTATAACATTATTCACTTGGCTTCTTCTTTGCATTTTGGACCATATCTGATTTCCTGGAACCGAGTCTTGATTAAATTGAAACTAGACTATCCTTTTGCACTTATTGGAGAACCTGAAACTGATGTTGCCCACTGAAACTACCACTAACTGGTCCTGAAATGTTGACATCAATGACCACTCACTTTTGAAATCAATGACAACTCATCTACTCAAAATGTCCAACAATATCCCTCTTTGTCATTGATGGCAACCCAAATTATTTTTACCAAAACTTGACCTTTTTCCTATTCTACTCCCCCTGGGGAATTGTTCCCCCTGACTCAATGCTCTCTTATTAAACCAAATATCTCCCGCTTACTCACATCTCTCCCTATTTGAAATCAATGGAAAATGTTCACCTTTGGGGCTCAGGGCTAAGAATGAGTCTCTTAGCTTAGCCCCTCCCCCACCTCCTCTTGAGGTGGTTAATTTTGGGGTGGGAGTATTTCTACTCCCAGCAAGCACTAGTCTTTACATTTATCCTCTTTCCTTATCATCTAATTCTTTTGACTATTCCTATTCATGTCCATGTTCCTGTTCTTGTTCCTGTTCCTGTTCATATTCCTGTTCATGTTCCTATTCCTGTTCATGTCCATATTCATGTTCATGTTCTTGTTTATGTTCTTATTCATGCTTGCTTCTGGAATGTCTGCTCTACACCACTTTGTTGTATGTCCATAATTATTGCACTTATAACACTTAATGTTATTATTCCTTGGAGGTGCAAATGTCTTGGGATTTCTCCTAGTGAAGCCATATTTGTTCCTATCATGTACCTTGCAATTCATTGCCTTGTGACCAAACTGATTACATGAGTAGCAATACCTATAAAAAATTTACCTATTCCTAAAGTTCCCATACTCCTATCTTTCATGTGTCTTGCATTGTGAAGCCATGTGCCTACATCTATGACATGAGAAACATTGTCCATTAAAATTTCCTTGTCTTGACCTCATTGGTCTCTTAGTCTCTTATATGTTGGTTCCTGTTCTATTTGTTCCTTCTTTTTGCATTGTTCCTTTCCTTATTGAACTTTATGTTGTCCAACTCATCCTCAGAAGTCTCACTGTATCTAACACTATATTTTTCTAAAGTTTCTTCTTCTTCTTCAGAACTTGAGGTTGAATCTTCTTCTTGTTTCTTTTGAGCTTGTTCAAAACTAAGACCTATTTTTTTGTTGACCTTCTTTGTACCTTGATCATCTTATCTACAATATTTGAGCTCTTTCCAAACTTGCATAGCTTATCCTTGGACTTTTCTAATTCTTCCCTTAGTAGACCTACTTCTTGTTCTAACCTTTCATATTCTAAGTGTGCAAACTCGGAAGCACGCACCCCAGCTACCCTACTTGCAATATTGATTTATTATGTATGCTACCACTTGCACAAAATGAAAATACTGAAAGCACATGCAACACGAAGAATAAGAAACAAATAAAGATGCTTTATTTATTGATATCTTGGATCCCCGGTTACAAGTTCATCCCTCTGAGGGATACCCATCATTTTGATACAAATATTTACACAAATATAGAGCAGTGATCGGATATATTCCCCACAAGGGAATGGTGCATCTACGTAGGCCTCCTGGTCCCACACACGAAACTGTACGAGGGCTTACAGATGCCTCCTTCTCTAGATCTGGTCCTGGAGGGATCTTTATGCTCCTGCTACTTCAATATGGTCCTGATGATCTGCACCTACGTTCATGAAAACAACAAAGCACGCTCAGTAGGATGGGCCACCTCTCCGAATGAGGCCTTTGTTAGTGGATATGAATACTCATGATACTAATAATGAAATATAAACATGAAAAAAATAATAAATGCATGATAAGCTAAGGAAATATGAAATACAAGCGTAAATGAAACCAGATCTAAACTATGATCAAGCCATAAATTAAGCAATAATAAAGCTAAGCTAAAAGCAAGGGGAAATAATGCTTATGCCCTAAGATATGCCTATGGGCCACTATCTGAGATAACGGCCATGATGTGAAGCTCTCCTCCTTGTGGTTCAGGGATTTGTGCACTATCCTCTTTGCTAAAATTGATGTTCAAGGGTCACCGAGCGTGTCTCCTACACTGATTGGTGGTTGGGAATGGTGAATATGAAAACTTATGCATGGGCGTAGCTCAACCGAATGGTGCTCCAATGCTCCTCAAGGTGTTGAAGATCGGTCCTCCATTTTGATAGGGCTTCACTGCTTAACTCTGAAACTTCATGGATCCTTTTATTTTTGTGGGAGAGTCTATATGTAGACTTCCCTCTCAGATCTAGAACTTTGGCTTCCTAGAGAAGCTTCAGTCCAGGTTGCATGCGACTGACCATCCTAGGTGAGGAGCATCAGTCCCAAACTAGCATGGAAGGGGTAGTTAGGAGGAGCTCAAGGAGTTCCTCACCAAAATCCACCCGTTATCCATGCAAAGGTGTAGTCAGACTACGTGATCTGGGCCCGTATTCATGGCCAGACTATGTGTGACCCTGGCTGCTATCAGGTTCAATGGCCAGGTGTGGCCATTGTAGTCTTCAGTGGCCAGGTGTGTTGGCCGCTCTTCTTGAGAGCGGCCAAGCCTGGATGGGCCAGAACTGCCCTGTTTGAGTGGTTAGGACCACTGCTTGCTCTTGGAGAGATCCAAGAGGGTTCATATGGTTTGTGGATGTGCCCATATGGGTAGTCTCCTAAACATGATGCATTTTAGGTGTCTATAGATGCCCCTTTTTGGGATGCGCTATGAGCAAAACACAACATAGAGCAAAAAAGTAGACCACCTAGGGCCATATTGTAGGTTGGATGATGATCATTGATCTGATCAACATAGGATGCCCCAGTCATGCGGGAGGATGCAAATCCTAGAATCATTGCTTCCAACTGAATGGAAGGCTTAAATTTGTGGAAGTTTGCACTCGCTCATCAAGCAATCGGGTAGCTTTAGTACTACTATAGGTCCGAAGGGAGGGGAGCTACAAACTTAACTATCATATTTGCTTTTTTCCCTAGCAAAGGGTAAGCTTATGATAGTTGTTGGCAATGATTCGTAAGATGAACACAATCTTGACATGATCGAGATGATCTTTTGTTGACTTTGATTATGATTGTTGAAAATTTTGACTACCCCCTCAAGCGACGAGTCGATGAGGAAAGGACAATTAATGAAGCGATGAGTCGCTTGACCAAAATGAAATATTTGGACCTCTTTAGAGGGTTGCTCTATTGTTATAGAGTAGTTCCCATCCAGGTGTGACTTCAACCCTATTTGGTAATTGCACACCTTTATCCCATGGGGCGGTTCGACCGCAATGGCCTTCTTAGGGAATCAAGGTGATAGCACTTCTAATTTAGCTTGTGTTGACTCACTATTTTGCTATAGGATAATTGAGATGCATCCTCGCTCCCATGGGGTGGTCCGACCATCAATGACCTTCTTCGGGTTTGAAGGGAAGCGTCTCAATTCTACTATAACCATTTTGCCCCAAGTGGCCTTATGGTAATCTACTCATCTTGTCGAATTGCATGGAGCGCTAGTCACTGCAATCGCCAAGTGTATAGAGCAAATAACTGACTACGAGGCTCATTTGGGATTTGATTGTTATTTGATTTTTAATTTTGAATTTTATGATATTTTTGGATTTTGATGTATGCAAATTTCTTTGGTATTTGTTGAAAATTTGGATGCCTTGGACCCATAGGTGCTTTTTATGGCCTATTTTGAAGTGCTCTGTGGTGACAATTTGGTGAAAATTTTCTTCATTTGTTGGCCATTTTTAGGACCAGCAGCCCCCAATTGTCACGTGTGGCCGTTGTCAGGTCCAATGGCCAAGAATTTTGGGCCGCTAACGCTGGAAGCGATCAGGGTGCGATTTGGAAAAACAAAAGGAAAATTAGGGTTTTGAGTTGTCATTGTTGCCAGTTGTTAGTTTGCTTTTGGAGCTCTAAGGTGGAAGAGACTACTCTGATTGGAACATTACTGATTGGATGCCATGGCTGAGCAGGGCGAGGCTTCGACAAGCGGAGGAGCTGAAGCTTTGTGGGTACCTCTCTAAACCCTAACATCTTTGTTATTATGGTAAAATGAACCTAATTAAGCAATTTTGGTAAATGAACCTCATTAACCATGTTGGCAATGAATTTCACTAGTAGTTAGGCTTCATTTAGGCTTTAGATAGATGGGTTTCTTTTAGTTTTGTGATTTTGCATTTTTTTTTGTGGTTTTTGGGCCTGGGAGGAACGTCGTTGGCATGTCGCCCATTGGCCGCTACCACTCAGCATGACTAGCTTGTAATGATGTTGGTCATTGCTACTGTCAGTGACTAGTTTGAAACCCCAATGGTCAAATTTTTGACCATTGGGAGCTAGCCGCTTCCAGCTTTAGCGGTCGATTCATGGTCGCTCCTGGCACGAGCGACCAAGAAACTTTAGACTTTATTTCATATTTTTGAATTTTTAGGCAAGTTAATTGATTTTTTTGAAATTTTGAGTTGCTTTTATGAAAATTTTTGCATGATTAGGTGCATTTTATTTGTTTCTCATGTAGCCTTAGAGTAGTTTGATTGTATTTGCACCATTCGACCTATTTTATTGCATTTATTTAGTTGTAGTGCATTGATTTAAGCTTTATTTTGCACTTTTAGATCTTGTCTGCTTGGGCTCGGGACCCGAATCTACTCTGTGATCTCTTGCATGAGATGCCTGACATGGAGTGGGCCTAGCTCAAGGCTCATGGGCTCTAGTATGTCATCGGCCTACCCATGATCATGTCAGATCAGGCCTACTTGATGGCCCTGGCCCATCGGTGGGACCCTAGGACCAACACCTTCCATCTTCCTACCGGTGAGATGACCATCATGTCAGAGGATGTCTATAGGATTCTCAGGGTGCCTTTTGATGGAGTGCCCATTGTTTCTTCCCCCACTACTGCATGGGGTGTTGTATTTGTGAGGGTCTTTGGGGAGCATGCCATTGCTACCTCCAAGGATACTCGCTCGGGGGGGATCTCCATTTCCCATTGGTATGAGGTGGATGTCTTTTCTTGACTACATGCCATGTTGTTGATGGTTATCTACAATAGCCTTATACTTGACTACTCTGGATTGAGGTTCCCATGGAACCTCTTAGCGATGGTACAAGACCTGATTGATAGTGAGTAGCCCATTATCTATGCCTAGGGGAATGCATTTTTGGCATAGTGCTATGATGAGTTATACCATATTTAGCATCATGGATGGGCCAGTATTGCCTGTAGCTTGCTCCTTCAGGTCTGGGGATGGGAGCACATCAAGATTGATCCATGGAGGACTTCTAGTGGAGATTACTAATTTGTATAAGGATATCTAGTGTTATGGATCTAGGTGGCCCAGGGCGCTCGAGGAGCGCAAGAGTCGACATCATGTAGGGGAGATTTCCCACTATAGGGCATCTTTGATAGGTTTATGGGTTGTCGATATCATATGGAGACCATATCATGAGTGTCCCACTTGGGATGATCCTACTAATTTTATAGTGAGGACTCATCATGATCGATGGTTGATTGGTCGTAAGGTCGGTATCAGGGAGTTCTTCTATTATTCTAGGGTGCTCCGATAGTTTGGGATCTAGTAGGATGTTCCTCTCGAGCTAGTTGTCTATCATTGGATTACCATCAAGAAGAACCTTCCACTACCCTGAGTTACAATAGTGCTTGAGGAGGATGACCCTCCTATAGTTGATCCTGGTGTGGCTAATGCTGGAGTGATAAAGGTGTACACCCTCTGGTGGGGTACATGACTATGGCATGGATATGGCCACCTGGGGTGGTCTCTGGAGGAGGTTGAGGTAGAGGATCTTGATGGGCATTGAGTGTGGGCTTGGATAGATGAGTGGGGGTAGACAGGGTAGTAGGAGTATGTGGCAGTGGAGTAGGTTGTAGAGGAGCAGGTTGCCCCTGAGGAGGAGGAGGAGTTAGCTCTTGAGGAGTAGGATTCTCCCCTCTGGGATTAGTTGCACTAGGTCGAGGCTGAGCTTCAGACATCCTAGATTCAGGTCTAGTAGAGGGATGCCACTATTGCAGAGCTTTAGAGATAGCTTTCCTAGGTTACTATCAAGTGAGATGAGGCTCGAAGCTAGATTGCACCACCTCCTATAGTGCCTTAGGGACCTAGTGGTCTAGATCCAGGTGTGGAGATCCATCGCTTGCATGGATTGTTAGCAGATGATTTGGAGGAGTGCACCCAAGATGCCTCCTATATCCTAGCATTGGAGCATGAGGTCAGGCTTCAGGGAGGCCATCTACTAGAGAGGCCTAGAGTAGGAGGTTCATAGAGGACCGACCGGAGCACCTCATGATAGTCATCGACTCGGTCGAGCCACAGGACCAGGTCTAGGATAGAGTGGACTAGGGGTGCCAGTTCTATGTTACCTCCTAGAGGGGGAGGTGAGGACAGAGGTGATACTAGTGGTGCAGGCCACTCCTGAGCACTATGGCTTCTTAGATACTTTGTACCTCTTTTTGGGTGTAAGGTCAGCCGACCTACATAGTTGTAGCCTTATTGGCACTTTTTGTACCTACATGTACTTATTTGGATACACTTTTATATGATATCTAGACTTTGAGACTCACCATGTGTGTATCTGTTATGATTATGCTTTTATGTTTATGGATGCAGTATATGATTTTATGTGATGTGATGTGATGTGATGTGATGCTTTAGATGTTATGATGTGTATGTGTAGATGGACTACTTTATGATCTAATGCTATGTGGATCTTATGACTTATGTTTTATGATGTGTGGATGCTTAGCTAGCATGATCTAGATGATGATGATGGATGCATATATGGATGCAATGCTTATTGTTACATGCATGTTTGCTTTTGATGTGTTTGTATGCATCTAACCTTATGCTGTTATGATATGGAAAATGGAATGTTTTATGTTATACTGATGATCTAATGGAATGAACCTGTATGCTTTAACCACTTAAAACATAAGGTATGCAAGTGATATGAGTTTAACAATCTAATGGGTGACACCACAGAATGTAAATCAATCATGACTAAATAATAACTCTTATAATAAGAATTAATCATTTACACCTTCCAATGTTAGATGATATGATGTGATATGTATGTACTTTCTTTGTAAGCTTCTGTAAATTAAAAGATATCCCCAAAATAGTCAGTGGTCGTCTAAATGTCATTGCTGACATTCATCCGGTATCTATCCTATTTCATGAATACCCCTTAATGAACAAAACCTCATAAATAAAGTTGATGATGATTTGTGGATGACATGATTTGTTGTTATGAGGGGATTTTTGAGGTTTTCCATGAGACTCAAACACCCTAGTTACTCTATCAAAAAGTTGTATACTGACCATACAGAGCTTCTGAAGGATAAAGCTTTGTTATGCAGACCTAGATACTCATTATCCCTATGTGTGCAAATGAATATATTAGATAGAACATAAGCATACCCCAGTGCCAGGTGGGATTCATTCAGCCCATTGTTGTATTGGGGATCCTCAAATGTTTATCCTGATCCTAAGTTGGACTCAGTTGGATTAGACCACTAGGCAATACAGGACACCTAAGGCTAGCTCTTCCACATGCAAACATTGGTCTATTCAAAAGCAAGATGCTGATGTGATAGACATATCATCGTGTGTAAGGATACCTTATGGCTCATTTATGCTGAGAATTCTAGGGATTCAAGTTCATACTCCCTTCTTTTCTTCATATTTATTTGGGATACTTGCTCATGATTTAGTGATGAAAATCACTATTTATTTTGAATTTTTGTTTTCTTTTGAGCAAGGGATTTATGTAGTGATGATAATCACTTGTTTATTTGTTTTTGAATTTTGCTTTGTTCAGGATTTTGCTTATTTTGATTAAAGCAAGGGATTTCTTTGGGTAGGGCTGAACTTGTCCTTTTGCCAATTCTCAACATTTCCAAACCGATCACATAGGGGGATGAGCAAGATAAAATTTTCACCTTAGGATACCTAATACCACTTCGTAGCATTCATATTTCCCTTGTTTCAACTAGGATTTTAGTGTTTTGATTAGTGATAGGATTCTGAAATATACCAGGTGCTATCAAAACTAAACCTCATCTATCAAAAGCAAAGATAACTTTCTACACAGTTTGATAAAACCACTAGGTATGGTTGAGTGACTAGAAAACCCTAGTATATCCCTTATAGCAATAGGAGGGGTTGTGTTGAAAAACATAGTTACACACATGGGTGATGGGTGATGATGGATTTTGAAGATGCATGATTGAGGTACAAACATGGTGTCATTTGGAAGATTGCAAACACCAATGTAACTAATGCAAATGTGATGTATGGAAATGCCTAATGCAATGCAACTAAGTGAATGCAAAATGTGGAATGCTAATGCAAATGTTTTTGTATTTTTGATGCTTTCAATTGTTTTTGAGCTTTTGATTATTTTGAATGTTTTTGATATTTTGATTTTAAATTGTTTTTGTGCTTTTATGTGTTTTTTTGTTGACCAAAGGGCTTTAAGATGCCTTTGGAGCTTTTTGTGATTTGACCAAAGGGCTTTAAGATGCCTTTGGAGCTTTTTGTGATTTGACCAAAGGGCTTTAAGATGCCTTTGGAGCTTTTTGTGATTTGACCAAAGGGCTTTAAGATGCCTTTGGAGCTTTTTGTGATTTGACCAAAGGGATTTAAGATGCCTTTGGAGCTTTTTGTTTTTGCTTTTAATGTTTTCCGATTTGTTTGGATTTTTATGATTTTTATTGTTTTTGAATTTTGGAATTATTTGAATGTTTTTGATATTTTATTGGTTTATGTGTGAAATGCCTTTAGATGAATGATATTGAGGGGCTCTGGCTCCTCAACACCTTCTAGCATTGCTAGGTGATATGCCCTAGTCCCAATATTCTTCGAGATGATGTAGGGACCTACCCAATTAGCCATAAATTTGTCTCGTAGATGCAATGGTAGATTTGAGTTCTGTTGGTTCTCTTTGAGCACAAGATCTCCAACTTTAAAGTCTCTTAGGTGGACTCTAGTATTATAAGCTCATGTTAGATGATCCTGGTAAATGTGAAGGTGCTCAAGGGCATTGATGCATCATTCATCCAGGAGGGTCAATTGATCTAGGTGAGCTTGTCATGCAGTGTCATCATTGATGAACTCTCTCAATGCGACATGCAATGTTGGAATTTCCAACTCTAAGGGCATAATGGCCTCAGTGCCATATACAAGCGAAAATGGTGTTGCCCCAGTGGGCATCTATACGCTAGTCCTGTAAGCCCATAATGCTAAGGGTAATTGTAGATGCCAATCCCTATGATTTTCTTTCACCATCTTCTTTAAGATGGCTACTATTGTCTTATTTGAGGCCTCTGCTTGCCCGTTTGCCTATGGATAGTATGGTGTCACAAAACTATGTTGAATGTTGTATTTGGTCGTTAGAGCTCACATATTTTTGTTTTTGAATGATGGACCATTATCCGAGATTATCTTGAAAGGTACCCCAAAATGATAAATGATATTGTGAAGTATGAACTCCATAATCCGAGGACCAATTTTCGAGGTTAAGGGGATCGCTTCCACCCATTTGGTGAAGTACTCAGTGGCCGTTAAGATGAATGTGTGCCAGCTCAAATACGGGGGAGAAATATTTCCAATCAGATCGAAACCCCACTAAGAAAATGGCCAAGCTGCCTGAATGGGTTGTAAGGCCTGAGATGGCAAGTGCATCATGTTTGCATGATGTTGACATTTGATGCATTTCTTGACATACTCACAACAATCCTTCTCCATGGTGGGCTAGTAGTAGCCCATTCGAAGGATGCACTTGGCAATGGCCATGCTGCTAAAGTGGCCATCGCACGTACCATCGTGAGCTTGCGAAATCACCCAAGCTGATTCTTGGGGCTCTAAGCAATGTAGGAGAACTCCATCATAGCTTCGATGATACAATATGCCTCCTAGCAAGACATATCTAGTCACCTTCTACTTGAATGCTCATCTCTCAGCATGCGATAGTCCTTGTGGGACAACTCCCAATCTAAGGAAATCTTGCAATTGGGATAGCCAATCCTGATAGGCTATGACCTTGATAGATAAGATGACTTGTTCCTCCTACAATTTGATTTGCACAAACGCATATTGAGAAACAACCTTGTGGTGAATAGTGGTACCATTCCCCATAGGACCTTGAGAGATCAAGGACCCCCAAGGTGCCTTCTTTAAGAAGTCTTTGGCTTTACAAAACCAGTCATGGTCTGGCTCTATATGGATCATGTTAACTAATTCCTTGTTATCAAAGGCCTCACACTGGATCATTGAATGCGAGAGCATTTTGACATGAATGGTAGTGAAATCAGTAGATGGATTCTGAGGGATCAAGGATCCCAAAGATGCCATGGTGTCTATGAATATGTTTGATGAATGAGGGATTGCCTCGATGTCGTACCATTCTAGTTTGGCTAGATATGTGTCAACAAGCTCCTTGTAAGCTTTCAGGATTGGATCCCGACATTGAAATAGTCCTTTGACCTAGTTGACTATGAGGAGGGAGTCATCGAAGATATTTAGCCTCTTGATTTTCATTGTGATGGCTGTTTGGAGACCCAAGATTAGGGCTTCATATTCGGTGTTGTTATTGGTGCAAGGGAAGTCTAGCTTGAATGACAAGGGCATTGGAGCTCCCTGTGGCATGAAAAAGATAATCCCTGCACCACCTCCTTGCTCACACTTTGAACCATCGAAGAATAGCGTCATGTCAGCTTCATTTTCTGGCTCTTCGGGTTTGGGTGCTTCTGATAGTGCAAAGACCGCATCATCAGGAAGTTCTATGGTAAGGGGCCTACTATTCTAAAGAGGCACCTCAGCTAGCTGATCAGCTATGACTTGTCCTTTGATGGAATTTTGGCTTATGAATTCCAAATCAAATTCTATCAATAGCATGATCCACTTTGCAGTACATGTATTATGATATGTCTTGCTCATCATATACTGCAAAGGATTTTGCTTGGATATTACATATGTCGTATGGCTCAACATGTAGTGGCACAATTTCTTGGTTGCAAAGACCACCACTAAGCACAACTTCTCTATGTATGTGTATCCAATTTCGTAGCTCACCAGGGTGTGGCTAATGTAATATATCGCTTGCTCTTTATCTTGCATGTTATTTTGAGCCAACATGGTGCCCAAAGCAAAATCTGTAGTGGATATATATAACAAGAATGGCACGTCTGGCCTTGGTGGAGCTAGAACTGGTGGCATTGCTAGGTACTCTTTGATCTCAGCAAAGGCTTGCTGACATTCTTCATCCCATTGGAATGGAACTCCCTTGTGTAGCAACCGATTCATGGGTCGACATTTATCCGATAGTTGTGCGATAAATCACTTTATGGATGCTACTTTTCCCTGTAAGCTTCTCAGTTCTTTGATGTTTGTGGGTGGAGCCATTTCTAGGATAGCCTTTACCTTTGTTGGGTCTACCTCGATGCCTCATTTAGAAATGATGAATCCCAAGAGTTTTCCAGAAGTCATACCAAAGATGCATTTCTTGGGATTCAACCTGACATTGTGCTCAATCAGGCGATCGAAGACCTTTCTGAGGGTCTCAGCATGCTCTTCATGCAACAATGACTTGGCTAGTAAGTCATCAATGTAGTCTTCCAAGATCGTGTGCATGTAGTCATGGAAAATGTATGTCATAGCCCATTGATAAGTGGCACCAACATTTTTAAGGCCAAATGGCATCACTTTGTAGCAGAATGTCCCCCATGGAGTGGTGAATGTGGTTTTATGCTGGTCTTCGGGTTTAATCTAAATCTGATTGTAACCAAAAAAATCATCCATTAGGGAGAGCATCTCATGACCTGTAGTTGCATCTACAAGAGCATCTATGTTGGGCAATGGGAATGAATCCTTTGGGGTTGCCTTGTTGAGATCCTTGAAGTCCATGCAAATGCGGACTCTTCCATCAAGTTTTCCTATGGGCACCATGTTTGATACCCACTCTGGATAGTCGATGGGAACAATAAAGACTACATCCAACAATTTTTGCAACTCATTTTTAACCATCAAAGTGATGGTTGGATGCATCTTTCTAAGCTTTTGCTTGATCGACTTCTTCATGGGGTCTATCGATAGGTTGTGGACAACCAACTTCGGATCTAGCCCTAGCATGTCTTTGTAGGTCCAAGAAAAGAGATTTGGTCTCTCTCTTAGTAGAGGAATTATGATGGCCTATTCTTCTGGAGATAGGCTTTCTCTGAACTTGACTTTCTTTGGTTGAGAAGGATCATTGCTGATGTCCACCTTGAAAGTCTCCTCTATTGCCATATGGGACCCATCCTCAAGCTGGTGAGGCATGGGGATTAAATGAATGTCATCTATTGGATTTATAGTTCCTACTAACTCAAGGTTGAGACTAGCGTGATAGACATCATGGGCATAACCTGATGCAAAATGGAATGGTTGTAACATCTCTTCATTAGGGAAGAAATATTTAGGCTCTAGGGGTGAATCAATGTGATCCCAATCAATAGCATCTAGATTAAGACACAATGGTTTTTCAGGATCTATTGGGTTATGGAGTGGAGTGGTCAAATCAATGGAGATCATGTTGATGGATGGAATGGGATCTCTAGGACCATGTGGGTGGAACTCTATATCTTAGGTGTGCCCTCCATACTCGTGATGAGGCTCTAGGGGCATAGGGATCTCAGGATCTGGTCTATGGATAGATGATATGATGGGATCATTTGGCAGTAGCTACTCTCTAAAGGTGGGTGGATTCGGGTTGACCATGTGATGGATGGCATCTAGGTTTACTGGTCTCCCTAGGAAGTGAAGGTTGTGATCTATGGTGTGAAGTAATGCTTCTCGTTCAATAAGCATATTGACTTGTTGGAAGTGAAGCTCAAGGTAGGCTCTTTTAGCTTCATTCCCCAAGCTTTCATTACTGGTGGGAGAACCCTCATTCCTACCTATAGGGCTTGGGTGTTGATTTTCCTATTGATGCCTAAGATAGGCCATTTTGGTCTCATCTTCAAAGTCATCATCGCTTATCCAGAAGCCATTGGCATTGGTTTCTAGTCCTAAGATGAGTTGGTGGTTGGCTTGTTGATGCCCTAGATAGGCCATCTCAGTCTCATATTCATAGTCATCATCACTTATGAAGAAACTATTGGCATTTACTATGGGCCCTACCATTTGGTGTGCATGTCTTATGAAGGCCATCTCAGTTGAATCTTCTGTATCGTAGCCACTCTCGTTTGACATGTATCCACCCTCATCTGAGATGCATTCACTTTCATCTGATATGTAACCACTTTCTATGTGGCCTATCCAAGCAAGGTTTTGCACATACCAAGGCCCATGGTAGGCTAGGCTGGTTCCATCTTCATCCTCACTTGGAACATAATCATACTCCTCTCACTCATAGCCATGCATTGGCTCCTCCTCCCATAGGATGGCTCTTGATGGGGGTGCTTCAAGAGAGGATTCAAGGTGATATATCTCAGGTGGTGTGATATTGACCATCGACACCCATTCATCACCCCAAAGGTTTCTGTGTGGGGGGTGATAGGGGTTCCAGTCGATGTCCTCCTCGAACCCAATGCTTAGCCTATCTAAGGCTACTTCTAGAGAGTCATCATGGCTCTACATTTGATAGCCCAAACCACACCTATCAGTAGGTAGTTGGTACTATGGTTGGAATGGCAGTCGATGCCCTTACTCATATAGGCCTAGGCCATAGCCTTGCCAATGATATTGCTCAAAGTATCTCAACAGTGAACTCTAGGGTTTGATAAGTAATGAACATTCATGGTGAAAGGTTCATCCTCATCCCTTTCTAGGTTAGGAGCAGTGTGGGCGTAATCTAGCCCAGCATATATGAAGTTAGTCTAGTTGGGTGGAATTCCCAAGGGAACCACTATCCCCATTGGTAACTTTGGGACTCTTGGCCATCCCATGTCTTGTGCAGACTCAATGATTGGCATGAAAGTCATGTTCTGCACAAGATATTCACCTAGTGTTGTGTTGGCTAGGTGAATTGTCACCTATGGTGCAGATGACATTGTTGATGATGCAGGTGAGGTAGGTTGTGGTACCTCCTCAACTATTTCTTGGGAATGCTCCTCCTCCATGGGAGTAGGGATTCCTATAGTTTCTATTGTTAGAAGTTCCTTGGGTCCTTCCTCCACTAGGGGTACCTTCAGCTTCTGTTTGTCCTTTACCTTATCTATAGAAGGCTTTTTAGAAGCACTAGTAGCTTTGGATGTAGGCGGTGGTGCCGACATGGAGGGGTCACCTCGCACTGATCTAATTTTGCTACCTAGCTGCGTGGTTGGGGATGAAGGCCTTATGTACAAGTGTGTTGATGGAAGGATAAAATCCCCTGGCAAGTCGACTTGATGCATGTACTTGAATGGCTCTTCATCGGATGGAACCATGTGAACTTATCCCTCATGCACATACTTGATGCATTGGTGTAGGATTGAGGGTACACACTACATGTCTCTAATCTAGGGATGGCCTAAAAGGATGTTATATTGCATCACCCCTTCTAGCACATGACACATCATGGGGATGGTCTTATGTCCTACTTTTATCGATAGAATGATCATACCCATGGTGGAGCATAGTGCATCGTTGAAAGCCCTGAGTGTGTAGGAAGTCAGGATAATGTTGGACTTAGGGATCTTCAAGTGCCCTATAGCCTTGGTGGTGATGATGTTGATCGATGAGCCTATATCGATCAGGACCCACTTGAATGGAATATCATTGATTGATGCAATAATGTGCAAAGGTGGATCTGTTGAGGTAGTAGGGACTACCTTAATTTTATGATCATAAAAATGAATCATGGGCTCTTGGCACTGTTGAACTTGCCCCACAAAATGTGTGAATGCATCTAGGTTCTAGGGCTGGAGCTCGATTGATCTCAAAATCTCCATTAAAGTCTCCCTATGCCTAGGGGACTATTGTATGAGCTCATAGATGGATAGCTTAGCTGGAGTCATTTGTAGATTTTGTTCTAGTCTACTCTGAATAGTCACCATAGGTCTCATCGGTGGACCTAGAGGGTTATCCTGCACTTGTCTCTACTGAGGTGTAGTTGGAATATTGATGGGAGCCATTGGAGGTTGTGGTTGCCCATATCTCCGATTCTTGGTTGCCACATTAACCAACTCGACCATTTTGATGCACCCCTGAATGGGTGGCTCGACCCAGACTTGGTTAACTTGGGGATCCTGATCTCTAGGGGCCTCATGATTGGGCAATGGGTTCCGATATATACCCATATCTCTGTTATCGGGAGCTAGAGGGTTGTCAACTTTGAGCTCTCCCTTCTCAATCATGTTTTGGACAACATTCTTGAATCCGATGCAATTCTCGATGTCATGCCCTTGTCTTCTATGGTATGGGTAATATTGCTCTTCCTTATATCCCCTTGGCTTGGGATGGTTAGGGTCAAGAAGTTGTACGTCAGGAAACCTTATCCTCTGTACCTCATTCAACTGATTAAACACTGATTGCATTGATTTGTTTAGAGGCATGTAGTAGCGAGGTGGCCACCGCTCTTTGTTTTGGCCCTGGTTGTTCTTCGGATCATAGTTGGTCGATGGAGGGTGAGCTTGATAATTCTGGGGTTGTTGTCCATTCCCCTCCTTTGGTGTGGCTAATACAACTTGATTGACTTGAGCAGGCTTGGCCTGCTTCTACTTGTTCTTGTTATTCTGATTGTTCTTGCTCCATTATTTCTTATTGTGGAGCTTAAGGTCTCCCTCATTGACCTTAATATCTTCAATAATCTTGGCTTGGGCCAAGGCTTCTTTGAATGATTCATATTGTTGTAGCTACAATAATAGGGAAATGTGTTTTGCATAGCTCTTAGTGAACATCCTTACAAGTTCCTCTGTGGGGATGGAGAATGATAGTTTTGCCATGATTTTTCTCCATCTATCCCCATAGTCCATCACTGGCTCATCATCGTATTGTTTCAAATTGGCTAGATCATACAAGTTCACTTTCTTCTTAGCTCCAAAGGAGAATCGTTCTAGGAACACATTTACTAGTTGCTCAAAACTGGTGATGCTATGCTTGGGCAACTGGTTGAACCATTGCGTTGCCGCACCCGAGAACATCATGATGAATGTTCTCAACATCAGGGCATCATATTTGTCAAGGTGGAAGCACGCATTCATGAATTTGGTCATGTGTTCTTGTGCATCTCCCTCCCCTTTAAACTTATCCAACCTAGGCATCTCAAAGTGCCTAGGATATGCGGGACTCGAGACTGATGGGCACAAAGGCTAGTTGTGTATCTTGTCTAATGTTGGCTTTTGTCCATTTGTGTCCTTCTCGAGAGACTTGACTCTCTCGGTGAGCATTTGGTATACCTTCGAGGAGATAATCTCATGCTCCTGAAGGTTTTCCCATGGTGGTAATGGAGGTATCCTGATGTTTGCCCCAATCGGGCATCTACACTCATCTCCTATGACCATGTTTGGAGGTTCAAGATGGGTTTGTTCCTGATCCTCCATCCTTGTCTGGTCCTCATTGCATTGCATTTTCTTAGGGTCTAGGTGTTGTTGATGTTGTGGAGCATGGTGGGTGTGTTCATATCTTTTCCTGGTACCTCTCTTGTGGAGAATCAACATACCTTCCATGTTGATACCTCTCACTAGCTATGTGTGCATCTATTCGAGCTAGCCTTTCTGCTAGCTCCTCATGCTCCTCTCTTTCTTCTCTTGAGAGTTGCTCTTGTAAGTGTAGGCACCTTTTCCTATGCTCTTCTTGCTCAAGATCTTCCATGCATTCTCATTCAATGCGTAGCTCTTCTTCCAACCTACGTAGGTGGTCATAGCGACTTACTATTGAGGGTTCATATCTTTCTACCTATTTGTGAGGAGTTATAATATTAAGACCTCTTAGGGAGACTCTTGTTGTGTGCCTACCCCTATCTGCTAGGGTGATTTGCTCTGTGTACTACATTAAGGGTTGAGTACGCTCATGATCTGAAGTAGTGTATGTGTTGTAGGGTCACTCTGAAGCTTCCCTTGGTTCATTGGTGCATCTAGTGGCTACACTACATGAACTTCCTAAAGCAGAATATGTGGTAGTGATGCTTCTCGGAGCTGGTCTCGAGGGAACTCAATCCAACTCATCAAGTTATCGGGTTCTCCATGGCTACTCCCATGGAGTCCCATTGGCACCAATGAGCTCATGGTCTAAGGGTACTCTCCCATCTGTGGGGAGGCTATATGATGTCTGGGGTCTATGACTAGGTGTAGCCCTATGGTCTTACCCCTTAGTGGGTGGATCTATCCTATGTGTTTCCTATGAAGCTTGGGGTCTTGTAGCCCCTGCATGCCTATGCGATGAGGATGATCTTGATGACTCCTCACATCGGTGCAATGATGAAGGTCTTGCAGCCTTTGTATGTCTATGAGATGAGGGAGGTCAAGATGCCTCCGCATGTCAGTGTGAAGAGGGAGGTCGTGATGCCCCCTCTTGTCTATGTGATGAGAGGCACCATGAAGACTCCTCATCCCTATGTGTCGAGGAGGGCCTTGAGGCCTCCTCATGTCTATGAGGTGAGTAACCAAGATGTGTATCTCTTGCTAGGGTTTCTCGTGGAGTTCCCCCAAGGGTTGAATTGTCACCCCTAAGACTTGCTAAACTTCATTCAGCTACACTATGGGTGGGCGGCTCCACACCAGTGTGATTGTGAATGTTAGGAGCATTAGTCTCCCCCTCGGTGTTGGACTAGGGGTGGTTTCTCCATGTGTTCACCATTCTGATTATGCATTATCTTTTTGATTAGTTTCCAAATTACACAAACAAAACAAGCAAGTGTTTATCTCTTTTAAGGATTTTGTGTGTTCCCTAAACTGTTTGGTGTGTTTGGATTTGTTGTTGATCTTGACTTCTTGTTTGTACTGTGGACTTAGAATGAGGGAACTCAATCAAAGTGGAGGCTAGGAACGCTAGTGCCAAACATGATTTCTCAAAAGAGTCTAGGGTACACCGCTTAAATCCTAGTGGGGGGTTCACCTAGCTCTTCCACTATGAAATAGTGGGAGACAGTTTGAACACAAGTGACCAGCGCCAACTAAAAAGGAGTTCTCTATTCTGTCTAAGGACATCTAGGGGGAAAGCTAGTGGAAGGAGATGAATTCCAACATCATCGGTCTGAATTGGGGGTCGATGATGAAATCCAACCTTACCAATGTTATTGTGGAACGTGCAAGTGTGTGGGGTTCTTTTTAAACTTTAAAATATAAAATGATGCATCAACCAACATGAATGATTTACATCACTACATGCCTAAAAAGAATATTTTTCTTTCATAGAGATGCATATCTAATCTATTCTAGATGATTTTCATGCAATGTACCTCCTACTTTGTGAATGGGCGACCTACTGATTGGGCCACATGCAAGTAGACTGATCACATAGAAGCCTAGCACACTGGAGACTAGGGCAGACCTTACAAGTAGAGGCCCACTGTTCCTAGAAGTTCCTAGAGGAAACTAAAGAAATCTAAGAAACTTATAATGCAATTTTCATTTCCTTTTCTTGGTTTTTCCCTACTTAGCTATGTTTTTGCTTGTTGTTTCTGGAAAATAAATGTAGATAGAAAGTCACAGAGAATCAGATATGTGTACCAACCTCAATTCCTCATCTGATGATGACCTAGGTGCCCTCTATCTCTATTTTCCTACTAGCCACTATTGACCAGAGTGGTTGATTCTAGCCGTTGATAGCTATAGTGGCTAAGATCTGCTAGCCACTATTGATAAAAGTAGCTAGACCTACATAGAGAAAAATACCCGAAACATTAGTAAATTGGCCAAAAAAAAAAACCTGGTGGGGGTCCCACCGTGATCACCATCTGTGTGACCCCGAGAAGTGCACACCCTGGCTGCCCTACTTGCAATATTGATTTATTATGTATGCTACCACTTGCACAAAATGAAAATACTGAAAGCACATGCAACATGAAGAATAAGAAACAAATAAAGATGCTTTATTTATTGATATCTTGGATCCCTAGTTACAAGTTCATCCCTCTTAGGGATACCCATCATTTTGATACAAATATTTACACAAATATAGAATAGCTATCAGATATATTCCCCTTAAGGGGACTATGCATCTACACAGGCCTCTTGGTCTTGTGCACAGAAACTATACGAGGGCTTACAGATGCCTCCTTCTCCAGATCTAGTCCTAGAGGGATCTTTATGCTCTTGCTACTTCAATATGGTCCTAATGATCTACACCTACGTTCATGAAAACAACAAAGCACGCTTAGTAGGATGGGCCACCTCTTCGAATGAGGCCTTTTTTAGTGGATCTAACTACTCATATGAAGAACACAAGCTTATACTGAGAGGGGGGTGAACAGTATAAGACTTAACCAATTAATAATTTTAACTTTAGATAGCAGTGGCATCAACACAACATTAATCAAGACAGAAAGCATCACACATTGAAGACCCATTTTTAACGTGGTTCACCCAAAATGGTTGGGCTACATCCACAAAAACTTTTCTCTAAAAGTTATCTCAAAGTTCTTTGGGAATCCTTCCCAAATACAATGTTTATGAGCCTCGGCCCAAAGGAGATACCTTCCCCCAATCAAAATTTATGAGCCTCTCGCTCAAAGGAGATACCTTCCCCTCTGCTCTGGAAATGATCCCTCAGAAGATCAACTGCCTCTACCTCTTGCCAGCACGTGGAACTCCTTTCCACCGAAGACCTCCTGTCCTCAATGCTTAGCCTAAGAGACCTCTGCCTTCTATGATCACGTCCACAGCAGCTCAACAACAAGCCTTCTCAAAGACTTGCCAAATCTGTCCTCAGGTTCTTCTCATAGAACCAGTGCACCTCTGTCCTCAAGTTCTCTGATAGAACTATCAAACTCATTTCACAAGTCCTCTGCTAGGACCTGTCCAAATCTGCTCATAAGTCCCCATCCAAAATGTTCAAGAAACATACACATCTTCTACGCTCTTATAACCGCACTTCGTCTTCTCTCAGTCGTCTCTTTCACACTCTGCACTCTCTTCGCCCTCTCTCCCCCTCCACTTCGATCAAATTTCAACTCTCTCTCGTGATCGAACTTCTCACTCTGCGCTCTATCTACGAACATTGTAACTACAACTCTCCAAATCTTCAAAATAGCCTCCTTTTATAACAAAATTTTCATGATGAAAACCTTAATCTTAGTCGGTTGTAACCTGATCTTTATTCAAACCCTAAACTTCTTTAAACCCTAATCTTCGTCGGCTCACATTTAACTTTGTCGGCTTCAACTCATCTGTAACATCTTCTGTAGCTTTTTCATCGAAACTACAACATGTCGCGATATCGTGACACCTTTGCAACCGTACACTTTCTTTTGGCTTTTGTCATATCATGACACTTCACCTTTGTCGACTTCAACTACTTTTGTGGATATCGTGACACTTCTTTGACTTCGTCTTCACTTCTCGTGATATCGTGACACTTCTTCTTCATACCTCCTTTCTACTTTTGTCATGAAATCGTGACACTTCTCCTATAGAACTTTCTTCTCATGAAATCGTGACACTTTCTTTCTTTCTTTTCTCTGTCATGAAATCGTGACACTTTTCATTCGTACGCTTCTTTACTGAAATCGTGACTTTTTTTCTTTATTTTCTTGTCTTTTTTTTTCTTGTCAGAATCGTGACTTTTATTTTCTCTTCTCTTTGAGTCATGAAACTGCGACATGTCGCGATATCGTGACACTTTTCTAACTTGCTTTCTCTCTCCTGCTTAAGTCACGAAAATGCGACATGTCGCGATATCGTGACACTTTTCCTCCTTAGCTCTTTTCTGTTCTTCGGGTCATGAAAACCCGACATGTCGCGATATCGCGACACTTTTTCTCCTTAGCTCTTTTCTTTTCTTCGGGTCATGAAAACTCGACATGTCGTGATATCGCGACACTTTTTCTCCTTAGCGCTTTTCTTTTCTTCGGGTCATGAAAACCCGACATGTCACGATATCGCGACACTTTTTCTCTGCGAGCTCTTTCTCTCGAACCTGTCATGAAATCGTGACACTTTTTCATCCGTACAATCCCTCTTGCAAATTGTCATGAAATCGTGACACTTTTCTTTGCGAGCTCTTTCTCTCGAACCTGTCAGCTTGGGGTTTGCAAAAGACCTTTGAAACTGTCATGTCGTAACCTTCATCAAAACAAATTATTTGACATCAAATCAAATTCCTTCAAAAGCTTCTTGACATCAATGACAACTTATACACTTGAGCAAAGGCAATGTACCCAAAGTACCCAAAATTGCCAACAATCTCCCCCTTTGTCATTGATGGCAAACCTTTACTGAAAACACTTCTCAAGAGCCAAAACTGAAACCAACTGTGCTAACAACCGACCAACTTCCTTTGAAGTTTTGCTCCCCCTGACTTGAAGCTTTCCTCTTCACTTTGAAGCTCTCCCCCTTACTCATATCTCTCCCCCTTTGTCATCAATGGCAAAGGGTCACCTTTGGGGCTCGGGACTAAGAATGAGCCTCTTAGCTTGGTCCCTCCCCCACCTCCTGATGAGGTGATTAATTCTGGGGTGGGAGTACAACTCCCAATTTCTCCCTTAGATACTCAAACGTATCTCTTGGAAGAGGTTTGGTGAAGATATCTGCAATCTGCTCTTTAGTAGACACATACTCTAGCTTGACTTGCTTGTCTTGCACTTTCTCCCTTAGAAAGTGATACTTGATGGAAATATGCTTTGTCCTTGAGTGCATTACCGGATTTTTGGAAATACTTATGGCACTTGTATTATCACAAAGTATGGAGATGGGTTGTTCATGCTTGACTTTGAAATCCTCCAAGGTGGTTTTCATCCATAAAACCTGTGTACACCCGACCACTGCTTGCTATGTATTCAGCCTCTGCTTGTAGATAAGGAAACTGAAGGTTGTTTCTTACTTAGCCAAGAAACCAAACTCTTTCCCAGAAAGAATGCTCCACCACTAGTGCTTTTCCTGTCATCAATACTTCCTGCCCAATCTGCATCTGTATAAGCTGTGAGGGTGAAATCATCACCTTTGGGATACCAAAGCCCAAAGTCCATAGTGCCCTTCAGATATCTGAATATCCTCTTAACTGCTATAACATGAGAATATTTTGGAGCTGCCTGAAATCTTGCTACTAACCCAACTGCCTGCATGATATCTGGTCTGGTAGTTGTAACATATAATAAACTGCCAATCATAGATCTGTACAACCTCTGATCTGCCATTGGAGATTCATCATCTTTACTCATCTTGCACCCTGTAATCATTGGAGTACACATTGGTTTGTTGTCCATCATCCCAAATTTCTTCAACATTTCTTTGATATACTTTCCTTGAGAGAGAAATATACCATCTTTTGATTGAGCAATCTGAAGACCTAAAAAGAATGACAGCTCTCCAATCATAGACATCTCAAATTCCTTCCGCATGGTGTTAGCAAAATCTTTGCACATCTGAGTATTATTTCCCCCAAAAATAATATCATCAACATAGACAACCATAATCAACATATCATCATCTTCATTCTTAATATACAAATTGCTATCTGCCACACCTTTCCTGAAGCCTTGCTCATGAAGATACTTGTCAAGTCTTGAGTACCAAGCCCTAGGTGCTTGCTTTAACCCATACAAGGCCTTTTTCAGTTTACACACATAGTCTGACTGTTCTGAGAGAGACACTCCTTCTGGCTGTTCTATGTAGACTTCTTCTACCAACACCCCATTTAGAAAAGCTGACTTTACATCCATTTGATATACCTTGAATGATTTGAAGCTTGAAAGGGCCAAAAACATTCCGATAGCTTCAAGACGAGCAACAGGAGCAAACGTCTCTTCGAAATCAACACCTTCTACTTGAGCATAACCTTTGCAGACTAACCTAGCTTTGTTTTCGACAATCTTTCCATCCTCATTGAGTTTATTTCTGAATATCCATTTTGTGCCAATGACATTCTTGTCCTTAGGTCTTGGAACCAATTCCCAAGTTTCACTTTTCTCTATTTGATTTAGCTCTTCATCCATTGCTTTTACCCAAAACTTATCTGCACATGCTTCACTGAAATATTTTGGCTCAATCTGAGATAATAATGAAACATTTGTAGAATCATGTGAAGGAATGACTCTTCTTCTTGTTTGCCTGCTATTTGGATCACCAATGATCAAATATTTGGGATGATGTTTCTGAACATATCGTGAAGGAGTTTTGGGAAGCGGTTGTTGTCTTTCCTCTTCTTCATCTGAAACCTCTCTGAATTCTTCTTGACAAATTTCATCACTGAGTTCCTTGACTGGTTCTCTTATCCCTGTCTTTTCATCAACTGTTACATTTATGCTCTCTACAACTGTATGAGTTCTTTTGTTGAAGCATCTGTAGGCCTTGCTTCTGCTTGGAATATCCAAGAAATATTCCCTCATCACACCTAGGATCAAACTTACCCAAATTCTGATCTTCCCTTCTGATGAAGCACTTACTCCCAAACACTTTGAAGTATTTTACTATAGTTGGTCTTCCTTTCCACAACTCATAAGGAGTTTTATGATGATTGACTCTAAGTTGGGCCCTGGTGATAATGTAGACTGTTGTACTGACTGCCTCTTTCCAAAAGCCATCTGAAAGTTTTGACTCATTTAACATAGCTCTAGCCATATTTTCAATAGTTCTATTTTTCCTTTCAACTACTCCATTTTGTTGAGGAGTTCTTGCTGTTGAATATTCTCTTTTGATTCCTTGTTGCTCACAGTATTCCACAAATTCATTTGAAGTGAACTCTCCTCCTCTATCTGATCTTAAGCATTTGATTCTCTTGTCAGTCTCATTTTCAATCATTTCTTTGAAAGCTTTAAATTTTTCAAAAGCTTCAGATTTTTCTTTGAGAAAAGTAACCCAAGTCATTCTAGAATAATCATCTATAAACAACATGAAGTAGCTTTCTCCCTGAATGCTCTGAGTTCTGGTAGGGCCACATAAATCAGTATGAATAAGATCCAATGGTTTTGAAGAAGTATACCCTTTTGATTTGAAACTGGTTCTGGTCTATTTTCCATGTTGACAAGGACCGCAAATGATGTTATGGGGCCTTTTTATTTTGGGCAAGTCTCTAACTGCTTCCTTGTTACTAATATTGACAAGATTATCAAAGCTCAAATGCCCCAATATTTTATGCCATAACCAACTCTCATCTTCTTGAGTTAGAAAACACTTTTCCTTTTTTATCTCACTTAGCATGTAAAGATTGTTTGGAGTCCTTGTAGCACTAGCAATGAGTTTTCCATTTTTTTCTTTACTTATCTCACATCTATCCGAAAAGAAAGATACTATGTGCCCTTGATCACAAAGTTGACTCACACTTAGAAGATTATGTCTTAGGCCTTCTACATAAAGCACATTTTCTATTTTGGATTTCCCATCCAAACTAAGAGTCCCTTTACCACAGATTTTAGCTGACTTGTTATCTCCAAAGCTGATTGTTCCTCTGTTTGTTTCTTTTAAGACCAAAAACTTTTCCTTTTCACCTAGTCATATGTTTTGAACAACCACTATCAAGATACCATTTTTCTACTTTGTCTTGAGCATGAAAAGCAGTTTGAACTATCATTGACTTAGATTTGATCTCATTTCTCTTTTTAGTGAACTCAAGGCTAGATCTATCCAAACTGCACATCCTTGCTATATGCCCAAAATTCTTGCACTTGTAACACATGACATTTTTATTCATAAGAGGTGCAAAAGAGTTAACATTTTCCTTACTATGGCTATTCAAAGACTTATTGCAATGCATAGCTTTGTGACCAAATTTCTTGCAGGAAAAACAATAGCCATGGAAAGTATTATGTAACCTGTTTTGATGCCTTGGATGATTGTTCTTCTTGTGACCAAGCTGGAATCCACCGCTCTTCGGGATGAAGATTGATCTTGCTCGAAGACCCTGTTTCATGAATGGTGATACCATCCTTCTTTTGCTTTTCACACGGAGTATTCTATATGAGAGCCAACTGTTCCAACTTCACTCTAAGAGACATAACCTCTTCTTCTAGTTTCTCGCAATCAGCTTCCTTTCCTTTTAGAGCCTCTGTCAGAACCTGTTCAACCTTCTTCCCTTCTTCAGCTAGAATTTTGAAGTCTATAACACTTTGAGACAATTCTGATCTTGCTATCTCTTCTTCCCTGACATTGATGCTTGAGAACAGAATTCTCTTCCCTGAATTTCTCAAGCTTTCTTAAAGCCAAGAAGAATTCACCTTTGAGATCGAACTCAACCTCTTCATCTCTTTCTGAATCTGTATGTTCCTCTGATAGATCCTTCTCCAAGCTATTAGGCTCTTTCTGGAGAGACCCACTCTGATACCAATTGAAGAACACAAGCTTATACTGAGAGGGGGGTGAACAGTATAAGACTTAACCAATTAATAATTTTAACTTTAGATAGCAGTGGCATCAACACAACATTAATCAAGACAGAAAGCATCACACATTGAAGACCCATTTTTAACGTGGTTCACCCAAAATGGTTGGGCTACATCCACAAAAACTTTTCTCTAAAAGTTATCTCAAAGTTCTTTGGGAATCCTTCCCAAATACAATGTTTATGAGCCTCGGCCCAAAGGAGATACCTTCCCCCAATCAAAATTTATGAGCCTCTGCTCAAAGGAGATACCTTCCCCTCTGCTCTAGAAATGATCCCTCAAAAGATCAACTACCTCTACCTCTTGCCAGCACGTGGAACTCCTTTCCATCGAAGACCTCCTGTCTTCAATGCTTAGCCTAAGAGACCTCTACCTTCTATGATCACGTCCATTACATCTCAGCAACCTTAAACCAAATCTATCTTTAGGTTCTTCTCAAAGAACCAGTGCACCTCTGTCCTCAAGTTCTCTGATAGAACTATCAAACTCATTTCACAAGTCCTCTGCTAGGACCTGTCCAAATCTCCACAAGAAAACATACACATCTTCTATGCTTTTACAGCCGCACTTCGTCTTCTCTCGGTCATCTCTCTCACACTCTCTATCTTCACACTCTCTCACTCCCCTTTGATCAAATTGCACTCTTCTCTCGGTGATCGAACTTCTCACTCTACGCTCTATCTATGAACATCACAACTAACAACACTCAACTCTTCAAAATACCTGCCTTTTATAATAACACTTTTAAGATCAAAACCTTAATCTTAGTCGGTTGTAACCCTGATCTTTAGTGATGCACAACCCTAAACTTTTTGTGCTAAACCCTAATCTTCTTGCTCAATTTAACTTTGTCCTTCAACCCTCTGTAACTCTTCTGTAGCTTTTCCTGAAACTACAACATGTCATGATATCGCGACACCTTTGCAACCGTACACTTTCTTTTGGCTTTTGTCATGATATCATGACACTTATGCCTTTGTCGACTTCAACTAAGCTCTTGTCATGATCGTGACACTTTTTCTTCTCATTACTTTTGTCGATATCATGACACTTCTCTCTTCATAACCTTCCTCTCTTATTTTGTCATGAAATCATGACACTTCTCCTATAGAAGACTCTTTCTTTTTCAGTGAAATCGTGACATCTTTCGTCTAGTATCTTTTTTGCCTGTCGCAAAATCGTGACACTTTCTCATCCGTACGCATTCTTTGCAACCCGTCTGAAATCGTGACGCTTTTAGCTTTCGTACACTTTCCTTGTAACCCGTCACGAATCAATGCTATCAACTTTTGTATGTTTTCTTTGCAACTTGTCATGAAATCGTGACGCTTTCAACTTCCATACGTTTTCTTTGCTCTTTGAGTCATGAAATTGCGACATGTCACGATATCGTGACACTTTTCTAACTTGCTTTCTCTCTCTTGCTTAAGTCACAAAAATGTGACATGTCGCGATATCGCGA